>CM076574.1:1260102047-1260702047 GCA_034641835.2 Pinus albicaulis | reverse complement strand
TCATTGATTCATTGATCACCATACTTGTACTTGTAAGCTAAGTATAACCATTAGTAATTACAATTTACAACAAAGAATATTTAACATGAAATGAAATGTTATAAAATGAAACGAAATGAAACAACTTTCAACTTTCACGAAGCATCATAGTCATAATTCATAATGAGTTATAAAATTATAACTACCAACTTCAAAGTCTCGAACTTCAAACTTAAATTGTCATATATTGTTTACAAAAAATATCATAATAAATATGAAAGTCAAGTTTCAACAATTATAAAAAGTTAAAAACTACTAGAAAATAAAAAAGACTAGTAAAATGTAAATCTATTTTATCTATTGCTTGGCCTCTTGCCACGAGAAATGTCTAATTTTTTAGCAACTCGTGGTAATGGTGGTCTTCTAGCAGTCTCCTCCCACATAGTACCATGACCATAACTAGAAGGCACATGCCCTCCACATGAGGATGTAGGTGGAGGCTGCGTCAGCAAAGGAACAATAGTTGGAACTCGAACACTGGCATTGGCACTGCTACTGGATGGTGGTTGTGGCGGTGGCATGGCTACTGTTGCTTCATCCTCATCTCTCAAAAGTTCAGCTTTCAATTCTTCTAGATGTATAGTGTTGTCCTCGAAATTATCGTCCTCTGGGTTGTTGTCCCAAACTTTATATGATAGATCCTCATAAGCTCGATCACAATAATGACTCAACAACCTCAAGTTGTAGTGCACATAAACCAAGCTTTCTACTCGGTTTTCATTGAGTCTGTTTCTTCTCACATTATGTATGAAGTTGTAGGTGCTCCAACACCTCTCTATTGAAGAAGTATTTACAACCTGTGAGAGAACTTTTTTTGCCAATTTTGGCAAAAGTCCCATGCCGACATATGCTTCCCACCATGTGAGAGCATCAAATCTGTCTCTATCTTCCATTGCATTCATAGAACCAAACAAACCAGTGCAACTGAAGTATTTGCCTAATTCAAGGCACAGATTAGCACACTCCTCCCTGTCAGGGACCAACTTGTGTAATTCTTTCATATATCCCTCTTGTACCTCTAGATCTATAAGAGGTTTGATCCTAACCCCACCCCCAGGTGCAAATTGGCCCAACCAAGATGGAGAGTAGTATTTTGGCATAAGGATATACGCCAAGGCATATAGTGGGACATTAAGTTTATTCCACCATGCACACACACAATTGTGAATCATTGAATACAAGTTGGGATCATTTTCCTTAACGACATCTTTTATTTGCCCCAACATCCATCTGCTCATACACCTCCCCAATCACTGGCTTATCTGTATCTGCAAAGCGAATCATGCTATAAATGGGCTTGGTGAAATTCAAAATTTCCCTCACACGTGGCCAAAACAAACCATCAAGAGCAGTCTCCTCCACCTGTTCAAAACCTTGTTTGTCAACTAATGTTGTTGCCCTGTCCTTTAATACCTGCCAGTGTGGCCTTGATACCACGCTAGCCAATGACTCTCTTACCTTCAAAAGGTGCCTGAAGGTGAGGTAATAGCTAGCAAATCTAGTGTTTGCAATCTTCAACAGCTCCAATCTTGAGTGACTACAGAAAAGCCCATGGGTATTGCTATGATTTGTAATAAATCTTATTGTTTTTTTGCCTCTCTTGTACAAATCACCAATCCATCTATATTGAGGTTGTTTGTTTTTAATTATATCACACATCAACAAGTTCATTGTGTGAACCAAACACCTAGACCAAAATATGTTGGGGTATTTATCCTCAATAATTGCTCCCGCTGCCTTACAATTAGTAGCATTATCAGTGATGACTTGGACGACATTGTATGGCCCAATATGCTCAATTGTGTCAAGTAATGGTTCTGCAATGTTGATGTCGATCTTTAACTTATCTGAATAATCATATGATGAAAGGAAGATTGCGCCACTAACAGACACAGCAAGAACACTTATCAATAACTTGTCTTTTACATTTGTCCATCCATCAGATACAATGGACACCTCATGCTCATTCCGTGAACTTGTCATTCTACTCAAAGAATGAGTTATTTTTGCTTTTTCATGATCAAGTCCCATGGTTCTAGCCTTGTCATGCCCAAGGCTCTTGTATCCTTTGGGGGCATCATTAATGGCAGAAACCATTTCATGCCAATAAGGTGAGCGAAGAACATTGAATGGTACCCCACATGCATAGAGAAACTGGAAAATTTTTGAATCCACATCATTCCTAGACCCTTCGTCAAGGAAATATGATATGGTTCTATGCCTTAAAGAGATGTTTACTCCTATGCCAGGTGTTCCTCCATATCCACTGCCATGGGTTGAAGTTGATGGACTTTTTTGTGCATGATGGATGGTGGATAAGATTCTTCCTCCCTTATTGGGCTTCCTCCTCTTCCCTTATGTATTTGGCTCTATCTGTTGCTGACACACTTACACAAGGTATGATTTCTACATTTTTATCTCCATCCCATGGCCTTTCCCACAAAGGTGCCTTATGGCACGAGTGTATGAACCCGGGTATTGTTTATTGCAATGGGGGAAAAAAATTTAGTGGTTCCATCCCCTTTCCCTGCTTCAGGCCTAGTAACATATTTCCATGATGGTGTTTGGTCAATTTTAGTTGGTGTCACTGTGGTCTCATTATCTCCACTCTCCCCTTCCTCCTCACCATGGTACTCCTCTTAAGGATTTTCATCAAATCCACTATAACCCAATTCTTCATCCTCCTCTTCTTGAATAACCCTCTTTCTTCTACTCTCCAACACCATAATAACAAAAAAAGGAACCAACAAGAAGAAAATTCCAAGCCATATAGCCATGATATTTCAAGTTTTTAGCCTGCAAAAAAATGGAGGAATGCCAAATGGCAATGGTAAAAAATGCAACAAAGAAAAAAAATAATTCATTTTTCATTTTTCAAAAAATTAAAATGCAACATAGAAAAAAAAACTCTAGATTAGACTCTAGAGTGTAGATCCTACCTCTTTGGCCTTCAATCCCAAGCTCTAATATCTTCTCTAAGCTCCAAGCTCCTTGCTCTATCCAAGCTCTCCTTTCCCTTGCTCTCTTTCTCTCTCCTCTCCTCTCCTCTCCTCTCTTGCTCTCTTGAGAATGATGATAATGAGGGAGAGGGAGAAGGAGGGCTTTTTATTCCCCCCCCCCCCCCTCTTTCCCTCCAAAAAAAATCGCGGGCTTCCCTCCTCCGCGCAGTTGGCGACCATTTCTCCGAGCGAGAGCGTTTTTGCAGAGGAGCACTCAAGAGCAAATGCTCCAAAAGCGCTCCCTGCTTAAAAAATTCGCTTCGGAGCGTTTTTTTTAAGGAGGGAGCATTCGCTCCCGAGCGCTCCCTAAAACACTCCCGAAAAATCAGGGAGCATTTTTTCTGTCTCGAGAGCGCGCTGCTCCCTACTCGATCCCGCTCAGAGCGCATTTTGGGAGCGGGGTCGAGGGGGGGGGGGGGGCCGCTCCCCCGCAACCTTGCTTCTAAGACAACATTTAGAGCTATCCGCACCATCTCTATAGCCTGAGGAGCTGACCCTACAACTGCCAACTGATGTCGGACATCCTAAAGCCTGTGGAGAAAGTGGTTTATGCGTTCTCCCTTCTACATACGTGTGCTCTTCAATTTTTCTTTCAGATACACCTTCCGTTGCTCGAAGATCCCTCATACAGCGTGGCAAGGGAGTCCCACATCTCTTTGGTCGTTCAAAGGGCTGCTATGTGAGATACAACATGATCCCTAACTCCATCAAGGATCACCCTCTTCGCCTTAGCCATTTTCTTCTTGTACATCTTCAGCGGATCTGGATCTGTGGGGACAGCCACCACATTATCGATGTAGGATTTGAGATCGCACTCATGCAGAAGGAAGGAAATCCTTGCCTTCTAGATCACATAGTTAGATGCGCCGTCTAACTGATCCTAATCTCTCAACCCAGCTGATGCCATCTCGCCAAAAAAATAAAGTCAAACTCTGCCTCTAATCCCTCTACGTAGCTATTGACTGGCTCTACGCACTCCCTGATGGAGTGAGAAAAACTGCTCTCGGCTACTACTGCTCTGCGTGGAAAAATAGAATTTCTTGGCTAGAAATTCTCTAAGGACAGAATTATCTCAGTGTGCTCTTCTTTCCTCCTGACGCTTTTCTGCTCCAGCAAACTGCTACAAAAACTGCGTCCCAGCTGAAGATCTACTCTGCGTGGAAACTGCTGCGCTGCTCCCTTTGCCTTTGAAAAATCTCGATCTGGAAATTTTGTGCTCTATCGACTCACTCAGAGACACAAATTTCCTCAAAAGTCTGCCCTGTTGACCTTTAGACAACGCAGCCTCCGGGGTTTCAAGCAGTTTCCTACGCAGTGCCTCGAATCGCCCTCTTTCCTTCTGCAACTGAGCTCTCCAGCTTATAACTACGCTCTAATACCATGTGAAAATTTGGTTACCCAAATCCTACTGCAACAACTGATGTTAATTCTTCTAATTGTTTAATTAAATGAACAATTTACTTGCAGTTTCCTACGGCAAATATCAAATTAAATTCACTGCAACCTACACAACATAAAATACTATGGAAAATACAACGCAAGAAAGATAGAAACACACACGCAAGTACACAGTTATTTTTGGCAAATCGTCCTCGGAAAAAACCCAACTTGGGAAAATCGGTGCAGCAGTTGAGGGTTTTAATATTATGCAATAGTAATCTGAGTACAAATCATTGGATTCCCAAACTGGCAATCCGATATCGAGAAATATTGATGAAAGAGATAGTGAGAAAATCTCACACTGTCACAGGCAATCCGGCACTGATCTGGACAGGAGAAGAGCTGCCCTGCGCAGTCACAACTCTTGGGACTGCGTCACTCCTCCTTCTGATCTCTTGCTGACTGGAAACTCGACCCTCTGGCCCTCTGAACTCACACCCCAGCTTTCGACACTAGATCCCAACTGTCTCCCAACAAAATAGCGGACTCCCTCTAAATCTCTGCGCTGCCTCTCTGTGGCTCTCAACGTCTTCTCTGCTTTGCACTCCCCAGATCTGGAAAACCTTCCTCCGGTCTACTATCTCTGCCCCGCACTGCAACGATCTCACTCGATCTCTCTCTAGCAACTCAGCAATGACTCTCTGAGAATTCGATCGCGCAGCAAAATCGATCTCTGCAAATCTCAAATGTGTTCTCCAAGTGCCCATTGAGCTCCTTCTTATAATCTCTTATTGACATATCAACGACCAAGATTAGATCTTAATCAATGGCTCAGATTATCTAGGACTCGATCCACGCCTTTATCTAGAAGATTTGCACCCGATTTAATTAATACCCTTTAATTATTCTCGTTTCCTAAGTTTAGACTTAGAAATACATTAAAAATAATTAATTATTTGAATTAAATCATCTCCAGGTGGAATTTCTCGAAACGATTTTTGAGTCTTGGAGAATGCATGCGTCCTAGCCTCTCTGCAAAATCTCAAGGCTAGAGCACATTTGATGCTACAAAAATCAACAGTAACATTTATGGCACCGTTGTCGGGGACACGAAACGTGTGTTTTGTTCCCTATACGACATATTGACATATCATTATTGGAGACTCCATTGGAAGAACGAATCCCTAGTTCTTCATTAAACTTCAAATTTAGTGCTTGTAGGGTGAAGCAAGCATCTATCAGGGCACTTCATTTCACCCTGGCGACTCCATTTTGATCCTAATATGCAAAATCATAGAACTATCGTAAAAAGGAGATTAATCTTGGTCCTACATTTGCAAAGCTCACTAACCGAGAGATTCAAGAACTACAAAAGAATGCAAATAAATATGCAAAATCTTATCAAAATGTATTGGAAGGTATGGATGTGGAACTCATGCTCGGGTTTTACAGGTCACGAGTGCAACTCGACATAATGAAGGGTTTCCATGAGGAGGATCCTAGTCACTTCTTTGACTGCCTCTGTGACTTTGCTCGCCTAACCTATGCTTTCAATATTCTAATTGACCTAATCAATGATAAAAGTTATAGTCAACCAAAAAGTCCCACAAAGGGTAATCAATTGCATGACATTGAAGAAAGCTCAAGTGTAAGTGAATACACTGAGAAAATGTCAGTGATAGAGGTGGAAGACAATGGCAATATCTCTTCAGAGGATGATGAAGAGTTGGATCCTCTGAGCCTCCAAAACATGCAAGAAAGAATGGATAAAAATAGTAGGTCATGCAGAGGGTTAGTAAGGGAATGTAATTCTAATGAAGTATTCTTTCACTTGCACGAAGAAGAGGTGCAGCTTCATACGATGAAATGTGAATATAAAGAACGCCCCAGTAATGCTCTCCTCCTTGAAGCATATTACCAGAATCATGTAACACATAGCTTAGCTATTGTGCTTCAAGAGAAGAGGGAAGAAGAGTCCTCCCACTGGTCAATTAACCAAGATGAAGATACCTTTGAAGATATAGCTGAGGAAGATGAGTCCTTGTTAGGCCTACATGATGAATGGCATGATTTTGAGAGCACGTGTGTTGAGGATGACAAGGTTATGGAAAGTAAAGTTGAGGTTGACCTTACCTTTCTCGAGGGTGTCACTCCTGATAACTCTCCTTTTGAGAATCTTAAGGAAGGTGACCCCATGAGCTACTTGGAATATAACATTGAAGATTATTTCCGCATCGAAAAGGAGCAATGGAAAATTGTTGGGCCTCCATTTGATTGTACTCCCATTTATGATACCGACAAAGAGGATGAGGATGAGGTTGGCTTTCCCTTTCTCTCGGGCATTATTTATGAGGACATATCCATTGATACCCTTGGAAAGGAGAATTATTATTTTCCCTTGCATGAAAAGGAGCAATTGGAGATAATTGATTCACCTTTTTGGGAAGACCCTATATTTGATACCAACAATGACCTTCCTCATACCTACCATCCTTATGATTCTGGGAGTATATTCAAATCACTTGAACCTCTAGAGTTAGATTTTCAGGAAAAGGGTCCCGTTAAAACTTCACCTTCCCCTTTACCCTTTTCTCTTGTTCGTCCTCTTAAGTCTTCCACGAGTGATTCCCTCGCCCCTTGTCATGTGATTTCAAGTATCCAACAGGCCTTTCCCCCCTCCGAGTATAGTGTCAAGGAAGAGCCCCTCATCAACTATACTTTACCTCCTTGGGTGCACTCTCACGGTTTTGATATCCCCATGACCTCCTTTCTCCAATGTGACCATTACCTTGAGCAACCTAGTTGTTGCATTCCTTCTTTCCCTCACCTTTCATCCCCTCTCATCATGACCTTAGAGCATCTACATAGCATAATATTATGAGCAATGATTGTGATAAGGGTTTCTTAAGGATAATCATTCATTCTGCCATTGTGTACTTAGAGGGAAGGACCCACATCTCTAAAGTGACTCATGTTCCTTCTCTTACGAATTTCTCTTACCTTACATGGAAGCTATATTTTCCCACCTCCCGCCCACATCATCCTCCATGTGTTTGGGTTCGCATTTGCTTCGGGATTTGCTTCATGAGTAATCATATAGGCATGCACATTTATATTGATTTGATGATATGTTGGTTGCACTGGCTATTTGATTACACTTCATATTGGCTTCGTCGTATGCATGTTAGGGTAGCATGCATTGCATGCTGATTTTTTGCATTAGAATTAATCTCATATGATGTTTCTCATGGTAGATTAGCGGCATTTAGATTAAAAATTGCATATTTTTATAACTTGTTGATTTTATGGGCTAACATTAGGCATGGGTGATCATAAGACACCGTGAAAAACATGCTTCCCCGTGGCTTTGTTCATTAACATGTGCAGATAACAAGTCTACGATGACCAAGAGATTGCTAGAGCTCTCGTGACCTCCCGTTCAAGTAGCCTTGCTCACTTCTTCGAGAGATCACGTCCCAGCTGAAGCCAAATGTTACCCACCAATTTGTAGGATAAATTTTTTCTCCATGATGGACCTCAGCCGGCGGCCAACAGCCCCTTGCAGCTTTCAACTAGCTCGTTGTGCCATTTCTCAACAACCTGAGCTAGCCATGTGGTCCCTCACCCATCTGTATTGATCGTATGTTTAAAAGGTTGGCCTTCTGAATCTAAAGGTATGTCTTGTCATTTGGTAATTGAGTATTGGGTTTACTTATCTTGGATACTTTTGGGCATGGATTGATGGGGGGATTTGACGGAAAGAGTGGGCTTAGCTTGTGCTCCTGTCCCCTTGATCTCTTTTGGATGTTACCCTTGGATCTTAGTCCCATGGGATCTCCTTTATTGACCATTTGGTTCTAGGGTGGTACTACTTGGGAAATCCAGACTTTGGGTGTGTGGTCCCGCTCCTTTATCCACATATATTACTCCCTTTCCACCCACCATACCCCCATTCATCATTTCTCTCACCTGGGTCCACATTGCCTCTTTGGGTCCACATAGGGCCAACCTCCCTATCCCTTTGCCCCCACCTTGGGTCAGGCCTGGAATGATGCTCTGGAGGTTGAAGCAACTAAAAGAAAAAGTAAAAGCATAAATGGCCACATTCAACAGGAAATTGTACCACAAAATGCAAAAGATGGTCAGGACAAAAATGATTAGCGCACGGACAAAAGCCAATACATGAGCTTTACCCCATACCCATGGTCATCACCCTGGTTCCATAGACCCTAGATGAGCCTCCTTTATCATTTAGGAACCCATGATTGTCCCAACCCCTGGAGGGCAATGAACCGCCCTACCTAAAAGGGGGTAATCACTGCTATATCGTACACATCATACTCTTGTCCTTTGAGCCCCGAGCAATTGATTAAAGAAAATTCATAAAAGGAAAAAGGCATATAAAGAAGGGTGGAAAAATCAAGGTCGGAGCACCTCATGTACCACAATTTCTCCCTCCTACACATTATATACCTAGGTGTAGGCTTCCCCTTCTCTAGCTACCCTTAAGCCCCAATATGTGGCCCAGGACTGCCCCTCTCATTCCCTATTCCATTTTACTTCTTTATCACTTGCTACCCCCATTTGAGGGATGTACCTTGAACATACCATTCCCTCTAAGGGTAAAAACCACCTAATAAGGTACCTAGCTAACCCCCTTTGGAGCTTGGAGACATTAGCACATGCCAAAGCCCACTACGGAAGGGCATGCCATTATGAAGTGCCCACTTTGTTGTCTATCGTTTGTAAACTCTTTTACATGATTACTCTAATGACTTGTTGTACTGGAAGGCTAGGGGACGCATTGGATCCTATACAGGATTGCAAATGGTGTCCTAACCTCCCAGAGGGCTACAGTGGCACATGTAGGGTGTGTGTAGAGAGCCATGGTCCTCCACAGCAGCAGATAGCACTCCATGGATCCCCACCGACGTCCAAAGATTACTAAAAATCCACCTTTGGGACGAGGATGATGCACTTGGTACACTATGCCCAGAAGGCCCCACATGAGCACCACAAACTTGGCAGGTGTCCCAGGACTTGTAGGATGACATGGCAGCGTTCATTCCATCATTTGAGCCCTTACAGATGATCTACAGGCATTTTCGACTCATATGGAGACCCATGGGGTCATTGGTGTGCCCCCACACCCATTGGAAGCACCATAGGTCAACACATTCAACCTAATTCTTAAAAAAGCAGTTTCCTACATCTAAGCTTGAAAAAAATTTCCTGATAGTGAATTCAACTTTTGAAAAGAAAAAGGGAAAAAGAATGAACTGAATGTTGGAAAAGGTATAGTAACACCCTCGGCATGGAATAGATCTTCGAACATAAGAACCACCATGCAACATAAAACGCAGTACTTAACTGTATATTCTTTTTGAGGATTGCACAGACGTAATAGGAAAATAAAACTTGTGTTGATAATTTATTGTAAAACCTAGATATATGAATTGAAAAACATAAAACAAATTTTGCAACACAGAGAAAAACCTCCCACGTGATTTTTTTCAATTCATTTAATGCCTCCGGGAACAGGAAATGGCTCTCAGAGTCTGTTGGAACCATTTCCAACTGAAAAACGTGAAAATTTGCAGAATCCAAAACAGATCCAATCCGTCCCAAATATGGGAGCACCCTGCCTAGGTGATTCCAGTAACTATGGGTTAAACCTAACACTGAAATAAATATTGTTGTCACAAAAAATGGATAAATATTGTAGTGTAGAGTACTTGGGATGTTAGATACTAAGCAGAAGGGTAAAAAATCAGGACAATGAAGTAGTGCGATGTGGATTTTGGTCCATGTTTAGCAGAAGAAGATTTTTAGCGACTTTTTTCGCAAAATTCATAATCCCAATAATTACTCTTTAGTTAAAGGGGTTGTGGATCACATTGATCAAGATGGTCTCATGATTTGAGTAAAAACAGCGCGCTGCTCTGCCTGCGATTCTCTGCGAGTTTCGGGCTAGGGCTCCCAAGCCTTCGTGCGCCCTTTGGGCTGCTGCGCCTTGGTCTCAGTCCTGCTGCTGCTGCGCGCAGCCATGGAGCCCTCTGGGGGCCCGGATCTGCCCCCCCCCGGAGGTTTCTGCCTTCAAGGAAATGTTGGCTCAATGCAACAAGCGCCCTCCCTCTTTGAGCCAGCAGAAATTTGTAAAGAAGATGGACACCATCCCCTCAGTTGCCCTTCCTGAGGAAGAAACCTGTAAAGCTGCTCTTAACTTAGCTGAGCGCGGCCTTATAGGCCAGTTCACGGGCCTCTGGCCCTCTCCCAAGTCGGTGGAGGAGTGGACACAAAGGAACTGGAAGCCGCTTATCAAAGAGGGAGTCAAAAGCTATTTCGTCGGCAAAGGTTTCTTCGTCTTCGTCTTCGAAAGTGCAGAGGACAGAAGCTTGATATTTAGGAACGGCCCTTACTTCATGGGGCCGCAAGGTCTATACCTCAATAAATGGTCGCCTGATTTTGATCCAGCTCAAGACGTTCCCTCTGCCGTTCCGGTCTGGGTACGCCTCCCCCATCTTCCCCTTCACTGCTGGAATTCTAAGTCCCTCCAGATCATAGGCAACGCCCTAGGCAAATTCATCGACCAAGCCCCAAGGAAAGATCAATATTCCTGTGCCCGTATATGTGTCGAAGTAGACCTAGAGGAGGGTTTACCGGAAGCCATCAACCTCACAGTCGCAGGATGGACCCATGTCCAAGAGCTGGACTACGAACAGCTTCCATTCAAATGCAGACACTGCCATGGCTATGGGCATTTTGCCAAACACTGCAAGAAGAAGGCAGAAGATCGTCCAGAGAGCCAGAACGAAGAGCAATGGACCCTAGTCCAAAAACCAAACAGGAAGGGCTCCGGGAAAGGCCCCCTGAAAGAGGCTCCAAGCAGCTCCAATCCTACTCAAGGCCAAGATCCAAAGGGCAAAGAAAACAGTCAGAAAACGGCAGCTACAACAAATCAGGAAACTCTTGAGCAGCCCGGCCCTCCTTCTAGTACACAAGAAGGGGGGGAAAAGATTCTCCCTGAGTTCACCCAAGGAAGCCCTTCGAACCCCTCATATGCAGATGTCACAAGGAAAAAGCCTATCGACAGTTCAGGGTCCTCGGAGGATGAGACCTTTGAGCAACCCATCAAAAAAGTTGGAAGGAAATCTCGCAGAGAAGAAAGGGAAGAGGAGGCCGAAAGGCAAAAAATTCAAGGAAGCCAGCCTACCATTGAGATGTCTATTGGAAGAAATACAAGGACCAGGCCTTCTAAGGGAGGCTCCCTCCATTTCCCAGGTAAATAATGCGTCTCGTCTCTTGGAACTGCAGAGGCCTGGGTAATCCCTCGAAAGCTGAAGCGATCAAAGATCTACTCAAGATGGAGCCCTCAGATATCCTCTTGCTCCAAGAGACAAAGATAGAGGGGAAAGCCCTCTTAGATATCAGCCAAAAGAAATGGAAGAAAAATACAGGAAAAGCTGTCAGCTCAAGAGGCTCTTCCGGAGGACTCGCTACTCTCTGGTCAGAGGATCTCTTCCAGCTGAAAAATTCTCATGAAACTCAACACTGGATCTTCACGGAATTAATGCACAACTCAAGTAAGTTATCCTTCTCCCTTTTTAATCTGTATGTTCCTGTTTTATACTCAGAAAAAAGAGATTGCTGGACCTCCCTCAAAGCCTTCCTGGAGCAACACACCCCCAATAATATCATTTTGGCTGGGGACTTAAACATTATTTTAAAATACAAGGAAAAAAGGGGAGGCACTCATAGTAGAGATCCCTTCCTCCCTATGGTCGAAGGACTCATCCAGGACTGGGACCTCATTGATTTCATACCAGCGAAAGGGCTCTACACTTGGACCAACAACAGGGTGGGAAAGGAACATATCTCCGCTCGCCTGGATCGATTCTTGGTTCAGGGTGCTCTGATGACAAGCAAGAAGATTATCACCACAAAAATCCTCCCCAAACTTACTTCAGATCATAAGCCCATCCACCTCTCTCTAGAAGATGAAGAAGATTTGGGCCCCATCCCTTTTCGTTTTAGCCCTCTATGGTCAGAAAGAGAAGGTTTTATTGACACAGTGAAAGCAGCTTGGAGCAAATCCTTCTCTGGGTCCCCCAGTTATGTGTGGGAGCAAAAACTCAAAGCCACAAAGTATGCACTGAAGGAGTGGATCAAAAAACCTGCCCCAAATCCTTCTAGTCTCCGAAAAGAAATTGTGCAGACCCTTGAGGAGTTGCAAACTGATATGGAAAAAAGAGATGTCACTGCAGCATTGCTGGACAAAGAAGTCAAAATCCAATGTTCGACCTTCCAATCCTTCCGGCTAGAAGAGGAGTATTGGAGAATCAAATCTAGAAGTTTGTGGTTGAAGGCTGGCGACAGGAACACCACCTTCTTCCACCGCCAATACCGGGCTAGACTCTGTAGAAATCATATCTCTGAAATTAGAACAGCAGAAGGGCAGATCTGCAAAGGGCACAGCCAAATCAAAGAGGCAGCTGTAAATCACTATAGACAGCTTTTCACCGCTGGAAACCAAGGTAATGAGGAGAACATGGCAGATCTCCTTTCCAATATTCCCCTTCTGGTCAGACCGGAAGACAACTCCGAACTCAACAGACCCTTCACGGAAGAAGAAGTCATTCAAGTGATCTGGTCTATGGACCCAGATAAGGCTCCTGGGCCCGATGGTTTTACCATTCATTTCTACAAAATGTGCTGGGACATTATCAAAACAGATCTCTTAAAGATGATCAAAGGATTCAGGAATAAAGCCAAGGTAGGGGGAGGTACCAACTCCACATACCTGGCCCTCATTCCAAAAGAATCTAATCCGGAAACCTTTGCCAGATTCAGACCTATATCGCTGTGCAACGCCTCTTATAAAATTCTGGCAAAGCTCCTTGCAAATAGGATCAAGCCTCTCCTAAACAGACTCATATCCAGTAACCAAGGTGGTTTCATTGAAGGCAGGCACATCCTGGACAATGTCATCCAAGTCCAGGAGATCATTCACTCAAGCCAGAAACGAAAAGAAAAAGGAATGCTGATCAAACTTGACATGGCCAACGCCTTTGATCGAGTCAACCGGGCCTTCCTTTTCAAAGTCCTTCTTGCCTTTGGCTTCTCCCCTCCCTTTGTTGCTCTCATCAAAGCCTGCACTGACTCCGCTTGGATTGCCCCCCTCGTCAATGGTCGCTCTACCTCTTTTTTCCATGCCCAGAGAGGCCTTAGGCAGGGATGCCCCCTCTCTCCCTTCCTTTACATATTGTTGGCGGACACTCTCAGCAGAAAGTTCTCAGCAGAAAAAACTGCAGGCACTCTTCCAGGTCTTAAACCTTCCACTCTCTCTCCTGCCCAGAACCATGCTCTTTTTGCAGATGACTCTCTCCTATTAGGAGGAGCTTCTCCTAGAATTGCTATAGCCTTTGATGTTGTCCTGAAAAGTTACTGCAGGGTCACAGGAGCCTCCATAAATGAAAGGAAGAGTGAAGTCTTTGGATGGAATATCGATCAACAGGAGCTCTCAAACATCTCTGCCCTTCTAGGTTTCAATAGCCGAGCACAATGGGAGATGATAAAATACCTTGGACTCCCTATCATTAATGGCTACAATAAGAGAGCTCTGTGGTCTGAAGTCATCAGCAAAATCAAGACAAAGATATCAAGCTGGGGAGGGTATTGGCTCACTTCTGGAGGCAAGGTCATTTTGATTAAGTCTGTCCTTTCAGCACTTCCAATTTACCAAGCCGCCTTCCTTCTGGCACCAAAGCAGGTAACAGATCTCATCTCCAAACTGATTCGTGACTTCCTCTGGCAAGGTGGGAAAGGGAACACCCACAAAATGCATCTTGTGAAATGGGAACAGGTGAAACGCCCCTATGCAGAAGGAGGTCTGCAAATTAGGGATCCAGCCACGGTCAATCTTGCAATGGGAGGAAAAATCCTCTGGAATTTATATGACAATCCTAAGCATCCTGTCAGCGAAGCATTGAAAGCAAAGTACGCCCCCACAGTATCGCTTCGAAATCTACAGGCTTCTCCAACAATTAACGCATCACAGGTTTGGAAACTCTGTAATAAAAGTTTAAATTTCTTCAAAGACAGAGTTTATAAAATTCCCGGCAATGGCAAACATATCAAACTGTGGCAAGATCGCATTATGGACAGAGCCCCCCTCTCAGCAAATGATGAAATCGATGAAATCAGACAGTGGTTGTTACGCGCTGGAATTAACACCGTGTATGATCTTGCCAAGTGGGACAGCCGTGGTGCTTGGTCTGGCTGGGACTTTCATGGCATTCCAGACCGCCTGCACCACCAGAAGATAGCGCTCGATGAACTGCTGGAAGACGCAGCTCCAATGTGCAGATGGTCGAAGGACAGTTGGGGTTGGGGGCGCTCCGGGACTTATACACCAGCCACTGCCTATAACGCTCTCCTTCCCACAAAGATCAGCAACAGAAACCCGGATTTCTGGAAGAAAGTTTGGGAGCCCCTCGCTCTTCCAAAAGTCAACTTCTTTTTTTGGACATTGGCACACAATAAATTGCTAACCGGAGACAATCTGATGAAAAGAGGCATCGCTGGGCCTCATCGATGTGAGCTGTGCAGAAACAGTGAAGAAACTGCCAAGCACCTCTTCTTGGACTGCAAGTTCGTTAAAGAAGTTTGGAGTCTTATTCTTCATGAGTTCCAGATCACTGTACCCTCGTACAACACTGTTGCTGATCTCTTTGACGCCTGGGATGAACGCTATCCCCACAAAATCCCCAGCAAATCCTTTTGGAGGAAAATCTGGATTGCTATCCCCAAATTCACTTGCTGGAAGACTTGGCTGGCCCGAAATGCCCTGATCTTCAATGGAAAAGAGCAAACTCCTCTAGCTGTAGCTGCTAAAGCGAAATCCCTCCTTCTGGAAGCTGCCCAACAGCAATACTATTCTGCAGATCCATTGCTGCTTCCCGAAGAAGAAAGATGGTTGAGCTCTCTCTCCCCCTCCTCCCGGAGGTTGCGCTCAGTCCCTCAACCTCTGAATCCAATCTGGAGAATAAGGAAAACTGAAGAGCACTTTCAAGAATGGTGGAAAAAACAAAAAATATCCACGATTTTCTTTGATGGCGCCTCCAAAGGCAACCCCGGGGCTGCTGGAGCAGGAGGGGTCATCTATGATCCGAATGGTGCCAAAAGAGACTCCTTCTCCTGGGGCATTGGGCAGAAATCTAACAATCAAGCCGAGATTTTAAGTCTTCTTAAAGCCTGCCAAATTGCTAGAGACAGGGGGGACAAAAAAATCCAAGTTTTCGGAGACTCCGAGCTCTTAATTAAAAAACTTAATTCGGAGAACCTGTTTATCAATGTAAGTCTCAACAAAACACTGAACAGATTGAAGGATGTCCTTTCCGACTTTGAATCCTACAAATGCTTCCACATACTCAGAAATCTGAATAGTGAAGCAGACCTGTTGGCAAACAAGGGCTGTACACTGGGGAAAGGTCAAATTCTCATTAATGGGGATAGTTCTATTCATCTATGTAATCCATGAGAATCCTGCAGCATGCAAAATGAAACAGAATCAGATGCAATGTAAAAATGGCAGCATTGGCATAAGTCCAAACTTCTTCTAATTCAAATAAAGATACATCCGTTTCAGTTAAAAAAAAAAAAAAGGGGTTGTGGATCAGTGGTTGAGATGGTGGCCTAACTCAGTGGAAAAAATGGTGGCATGTTAGGCCAACCACCAAGGTTCAATTCCCATAAGTGGTCAAAGGCCAGGTGCAAGTTCTAAGTGAATTTGACCGAATAGTGTCCCCTGTCACGGCAGCTTAGGCAAACAGACGTGCTTGTATTGATGGTCCGTTCCTCACCGTCAGAAGCGGACTGCATGTGATGGCCAAACTCTTCGGGCTAGTTGTAGTGATTCCATTGAATTTAACGGAAGGCCAGGTGCAAGTTCTAAGTGAATTTGACAGAATAGTGACCCCTGTCATGGCAGCTTAGACAAACAGAAGTGCTTGTGTTAATGGTCCGTTCCTCACCGTCACAAGCGGACCGCATGTGGTGGCCAAACTCTCCGGGCTAGTTGTAGTGATTCTATTGAATTTAAAGGAAGCACTTCCCCTCAAAAGAATTAATCTGCACAAAAGATAAACAAGGGGAACTCTGGGGAATTTTTCATTTCTTATTTTAAAATTCATATAATTTTTTATTATTTCTTATTTTGAAATCCATATATTCAAACAAACAATTGCTTCCAATATCCAGAACTGTTGAAAATCTCTAAGTTATACATTCAACCTATCTTGCAAACAAATATACAACCCAAATAAGCAATTTGTAAAACAATTATTTCTCCAAATTTGATGCGAAAACTTGTCAATATTATCTATATACTTCTGCCTCCTTGATGAATGAAATGAACTAGAAAAACTAATAATTATTATTTTTAGAAAATTACCATCATAACTACTGGAGTCAATGCTCTGCTTCAATTTCCGTCTCATATCATAGGCCCTGGAGGAGACCTGCTTCACAAATTCATCGGAAGTGTCTGGAATTTGGCCATCAAGGTGAAGAGCGGCATCCACCTCGTCATCCTCTTGGCGATCTGGAGTTCCATTCCCACCAGCTTTAGCTTCACACACCTGTGTGCTGCCATATTTCACAAACAACGAGGGGTAAGCCCTGAAGGGTTTGGAGGAATTGAATTGAGCCTGTTCATCAATTGCCCTCCTCCTTGTCTGTAAACAGAATTTGGGATAATTATTAATATTATTGTTGTTAAGAATGAATTTGTTGATTGGTGAACTTAGGGCTATGACATCCATTGCCATGGTTGGGCAATAGAGACTTTGAATTGGATGTTTAGAGCACCAAATGGATGGAATCAGTGAAATGGAATGATTGTAAATCTTTTGAATCCAATGAGATGACGTGTTAGATTCGGAGGCTTCTGCGACCGATGTGGAAGCATTTGGTGGCATGTTTTAATTGGAATAGCCACGTCAACATTCTTAGTTTTTGGTGCTGCCTTTTGGTGTGGGACGATTAAAGTGTGATATAATTTAAGGTTGAAAACCACTGCTTTATATGATTTTAAATAATGTATTATTTAAAAATTTAAATTCAAAATATTATTAGTCTTAAGGTAAGAACTATAAAAAAAATATTTATTGTTGATTTTGTATTGATTATAATAATTTTATTTTTAGGATATATGTATATATATGAATGAAAAGAATTGAATTTTTATTTGCAAAATTGAATTGAAAATTAAATAAAAATAAAGAAGGTTAAAAAATATTTATTGTTGATTTTGTATTGATTATGGTTTGATTATAATAATTTTTATTTTTAGGATATATTATTTTATGAATGAAAAGAATTGAATTTTTATTTGCAAAATTGAATTGAAAATTAAATAGAAATAAAAAGGTTAAAACAAAAAAGTAAAATTTAAAAAAAAAAAAAAAAAAAAAAAAAAAAAAAAAAAAATTAAAATAGAAAAAGCAAAAAAAATTGATAAATGGAAAAAGCTAAAAATAATTTCAATTAAGATAAAATAAATAGATGTTAATAATGTATAACGATAATTTCACGGGTTTTGGATAGACAGTGATCGGGTGCTTTGTTAAGGCACTCCTTGATGTGAAGTCATTGGTTCAATTCCCCTCCCCACCCCGATCAGGGTGATATATTGGACATGTTGAAGATGTAGTCCTCCCAAACTTACAAATAAATAAATAATATAAAACGGCTAAAAGTTTGGGAAAACCTTCTATTAAAATTTGAAGCTAAACAAGGCTTTGTGATTGGTTCGATGTCTGACGAAGGAAATTCTTTGAGTAACCTTAGGCACTGCGGCCCTACATCATTTGCCTGCTCGATTCTCAATCTCTAAAGCGGTTAGTCAGGGTGAATTGTGATTGGGCTGGATCTGAATAATGGAGGATCGAATACAACATCCCTAGGTGTCGTCACCCATGCACAAGCATTAGAGTTGTCGGTTTGATCCTCGTTGGTTAGTTATTACTCTTTACAGAGATAAGTTCTTATTAGTTGCCAGTGAATTTTAATTAGTCTAGCGGCCCATCATGGTCAGTTCGGCTCAAGGTTCTCAGTTGTCTCAAGAGGTTGTGACATTAAATAACCTAGTTGCAAATGGCCCTAAATTCCAAAAGGCACCTCCTTCAAAGTTTGTCAAGAAGATTGATGATATCCCAAAAATAGCTATTTCGTCGTCGTAAGCTAGATCGAGGGCCCTTCAGCTAGCAGATCAGGGTTTGGTCGGGCAATTTTTGGGCTTATGGCCTATTACCCACCCCATGTGGGTAGTGTATATGGGAGAATTTTTTTTCTCCTAGATGGTCCTCAGTCGACAACCAGTAGCCCTTTTCAACCCCCAGATGGCTCGATGTGCCATTTTCTCCACCACCTGAGTCAACCATGTGGTTCCTCACCCATCTGTTATGAATGTATGTTTGAAGTTGGGCCTCCCAACCCCAAAGGTATGGCTTTTCATTAGTATAGTTGAGTAGTTTTCCTTACTTGTCATGGGCACTTTTGGGCATGAATTGGTGGGGGGATTCGACAGAAAGAGTGGGTTAATCTTGTATTCGTGTCTCCATTGCGTTATTTCATGGTTACCCTTATATCCTAGTCCCATGGGATCTCATTTATTGGCCATTAGCTTTAGGTTTGACACTACATGGGAAAATCCTGGTTTTGGTTGTGTGGTCTCGCTTCCCGACACCACCTACATTACTCCCTTTCCACTCATTTGAGCCCCATTAATCTCTTTTCCTGCTTAGGTCCACATTTGTCCATTGGGTCCACATAAGGTTAGCCTCCCCCTCCCCTTGTCCACACTTTGGATCAGGCCTGGTGTTAGCCACCTATAATATTTGTTATACCAAAAGGTGGCTAAGACTTTTGTGAGCCTCCGAGGAGCAAAGTTTATCACTAAAAATTGTTGGCTCTTGAAGGCTCCTTGAAGGCCTCATGCCTATGTCCAAAATCTTCATTACTATTTCCATTTTATACTCAGAAAGTTCTTCTTATTCCAAATGAAACACTGCTACAAAACCTTCATTTTCCCCCTTCTCAAACCTTCATTTGTTCCCCTTTTTTCTCCATAAAAACTCCCTTGTTTTCATAAATCCTCTTCTTACATTTATGAAAATCACTTTTCCATAGTTAAAAACCCATTTTTTAACTATACTGAAACCCTTGAAACCCTTTGAAAACATTGAAAAATCAATAACAATTCATATTTTATATACAATCTTTAGCCCCTTTGGGCTAAGTCTCTAACCACTTCCGATCATATCATTCTCCATGCGCCCAACGGCCCCGCAATCGGGCACCTAACCCTATTTTTTATGTTTTCCGCCCACGATATATTAAAATCTTAAGTTAAAATATCAAAACTTTGGGTTTTATTATTTCTCTAAGGTTTTCCGCCGGTCCGAAATTCAAGCAATCTCCACCGTCGATCTAATCTGCAGATCCGACGGTGTAGAATCCATCAAGCCCGGTGGTCCCCGCCGCCCATCAGCCGATTACCCAAAACCGGCGGTATCCATTGCATCGCCTTTGGACAAAAAGTTGTTTTCCCCCGATTGCCAACGATTCCATACACTGCTTGACACACGTCCTGGGCACTATTTGGAAAACCGCCGTCCATCGCGCGTTATCGTTCGGACGAGGACACCCAGCAATATTGCTGTGGACCGTCCGATATGGAGCCGCCCATCCAACGGTTGTCGCTCACCGAAGATGCCCGACACTTAACGTGGTCTTGGCTCGGCATTAAATCATTTTCCACCGTCGATCTGATCTGCAGATCGACGGTCCACATTCCATCGCCCTGTTTCCTCCATTTGACTTTCAACCTCTACCCCTGACCGTCGATCTCTGCGCGATCGACGGCACATATTTAATCCTCTTCCGCCCATTTCACGATCCCTCCCGATCAATCCCGACCGTTGGATGATTCCATCCAACGACCATGCTTCCTCCACTCGTCCTTTGAAGCAGTCAACCTATTTACGCATGATTTTATAACATTTTTTGTATTTTGCAGGGTTTTAAGTGTTTTTCCGCTATCAATTGAAGAAATTTGAAAGTAGAGGGTGACGACCCTCTCGCTTTCGATTCGCCGAAGGAAAATCATTCACAGGTGCCTGATTTCACGTTTTCATCGATGTTTATCCAAGCATTGATGCCAGATGACCCTGCGCGACCCTGCACATCAGCAAAAACCATGGATTTGGCATAGGCAAAGAGTATCAGAGATGAAGACCAAAATTAACCAGAACAAAGGATTAAAGGACAGATTTGTGGAGATTACGTCTAAGATTCTTATCAAAAGCCTAATCCCCAAATAAAACACAATTTATAGAAAACCTAAAGTGTTTTATCAAGCAGGAATGCCTCCACCGCCACAATCTGAGGCAAATTGATTCCTCTCAGCTACCACAAAGCCACCTGTGCCTCAAAAGTACTCAATCAGAGGCAGAATTTATTGATCAGAGCCGGATATCTACCTCACAACACAGTCGAAGAGGAAAACCTGCCAAGGAAATTAATGATAAACATCTGCAGAGTTACTTCGATGCCACACAGAGCCTCAAAGGTCAACAAAGCTCCCACCGAGCTTAATCTTTATGTAAAAACATTTAATACAGAAGATACGTATGTAAGATTCTTCATTGAGCCCCTCAAAGGCCCATAAATCATTAAGACTGTATTAATTGTAATTGAGATCTTTTGTCAGATCTCACCTCCTCATCCTTCTGTAAATACTTCTGTAGAAGATGAGTGAGGGGTTGGTTCTAGAACTTTGATATACACTTGAGCTTAAACTTCTGATTGTACATAGTATTCACTGGCTCTTGGAGCTTTGCTGGTGATAGATAGGATAGGCTGAGATGTGTAGATGGTTGCTAACCTAAAGCACTAGACTTAAAGCTGTAACTGGTTTGGAGCATCAATACAAGCTGATTTATGGGATCCTGGTCTATGTTGACGGTGATGTTTTTCTCGTTGTAACTTGTTGTTTTATTTCTGTTTCCAATGTGTTTCATTTTCTCTTATAAAGAACAGCATGCATAGGGTTAGGACCTACCGTATATCAGTAGCCTTCTCTGACTGAAAATATTTATCTGAATGTTTTCTTCCAATCTGCGTTATTTAGGAAAGATTTGATTCAGTTCAAGCATAGGAATGCTGGCATTCCCTCGTCTTGTCGTCTTAGCTGAATGTTATTCTTAGATCTTACTTTCGGTATATGTTTAGTGAAGATGAACTGAGGAAGATATGGTGAGCCCTGGTCCCAGTTCGATCCCACAAACTGTCTAACTGTTTCCCTTGGAATGTGTTAACATCTGGCTAGTTTCAAAGTACTTACCAGATCTTAGGCCATTCTGTGTTATCTTTGTGTTTGTCTTGAAAGTAACCAAGTAAAGCAGAGCTAGGAGAGGATTTGTGGTGAGCCCGGCCCGCTAGTTTCTTCTCCAAAAGTTGCCTTCAAGTTTCCCTTTGTTTTAAGATGTTTTCTATTGAAAGTGTATCAAAGGCTGGCTAGTTTCAAAGTGCTTACCAGATCCTAGTTTACTTTTATGTTTTTCTTGAGTCCATGTCAAAGGCTGGCTAGTTTCAAAGTACTTACCAGATCCTGGGCTGCTCTTATTTCTGCATCTGTTAATTTCTCCTTCTTATTGTATCATTTCATTCCATAAATAAATCTTCAAAGAGATCCTTAGACATAGATGACTTGCCCCATGGACCACTCTTGCCTCTTGTTGTTCCAATTAAACCCTATTATGACTCCATAGCCCAATGGACTAAAACCTGCAATTATCTACCTTTTGGCCGAAGCTTACTCTAATTGCTTGCAACTTCTCACCTTTGAAACTCTTTGCACTTAGGACTTTCCACCTTAAACTAAAATCATGCTCAACCATCCAAAAAACAAACAAAACCCTCGGCCTTCATAACTAGCCTAATATTATAAACCCAAACTTCAAAGATAAATCCATCTTTGCACTTATTGGAGAGATCCCTCTCCGAATTCAAGAGGGCTAGATCCTAGAATCCCAAAGTTGGTTGAAACGATGTTGCTTCTGCAGTTTTAGTCTTACCAATCTGCTAAAATTACATATTCCTAACATTTCTGGCGACTCCGCTGGGTATCGAACCCAGAAACATTTTCATTTTAGCGTAACCATAGGATATCAGGGATTTGGTTCAAGAACATTTGCTATATTAACCAGCTGAGCCACCAGCTACTAACATTTCTGGCGACTCCGCTGGGGAACTGAGTGTTTTTGATACCTTTTAAGTCCTCAGAAACCCTTCATTCAATAAAACATTGTGAGTGAAAGCATCCTTTTCAATCACTACCAAGAAATGGTAATCATGATAAAACTTGTTTGAATCAGTGACAAACTAGGTAAACCCTAGGATTCTCTTAAGACTTTATCTAACCTTGAAAAATCAGCTGGCTTAGCCATAAGAGTACACTGTCTTTGTCTCTTAACCATAGCTAAGTTTTGAAACAGAGTTAGGATATTCTTAAAAACCACACAACTGAAAAATAACTCAGAAAAAACCAAAAATATTTCAGATTGGTAGTAAAACACTTGTTCTTACATTTCACTTACCTTTTGTGGTGTTTTATCTCGTACTCTTAGACAGAGTCTGGAAAGGGCCAGGTAGCTTCCGAATCTCATCCTCTTTCAGAGGTGAAATATCTGGTAAATGCTCTCCCAGTCAATCTCTGGTTAGAGTTTGTTGTGTTCAGGGATATCCTTGAAAACTTCCACTTGGCGACTCCACAATCCTTAACAGGCCTTAAGACTCCACTGGGAAGAACCCTTATCATTGTAATATCATTCAAACTCAGTTAGGGGACTGTAGGATTAAAATTTGTGTAAACAGATTAGTTAACACCTCAAAGATTGTCATACCTGGTTGAACTTTTCTTCTTATTTGGGTCTGAAAAGAATAAGCATAGTGGCTTCTAGAAAGATCCACACTAGAGCCTATCCTGACCCTGATCCACCTGAGATAGTTGATGACCCAGAAATTATCCTTAGGAAGTCTCCTAAGATAAAATCCTCAACTGTTTTCAAATCACCCTTGAGAGCTAATTCAGTCCCTGGAAATCTTTCAGCTTTACAACAATCACAAGCTGACTTAGTAAATCCTTTTAGAACTAGGTCATTTGATGATAGAATTCAGCTAGATTCTGAGTCTTCACTTTCACCTCCTGAAACAAGTGAACATCCTGGTAGTAGAGAAACAACACCACCTGATCTACACTTCCTGTTGAATTTAGGTGTCTCTCATCCAAGATCAGCTCAGCAATCTATTGTTGTTCCATCCACATCTACTCATCCTTCATCCAATGTTCAAACTACTCCACTTCAACCCACCTTCCCTTTTGTCAACCCACCTGTAAATCCGCTTCCACCTCCTATCATGGCAGCATGGTATGCTCCCTTAGTCCTTCCTGTACCATTAGTCAATCTTCCACAGGACTATCAGTCCAAAATTCCGTTATATGATGCTAGCAATACTACAACTGCATCACAACATGTGGATAAGATGAATGACTACTTTGACAGAAATGAAATTGATGATGATTCTGTCAAGCTTAGATTATTTCCTCAAAGCCTAGGGGGAGAAGTAAGAAAATGGTTTAAAGGTTTATCCCCCCATAGTATTAATGATCTCCAAGGTTTCCATCAAACATTCTTAAACAAATGGGAAGTAAAAAGGAATCCTCTCCAAGTCCTTTTTTATTACAAGAACCTCCATAGAAACCCTGGGGAAAGTGTGCAAGCTTATTGCACTAGATTCAATAGTGTGTATAATGCACTTTCCCCAGAACTAAAACCTCCACAAGGCTCAGCTTTAAACAAGTTTCCTGAAGGGTTTGATTCTGACATGACCTATCAGTTGAGAGAAAGAGATTTGCAACTCTTGAAGATATGCAAAGAGGTGCTCTTTCCGTAGAAGTCAACCTGATGGAGAAAAGAGCAAGGATGAAAGCTGAGAAGAGAGTATCTTTAGAGAGGAATCCACACCTTCCACTTCCAATTCAAAAATGGAAAGAATGATGGAGGAGATGATGAAAGAGATGAGCATAATCAAGAGAGCACAAGCAAATCAAAACCAAACTGCTCCTCAAAATAGAAACCAGAACCAAAATCAGAATGTTAGAAGGAACCAACCTCCAAACAGACCTAGGGAAGATGATCAACAGATCACCCCTCCCTTTCATCAAAACTATGTGAGTGAGGTTGAGAAAACTGATCAAATAACAGAGGAAGATGATATTAACCTGTTTGGGGTAGATGATGATGACTTTGAGGTTCATTATGATAGAAAACAAGGTCTTTATACACCCTATGATGACAAAAGAGATGATAATGAAAATTGTTGTCAAGACATGGAGAATGTCATCACATAGCCTCAAAAGGAATATGACCTTAGAAGCAAAACTACTCAACAAACCCCCAACACCAAAACCTCTGACAAGTCCTCACAAAACAACACTGCAACCAAGCCTAAAGTTGTCAAACAAAAGGATAAAACAGTGGCTGAAAATTCTGATAAAGGTAAAGGAAAAGGCACTCAAGACAATGAAAAACAGAGTGTAGACATTAGTAGTACTAACACTTCAGCTAGTACTCCTGTTAAAACAATCTTGTCAAGTGTAAATAGAACAAATCAGCAAGCTGACATTGTTGATAAAATGACAGCTAATAAGGCTGAGACCAGTACTTTAAAGAGTCAAATTCCTTTCAGCCTGGAACAGGAAATTTCTAAGATGAAAATCTTTGTTCCCTTAACTGAGTTAGCTGCCCAACATGTATATAGGACTCAAATTTTGAAGGCTTTAAATTTAGAAGACAACAATGATACCGTCAATCTTAATGATGACCAGGCAGAGCTCATTTTTGGTACAAAGATTGAAGAAAGATATCAAGAGGGACCTGTTCCTCCCTTTTATGTAAGTTTCAATGTTCATGAAAAGATTTTTCACAACGTTATGCATGACTCAGGAGCCTCTCACAATTTAATGCCTAAAGCTGTGATGGAGAGCCTGAGTCTAGAAATCACTAGACCTTATAAAGACCTTTACTCTTTTGACTCAAGCAGAGTAAAATGTTTAGGATTGATCAAATACCTTTGTGTTAACTTAGCCCAGATTCCAGCCAAATGTTTAGTCATGGATATTGTTGTGGCTGATGTCCCCCCAAAATATGGAATGTTATTATCAAGGTCTTGGGGGGCTAAGTTACAAGGGACTATGCAGATGGACATGACCTATGCGACTATCCCTGTCTTCAATCAAACCATAAGACTTTACAGGGAGTCTCATATGCAATACACAGTGACAAGTCAAGACAGACCACAAAACTCTCCTATATATTCTGTCAATACAGGCCTTGATTCTTTTATCATGTTTACTGATGAAACACTCAGTGAACAAGTCACTTCAACAGAATTAATGACCGATAGAGAGGAGGAGGTAAATACCACAGAACTGTCAAAACAGTTTGCTGAACCTTTAAACAACAGCAAACCAAATATGGGTCTTGAACTACAAGTCATACGTCCTTTGCTTTTAAACCTTGACACTCAAGAAAATGGTCTTCCACTTAACAAAAAACCCAAGGAATCAAAACAAATTCAACTAAGTGCATACATTCAAAAACAATCAGAAATCACGTTAGTTGAAGAGGACAGTAACCAAGATGAAACCGGAAAGGGTCCTCTCTAGAGTATGTATTTTGATGGGTCATGCACTAGAACTAACGCTGGTGTGGGTGTTTGGATTACTAACACTGAAAACAACCACACAGAATGTATTTCATGCAAATTAAACTTTAAGTGTTCCAATAACATAGCAGAGTATGAATCCCTTCTCTTAGGCTTACATCTATTGAAAAAGTTAGGAGCCAGAAGAATCAATGTGCATGGGGATGCAGAGTTAATCATTAGGCAAGTCAATGGGGAGTACAACGCAAATCATCCCAGACTTAGAGCCTACAGGAACGATGTCATGGACTTTTTGAAAACATTTGAGGAGTCCGAATTAATTTTTGTCCCAAGAAAAAGAAACATTGCGGCCCACAATTTAGCCTTTGCAACTAGGACATGCTTAACGCCATTTGAAACCAAAGATTGCACAACTGAGATAAAGTTTAGACCAGCAGTGCCAGATAATAAAAAGTATTGGCAAGTGTTTGACAATGAAAAACAAATAGAAGACTTCATGCAATTCATAAATGAATTCAAACTAAACAGTTCGGACTCAGACTATGAAACAGAATGCAGTGAAGAAAACTTTCTTGGTGAAGAAGAACCGTCTCCTGAGCCTGTCAATATTAACCTACTGTCTAGCAAACTTACAAACGACACAGAGGAGTTAGAAACCCTGCACTCTAAAGATGAAAGTTTGCCAAGTGGTCTGGCGCCTTTAGAAGAGTTGTTTGATTTTAACGATGTGGCGAAGAAGCCAAAGCTGGAACCTGTAGAGACTGAAGTGGAGGAGTGCAATATAGGCAGTGAGGGAAAACTGAAAATGATTAAACTATCTAAAACTTTACCAGCTCACATTAAAATCAAATATATAGATCCGTTTAAAGAGTTTTCTGATGTTTTTGCGTGGATTTACGAAGATCTTAAATCCTATGACACCGAAATAATACAGCACAAAATCCCTCTCAAAGAAAACCAAAAACCATTCAAACAAAAACTACGCAGAATAAACCCTGTTCAGTTGCCTTTGGTTGAGAAGGAGATTAAAAAGATGTATGAAGCTGGTATTATTGTCCCTATTAGATATTCTGAATGAGTATCTAATCTAGTGTTTGTTAGGAAGAAAACTGGAGAAATCAGGCTTTGCATAGACTTTAGAGACTTAAACAAAGCTTCATTAAAAGACAACTACCCTTTGCCCAAGATGGACCATATTTTACAAAGGGTGGTAGGGTCTAGAAGAATTTCTTTGCTGGATGGCTATTCGGGATATAATCAGATCTTGGTTTACCCTGTTGATCAACTAAAGACAGCCTTTACTACACCATGGGGCACTTTCATGTATGTGAAAATGCCCTTTGGTCTAATGAATGTTGGAGCAACCTTTCAAAGAGCCATGGACATAGCGTTCTCGGAAGAACTGGGCTTCTTCATCATTATCTATCTTGATGATGCCACTGTGTTTTCAAAAACAGATGAAGAACACTTAGAACATTTGAGAAAAAATTTCGTGAAATGCAGAAAGTTTGGAATATCCTTAAACCTTAAGAAGACACTATTCGGTCTCCAAGAAGGTAAGCTTCTTGGACACATTATTTCAGAAGAGGGTATAAAGATAGATCCGAAGAGGATTGAGGCCATATTGCAAATCTCTCATCCTCGGAACATCAAGGAGTTGCAATCTTTCATTGGAAAGATTAACTTTTTGAGGAGGTTCGTCCCAAATTTGGCTAAGCTCCTCAAGAATATCACAAACATGTTAAAAAAGGAGCAAGGGGTAAAATGGACCTTGGAAGCAAAGCAATCCTTTGAATTGGTGAAACAAGCGTTAACCAAAGCACCGGTTCTGATAAGTCCTGATTTTTCAAAAGATTTTTATATTTTCTCGTTTGCATCAGAACATACCATCGCTGTTGTCCTTTGCAGAAAAATCCACAAGGACAAGAGCAGCCTATTGCATTCTTTAACAAGGCATTGAGGGATGCCCCTTTGAAGTATAACATTATGGAGAAGTAAGCTTTCGCCTTGGTTAAAGCTTTGAAAGACTTCAGGGTATACATCCTTCATTCACACATCATTGCCTTTGTCCCGAATTCAGTTGTTAAAGACATTCTAACACAGGACCCAGATGGTAAGAGAGGTAGGTGGATTGCTGTTATTCTTGAATATGATTTAGAGATAAAGCCCACTAAACTCATCAAAGGCCAAAATCTTGCTAGATTAATGGCTGAATCAAATTGTGAAGTTCTTGATATACATATGATTAATGCTTTAGATGATCAAGAGGAAATCTCAACACCCATTGTTAAAAACTATTTTATGAACTCCTCTTGGTATGTTGATATTGTTTATATTTTGCTTAATTTGAATACACCTCCTGGTTTGACAAAAACAAAGGCAAGGTTCCTTAAGTTAAAAGCTGTAAACTATTGCATTATAAATAAATGTCTTTATTGGAAAAATGCAAGTGGTCTATTGCTTAAATGTTTGCCTGAGTTTGATGCAGAGAAGGTTAAGTATCAGTTTCATGAAGGAGAGTGT
The DNA here is from genome assembly GCA_034641835.2 of Pinus albicaulis. Classification (NCBI taxonomy): domain Eukaryota; kingdom Viridiplantae; phylum Streptophyta; class Pinopsida; order Pinales; family Pinaceae; genus Pinus; species Pinus albicaulis. The sequence goes on along the minus strand of CM076574.1, from coordinate 1,260,673,317 downwards.
GGAGGTCATTTATATTGGAAGACAACAACCAACAAAATTTTGAGGGCTGGTTTCTATTGGCCTACTCTTTTTCCTGATATACACAAGATGATCATTGCGTGCCATAAATGCCAATTGTTTGAAGGCAAGAGAAAACTGCTACCCTTGCCTCTGCATCCAATCACTGTTGAAGCCCCTTTCCAACAGTGGGGACTTGACTTCATAGGAGAAATACATCCACCATCTTCTGCCAAACATAGATGGATTCTCACTGCCACAGACTATTTCACTAAGTGGATAGAAGCCACACCTTGTAGACAAGCCAATGATTCAGTTATTATAAAATTCATGGAGACTAACATTCTCTCCAAATTTGGCTGTCCTACCAAAATCATTACTGATAATGCAACAGCGTTTGGATCAAAGAAAATGGTTGAATTCTGTCACAGATATCAGATAACATTGGGGCATTCCACGGCCTATTACCCTCAAGGTAATGGACTTGCAGAGTCCTCAAACAAGAGCTTAGTGAACATAATCAAGAAACTATTGGAGGACAACAAAAAGTCTTGGCACACAAAGCTTGTTCATGCACTTTGGGCTGACAATTTGACTTTGAAGAAATTTATTGGTATGTCGCCTTTTCAACTTGTGCATGGCACTGATGCAATATTTCCTACTAGCTTTGGTGTGCCAGTTAGGAAGTTGATCCAAGAGTTGCAGACTGAAGAAAATGACATGATCAGAAGAATAAATCAGACCATCCATCTTCAGCAAACCAGAGAGGAGGTTTATAACAAAGCATTGCAAAAGCAGGACAGCATTAAAAAGATTTTTGACAGAAGAACAAAGGCCAGCAATTTCAAAATTGGGGACAAAGTTTTAAAGTGGGACTCAAGGAGGGAAGACAAGGGCAAGCATGGAAAGTTTGACAACTTGTGGCTTGGCCCTTATTCTATCCATTCAGTTGCTAGTAACAATGCATTTTACTGATAGGAGTTGGATGGAGCAGAATTGTTTGGGGGTCCTGTCAATGGCAGGATGCTTAAGCATTACTTCTCTTGATCCATGTTATGTTTCAAAAGCCTTTTTATCTTTTTTCCACTATGAATATCTCATCCACCATTGCATTCAAAATTAGAAAAATAAAAAATACAAAAACAATGAAAAAGAGAAAAGAGGGCAGATTGACAAAACAATAAAGGTACAACCCCATACCAAAAAGAGAACAAAATTCTGAAAGTGTGCAAGCTTAAATGCCACTCCTAAAAAACACACTTCTAGTTAGTCAAACAGCGTAATCTTGACTAATTAGCTTTAAATTTTCTGCTGATAGGATAGGGAATTCGATTTGCCAAACTGTTTAATCTTGGCTTATCAGTAGTTAGATTAGGATAGAGATCAAAGGTTCAAACATGAACAAAACATGAACCTAAGTTTCCAAAAGAGATGACTCAAATTTGTTTTATTTTCTGAGTCAAAGGATGTAAAAGATCTGGTTCTAATTAGCTCAAAATCTGAACCAGAAAGCAAGGAAGAAACAGCTCAAACAAGAGTCAAAACAGAGTTGTAAAAGGATGAAGGAAGTGTTTTAAACTTTTAGATCTTAAGCCTTCCATTTTGATTTAAATTTTCTGCCAAATAAATGTCTGTGTGCAGCTTGTTTTATGCCATAGACCAGCATCAAGTTAGACTGTTCAATCCTGACTTGAGTGCTTTTCAATTTTTGTTGTAGAATTTAGAGAATAAAAATCTATTAGACAGTTTAATCCCAACAGATAGTAGATTAGGTAGAGAAGCATCTGAACTCAACTGTTTAATCTGAGTTCAGGAAGAAATAAGGAGTAGAAATAGATTAGATTTCCTGCTTTCAAAAGAATAAAATGTTGTGAAAAGAGTTTTCCAATCCAAGTGCACTCTTATGAAGAAAAAATGTTAGATCAGTAGGATTGGGTAGGTAGAGAGTTTGTGTTGATGAAAATCCATTGTTTTCATTGCCGTTAAAATTTTTTCAGAGCAAGATTATCTCAGTAAAGGAAGAGCAGCCTAATGGATAAGGCACAGGTCAGCCTCCCAGAGAACAAATAGTAAGGCAATTGATCAACCTCCCAGAGAATGCAAGTCTGAATTTCTTGACGCCTTCAAGAAGGCATCATCCCCAAGTGGAGCCACTGTTAGCCACCTATAATATCTGTTATACCAAAAAGTGGCTAAGACTTTTGTGAGCCTCCAAGGAACAAATTTTATCACTAAAAATTGTTAGCTCTTGAAGGCTCCTTTAAGGCCTCATGCCTCTGTCCAAAATCTTCATTACTATTTCCATTTTATACTCAGAAAGTTCTTCTGATTCCAAATGAAAGACTGCTGCAAAACCTCCATTTTCCCCCTTCTCAAACCTTCATTTGTTCCCCTTTTTTCTCCATAAAAACTCCCTTGTTTTCATAAATCCTCTTCTTACATTTATGAAAATCACTTTTCCATAGTTAAAAACCCATTTTTTAACTATACTGAAACCCTTGAAACCCTTTGAAAACGTTGAAAAATCAATAACAATTCATATTTTATATACAAGCTTTAGCCCCTTTGGGCTAAGTCTCTGACCACTTCCGATCATATCATTCTCCATGCGCCCAACGGCCCCGCAATCGGGCGCCTAACCCTGTTTTTTACGTTTTCCGCCCATGATATATTAAAATCTTAAGTTAAAATATCAAAACTTTGGGTTTTATTATTTCTCTAAGGTTTTTTGCCGGTCTGAAATTCAAGCAATCTCCACCGTCAATCTGATCTGCAGATTCGACGGTGCGGAATCCATCAAGCCCGGTGGTCCCCGCCGCCCATCAGCCGATTGCCCAAAACCAGCGGTATCCATCGCACCGCCTTTGGACAAAAAGTTGTTTTCCCCCGATCGCTAGCGATTCCATACACTGCTTGACATGCGTCCCGGGCACTGTTTGGAAAACCGCCGTCCATTGCGCGTTATCATTTGGACGAGGACGCCCAGTGATATTGACGTGGACCGTCCGATCTGAAGTCGCCCATCCAATGGCTATCACTCGCCGAAGCTGCCCGACACTTAACGTGGTCCCGGCTCGGCGTTAAATCATTTTCCACTGTCGATCTAATCTGCAGATTGACAGTCCACATTCCATTGCCCTGTTTCCTTCGTTTGACTTTCAACCTCTGCCCTCGACCGTCGATCTCTGCGTGATCGACGACACAGATTTAATCTTCTTCCGCCCATTTCACGATCCCTACCGATCAATCCCGACCATTGGATGATGCCATCCAACGACCACGCTTCCTCCACTCGTCCTTTGAAGCATTCAACCTATTTACATAGGATTTTTTAACATTTTTTGTATTTTGCAGAGTTTTAAGTGTTTTTCCGCTATCAATTGAAGAAATTTGAAAGTAGAGGGTGACGACCCTCCTGCTTTCGATTCGCCGAAGGAAAATCATTCACAGGTGCCTGATTTCACGTTTTCATCGATGTTTATCCAAGCACTTATGCCAGATGAACCTGCGCGACCCTGCACATCAGAAAAAACCATGGATTTGGCACAGGCAAAGAGTATCAGAGACGAAGACCAGAATTAACCAGAACAAAGGATTAAAGGACAGATTTGTGGAGATTACGTCTAAGATGCTTATCAAAAGCCTAATCCCCAAATAAAACACAGTTTACAGAAAACCTAAAGTGTTTTATCAAGCAGGAATGCCTCCACCGCCACAATCTGAGGTAAATTGATTCCTCTCAGCTACCACAAAGCCACCTGTGCCTCAAAAGTACTCAATCAGAGGCAGAATTTATTGATCAGAGCCGGATATCTACCTCACAACACAGTCGAAGAGGAAAACTTGCCAAGGAAATTAATGATAAACATCTGCAGAGTTACTTCAATGCCACACAGAGCCTCAAAGGTCAACAAAGCTCCCACCGAGCTTAATCTTTATGCAAAAACATTTAATACAGAAGATACGTATGTAAGATTCTTCATTGAGCCCCTCAAAGGCCCAGAAATCATTAAGACTGTATTAATTGTAATTGAGATCTTTTATCAGATCTCACCTCCTCATCCTTCTATAAATACTTCTGTAGAAGATGAGTGAGGGGTTGGTTGTAGAACTTTTATATACACTTGAGCTTAAACTTCTGATTGTACATAGTATTCACTGGATCTTGGAGCTCTACTGGTGATAGATAGGATAGGCTTAGATGTGTAGATGGTTGCTAACCTAAAGCACTAGACTTAAAGCTGTAACTGGTTTGGAGCATCAATACAAGCTGATTTATGGGATCTTGGTCTATGTTGATGGTGATGTTTTTCTCGTTGTAACTTGTTATTTTATTTCTGTTTCCAATGCGTTTCATTTTCTCTTATAAAGAACAACATGCATAGGGTTAGGACCTATTGTATATCAGTAGCCTTCTCTGACTGAAAATCTTTATCTGAATGTTTTCTTCCAATCTGCGTTATTTAGGAATGATTTGATTCAGTTCAAGCATAGGAATGTTGGCGTTCCCTCGTCTTATCGTCTTAGCTGAATGTTATTCTTAGATCTTACTTTCAGTATATGTTTAGTGAAGATGAACTGAGGAAGATATGGAGAGCCCTTGTCCCAGTTTGATCCCACAGACTTTCTGACTGTTTCCCTTGGAATGTGTTAAAAGCTGGCTAGTTTCAAAGTACTTACCAGATCTTAGGCCATTCTGTGTTATCTTTGTGTTTGTCTTGAAAGTAACCAAGTAAAGCAGAGCTAGGAGAGGATTTGTGGTGAGCCCGACCCAGTAGTTTCTACTCCAAAAGTTGCCTTCAAGTTTCCCTTTGTTTTAAGATGTTTTCTATTGAAAGTGTATCAAAGGTTGGCTAGTTTCAAAGTACTTACTAGATCCTAGTTTACTTTTATGTTTTTCTTGAGTCCATGTCAAAGGCTGGCTAGTTTCAAAGTACTTACCAGATCCTGGGCTGCTCTTATTTCTACATCTGTTAATTTCTCCTTCTTATTGTATCATTTCATTCCATAAATCAATCTTCAAAGATATCCTTAGACATAGATGACTTGCCCCATGGACCACTCTTGCCTCTTGCTGTTCCAATTAAACCCTATTATGACTCCATAGCCCAATGGACTAAAACCTGCAATTATCTACCTTTTGGCCGAAGCTTACTCTGATTGCTTGCAACTTCTCACCTTTGAAACTCTTTGCACTTAGGACTTTCCGCCTTAAACTAAAATCATGCTCAACCATCCAAAAAACAAACAAAACCCTCGGCCTTCATAACTAGCCTAAGATTATAACCCCAAACTTCAAAGATAAATCCATCTTTGCACTTATTGGAGAGATCCCTCTCCGGATTCGGGAGGGCTAGATCCTAGAATCCCAAAGTTGGTTGAAACGATGTTGCTTCTGTAGTTTTAGTCTTACCAATCTGCTAAAATTACAGATTCCTAACACCTGGAACGATGCCCCAGAGGTTGATGCAGCTAAAAAGAAAACAAAAAGCATAATTTGGCCACTCTCAAAAGGAAATGTACCACAAAATGCAAAAGATGGCCAAGACATACAAATTTAGCACGTGGGAAAAATCCAAGCATGAACTCTACCCCTTATCCATGGTCATCACCCTGGTTCCTATGGGCCCTAAATGAGACCCATATATCATTAAGGAACGCATGATTGTCCCAACCCATGGTGGGTGATGAAATGCCCCACCTCAAGGGGGTATCCACTGCTACATATTACGCATCATGCTCTCCATCCCCTGGAGCCCCGAACAGTTATAAAGAAAAATAAATCAAAGGTAAAAGGCATATGAATAAGGGTGGAAAAACAAAGGTCGGGGTAACTCATGAACCATGATTTTCTCCCTCCTACACTCATATACCCAGGTGTGGACTTCCCTTATTATAGCTACCCTTGCACCTTGACATGTGGTCTGGATGATTCCCCTGATTCCCACTCCATTCCATGATTATATCATTTGTCACCTACCTCTTAAAGGTTGTACCATGTACATTCCACCCCCTTTAGAGGTTGAAACCACCTAATAGGGTCCTTTGTTAACCCCCTATTGAGCTTGGAGACACTTGTACATACCAAAGCCCACTATGGAAGGGCATGGCACCATGAATTGCCCCATTGATCCCATGCTTTGTAAACATTATTGCTTTATTATTCTATTGATTTGTTGTATTGAAGGGTAAGGAGACGCATTGGATATTATGCAGAATTGCATGTGGGTCTTCATTTGGGGCTTTCTCTCCTTATATGGGGTCCTAACCCTCCAGAGGGCCACATTGTCACTTGTAGGGTGAGCGTTGAGAGCCATGGACCTCCACCATAGCCGAGATTACTTCATGGATCCCCAGTTTCGTTCATTGATTACTCATATTCCACCTTTTGGATAACGATGATGCACATGGTTCACCATGCCCTGCCGGCTCCATTGATGTACCATGCACTTGGCATATGTTCCAGAATCCAAAGGATTGTCCCTCGCAGGAGAGAGAGGCCTTATTTCATCATTCCAGCCCTTACAGTTGGTCTACAGGCAACATTTCCTATTAAACGAGGATTTCATAAACCAAATTCCCTCTTTTAAGATATGGGTAGGACTAGGAGGAGAGTCATATCACTTTCCCATTACCTTGGAGTTGAAAGGGTTCAGTAGGAAGCCTGGATATCCTTTCAAATTCAACCATGGTTGGCTCAAAGAGCCCAACTTCATCTGACTGTTCAAAAACACTTGGAGGCCTCTGGATCGGTCCAAAGAAATATCTCGTGCACAGTCTTTTATGGGCAACCTAAAAAGACTGAAATTGGAAACTATAATTTGGGCTAAGGAAAAAACATATGAGGGATGAAGCTGATCTAAAACATATTGGGGGCGGATCTGGAAGCCTTGGAAAGCCCAGAAGGTGATGGTTATGAGACAGAGGAGAAGAGAGAAAAGATAGAACTATTGGAATCTAGGAGGAAGATGATTTTAAATGACATTGAAGAACAACAGAGACTAAAAAGCCAAGTTATTTGGCTTTCAGCAGGGGATGAGAATTCAAAAACTTTCATAATTATGATATTATCACTAAATTGATACATATGGGTTACTTCAATAGGCAACCTAGATTAACTATTTCAAACCTATTTTAAGCTGAAACTTAGCATTTCCAGCTTGAGAGGGCTTTCTCAAAGATAAAGATGATTTTATGTAACTGAAACTCAACAGATGGCTAACTCTGAAAAATGTGTTTTAAATGTGTTTTTGTGCAGGTGAAAGATGTAGACAAATCATTACCATTGGGCATATGGAGTCAGTGCAAAGAAGTCAATGACATGTAAAACTCCTCTCATGGAAGCTAAGGCATATAGATATTCTGATGAAAAGTTAACATTCATAGCATACTAAGTGTTTGAAGGAAGTTAGAGCATGTAAGCCATGAATTCTAAGTAATCAAACACTAGAACACTGAAGATAAAATTGCAGCATACAAAAGACAAATACTCATGAGAACATCAATGAATCTCAAGTGAAGAGAAGCAAGTTGTCACTGTATATTACTGATGAATTTTTTTATAATAGCAATTTGTCATAAACATAAATCAACCATCTCTCCTTTCATAATCTGCCTATTAATAAGCTTAGGCATCTTTACATTGGGTCTGCCAACAAGACTGGACCACTCGAATACTTCTCTTGACACCTAATCTAACCAAAAGCCTATTACAAGGAGATAAAACCGAAAACAAGTATTTTTAGGACTTAAAAACCTAATAGGACTTTACAACATCTTTATTACAATAATAGACTTTAAAACTGCATATTTACATCGAGAAGGTCATGTGCCTTGGTAACACTAACCATGACCAAAACATGATTTCTCCCACTAAGTCAGAAGACCTGTCTTCCTAAATTTTAGGAGGTGGTGTCATAATGGTTGATAAATGTCTCCATAATGAGCTAGCAAACTAAAAGGCTTTGTCAAAGAGTGTGTCCTCATCAAAAAATTCCCTTAATGACCCCTGAACTTTCCACGTCACTGGCTTGTCTCAAAAAGGCAATCAAAACTTGAAAAACCTTCAAAATTTCCTTCGCTGCAGAAACGAGGGACTTTAGGCAAGTCCGTAGCGAGAGTTCGTAGCACCTTTGACTTAGACCATTTCTGCAACCTATATGCTCCCTTTGTTGATCTGAAGTTGTTTAATGAGTCAAAATAACTAAATACAAGCCTTTACTTGCCTCCTTCATGACAACAACTGTGATTTATAGCAAAAAAGAACCTACAGCGAGTTCGTAGCGATTTCTGGGCTTCAAGCCTGAGACACGCTACAAACTTGCCTAATTGGCAGCAAACTTGAAAATTATACTTTCCTTCTTCAAAATTTTCCCATGGTTGTGCACGTGATGATCTAAAATGATGCAAAAAATATCAAAAATATATTGTATCCCTTATTCAAACTTTAGAGGCTTCACCTTTGGCAGCAGAGGCTTCAGTTTCCACAGGTTCATTTATGACTATTATTTTTAAACATTTTCTCTTGAGCTCTGATTGTATCATCTCCATCTGCTCTTATAACTCTTTCACTTGACTTTTAAGTTTCTTTCTCTATGTCTGCAACCAAATATTCCTCTTCCTTGTATGTTTCATTACCCTGCGTAGAGGAAGGGTTCTCTTCAGTAATTTCTTTGCATTGGTCAAAGTATCATCATAGTGATTGATTTGCTCATTTACCTTTTCTTTGAACTCCTCCACCGTTTTCCTTTCTAGCTTGGCTTCCTCCAATTCCAACTTGGTTTCAATAACTTCCCTGTGGCTTCTCTCAGCTGCTCATTCAAAATTTTCACTTCGGCCTTTTCCATGACTTTCTCTTTACCTTTCCTCTGCTTAATGATTCTTGCCTTTGTTGGAGAAAAGTCAATGATGTCTTCTGCCATAAGTTGTTTGCCTTTGTCTGTCACTTCAGTCTTTTTGCTAGCCATGACACCTTTGGAAAGCTGCAATCTGGTGAGTGGTTTTCTTGGTTTAAATACAAAACCAACATCTTCACCTGAGAAATCAAGTTTTTTGGCAGCTAGGCCTTTCTTTTCTTTCTTGCTTCCTTTGATATCCACAACTTTGACCACTGGAGTTTCTTCTATGTCTATGGCTTGAAGAATGTCCTCAAGGTTGCCTTTTCCCATTGTTTGGCTTCTAGTTATTCTTCCACTCTTTTTGATGGGCTTTTACTTGCTATTTGTAGGTGTGGGTTGTGGAACCTTTGTTTCTTGTGCATGCTCTATTTCAACCTCCATGGGCTCTATAATGGGCTCCATTTCCTCTTCATTTACACCCTCTACTTCAGCTATAGGTTTATCATTCTTGCTTGAAGGAGTGGATTTTGATTTAGGTGTCTTCTTGGGTGTTAATGCATCTACTTCATAACCACTAAGAAACAATAATGTGGTTCAGTGTCTATTCATCTTTTTCAACTCCTCCAACACCAGTAGCTTGATCAATCCATGATGAAAATTGAAGTTTCACTACCTTCAGGCCTAGCTTGGACTTTGTCTGACATCTTTCCTAGGCTCCTAAATAAGAAAAATGGAAGGTCTAAAGGATGCTTACCAGTGAAATGTAGCAAGATTCTGAAATGATATTGATAAATCATATGGAACTTCCATTCACATGTGAAGTATTTTTAAATTACAAGTAGTAGTTTGGAGTAGTTTTATTTAAGGAAGCTCCTTGGGATCCCAGATGTCATATCTACTCCAATGTGTTCAAGTTTCATGAATTCATCACAATTATGTAATTTGAATTTAGTGGCTTTAAACCACTCTTCTACCATCCTCAGAATCTATGTAGCTTGGGCAATTGTTTTAGGAGACACTACAAAGCTCAACATACCGACCTTTGATGCAGTGCCCACGAAATTCACTGCAAAGTCCTTTGAAACTTGAGCATGACAACCTTGTAATTTTTGGCAAAACGTCATGCAACCAACACTAGTGAAGGCTGCATCAAAGCTAGGATCCTCATTGAACAATTTTAAATCCATGGGCTCATACCTAACAATTGAGCCCCCTTTATTAGTCTTCTTCTGCATGGCCATATCTCTTAACACTGCGTTGGCCTCTTTGATAGTATGACACCTGCATAAAAGAGAATTGCACATCAAGAAGTTTGCAAACAAAGTTGAACCTTCCTAAGGATGATGACAACAGCTATACACAAATGTAATAGGGAAAGATGACAAGCAACAGCTCTCAAGGGTAATTTAAAAGGTAAGGTTTGAATATGAGAGGGATGAAGACAAATAAGTGAGGTTAAGTGAAATGATGAATGACCAATAATGATTACCCATGTTGCATGACTCTTCTAACTGATCACACAACCTCAGACTGGCCTCTAGCCTCTAAAGACTTGACACCTCCCCTTTCCTTTATCGGTGCAGAAAACATGATTTCGTAGCACTTTCCTTTATAATTCTGGCAGATTCGCTATGGACTGGTCAGGTAAGTCCATAGCGAAAACAACTTGTTTTCCATTAATTTCGCTGCAGACTCAGGAAAAAATAGATAGGTGGCCTAAACCGAAATTTGAACTAGTGTATGAAGATTTTTGGTGGATTTTAATGGATTTGACCATGATGACATGACAAGTGGTGCTCTCAAACTTAGGATTATGGCCAATTCAATTTTTTTATCAATTTCATGAATTAATTTTCCAAGACAATAAAAGCTATGCTTAATGACCTTTCTAATCAAAATTTTAATTTTATTGGTGATAACATATGAAAAGGGGAGGAAGAAAATCAACACTATCTGGGAAATGGATCGGGAATATGGGGAAGAGCAAAATATTTTAAGGAGTTGGCAACTCTGGGAAGAGATCATTTTAAAAATTTGTTCAGGGCTCCAGAGACAACTTCAATCATTGAGGTCATTAGGGTGGCTGAGTACTTTCCTAGGTATGCATAGGAGGAAGAAAATGATTTAATAATGACACTTGTATCTAAAGCTGAAGTCAAAGGCGTTATAAAATCCATGCAAAAAGATAAGAGTCCAAGGCCTGGTGGTTGGACTATGGAAATATTTCAACATTTATTTGACTTAATAGGGGAAGATATTGTAGGGTTGGTGGAAGAATCCATGATCATGGGTTATATCCATGAGCCCTTAACTCTACTTGCATAGCTTTAATCCCAAAATCAGATGACCCTGCATCATTTAAGGAGTTCAAGCCAATTTCCCTGTGCAACTGCATCTATAAAATCATTGGTAAAATTATTGTGATTCACCTGAAGCCAATACTATCCAAAATCATATCCAAGGAACATTTTGGTTTCCTTGATGGAATACAGATCCATGAAGCCATCGGAGTCGCTCAGGAATCAATGCACAACATAAAGAAAAGCAAAGGAAAAGGCCTGATAGTTAAAATTGATCTGTCAAAGGCGTACGACAGGATCAACTGGTTATAGCTACGAATACTAATGACTCACCTAGGCTTTGGTATCAGATTCATAAATTGGGTCATGGGTTGCATAACCAATGTGTCTTTTCTTGTCCTCATAAACATGACAACCTCACCCTTCTTCCACAGTCAAAGAGGGCTTAGAAAAGGATGTCCTTTGTCTCCTCTATTGTTCTTACTGGCAGCAGAAGGACTAAGTTGGTTGATCTTGGCTGCAAAGAGGAGAGGTGATTTAAAAGGAATTGAAATAACAACAAATCTGTTTTTTTTCTCATTTTCTATTTGTGGATGATATCCTTATTTTCAGTTATGGATCTAGGGATGATATATAATAGTTGAAGATTTCTCTTGACTTGTTCCTTAAGGCAACTGGGATGCGCATTAATGCTCAGAAATCCTCAAGTGCACATGAAGGATTCACAATGAATGAGGTAGACAAAATTACCTTGATTCAAAGCCTATGGGAGACAACTTTAAATACTTGGGGTTCCATTTAAAGCTAGATTCATAGAAGAAACATGATTGGAATTAGTTGTTGGAAAAAATTGAGAACCATATAAAACTATGGAGCTTTAAGTGGTTGTCGAGAGCTAGTAGAATGATACTCATAAAATTTGTACTTATGGATATCCCTATATATTGGATTGCTCTTACCTGGGTCCCAAAAGGAATACTATCCAATATAAGGAAATTGTGTAGCATTTTACTTTGGGAAGGTTTAAAGGAGGACGTGGTACTTCCCTGGGTAGCATGGGACAAAATTTCTCGACCCAAGTCCTGGGGAGGATGGGGGATAAAGGAACTCCAATATTTTGCAATGTCATTGGTGGCAAAGTTGGGGTGGCGGCTGTTGACTATAGATAATTTGTGGACTATTGTGGTAAAAAGGAAGTACATCGACCCAGATCCTATGGATGAATGGATGCGGAGGGTTGATAAAAAACCATCAAATTCATCAACAATATGGAAGTCAACAATAGACACATTCATAATCATGGAAGATGGTCTAGCCTGGCACGTAGGTAATGGCGAAAATCTCATAATAGGAATTGATCCTTGGGTGGGATGCAATGAGGCTTATGTAATTTCAAGGGATATTTTTTATTTTCTCAATGGTCGAGGTATTGTGTTCCCGAATCAAATTGAGAAAGCCGAAATTTTGACTAATTGGCATCAGGGATGGAAATCTGCAGAGGATCTTTTCTTAGAGCCACAATGGGAGGAAGGGTGGCAGAGGTACATAGGAGAGTTGCAGTGCACAAAAGTTAGGATCAAGGATCATCCAGATTCTATTCGATGGGTACATGCTCCATCGGACCAATACAACCCAAAATATGGATATATCTTATTGATGGCTAGAAAAGCATGGGGGGAGTAGGAATGGTGGTGAAAATTGTTATGGAAACTGGAAAGTCCGGCAAAAGCAAGACTTTTCTTCTGGTGCATCCTAAAGAATAATGTGCCCACTTGGGAAAACCTACAGAAGCAGAAAAACATGGTCAGGTCTAGTGTATTCTATGCAAAAGCGTTGAAGAATCTGTTAGCCATTTATCCTTAAGATGCCCTTTCATCTCCAAGATTTTGGAGTCCACTTTGAACCTATTGGGGATAAGATTAACATGGAATGGGGAAAACTGTAGGGAAGTGTTGGCTCGAGGGGTCTTGACCCAGGTTCAGAGGTTAAGGTTTGCCAACAAACCCCTATACTACTGGCCCTTTCGGCAGTGACTTGCTTGCGCAGGTCAAAGTCTCACCCGAAGCAGTATGGGTGGGTGTTGGAACCAGGTTGTAGAAATTTGCTGAATAGTGATTAATTATCCACCGAGACTATCCTGATCACATACAATTCGAATTTATATGCAACACATAATCTCTTCCACTCAGATCATCAAACATGCGGAAATAAAATCAAGCGATAACACATCAAATCATCATACACATTAACACGGTATGTATGGGGAAAGCTTATAGCTGAAAACCCCACAGCTATTGTGTATATTATAATGGAGAAATCATGTAACAAACTCAGTACAATACTCCTCACAAGTACTCGGTACTTTCTCATGAAGTTACACACAAACTAGCTCAGTTTTGAACAGGTTACTGGTTCAAAACTCACCGCCAATTGCCTTGCCTCTATTGCGCAATCATGGCCTGTCTATATAGAGATCAAAGGTTCGAATCTCCTTGGCTTGACAGCGCAATCATCATGGGCAATTCCTCCAAGTGTGGTGCAAATCTCATGCACAACTGATGTCGCCACTGATAGCTAACTCCACCCTTTCATCTACCTCTTTCAATGGTCTCCACTGAACTGATCATGCACTGTAGTGAACTGATGTGTTCTTGAGTTGAATAATGAGTTACTAATTAATGAATTAAATAATATTTAATTCAATCCACTCATAACTAGTTGATTAGCTAGTTAAACTAATCTCAACCAGTTCAACTAAAATAAACAGAACACAACTCCACTAGCTGTCTCATTAACTCCACCAAACTTCTGCCACTAAAGTCCTAACTGAGGTCAACCATGCATGATGCCATCAAACCCTTGGGAATAGTGTAATTCCTCTTTCATATGCATGAGCCACTTCTGTAGCTCGAACTGAAGTGCTCCAAGAGAGTAAACTGTTGTTTAGAGTCCAAATATTATTAAGGGTAAATAATATTTGACTTCCCTATTTTTAGGATAGGCGGTCTAAAAATAGACATCGACCTATCGACCTATACGTCACAAAAATAGAGTCCCATATATTTTTACCAACATGACCAATACTCCAAGAATAACATACTGCAACCCCTGGACCATGCTCCATATGTCTAAAAATAGACATAGTCTAAAAATAGACTTTGCGCCAGAATTCGCCTGCGGGCCCACTTAATGAAGGCGACTTCATTTCACTAAGCTCCATCATCTTGCTGCATTCTCAACACTCCCTCTCAGCAAGATATGGATTATCTGCAATCCCTATCCTGCCTCTGTGGAATTCGAACTTGCTCCTGGTGAGCGCCTTCGTCGGGATGTCGGCATCCTGATCCTCCGTGGGAACATATGAAAGCATCATGATCCTCCGCTGAACACAATCTCTGATGTGATGGTACCTGATGTCGATATGTTTGGACCTATCATGAAAAACTGGATTAGCCGAGAGCTTGATGCAGCTCTGGTTATCACAGTAGATCACTGTAGGTTCCAAATGCAACCTGAACAAACCTGCGAGGATCTTCCTCATCCAAATAGCCTCGCATGCAGCCAAGCTAGCTGCCATGTACTCGGCCTCTGCTGAACTGAGTGCCACGGATCTCTGCTTCCTGCTGTACCAGGAAACTGTTGTCAACCCAATGCTGAAAACTCCTCCAGATGTGCTCTTTCGGTCCGTTGGACTCCCTGCCCAATCTGCATCAGTGAAGCCAGAAAGCTTCGCTCCATCCTCCTGTCTGTACCATAGACCATATCTCGATGTGCCTCTAATATAGCGCAATACATGCTTGCCTGCCTTCCAAAAGAGCTTGGTAGGCTTAACCATAGCTTGCGAAAGCTGGTTAACTGCATAGCATATATCGGGTCGTGTATTGACCGGATACATAAGCGACCCCACCAACTGTCGATAGACAGTGGCATCCACTACCTCCGCTGAAGTAGCATCCTCCTTCCTCCAACCACCAGGAAGAGGAGTGTCAATAGGCTTGCAGCCTTGCATGTTGAACCTCTCCAGAATCTCCCGGGCATACTTGCCCTAAGAAACAAACAGTCCTCCGCTGTGCTGCCAAATCTCCAATCCCAGGAAATAATGAAGGATGCCCAAGTCCTTCATCTCAAACTCTCGTGCAAGATCCGCCTTGCATGAAAGTATCAACTGCTCATCGCCAGTCAAAATCAGATCATCTACATACAGTACGATGATCAACAGCTTCCCCTCCACCACAATCTGGTACAGGTTAGGATCCGCCTCACTCTTGGAGAATCCAAGCCCGGTGAAGTAGCTGTCTATCCGAGTGTACCAAGCACGAGGTGCTTGCTTCAGCCCGTACATTGCTCTCTTGAGTCGGCACACATGCGACTCACTGCTGAAGATCTCAAAACCTTCAGGCTGCTCTATGTACACCTCCTCCTCAATAAATCCATTGAGGAACGCAGTCTTCACATCCATCTGATGAATGTGCCACCCCATCTGCGCTAAGAGAGCAAGGATCGTCCGTATGGAAGAGTACCTTGCGACAGGTGCAAAAGTCTCCTCATAGTCAATCCCCTCGATCTGTGAGAAGCCACGGGCGACAAATCTCGCCTTGTACTTCTCCACACTCCCGTCGGCCGCCTGCTTCACCTTGTAGATCCATCGCGAACCTACAACTGATTTCCCAACCGGTCTTGGGACAATCTCCCATGCACTGTTCCTGATGATCGAATCATATTCTTCGATCATGGCATAAACCCATGCGGGTTCCTCCACAGCTTCCTCAAAAGAGGATGGCTCTGTCACAACACATTGACTCATAAGAGCCATGTATCCAGTGTACCGATCCGGTGACTGTCTCTGTCTGCGCTGTGCTGTAGGTGGTCCTACAACCTTCTCTGCATCCCGAGCCAGTCGCTCAGCTTCTGTAGTGCACATGCGCCCTCTGATGGTTGGCGCTGCCTGGGTGGTTTCTTCCACCTCCTGAACCTCCTCTTGTGGCTGATCCACATTCGGAAGCTCCTCCTTAGGAACTAACAGCTCCTCATCTGCATGCAAGTGTAGCTCCCTCTCAAGTGAACACTGCATGGCTTTCTCCTCCTGAAATTTTATATCCCGTCGCACAACAGTCTTGCGACTGTCTGAAAAATACACTCGGTAGTTGTGAGGTGTATCGGTGTACCCCACAAATATTCCAACCTCAGCAGTTGGATCCAGCTTCCTTCTCGCATCCTTCGTCACATGCATGTAGACAGGAGAACCAAAAATCCGCAAATGGGAAATATCAGGCCTCTTGCCAGAATAAGCCTCCTTCGGTGTACTCATGCCAATAACCTTGTGAGGACAACGGTTCTGCACATACACTGTTGTATTGCATGCCTCAGCCCACAAGTGAAGGGGTAGGCCCTGATCATGCAACATCGCCCGTGCAGCACCCACGATCGTTCCGTTCTTCCGCTCAGCCACCCCGTTCTGCTGTGGGTTATGGGGTGCGATGAGCTCTCTTCGAATCCCTTCTGCACTGCAGAACTCCTTGAATTCAGCCGAGATGAATTCACCACCGTTATCACTCCTTAGAGCAATCACCTTCTTCCCCGACTCCTTCTCGACCGGTGCTTTAAACTCACAGAACTTCGCGAATGTATCGCTCTTCTTCTGCATGAAGAAGATCCAGCACTTTCGAGAGAAATCATCAACAAAGATCACATAATGCTTGTGCTTTGCTGTCGAAGCAACTGAGAAAGGACCACACACGTCTGTGTGAACTCTCTCAAGGATCGTCGTGGCGCGACTATCCTTCTCGTGAAAGGTGGCTTTCACATACTTCCCTAAGGTACACCCCTTGCACTGATCTGACTGCGCAAGAGTGCCCTTAGGAAACCTAGTAGAAATCTGCTGCAGAATCTTCAAAGCTCCATGGTGAAGGTGGCCCAATCTCCTGTGCCACAGTTCGCCCTCATCATCCCGGCTCACCACTTCTCCCGCCTTGCATGCCATAGTTGCGCAGCCATCTACCTGCAACTGATAAAGGTTCTTGGTTTGAACCCCTATCTTCCAGGTCTCTCCAGTAGTCTTACTGCGCAGGAAGGCTTTTCCTTCGCTGAAGACCACATCATACCCCTTATCCTCCAACATCGCCACAGAGATCAAGTTTTTCTTCAATCCAGGTACATGCATGACATCCTTCAACACGAAGGGTTTACCAGAATCCCTCTGAAAGGATATGGTACCGATACCAGTTGCACTGTATATACCATCATCGCCCATCTCAATGTGCACACCCAAATCTTTGTCCTCTAGATCTGAGAACAAATCCCGATCTCCCGTCATATGAAATGACGCACCGCTATCCAAGAACCACACCGATCCCAACACACTTGAAACCAAGCATGCGATCAGTGAAAAGTCAAGCTCGAACTGTGAAGCCAAAGCTTCTCCATCTGCAGATCTTCCCGCTTGCTTGTTCTTCTTCTTCTTTGGACAATTGGTAGCATAATGTCCGTGATCATGGCGGTGAAAACACTTCACTTTCGCCATATCCTGCTTCTTGCCCTTTGCACCAGAATGAGAGGTTTTCTTTCCCTTCCCCTTCTTTGCTTTGGACACCAAAGCGCAGTTTTCTTCATCAGCTCCCTTTGATGAAGATCCATCTCGAGTAGTCCTCCTTATCTCCTCCTGCATGAGATCCGCCCAAAGGCGCTCCCATCCCGGCAGCTTCTCCCTACCATTGACACTATCTTGATATGAGTGCCAAGCCTTCGGAAGACCAAGGAGAGCCAGGTCGACCATGTCCTCTTCATCGACAGTAACCCCCACACTTCCCAGTTCATCTCTGCATTGAGTGAACTTTGTGAGGTATTTGGCGATACTGTCGCCCTTCTCCATCTTGATGTTCCTGAGCTTATCTTTGAGCGCCAGCTTCCTTTGGTCACTCTTACTCTGGAATAGATCCGTCAAATCTTTCCACATTAAATATGGAGTAGCCATTCCATGCAGGCTGGATACAATATGATCCTTGACGCCCTCCAACAGGATCCTTCGACACTTCGCCATCTTCTTTTGCCATGCATCGACTTCAACAGGATCAGTGGGCTTTTGGACATCCGTATCTACAAACTCCTTGAGACCATTATCTTCTAATACTTCTTCCATGCGATCCTTCCATGCAACATAATTCGAACTGCCTTCAAGAGCATATTCGAGTCGCAAACCGTTGAAAGACATTTTCAACAACGGCACCAAGAAAACAAAACTGCTGCAAAATTCGAATTCCACCTCAAAGCTCAACCGCTCTAGATTTGTGAGAACAAATTATTTCTAGCACAGAGATCGACTGCAAGGGGCGTTTACCAGACCTTTCACTTTCCGAAGAAAGATGAATCCGGAGGCTACCTGGCCCGCATGCAGACTCTGTCTACCGAAATAAGTTTGTAATCACTGTGATGATCAATCTCTGCTTCAATAGCTTCGATACCATGTAGAAATTTTCTGAATAATGATTAATTATCCACCGAGACTATCCTGATCACATACAATTCGAATTTATATGCAACACATAATCTCTTCCACTCAGATCATCGAACATGCGGAAATAAAATCAAGCGATAACACATCAAATCATCATACACATTAACATAGTATGTATGGGGAAAGCTTATAGCTGAAAACCCCGCAGCTATTGTGTATATTATAATGGAGAAATCATGTAACAAACTCAGTACAATACTCCTCACAAGTACTCAGTACTTTCTCATGAAGTTACCCACAATCTAGCTCAGTTTTGAACAGGTTACTAGTTCAAAACTCACCGCCAATTGCCTTGCCTCTATTGCGCAATCCAGGCCTGTCTATATAGAGATCCAAGGTTCGAATCTCCTTGGCTTGACAGCGCAATCATCATGGGAAATTCCTCCAAGTGTGGTGCAAATCTCATGCACAACTGATGTCGCCACTGATAGCTAGCTCCACCCTTTCATCTACCTCTTTCACTGGTCTCCACTGAACTGATCATGCACTGTAGTGAACTGATGTGTTCTTGAGTTGAATAATGAGTTAATAATTGATGAATTAAATAATATTTAATTCACTCCACTCATAACTAATTGATTAGCTAGTTAAACTAATCTCAACTAGTTCAACTAAAATAAACAGAACACAACTCCATTATCTCTCTCATTAACTCCACCAAACTTCTTCCACTGAAGTCCTAACTAAAGTCAACCATACATGATGCCATCAAACCCTTGGGAATAGTGTAATTCCTCTGTCAGATGCATGAGCCACTTCTGTAGCTTGAACTGAAGTGCTCCAAGAGAGTAAACTGCTGTTTAGAGTCCAAATATTATTAAGGGTATATAATATTTGACTTCCCTATTTTAGGATAGGCAGTCTAAAAATAGACTTCGACCTCTTCGACCTATAGGTCACAAAAATAGAGTCCCATCTATTTTTACCAACATGACCAATGCTCCAAGAATCTCAAACTGCAACCCCTGGACCATGCTCCATATGTCTAAAAATAGACTTTGCGCCAGAATTTGCCTGCGGGCCCACTTAGTGAAGGCGACTTCATTTCACTAAGCTCCATCATCTTGCTGCATTTTCAACACAGGTTTCTGCACCCTGAGAGAGGATAGGTAATCCAAGCAGAGTTGCATCCAGCTTTATAATGACCAGGTCTCCTATCTCAGAACCAGATCTATAGATCTCCTTCACATCCACGTGCACAAGGTCAACTATAATTATTGTACTCAAAAAATCATATACTTCTAAGACAGTAGTGCAGCATTACAGTTATTCTCATAAAACATAACAGAACAGACCTAGATGCAAAAGAAACACTTAACACACTACTTCCGCAGCTTAACACAGAATATGCATAACACAACAGCTATTAGAGATTCGCATCAACAGTACAAATACATTCAGCTACGCAACAACCTTTCTCATTCATTAATCCTTCAGTTCCTTCTTAAAATACCCAAACCTGACTTGCGCACACAACAGCAGGGTCCGCACACAGCAGGACTTGAGATCTCCGCGCACACAGCCAGCAGGAGTCATTTCCCTAAAAACCTAAACAGATCTACTAAGCCATAATTCGCATCAAGATCTCATCCTCTGCTTGCCTTACAATTCAAAATGTCCCTTTATTTATAACAATCTAGCCTAATCTTTCCTATGGTTCGCAAACCGTGGTTTGCGGACTTTAGGTCTACCCTTTGACCCATTACAATGCTTTCGAGGCTTTGAACAACCCCAAAACCCCTGCGCTAGACTAAATATAATAAAAAATATACAAAATCGGACCAATTTCACAGCTTGTAGGAGACCTTGTTCCAACAATCCCCCAACACAATCTTGTGACTCGTCCCGAGTCACTGTGGCCGCGGGTCCACCAATTGTCCCTGCAGCTGCTTGATTATCATGACCAGCGTGCGTATCTCGTTCATGCCTCAGTGCCCCATCCCTAGTGGGCTGATTCTGCCTGAGACAATTACTTCAGCCATATAGTCATTTAACCCTATATGGCTTGAGCCGACTGCCATTGACATATCCTGATAACATGCCATCGCGCAGGGTAGCTAACCTGACTACTCCACCATCCGTGATTTCCTTAACGGTGTAGGGACCAAGCCAGTGCTGTCGGAATTTCCCTGGGTGTTTCGCAAACTGGCTATCGTATAAGAGGACTAGGTCACCTTCTACGAATGTATTTTGGCGAATATGTCGATCATGCCAAGCTTTATCACAAGCCTTCTGAACCTGCTGATGAAAGTTAGCAATGAACTAATATTCTTCCAACGCCAAAAGTTGCGCAAGGCATTCTTCCATTATGTCAGGTTCTACCATATTTGTAAATGCTGCGATACGTAGACTAAGAATAATGTATTCTATTGGCATAATGGCCTCCTTGCCGTAGATCATCCGAAAGGGGGTCCTTCCTGTTAGCTTCTTGCAGGTCGTCTAATAGGCCCACAGAACAGAGGGGATGTGTACGTCCCAATCACTACGATCAGTATTGCAGACCTTGGTCAATGCCTGCTCTAAGATTTTGTTGAAAGCCTCGACCGCCCCATTTGCCTATGGATGATACGGTGTAATTTTTGTGTGATGGATCCGGAATTCCTCATTCAGGGCTTGTATCATTTCATTAACGAGGTGCGTGCCTCTGTCGCTCATCAGGATCTTTGGGCATCCAAATCTGGTCAGGATTTTCTCAAAGATAAAGTGAGCAACAATATCTGCAGTACAATCCTTCACCGCTTGTGCTTCAACCCATCGAGTGACATAGTCAGTGGCAGTAATAACTTAGCGCGCACCTGTCTGCTTTCCTGGAGGATTGAGTGGTCCTACAAAATCAATGGCCCATTTGTCAAAGGCCTCCAAAGCTATTTGAGGTTCCAATGACATTTCATCTCTTTGTGAGGGTTGTCATGTCCGCTGGCACGTATCACACGATTTACAATAGTCGTGAGAATCATGGTGTAGGGTAGGCCACCATAACCCAGCTCTCAATATCTTTTGTGTCGTTGCCTTTCCTGCATAGTGGCCTCCTACGATGCCTTCATGCGGCTCCACCAAGACAACATGCCGTTCATGTTCTAGGACATACCTGTGCAGTACTTCATCAGCGCCTAGTTTGTATAATTGGCCGGCGATGATAGTAAAGTCTGTCGCCCGAGTAACCAACTCCTTCTTCTGTTGTACCAAATATTCTGCGGGGGCTACGCCTGTAGTCAGGAACTGAATGATATCAGCGAAGTGTGCGTTAATGACCTTAATGGCGAATAGTTGTGCATTTGGTAATCCTTCCTCTAAGTTAGTAGGTTCTTCGCCTGTCTCAATGCGGGATAGATGATCCGGACCCGCATTTAGCCTTCCTGGCTTGACGATGATTTCAAAATCATATTCCTGAAATAGAAACAGCCATCTGTAAATATTCCCCCCCAACACAGGCTTGTTCACAAGGTATTTTAAAGCCGAATGATCGGTAAACATCTTAAAGTGTCCTCCCAATAGATTGTGTCGATATTTCTTAATGCGTATACCATAGCCAGTCCTTCTCGTTCAATGGTGGAGTAGTTGCGCTCTGCACCAGAGAGTTTCCGACTAGCAAAGGCAACCAAATGATCAATATCTCCCTCTCGAGGCTGAGTTAGGACAACGCCCAAGGCGATTCCTGATGCATCCACATGTACATGAAATTCCTTCGACCAATCAAGAAATATTAGAATGGGTGCAAAGACAATCTTCTCTTTAGTAGCTCAAAACTCTTATGACATTCATCATTCAAAAAAAGGAAACATCCTTTTTAAGCAGCGTTTCCATGGGTACTGTGATCAGTGCGTACCCCTGAATGAATTTTCTGTAATAGCCCGTGTGTCTGAGAATCAAACGCAGTTGTTTCTCCGTTGCTGGGACTGCAAGGTTTATAATTACGACTACCTTTGCAGGATCAACCATCATCCCTTGCCGACATACTATGTGTCCAAGCAAGATTCCAAAAGGCACATAGAAGATACACTTCTTGATATTCAAGGAAATCTGGTGCTTTCGACAGGCATCCAACATCATGCGCAGGTTGGAGACATGCTCCTTTACCAAGCCGAAAACCGTCCAGTCATCGAAATAAACTTCCAGAAACTTATGGATGAACTCCTTGAATACAAAAACTACTACTCTTGAGAAGATAGCAGGTGTATTCTTGAGACCAAAGGGCATGACTGTATACTGAAAGGATCCCCATTCTTTTACGAACATAGTCTTACTGCGATCCTCAGGTGTGATTCAGATCTCGTGGTACCCTGAGAACCCATCGGTGAAGGAATATGCTTCCTGTCCACCCATGCTATCAAGGATTTCGTCTGAGAAAGGCGTAGATAAGGGGTCATGTACATTGGCGTCATTTAACTTGCGTAGGTCTACGCAAATTTGTATCTCCCCCTTTGTTTTCTTCTCCTAGACGACCATCAGAATTACCCAATCCGACTGTTCAACCGGTTGACAATGACAAGACAATGTTGTATGGTTGTTTTTCATCACATATCAATTTGTCTTGTTTTGTACTTGTGGATACTTGTCTTCTCAGACTATGTTGAGGAGGTAAATCCCCTCTGCGGATAGAGGCGATCCCTACTAGCCCAGATCGGGTCTAGCAACAATCAAACACGCTACAGTGCAGGTTCCTAATCGTAAATAAACCGACTTGCGAGGAAGGCTTACCTGGAATCCAACGCTGTCGTTTGTAGAAGAGGTGGTGCTCCCGTTCCTTTGCCCTGGCAGATCACAATCCTCACGATCTCTGTGGTCGGACACCTGCACATGCAAGAAACAACACAAACGCAAGCATAAAATCCAGTACATACAACTATATGTCAGTCGAAGAGGACATAACTCATGAACATGATCAAGAACAAGATTGGAACCATAACCGATAGTCGCTTATCATTAAAGAGTCAAAAGAAGAATACAACCATAGCTTCGACGCAACACTCTCCTTTAGCGGGTCGTCAGCACAACATGTATCGATAAAGCCTGTCAGGGATGGGACAAGCCTCTCTCTCCGGATACTTGGCAATAGTCTCCTTGCTTGGATTTGGCCTTAAGGGAATCAAGAAGGCTCTTGCAGCATAAGGATGTGAAATCTCTTGGGAACTTGGAGATTTTGAAGACTAGCTTGCAATGGAGATGGGCAAGCTTTTATAGATGGAGGAAGAGGAGTTGGGATCCCTATAATTATGGGATTGGCCCTATCATCAAGGAAGCTTCCATGAGAGGTGGCAAACCACTTCCTTTCTATGGAAATCCGTAGCCAAACCTCCCAACTCCAGATAGATATCAGTCCAGGAATTTGTTAGGACGAAACTTCCGCCATTTATTTTTAAAAAACACCTCTTAATATGGTTGGCGCGGGTGCGGCTCTATGACAGAGCACCAATTGGCGCGCCCTCTTTGGAGGATTTGCCCCCTTGGCGCGAGGGCTGAACTGTGGAACCGCACCAATGGAAAAAGAGCTATTTTTAGGGATTTTGGCAGGGAGATGTCTTTAGGGCAATGAAAGCTTATATTCAGAGGGATGCAATGAAAGTATTTTCAAGTCTTGTCTCTGCTCACAGGTCACGGAATAAGCCCTCCAATGTGTGGGACGGGGATTACAGGGACAGTGACAAATTGCTGTGATCTTGTGTAACGGATGCCCCTAAAGCATGAGGCCGAGAGAGAGGGGGTGGGAAATGCTTTACGAAAATATTTGAAAAACACGCCGCTCGAAGCACACACGGAGCGAGTACAACTAATGTCTCGGATACATGATAATATATGCGTGGTATGGCGCAGCCATCTATAACGAGTATACGATAATCCGGATCCAAGGTATGGACGCGGCCATCCGGTGAGGTGTTGGAAATATGATGCAGAGTGTTGTCCTTGATGGCAACCCATTGAATGAAGATGAAGACGTGCGACTGTTGACATGTATTGTCCTTGATGGCACTCCACCTGATGAAGTTATGCTTGACTTGATGGACTTGTTAAATGATGTAAATGTGAAGTGATATGATGATTGTTGATGATATGATGTTGAGTGTTGTACTTGAAAGGAAACCCACTTGATGAAGATGATGACAACTTACTTGATGAAGTTGTGTTTGATAGAATATGTCCTTGATGAAGGAAATCTGATGTATCTACAGTATTTACAGAAGGCAATGAAGAAAGGATTTCAGAATGTACTCAGAGAATGATGAAAAAGAGTATGTCTCTTGATATACGCGGATTGGCCTAGGGGAAGTCGCGTATGCACACGGAAAGGAACGTTACAAGTCGCGTATGGGCTAAAGCGCTCAAAAAGTGCAAATCCAAGGGTAATCACCATGGTATTGACCCATAGTATTGGGTAATGATCCGCCTAATTGACCCCGTCCAGGTAGTTTTGGGCTTATGGTATTGTTTTGGTCCATGGTATTGAAAAAGGGGCTCATGGTATTGAAAAAGGATAATCATATAAAAGGAGAAGAAATTCATTGTGCACAAAATGTGTGTGAGGGCAAGATGTCTGAGCTTGAATGAATACTTCTCTCTGAAGTATATCTGAATGGAAAGGGTTACACTTGAATGATAAATCTGATTGTATGATGCACCAATAATGAAGAAGGGGATCTAGATCTGAATTGCTCTTGTATTTGTTAGATCTGATTATGGAAGGCTTAGATCTGTGATGAGGCGAGCATCTAGGCGAACATCTTGTCTGAAGCAAAAGGGTAGATCTGAACTGAATATCTGATCTGATGAAGTATGCTGCTCTGCAATGATTGAAGATCTATACGCTACTTCGCCGCGGAGGAAGCGCGTATATACGCAGCTTCAGCGAAGAGAAAGCGCGTATGCGCAATAAAATATACACTGAGGTATACGCTGGTTTGTGTGGACGGAAGAGCGTATATACGCGACATCAGTGAAGTAAAAGCGCGTATGCATACTAGGGTTTTCTGAAGCAAGGGGTATGAAATATCTGATCTGTGCTGCTGTGTTTCTGCTATCTGATCTGTGTTGATATGAATCTGTTGATGATGTATGGTTGTGCTTAAAAGTATGGAAAGGGTTCGGTCTGGAAATATGATGAATTGTGGCCTGCGAGTTGTGTTCTATTAAAGTGGTTGGATCCAGTGTGAAAATTGATGAAACGTGGTCCAAGGTGGTGCTGAGGGTTGTAGCCTTCAGTCAGGGGGTTGTAGCTCCCTTCCAGGAGAGGCTGGTAAACGAGATCAGGGGGTCGTAGCTCCCTTCCAGGTGAGGCTGGTAAACGAGATCAGGGGGTCGTAGCTCCCTTCCAGGAGAGGCTGGTAAACGAGTCAGGGGGTTGGAGCTCCCTTCCAGGAGAGGCTGGTAAACGAGCGCAGGTGGGTGCCTGCGTGCTGGTCAAGTCTGCGCCAGCACATATGTTGTAAGATGTTTTCTCTATAATAAAATATTGAAGGCTGAGCAACTGCAGCGGTGGTTTTCTCCCGATTTGGGTTTCCACCTAAAAATCTGGGTGTTCATGTGTGATGCTTTGTGTGATGTCTTATTCTGTTCTTACTGCATATGTTTACTGTTTATTAAACATCTGATGAATGAATGATGGAATAATAGGAGTGAAGATTTAATGACATATCTAGATCTCTGTGTATACGCTAGTTTCATAAAGGGGATCCGCGTATATACGCTAGTTTACTGAAGGAAAGTAGTGTATGGGTTTTAAGGAATGAAAAAGTAAAAGATTTGATTATGCAGTAAATACTGATTCACCCCCCCCTCTCAGTATTTTTCCCAACAATTGGTATCAGAGCGGGTCCTTGTGCAAAAGCTTGATCGCTTAAAGGAGATCCGTCGCAATGGGAAGTCAAGAAGGAGTAATGTCTATAAAGCCACCTCTATTCAATGGAAGCAATCTGATCTTCTGGAAGGTACGTACAAAAGCTTATCTGCAAAGTCTTGGTGCGGATGTATGGGCAATCGTGGAAGAAGGTTATCAATACCCGGCAAGTATTCCTACCGATGCAGCAGAAAGGAAGAAGTATGAAACCAATGCCAAAGCAGTAAATGTCTTGCTAGGAAGCATGTCTGAATCGGAATTTGCTAAAGTGATGCAGCTACATTCAGCAAAAGAAATATGGGACAAAATCATTCTAAGCTATGAAGGAGACACAAAGGTAAAAAGTGCAAAACTCCAAAATCTTAGAATTGAATATGAAAATTTGAAGATGCATAGTGATGAAAGTGTTGCCAGTTTCTTTCTTCGTCTAGATGATATTGTAAATCGGATGAGAAATTTGGGTGAAACCATAACTGATACTACTCTGGTGGAAAGGTCTTAAGATCTTTGACTTCAAAATTTGACTCTAAAGTTTCAGCTATTGAAGAAAGGCAAGATCTGCAAACTCTTACTATTGTTCAATTACATGGTACTCTGACTGCTTTTGAAATGAGACAAGGAGGTCCTTCTCAAATAAGAAAAGTTGCTTTTAAGGCATCTACAAAAGGAAAGGAAAAGGAAGTTGTCAAAGAATCCAGCTATATATCCGATGAAGAAGAAGCAAATTTCGTGAGAAAGCTCCAACTAGGTATTGGAAGATTCAAAGGTAAGCTTCCCTTCAAATGTTTTGAGTGTGGAAAAGTTGGTCATTATGCTGCTAAATGTCCTTATAGAGAAAAGCATGGTAAGGGGAAACAATTTGAGAAGAGAAAGAGTTATTATGCAAAAGAAGATGATGATGAAGTGTCCAGTGAAGATGAAGAAGATTCTGACCAAGATCTGAAAGTGCTCATGGCTAAGAAGCAAAAGAAGAAGGTTACTCGAGGAAAGGAGATACCTCAGAAATCATGTATAGCAAAAATTGAAGAAGATGAAACTGATTCTGACGAAGATCTACAAGCACTCATGGCAAAGAAGAAAAAGGAGAAGGCCACTTGTAATACTCTTCTTTGTGCAAACAATAGTAAAGATAGTGAAAGTAAAGTTGTGGATATAGAAGAAGCTCTCAAGATTAAAGAAGAAGAACTACAAAGTTCATACAATAAGCAAGAAACTATCTATAAAGAGATGATCTCACAAATGAAAGATCAAATAGAAATGCTAAATGAACAGGTGGACAATTATCAAAGGTTTCATACTTATGCATCCAATCGAATTAAATATCTAGAAGCAGATCTGGAAAAATCAAGCAAGAAGAATGAAGGACTTGAAGCTGCTATCATCTTTCTGCAAGCAGAGCTAGAAGCATCAAGTAAGGAGAATAAGGACCCTCTACAATCCTTTGAAAAGGAAGGCCTTGAAGCAGAAATTATCTCTCTCAAAGAAGATCTGGAAAAATCAAACAAGAAGAATGAAGAGCTGCAACAAACTTGTGAAGGAAATGAAGATTTGTTGAAAGAAGAGATTCTAAATCTGAAGGATCAAGTTGAAGATGGAAGAAGAAAAGAAGAAAGCATGACAAAGCAATGTCAAGCCTTGGAGGTTGAGGTAAATATTCTCAAAGGTAAATTAGAAGAAAAAGTTAAACTTTTGAGGTTTCATGATAGTACTAACATTTTGGACAATATTCTGAGTAATCAAAGGTCTCCTGCTATCAAACATGGTCTTGGTTTCCATGAAACTGTTAAAGGAGAATCTAGCTCACAAGGAAGTGCCAAAAATTCGGAGGATGTCAATGCAAAACCTGAAGTGTTGAAAGAGACAAAAGCTCAACCAACAATCATGAATTCTCAAAGGAATTCATTCAAGAATGTTGAATGTTTTAAATGTCATAATTATGGACATGTTGCAGCAAATTGCAGGAGCAGATCATTTCAGCCTCAAACAAACGGTTCCTACACAGAAAGGTACTCTGGTTTCTTCAAGGGATATTGTTTTTCATGTAACAAGTATGGACACAAAGCAGCTGATTGTAAAAGGAGGAAGAATAGAAGTACTCATTATGATTCTTATGCTTATTTTTCTGGACACATGAGATGTTATTCTTGTAACAAGTATGGACATATAAGAAAGGAATGCAGGTCGAACAGATATGAGAAATTTCGGCACACAAATAGAAAACAAATCTGGAAGAAGATGGAGGGATGGAATAAGAAACAATCTAGAGAAGAAAAGGATGTTTTTGTGGATGCTCTAGAAAACAATGATTTTCTTGAAGAAAACACTCAATTCAAGATGAAGGACCGATCAGAAACGTAGGGAATTATGACCCTACTGCAGTCATCCGCTTCTGAAGCTGACTTTTCTTGTTGACTGCGGGAATGATGTGAGATACATTATGAGATCTAGTAATGTATCGTCACAAGAGGAGCAATGCATGATGACTCTCAGGGTTGATTTGATTATACTGGTTATGTTTACTTCTGACAGCGCATCTGATGTGGAAAGGACAGGTACAGGAGGTACAAGCTCTGGAAGAAATGAAGGAAGATGGAAATTTTCTATGCTTCACTTTCCATAAGCAGGTTCCATTAACTAAAGTCGCGTATACACGCGAGTTCCAGAAGACGCAGTCGCGTATGCATTGATGATAAGAAAATTTATCTGATAGCTGAAGATCTGAAGCAGAGGTCCAGGGGGAGCATCAGTCTGACTGCTGATGATTGCATTGTTAGCATCATTCTAGTTATACTCATGATAATGAAATGATGCATGGGTTCTTGTGTTGAATATTATGGATGAAGCCTGGTTGCTTTATGATGAAGAGCATTCATTGTTGAGATGAAAGTCTTATAGTTCAGAGATGAGGACAGATCATGCAGAGATTGTTATTAATGACTTGTTGTTGAAGGTATCTCAGATTGCAGAAGTTAAGGAAGAAGCACTGGTTTAGGGGGAGTAGCAGGTTGAATTCTAATGGTTGCATTGTTGGAAATATGACTGCTTATTCTTTGGTCTTGGTGATAGTCATGCTCAAATGATGATGATTTGGTACATGGATTATTATGATAAGATTTTGAGCCCTAGTTGCTGATAAGTATCTTTGTGTGGATGAGTTGGATATCATTTGTTTCAGATCATATAGAGTTTGGTTGCTATGGTTGAGATCTTTTGCTTACATATGTTACTTCATGTTACATCTTGAAGATCATGGTGATTTTGGACCATATGGATGATTGCTTGACACATATCTGAAGATGCTGTTCTGGTATGATAATCTCTTTTGGAAAGAATGTATTGATGCTGCAAAGGATCTGAAGGCTTGGTTACTAATGGGCTTATGCTACAACCATTGGATGACGCTTGAAGACACAACTACACTATTCTGTTATATCTGTAGTCCAGGGAAGCAGTCAAATATCTTAGAAAGAAGCTGAACACTGTCTTTGCCTTACAAAGAATCAGATCTGGTTGAAATTTAGAAGGTGTCTTAGGATACGCGGGTTTCATGAAACACAGTCGCGTATGTACGCGAGTTCCTGCACATAAAACCGCGTATGGTTGGTTGCTGACAATTCTTGGTTGGTTCAGCTCTCTTCAGCACAGCTGCAGTGCTGTTTGGTATCTCTGGTGGTGTTCCAGTTCTCATAAATCTATTTCTAATGTTTTGATGAAGATGCCTTGATGATTTGTTGGTGAAAATGTTCAGGTTGCACAAACTAAGGGGGAGCCTTAGTCATATGAAAAGGATGCATGGTTGCACAGATTCAGGGGGAGCATTAGCTTTGCTGACTATAATGCAGTGTTGGCATTATTATGGTTCTAAAATATGTTCTCTTTCTTGAGGACTTTCTGGTGTTGGTCATAAATGGTCATATTTATATTTTGGTGAAAAGGTCTTGTTGAGACCCATGATGTAAAAATTGTAATATTCAGTCATGTAAGGACTTGTCATTTTTGTAAACCCACTTGGTTGGGTAGCCGAGTCAAATTTTGTAAACCCACTTGGTTGGGTACTTGAGTCTTATATGTAAATCCACTTGGTTGGATATTTGATGTAAGTATGAGTCTTTGGTGATAGGAAGTTCATAGAGTCATGTACTTCATTGACAAATTTGTTTGGAGATTCAGCATGGACTCAGGGGGAGTTTGGCCACTTCAGCACATATCAGATCTGCAGACTGTTTCTTCCACATGAGGAGAAAAGGGGGAGAATGTTGGTTTTTGATCCGCCCTTTGCCCTTGATGTCAAAGGGGGAGAGTGACATGGTGTTTGAATAAAGAGAAGGTAATGATGTGACATATTTGGGAGAATGACATGGTATCTATCTGCTGTGGTAACCAAACACCATCGTGGTTGCCATCAAGTCCAAAGGGGGAGATTGTTGGAAATATGATGCAGAGTGTTGTCCTTGATGGCAACCCACTGAATGAAGATGAAGACGTGCGACTGTCGACATGTATTGTCCTTGATGGCACTCCACCTGATGAAGTTATGCTTGACTTGATGGACTTGTTAAATGATGTAAATCTGAAGTGATATGATGATTGTTGATGATATGATGTTGAGTGTTGTACTTGAAAGGAAACCCACTTGATGAAGATGATGACAACTTACTTGATGAAGTTGTGTTTGATAGAATATGTCCTTTATGAAGGAAATCTGATGTATCTACAGTATTTACAGAAGGCAATGAAGAAAGGATTTCAGAATGTACTCAGAGAATGATGAAAAAGAGCATGTCTCTTGGTATACGTGGATTGGCCTAGGGGAAGTCGCGTATGCACGCGGAAAGGAACGTTACAAGTCGCGTATGGGCTAAAGCGCTCAAAAAGTGCAAATCCAAGGGTAACCACCATGGTATTGACCCATAGTATTGGGTAATGATCCGCCTAATTGACCCCGTCCAGGTAGTTTTGGGCTTATGGTATTGTTTTGGTCCATGGTATTGAAAAAGGGGCTCATGGTATTGAAAAAGGATAATCATATAAAAGGAGAAGAAATTCATTGTGCACAACATATGTGTGAGAGCAAGATGTCTGAACTTGAATGAATACTTCTCTACGAAGTATATCTGTATGGAAAGGGTTACACTTGAATGATAAATGCGATTATGATCTGATAATGAAGAAGGGGATCTAGATCTGAATTGCTCTTGTATTTGTTAGATCTGATTATGGAAGGCTTAGATCTGTGATGAGGCGAGCATCTAGGCGAACATCTGTCTGAAGCAAAAGGGTAGATCTGAACTGAATATCTGATCTGATGAAGTATGCTGCTCTGTAATGATTGAATATCTATACGCTACTTAGCCGCGGAGGAAGCGCGTATATACGCGGCTTCAGCGAAGAGAAAGCGCGTATGCGCAATAAAATATACACTGAGGTATACGCTGGTTTGTGTGGACGGAAGCGCGTATATACGCGACATCAGTGAAGAGTAAGCGCGTATGCAAACTAGGGTTTGCTGAAGCAAGGGGTATGAAATATCTGATCTGTTCTGCTGTGTTTCTGCTATCTGATCTGTGTTGATATGTATCTGGTGATGATGTATGGTTGTGCTTAAAAGTATGGAAAGGGTTCGGTCTGGAAATATGATGAATTGTGGCCTGCAAGTTGTGTTCTATTAAAGTGGTTGGATCCAGTGTGAAAATTGATGAAACGTGGTCCAAGGTGGTGCTGAGGGTTGTAGCCTTCAGTCAGGGGGTGGTAGCTCCCTTCCAGGTGAGGCTGGTAAACGAGATCGGGGGTCGTAGCTCCCTTCCAGGAGAGGCTGGTAAACGAGTCGGGGGGTCGTAGCTCCCTTCCAGGAGAGGCTGGTAAACGAGTCAGGGGGTCGTAGCTCCCTTCCAGGAGAGGCTGGTAAACGAGCGCAGGTGGGTGCCTGCGTGCTGGTCAAGTCTGCGCCAGCACATATGTTGTAAGATGTTTTGTCTATAATAAAATATTGAAGGCTGAGCAACTGCAGCGGTGGTTTTCTCCCGATTTGGGTTTCCACCTAAAAATCCTGGTGTTCATGTGTGATGCTTTGTGTGATGGCTTATTCTGTTCTTACTGCACATGTTTACTGTTTATTAATCAACTCATGAAAGAATGATGGAATAATAGGAGTGAAGATTTAATGACATATCTAGATCTCTGTGTATACGCTAGTTTAATAAAGGGGATCTGTTTACTGAAGGAAAGTAGCGTATGGGTTTTAAGGAATGAAAAAGTAAAAAGATTTGATTATGCAGTAAATACTGATTCACCCCCCCCCCTCTCGGTATTTTTCCCCAGCATGAGGATCGATAAATAGACTCAGGTATGGTCGCAGCCATCTAGCAAGTGAGTCATGTAATAATAGTCCAGAAAATCGCAGCCTGGATTACAACAGACACAATCTAGGGTCTTGCGCTCCATCTCGACCTGAACGAAGTACAAGTTCAAGCATGCGAATATGTAAGCTGAAGTCGAACTTGTAAGAACATCGTCTGATTACCAGCCAATGATGAAAGCTGTTAACAGACGCGAGAGGAACCACCAATAATGACAATGGTCCTCAAGGTACTACAGGTACAATCCACGGAATGTGAACAGTGAGCTGGCATCGAACACCCGTAGAATCATTCGATCAAAGGCCAATGATGAAAGCCTTACGTCGAATGCGAAGAACCTGCCATTGAGGCATGCAGGCTCCAAGGTACCAGAAGGGAGTCTCTAGATCAGCTTCCCGGATAATGAGTTGAAGTCGATAGGAAGTGACCTTGATCAAAGGTGGGCCATAGTGTTTCCCACATCATCGACACGAGACAAAGGAACATAATGTTTTTGGGAATCATGATCAGATGAGAATCAGAGGGAGGTTGATACGTGCAGAGGTCAACTTCTCTTGAACATATTGGCGGCACGACAGTGGATTTGGCAGTATTTGACATCAAAAGATCAGAGGTCATGGTGACGAGGCAAAGATAAGATGAGAGGTCAAAAGGGATTACCCAAACCCACGGAGGCAAGCAGAAAACGAGATGAGATTGTCCCCAACCCGACACGAATGCAGACAAGTGCCATGTTCAAGAGAAACATACTGCTGACACGACAATGATGTTGGTTCCATTTTCCCCCACCATTTCTGGCGAGTACCCCAATTATTTTTGATAACAAGCTTGAAGGGGATAGCATATGCTTGTAATATAAGTCCGCCCTTCGGGCGAATCCATCCTAGTACATTTAACGACCCCTAGGAAGGAGCGACTCGAATAACGTCATCACAACTGAATCCAATGTCATCAGTGTTTAACGAGTCTGACAAAGGAAGAACTCGACGTCTTTTCATGTTTAGAGAGTTTGAAAAGACAGCTGAAAAGTAAACTCCAACGGTCCCTTTTCGTAGATAGTTACTCAGATCCGAAAAGGTAGAAAACTATGTCTGAGAAAACCTCCTAGTCGCGATAGTCTAAGGTATTCCTTTTTCGTAAATAATCTATCCCAGCCTGAAAAAGGGGTAAACGTATACTAGGTAGATGTCGTTTCGTGGCCACTTTAACGAGATCAAAACGACAAGCGACTCCGCAATCTTTTCATGTTTAGAGAGTCATAAAAGCGCTGAAAGATGACTCCTCCTGGAGGAACGAGTGGTATAAAAGGTAGCAACTGGTTCTGATAATGGTGGAACTGCTCAAAACAAATAAAGGTCAAGAGGCTGGCTAACAAGACCACTCATCGCAGCGGTTCCTCAGGAACGGGTAAAACAACCAAGTGAAGGCATATGATCGGCCAAGCAGATAGTGACGATGGGGTGAGAAAACCAAGGTTCATCTAGCAAAAACAGGCTGATCAAATGGCAATCACAAGAGGTAAAATGGGAATGATTTCATTTTACTGACTTGAAATCAAGAAACTCACCTTGAAGTTGGTTTCAATTTTACACGCAACTTGAAACAAAGATAAACTATAGTTAAGCTGGTTTTCATTTTACCTGGCTTGAAACGGAAACAAACTATGTAAAAAAGTTAAGCATACTGACATAGTGACTTGGTCAGGTACATGCCCCCCGAAGCTTGATCCATATGAAAGACGGTCGTGAAAGGTTCAAGTCTGAATCAGAGAAAGACTTCTATTTGGGATTTTACGAGATCATCAGCATTTCAATTGAGCAGAGACGTGTTTCATTATTTTATGAGGTTGACACATTAAAAGGCAGATCCTCGGACACCTTGTTTCATGGTTTAAGGGCTTGATACAAGGTGTAAAACGATCCAAGAACCTTGTTTCATTTTTTAAGGAGCTTGACACAGGAAAAGAACCATGCTCCGACAACCTTGTTTCATTTTTTAAGGAGCTTGACACAAGAAAACGAACTGTGCTCCGACAACCTTGTTTCATTTTTTAAGGAGCTTGACACAAGACAAGGAACTCTGCTCCAACAACCTTGTTTTATTTTTTAAGGAGCTTGACACAAGACAAGGAACTCTGCTCCGAACAACCTTGTTTCATTTTTTAAGGAGCTTGACACAAGACAAGGAACTCTGCTCCAACAACCTTGTTTCATTTTTTAAGGAGCTTGACACAAGAAAACGAACTCTGCTCCGACAGACCCAGTTTCATTTTTAAGGAGCTTGACACAGGAAAAGAACCATGCTCCGACGACCTTGTTTCATTTTTTAAGGAGCTTGACACAAGACAAGGAACTCTGCTCCGAACAACCTTGTTTCATTTTTTAAGGAGCTTGACACAAGACAAGGAACTCTGCTCCAACAACCTTGTTTCATTTTTTAAGGAGCTTGACACAAGAAAACGAACTCTGCTCTGACAGACCCAGTTTCATTTTTAAGGAGCTTGACACAGGAAAAGAACCATGCTCCGACGACCTTGTTTCATATTTTAAGGAGCTTGACACAAGACAAGGAACTCTGCTCCGCACGAACTTCATCATAATGAACAGGAAGTCGTAGCTTCCAAGAGTTCCACTCCCGGTGGAAGGAAAACATCCTGGAAGTCAGGACCCAATGCCCCAAACACACTATGCACGACAGTATCATCGCTGAGTACAGGCACGGGATAGGTGGCCACATAGTTGACCTGCAGTGGGGCAGATACAACGGGTGGGTAAAAACCAGGAAGGGATGACGGCGGGCCAGCTGCTATAGTAGGACCAAAGAACGAAAGTTGATCAATGGTCACTATCCGTCCTTCATGTGGAAAACACATCACGCGAAAGAGGGAGGAGACAAGCGCTCCCATGGAATAGGTGTAATCGCGCCCCAAAAGTAGATTAAAATCCAAGGGGCCTGGAGCAACCATCACGTCCATATGGATGGTTTTACCTCACAAAGTGATAGGTAACTGTGGAAGGATCCCTAACGGTTTACTCGTCCTTTTGTTAAATGGCAACAGATTCTGAGTAACAGGCGCAAGTGGAGGTGAACCGAAAGCTTGCCAGGTAGTCGAGGATAGGACACTAACAGAGGCGCCTTCGTCTATAATGCTGCTGGGTACAACCAGACCAAAAGCCTGTACTGTGATCTCGAAAGGCACATAAGACGGGAGGCGATATCCTGTAAATCGATTCCAATCAAAGGAAGCGACCAAACTACTCGGAGGGGCTACCATCGAACCGCGAAGGTCTTCCCCTGATGTTACGGAAGAAGGGGCATCCTCCATGACCTCCATCTCAAAGGTGGGAGGAGTATCCTTCGGGACCTCCATCACAGGAGGTGAAGGAGTTTCTTCTTGAGGTACGGGGACAGGAGAATCTTTCTTCAAGTCTGAAGAATCTGAGGAAACCAGAAGGACATGAGGGGTGTGAGATCCACTCTCAACGGAAAAGACCTGGTGCACTGAAGACGGGGCCAGCTCAACCGATCCCACGACCAATGGTTGGTGAGGGACGGATTCCTGATTTTGAATTTCCGAGGGAGTGGGATTGACCAAGGATGATTCCTGACCAATCGTAGGATTAGCTGGGGGAGGACTCAACGAAAGCCGATTATAACTGGCTGGAAGGCGCGGTGTAGAACCGGTTGAGTTGTCCAATGCTCTTTTGGCCTCATCCATATACAGACAAAGGTGAATGGCATGATGCCCTTCACACAACTTGCAGGGATTGGTGAGCTTACCCTGTTTCTTAAGAGCCTGACCAACACCAGTTGAAGATGTGCCCCCAACCTCACTTTCGGAAGCCAAAGGCAATGGTGGATGA
Source organism: Pinus albicaulis (assembly GCA_034641835.2). Lineage (NCBI taxonomy): Eukaryota > Viridiplantae > Streptophyta > Pinopsida > Pinales > Pinaceae > Pinus > Pinus albicaulis. The sequence goes on along the minus strand of CM076574.1, from coordinate 1,260,636,626 downwards.
CCGTTGGACCATGCTTCGAGAACCTTGGGAATACCAGGGCAGTCTCGAAGCAGATGGTCTCCCGTGCACAACATGCAAGGGAATTTGACTTTTCGAGGAGGGTTGGAAGGTCTGTCAAGAGGAGGTGTTTCGGAAGCAGTAGTTGCACTTTTAGCCTCTCACTTATTAGAATTCTTCTTCTTTGTCTTCTTCTTCTTCTCCTTAGCCACCTGGTTATTCGAATCTAGACTTTCACCAGGCGAAGAAGAAGATGATGACGTAGAAACAGACGAAGAAGGGGAGAGGTCCACCTTGGAATCAACATGATGCTGTTCAAGTGGAGGAACTGATTGACCAGTAGTTGAGACATTCAGAACCATAGAGGTTGAGAATAACTAAACGGGCAACCCAACAGTTAGCCCAGGAAGGGACAACGTTGCCATGTACGGAGCACCAACATTCCCAAAAGGAGGAAAATGACCAGGATTCCCTTCTGAGGGGATTCCTTGGTTGGTAAACTCTGAAAAAGTTGCCATCAAAACTCAAAACCACACACGGGCTGAAAAAGAGTCAAGACACACAATCAAACGGTCAACAAGCAGAATCTAACAAGGCGTGTGATCGTGGGTGATTAATTTTTACCACATTGAAAAATAAGAAACTTCACCGTTTCATGTTTTAAGAGTCTAGAAACGGTCAAAAAGGTGACTCTATCTCTTTCAGATTTGACACAAGCGTGAAAGGACAAGTGCTTGGTGATCCTTTCAAATTTAGGGAGTCAGATAGGATCAAAATGACTACTCAGGAATACTAGGCAAAAGGGTGTACCAAATAACCGTGAACTGCAATATACACCTTGGTTTCAATAATGAAAGAGAAATCAACCAAGGACTTTCCGTACGTGCAGGCAATCTCCCCGAATGTTGTGTTCGATGTATCACGGGTATAGGGCGGCAGACTCAACTTCCTATGGATAAAGGTTTGAAACCTAGAGGGGTCTCCCTTTATATACGCGACGGTATGGGGAGCACAAGTCCGTACTAGCGCTGTCTAAAGCCAAAAGGCGAACGACAGCTACTAGGTTTAAAGACGCAGGAACACGTCTCTAGCCTAGACCTCTAAATGTGTTTCGTTAGATTTCAATGTTGCCTTAGTGTAAATTGAGTAGATTTTAAAGTTGATCTTCAATTACGTTTCAGTTTTCAGGCCCTAACGAATGTGATGTCTCAAAAATCTCTTAAATGCAAAACTACATGCCACAATATGTCGTTTCGTTCGATGAAAGCTAGCTACAGAAGAGTTAAGAGATTTTTACACAAACAAAATGATCAGAAGAAAATCAGTGATATCTCTAATGCAACTAATGAAATCAAAAACTTTTCTTTTAAATTCACTAAATACTAGTAAAATCGAAAAGATTTCAATTTGCACTAATCAACCAAAAGCAAAAGAGATTTTTCTATTTTCAATGTTTGATAGCTAGATGCACTAAACAAACTGAAAACAAATGAGAGGAAATTCGAGGAATGATATTAAGAGAGCAAAAACAAGCAATTTCACTCAATGGCACAAACAATCAGATCTCAAATCGACCAAAAGTCTCTCAAAACCAAAAAAAGTCCCAAAGACACCAATGAGCTGTGTGATCTAGGCCCAGAATGAAGCAAAGCGAAATTCGAATGAAAACGAAATCGGTCACTCAAAAAGTGCAATAAGATGATAGACAACTGTCAAACGAATGCAAGGAAGCAATCCCAAAGTCGACTGAACGAATGAAAACCAAAAAACTCCCAAGGGAGGCTCGACTCACAAAGGCACCTAGATGCCCTAGGGCTCGTATGAAAAATAGAAAGAAATAGGCAAACAACCAAAGGATGGAGGTTACAATAAGTCAAACTAGGCTCCAGTGCACTCAAACAGCCGAAAAAACAATATCAAAATCACAAGTCAGCCTCAGAAAGCATGAAACATAGCAAACCCTAATAGCTCACAGGATTGGAGCGACTGTGAGCTTGAAATTAGCGCCAGAAACGCAATGGCGCGGGTGATACACAGGCAACCTGCACCAATGGGCGCGACTGTCACGCTGAAAAGCGCGCCAGCTGAGTTTACTATGGAAAAATAAAAAGCAAGCAATCTCAGACACAGATAAGTGATGACAAGGCTAAAACAAAGCCAAACAAACAGGAAAAACCAGTCCAAAGAGCTTGACCAAGCAAGCAAGACCAAGAAATTGACCGGAAAGAGAAGACAAAACTCCAAATTACAGTTGGTTTATGCATGACTGGAATTAATGACAGCGGGTCCAGTCTACTCCACTAATGGGCAGCGTTTAGAGCTATGCGAACTGCCTTTGAACAGTCTATAGTTTCCTGAATCAAACAATAGTGATTCCCCGGCTAAGATGGCCAAATTGTTGAGGAAGTCTCAAATCCTCTACGAATAGAGCGATCCCTACTAGTCTAGATCGGGTTACAACAACAATCAAATGTCCTTTCAGGTCCACAGGTTCCTAATCGTAAATAAACCGACTCGCGAGGAAGGCTTACCTGGAATCCAACGCTGTTGTTTGTAGAAGAGGTGGTGCTCCCGTTCCTTTGCCCTGGCAGATCACAATCCTCACGATCTCCGTGATCGGACACCTGCATATGCAAGAAACAACACAAACGCAAGCATAAAACCCAGTACATATAACTATGTCGGTCGAAAGGGAACAACTGCTGAACATGATCAGAAGGCAAAGAGTGGGCCATAACGATAGTAAACTATCATTAGAGTCAAAAGAAAATATAACCATTTGGCCTTAAGCATCCTTTGAATTCGTCGGCACAACATGTCTCGATAAAGCACATGGGGGATGGGACAGCCTCTCTCTTCGGATACTTGAAATAGTCTCTATTGCTTAGTTTGGCCATAAGGGGAATCAGAAGACTCTTTATGGCTGCATGATGTGAAGGCTCTTGGGAACTTGGAGATTTTTTTGGAACTAGCTTGCAAAGGAGATGGGCAAGCTTTTATAGATGGAGGAAGGGGAGTTGGGATCCCTATAATTATGGGATTGGCCCTATCATCAAGGAAGCTTCCATGAGAGGTGGCAAACCACTTCCTCTCTATGGAAATCCGTAGCCAAACCTCCCAACTCAAGATAGTTATCAGTCCAGGAATTTTTTAGGACGAAACTTCCGCCATTTATTTTTTAAAAACACCTCTTAATATGGTTGGTGCAGGTGCGGCTCTATGACAGAGCGCCAATTGGCGCACCCTCTTTGGAGGATTTGCCAGCAGCGCGAGGCTGAGCCCAGTGGAGACCTGTGATGGAAAAATATCTTACCAGGGTTTTGTGAGAGTGTCTTGCCGAGGCAATGAAAGTATGATGGAGGGATGCAATGAAAGTATTTTCAAGTCTTGTCTCTGCTCACAGGTCACGGAATAAGCCCTCCAATGTGCGGGACGGGGATTGCAGGGACGGTGAAAAATTGCTGTGTAACAGACTATTAGTCTTTTTGTATAAAACAAATTCTTTTTGTAAAAAATGGTATTTATATGGGTCGTTTTATCCTTAAGGGGAGGCCTAGGTCATGGACATGATTATTTTTGTGTTGGAATTGGGGTCGTTTATATGTTCAGTTTTGTTGTGGGTTTTTTACCTTCATCATGGCGGATGCACTACTTTAAAAATTCTTAATCACATCTACTTGTGTAACTTTTTATTTCCTTAATAAAAATTTCGATTTTTCCTCGCTTAAAAAAAAAAAAAAAAAAAAAAAAATTAAATTAAATTCTAATGTTCTACATAATTTGACAAGTAAATGAAAGAGAAAGAAAAGGAATTTGTTGAAGATAGATGGGAACAAAATTATCTATATTAAATTAACAAGTAGATAACAAATTCTCAATACATCTCTTTTTGTGGTTATATCACATTGAAAATTTAGAAATTAATTTAATTTGTTGAAGAGGAAGTTGCAAGAAACTCTGAAAAGCCTATTCATTCAATGTACCAATCTCCTTTATCCTGTTTTCATCTAATTCTCTTTGATATTCAATTGTTTGTTCATTGAGTGTCAATGGAAATACTTCCCTAAGAGGTTTTAGATGAGGCATATTGAATTCATCTGCTATATTCAATCACGAATCCAAAACAGAGCCATAAATCTTAATTGCATCTTCAATCCATTCCTTAATTTCTTTACAATTTGATTCTCCTTGGTTTAATGAAGCAAACATAAGTTTTTTTATCTTTCTTTGAGAACTTCATAATATTTTTATGATTGAATTTCTTTTCCCAATCAACAATATACCCAAATTTATTATTTACCATTTTATCTTCCTCCATTTTTTACTCAATTATGTTTGTGAGGGATAATAGCTCCATAAAAAATCTATAAATTTTATCCATTTGCTCATAAAACTTCAACTGAACACTCTTTAACCTCTGATTTATTTGCAAAGCTTGTTCTCTTAAGAAAATAACATGCAACAAATTCTTGGTTTTGTTTTATTTATTTATTTTTTAAAGGTTTTTTCTGCTCATTACTTGAAAAAAGCATTACAAAGAAGGTTTCCTCATGCTACTAGTATGCCCGAAGGGAAACCAGACTAGTAACAAAAGTTTAAAATCTTGTGGGTGCATAGACCCCATTCAACCAAGTCATCTGAAAAAAGGAAGTATTTCCACAAGTTTCCAAAAGAGAAAGAGAGATAGAAAACTTGTAGGCTTTACATTTTGAAGCAAAATTTTGTATAACGAAGCATACTCATATTTCAAAAATTAAGCAATCCCAAAGCATGATTAAGTTTGAAGGTTCGCCAAGAAGAAGGTCTGGCCAGGGGGCCATGACATACCTAGACCTATACATTCATGATGACAGGTAAGGAGCAACCCAAGCATGAACAATTGAATTTGAGTCATGAGCACTAGAAATAGAAATTGAAAAACCTGAACATGAACCACATGACCAACCTGAGCATAAGCAACGCAACCAACCTGGGCACGAAAAATTAAGCCATTGTCGAAAGCATAAAATTTTGGCTTGAGCTCCACGAGCCATGAACCACCTGAATAGGATTTCAAAGCCATTAAAGGTCGCCAACCAAAGACCGAAAATTGACACCCTACTCGGTGAGACATTGAATGCCCTTCCAAAGACCCCGAACCTCCACCCTTGTCTGTGTTGGTCCAATTTTTCCCATGTTCTTCCTTGCCACAATCCTAGGATTTGGGAGTGCCTCATAATTCTTGTCGGCAAAGCCAAATCTTGAGACCATACCATAGGCACGAAGAAAATATGTTAAAGGATTGAAATTTTGCATGAGAGGTGGTTTGATAGACAAATTTTCAACATGCAACGAACCAACCACCCTGTGCCCTAGAGAAGCCAAGTGAAATCTAGAATAAAAGGACCTAGTGACAAATTCAACATGATCCCAATACTCCAGGCCTAATATGACCAGTAAATACCCATTGAAGGGCCGACCTGGGAATGCATGTGACCCATAAAAATAGCTAGCATTACTACATGATGATTGCATGTCCATACACAAATAAAATTAATAGTGTCGCTTTCTGGATAAAGAGGCATATCTAAGGAGGAGCACCACCTTCACGTAGGGTTGGGCACTGCCAACCATGCGAGGAGGACCTTCAAATAATAATTTCCTGCCATCATTAATCTATGAGGTGCATTGTACCACCTCATTCTAACTTTAAATTCCCACATAACCTAAGAATTTAACCATATGTACGCTAGCTCTGATGAGAATGTTTGGCAAGCTAGGTGGCCTACGATCCTGGATTTAGCCATCATAGTTATGACATAATGTCACGATCATCACCCACTATGGGGGTTTTTTGTTTTAATTGAAAAGATGAAATTTGATTTTCTTGGGCTATTTTCAAACCTTCCATTTCTTTAGCATATTGATTAGTCAATTCATTCAACTTTGTCTCCCACAATTGTTCCAATTTTGATTTATCAAAATTCTTCTTTTGCTCTAAGTGTAATTTTCTTCACCATTTATTTGGTTTGTGAGTTGAAATAATACTCACTTAGGGAATGGATTGTTTCAATAATAGGTTCCACCTCAAATAATGGTTTGAAGATGGGAGAAGCAATTGGGATATTTGTAGAAATAGGATTTAATGTGATTCTTGGAGACCAATCTTTTGAATGTTGCACTAAGGATTTAGGGGTCTCTAAATTTTTTTGAATTGTTTCCTTTTCTTTTTCCTGAACTTTTGGAGTGGTTTCCTTTGTACTCCTTTGGATTTATATGTCAACATCTTGAACAATTGATTGAATGGTTTTTTGAACTTCACTTGACTTTTGATTTGTTTCTGTTCCTGAAATATCCATGTTTGTAGCATTTTCTTGTTGATCTAGTTGGCTGAGTGACTCATATATCAATCACCATTTTCCCTAACACACGACTATATTTTTCTTTAATTTCTTCTTTCTCTGGTATTTGAAATTTTCCAACTTTTTTTTTTTTTACCAGATGAAACACTAGAAAATAATAACAAAAAAAAAATCAAATGTAACTGGGTCTTTTGATACTTGAACATTCTGCTCTAATGCAAATGTAGAAGAAGATTTTGCAGAAATATCCGTAAATCAAAACATTAAATTTTCAGATAATCTTGATTTCTCTAGAGGAACAAAAGTATTGAGACTTCTTTGTTTAAGATGAAAATCATATGTGTCCTCTTTGAACTTCTGGACCTTCTCATTTTCTTCAACATCCATGAAATTATCTCTTTCAGCTACTTGATCAAAGTTGTCAACATGAATAAAAACAGAATCATATAAAGGTTGTTGATGTTGAAATTTTTTTGACAAAGTAACTCATTTATAATGATTGATGATAATATTCTTAGGGTCATATCTAAAATCAGGCAAGGAATGTAGCCATATTTTCTCCAATTTCCCAGATTCAACCACAACATATCCTTTATCCTTTAGTACCATTTGACCAACTTTAATAGAAAAGTTGGGCCATACTTTCTTTTGCATCCTATGCAACATATTGACCTGATAATGGAGTCTTCTTTGATTGGCTATTTCTCTAACGACAAGCCTATCAGGCATATGTCTTAGTAGAACATGAGGTACAACTTCACTTCCGAAAATTCTAATAAAAGAAAATTTCTCTTCAACAAACTAATCTCCAATTTTAGACAAAGCCTTCTTGAACATTTTTACTAATCCTAGGATTTATTCCAAATAAAACTTCATGAAAATGAGTTATGATATAGCAACAAATATCATAGAAGTGTTGTTTAAAATGGATGTCCCATAAAAATTAAATATAATCTTGTATGGTTTGTTGATAATTAAGAGAATAATTTAATTCCATTAACTGAAATGGAACTTAAGCCATGACAATACCTAGAAGATAGGCAGACACATAAAAACCCTATTCAAATCCAGTAGGAGAAGCTATGGATATTTTAATGTCCTTCAATATATTTTGAGAAAAATTATATTCCCAGTTAAACCTCTTTGAGTGTTTATGAATGCCAAAAATAAGAGGAACCCATTTAAGCTTATAATGTTACGGATTAGCTTATCCATATAGTCTAGAGAGCTTCTTGAGTATATGCCTAAAAGGGAGTTTGAGGATTGATATTGGGTGATCCTTCCCTGTTTTCAATTTACAATTTTCAGGATCATGTAACCATCCTTTAATAACTAAGTTATAATCCTTATTTTTCTTCTTCAGAACATTATCATTAAATTCATCTAAAAAATCATTTTTCAGAAGAATTTATGGAGGATTTAACTTATAAATATTATTTATAGCCTCGGGCTCTAAAGATGCAATCATATTCCAATTGTGATCAAAGATAGAACATGTCATAATGTGAGCATGTGTTAAAATCTAGATAATCATGCCATAATAGGGAAAGATGTTTTGTCTAGCTACAAGATCTAGGAGGATATCTCGTCTTGGACAAATTTTACAAAAGTTGTCCATTGTTGGCACTTGATGAGCTCAAAACAACTATGCACACCAAAGAAGGCTCAGAGAAACTTTGGAAAAATGTGGACAAGTTCGAAGTGTAAATGATAAATACTTTATGTGTAACAACCCTAATCAAAATTCAATGTAGTAAAGTTAATACATGAAAAATAATAAACAAGGTCATGGGACACATATTCCAAGCTAAATTTTGGGCAAAAACATAGTGACAAGGATCACTTGTGATTAATTAGTGGCTATGGAAATTGACAAAGGCAATGACAAAGACTTTGGAAAGGCAAAGTGGAATTTATTGGCATTTATTTATGAAAATAATGGAAAATAGGTGAAAAGGAAGGTGAAAGGTCACATGTTGCATGTGAGGAGGAAAATGAAGAAAAATATTGGAAAATGAAGAAAAATAGAGGCCTCAATGACAAAAAGGCTTATGAGTATTATTTCATGGCTTTTTTCAGTTCAACCTTTTGTCAATTTTTGCTTGGAGCTCACTCTTCTCTCTCTCTCTCATACTCTTGCACACTCAAAGTTTTATTGGAGCACTCTTGGAGGAGTGTGGCATACCCTAAATTTGGAGCAAGAAGGAAAAGGAAAAGCAAGAAAACGAAAGAGGACATCGGGATCAGTAGCTAAAACAGGTTTTGCTTGTAGGTACCAAGTTGCATGTATGATTTCCTTGCTAGTTTTGGCATGCATGGAACATGCATGCGGTTTCTTGGTTGTGATATTTCATTGGGATGGAGGATTGCCTAGATTTATAGTGGTTGTTCCTAGCCTTTCCCTTTCCTAAATAGCCATGGTGTTGTGGTTTACCTTTTCTTTTCTGGTTTGTGCTCATGTTCCTTATGGTTATCAGTTGAGTTACTAGTTCCTGGAAGCATTGATTGGAAAAATGCTCTGGAAGCCCTGTAATAACTTGGTTTGAGGTACTAATCCTAGAAGCCTTGGTTGGACAAACACTCTAGAATCCCTTGGTGGGTTGAGTTACTAGTCATGAAATCCCTGGTTGGACAAACCCTCTGGAAACTCAACAACAATTGTGGGTTGAGTTATTAGTCCTGGAAGCCATGGTTGGAACAAACGCTCTGGAGCCTTAGACAAATTGGGTAGACACCGATCTAGTAATGGTTAGTGATGTCCAACCGTGAGGTGGAATCATTGGGTTAGGGTTGAGGCGTTTTGGCCTCTCGAAGCCATGGTTTGGTTTTGTTTTGGTTATTCCATGAGATCCCACATTCATGTTTTGAACATGGCACGAGGGCGATTGGCTAAAAGAAGGAATAGTTTCAACCCAATCTATAGTAGGGTGGTACGTGGAAGTCCCTGACCTGGCTGCATTTTGTATAAGTTAATAAGAGCTCTTTTCCCCTTTTATTTTATGGTTAAATGTACTTGTTATTATGTGATCTTAATGGTTGTTCTATCATTCTTATTTTGTTGGTTATATGCTAGTTATAAGCATGGTTTTTGACATAATTTAGTTATGGATCTCATCATGTTTTTATTAGTATATGAAATGTTAATGAATGTATGACCTACTACATGATCTTACAACTATTGTGAGGAGGCATAAGACCTTCTTGACAAATCTCAGATACGTATGAAGTTCCTATGCTCATATGTGTTTATACGACCTATAGATTACATGTTCACGATGTGTTTGACAGAATGTATGTCATGGCTAAGACTTTCCAGTTTATGTCCTTGTTTAAGTTTTGTATTAGAGGCCTTGTCATCTTGTTATTTGTCCTTTTTTAGAGTTTCATCAAGTTCTAGGCAGAGGCCTAAGTCCCGACCTTGAAAAAGGCTCAGAATCCAGGGTCTTTGGCACATAACTTCCTAGAAAAATCTGAAGTCGCATGGATGTAGGCTTTTGCATGAAACTAGATGGTTTCAATCGCATTGAGGGATTTTCATCAGTACAATTGGGGCTCTAGTTTAGTCAAACAACAAGCTGTCTCAAGGGTTGGACACCTGGAAGGGTTGGTTGGCTACTGAAGGATTTGTAGCATCTGAGGAAGGCCAGAATGGTCGTTTCTTGTCAGTTCCACTTCCTTAATTGTACTTGGGGAGTTGAATCATATCATAGTAACTCTTCGTCATGTGTTTACCCCGATGGACTGGTTAGCTTGGGTAAATGTGGGAGTATGGTATTACATTATGGGTCTCAATTTTTACATGTATTTTTCATTTAATTTGGAAAATGGAATTTGAATTAAGTGCGAGAATCCACCCCACAAACAATTTCCTAATATCAAGATGGAAGTTGAGATTTTAATGGGATTGTTTCCTTTAAAAATTTGGATGAGGTCCTTGGTATGTGGATCTGAAAGATTTTATCCTTAAGAATCTCATAAGTTCCTCTTTTTATGGTTCAAGAGGGTTATTCTCTCTTTGGAATGGGGTTCTAAGGATATATTATCTCCTTTGTTTATGGATCTCAAGAAGTTTTAAATTTTCTTATGTACTCCTTGTTTAAAAAAGTCTTTTAGGAGCGAGAGAGAGGTTGCTAAAGAGAGATTGTTGAGAATTTTTGGAAAGCCTGTTTGAGAGAGTCTTGTTTAGAGGGCTGACTGAAGAAGATTTTGTTTTGAGAGCCTTGAGAGCTCAAGAGAGGATGTATTTATGAGAAATGTATGCATTGTATTGGCCTTGAAATCTCTTTGGTAGTAGAAGAAAATTTTGAGATTCAGTCCTTTTTGAAAAACATTGTATACATTCAACCTCTTTTGAAGAAATAAAATAAAGTAATTCGAACTTTGAAGGTGAATCCAAAGATGTAGTCCAGTGGAGGGGGTGAACTCCATTATCATTTTTGTCTTGAAACTTCATGTTCATGCTTGGCTAAGCTCTTCTCTATGCAAGATTATGTTGATATTTCCATGTTTGTGTGACAAATATGTAACTAAATTTCTTAAACCCTTACAGTCAAGTGACGATAACTTATTGTAAGTTTTATGCTCTCCAGTTTTCAAATCACTTGGTATCAGAGCAGTTGATTGTTTGGATTAGTGGGTACATTTGAAAACTTCAGTTCAAGCAAGGAGAATGTAATTCTATTTGATTCAAAATGTTGCATTCTTGTCTCCTTACAAATATTTATAAAGACTCTGAAGGTTATCAAGAACTCTTAACCATGAAGGAAATGGTGGAGGAGTTGTATAATGATGACATAGAAAACAATGAGTTGTGAAAGAAGATGAATATATTGGAAAATGAAAAGCAAGAGCTCCAAAATAGACTCAAATAAATGAAGTTGTAATTACAAACTATAGAAAAATATTCGACGAAGAATCAAAATGCTAAGGTATGCAGTAATTGTTCAAAATCAATTTCCTAACAAGAAGATGATTGTTTTGGATCCTTCGAGTATCATACCTAAGGAATTGGGTTGAAATTGTTATAAAAAATGGGTTATGAAGGGAAAGTCTTGGGAATCCAAGGCCAAGGTATAATAGAACCCATTATAGTTGAAGATCTACCTCGATATGGTGGGATAGGATATGGCAAAGAAGAGGTTGGAGCGTCTTCCAAGACCGTTGAATCAAGTAATGCTTCGAAGGGACATTAGAGAAATTTTGAGGTCTAAAATGGGTCTCCTAAGAAAAATGTACAACCCAAATCAACTTTATAAGAACCAATAAGATTCAAGATGATGATGTCAACCATGGGGTATGATTCACCATTTTTGGAGTAAAAATGTAAAAAGATTAAAAAATAATAAAATAATAAAGCTCATTTTTCAACTCATATTTTTAACTTATCTCCCTAAGGTTTTACTCAAATTTAGAGTAGTAGTACTCGTTTGATACAAAATTTAATTCCTCATCCAAGGAGTACCCATGTTGCATACTTTCGGTCGACCCTCCTACATGAAAAATGAGAAGTACATGAAAAAATGTGATTGCAATAATGTTTTTCATGTTTTTCTCATTTTTCGTTTAGCAGGGTCCATCAAAATTATGCACCATGGGTAATCCTTGGATGGAGATTCAAATTATGCATCCAATGAGTGTTCCCACTCTAAGTTTGAGTAAACCCATAAGGAGATAAGTTGAAAAATTAGTTTTTTCTTTTTTCCCTCTAAAATTTGATGATGTAGTCTAATTTGATTTTATTATTTCTACTATTATTTTCTAATTTCCTTAGGAGGACCATTTTAGACCTCAAAACTCCTCTAATGACTTTTACATCATCAAGTTCACCTAGTCAAAGTTGCGGCAAAGGCAAACACCAAAGGTATAACCTTGATTACACTAAAGCTTCTTTCAATTACAAGAAACATGGCAGTTGAAAGCATGGGTTTTGGCATAAAATACTGTGTTAATTTTGTGGGATGACCGATCATAAAGTTTCCAAGTGGTGGAAGAGAATGACGATGTATAGGAAAGTCATGAAAGAAAAGTGACAAAAGAATCAATCTCCAAATCATAAGAAAGATAATGGTGAGACGAAATCGCAAATGCAACATTGTTGCACACATTGTTATCAAAATGGTCGTTTGGTTGATAAATGTTCGAGGCTTTATCCGAATTTTCGTCAGCAATATTGGAGGAAAGTTACACAATAACCTACCAAAAATGAAAGAGTTAGCTCAACAACACATGATGAAATGTAGATAAAGAAAAATCCATTCAAACGATTTGGTCAGAAATGGTTGAATTTATACATAATTAAAATCATTGGTTTCAAGAGTGCTTATTCTCAATTAGAACTGCACAATTTTATTTTCATGTAGTAGGAGCATACGAGAGAAGCATTGGAATAAGTTCAGTTTATTGCTATGAAAATAACATTTCTCTTTAAAGTCTTGCAATAGGAATTGGTGCCAAGATTTTTGTGTTCCATCAAAAGTGCCATTACGCATCTCCACCCAATTTTTTTCAGGGAGATCTTGAAAAAATAGAATCTTCGTCTTTTTTATCCGATACTTCTCTCTTGTTGTTTGTCAGAAGTGGTGATTTTCCTTTAGCTAGTCCAACCAAAAGTTTCATATGACTTGTCTGCGTTGTTGACCGGAGATTGTCGTTGGCATTAAGGAGAGATTTTTTATCCTTTAGAATTGGATGCAATATTATGTTAACAATGCTTCGTTGGTGTAACAACCCTGATAAAAATGTATGTAAAAAATATATAAGATCACGGTTGCTGGGAAACTTATTTCAGACTGAATGTTGGGAAAAACATCCTAGTGGGTGTTGATTTCAATTATTATGGCTAAAGGAAATTGGCAAAGGCTTTGGAAAGGCAAAATGGCATATTTGGCACATTTCTTTTTGAAAATGATGGAAAATAGGAGAAAAGGAAGGTGAAAAGTCACAGGCTGCATGTGAGGAGGAAATTGAAGGATAATAATGGAAAATGAAGAAAATAGAGGCCTCATTGATAAAAAGGCTTCTGAGGATTAGTGGGTAGGACTTCGTCAGTGCAGTTTTTGAGCTCTCATTACTCTCTCTCTCTCTCTCTCTCTCATACTCTTGGATACTTAGAGTTTTCTTGGAGCGGTCTTGGAGAGTGTGGATACTTGGTGATTTGGAGCAAAGAAGGAAAAGGAAGAGTGGGAAATCGTAAGTGAACATCGGGATCAAAAACTACAACATGATTGGATTGTAGGTACTGAGTTGCATGTATGTTTTCCTCACTAGTTTTGGCATGCATGGTTAATGCATGTGAATTTTCCTAGCCTTTCCTTTTTCCTGGATAGGCATGGTGTTGTGGGTTTATTTCCATTGATTGTTTTTGGGTTGGTTCTCATTCCTTTAGCTGTTGGGTTGAGTTATTAGTTCCTGGAGCCTTGGTTGGACAAATTCTTCGGAAGCCTGACAGACAACTGTGAGTTGAGCTACTAGTCCTGGAAGCCCTGGTTAGACAAACGCTCTGGAAGCCCTGTAACAGTTGGGGTTGGATTACTAGTCCTAGAAGCCCTGGTTGGAACAAACACTTTGAATCCTTGGAACAACTTGGATAGAGACCAATCCGTGATGGTTGTGATGTCCGACCATGAGGTGGAATCACTGGTTGAGGGTTGAGGTGGTTTGGCATATGGAAGCCCTAGATCGATTGTGATTGATGTGTTTGATGAGATCTCATATTCATGCTTGGAATATGGCACGAGGATGTTTGACTTAAGTGAGATTTGGCTCAGCCAATCTATGGTCGGGTGGAACATGGAAGTCCCATCTTCGGTTGGTTTTTACATGCAGTAATGAAGAGGTAATTCCCTTGTTATTTGGTACGAAAATATATTGGTTTCTATGTGGATTCTATTGTTGTTGTATCCATGGTATTTTCATTGTTATTATACTATTTATAAGCATGTATTTGATCAGTGGTGATGTATGGATCTATCTATGTTTTTACTTGTAAATTAATGCACGATGTATCTATGGTCAAATAGATTGTGTTGCAGCTAATGATGTGAGGGAGCAATGCTTCTTAGCGATTCTCATATAAGTATGAGACCCCTATGCTTAAATGTGTTTTCTACACTTGTAGATTCAATGTTTGTGATATGTTTGAAAAAATATTTGTCATGGTTAGGAGGGGTCCAGATGATTTATTGTTGATGTGATTGCTTTCGCATCATTGTTCTAATGTTATATAACATCCCCTAAGTTTCCATGAAGTTCTCGGTAGTGACCAGGGCTCTGGGACTAAAAATGTGGCTCAAATACCAAAGTTGTAGGCACAGAACTGGGCATTTGGGTCCCTAGATGCATGCATGCAGTGTTGTGCCTAGGCCTATAGCCTCCTGGCCCCAAGAAAGCATTCTTATGCCTATGGATATGGCTAAAAAGGGTCAAATTGTTAGTGCGACCCTGGGGTAAGAGGCATGAAAGGTTGGGTTGCCTCTTAGGGGTGTTGTTGATGTTGTACAAGGTATTTGTTATGTGTTTTCGTCGGTTCCATTTCGTTAAGGTCACCTAGGAGGTTGAATCTCGATATAGTAGCCTCTCGTCACATGTTTACCTTGGTTGGACGGTTACTTGGGTAGATGTGGGAAGAGGGTGTTACAAAGTGGTATCAGAGCATGGTTCAACCCTTGGAATGGATGGGTAGTGCGTTGTTCATGCTTTTATTTTGGTTGCATCTGTGTTGTGTTTGCCATGGTGGCAGCGGTGTCGCAATGAAAGTGTTGATGGTTTTGTTGTCAACATGTTGTCATGAGTGTATGACTAGTTATGTGTTGTTCACACTTATGCATTGTTTGTGCACACTTTCTTACATGTTGCTACATGTTGTGTATGCATTTTGTTTATGCTAGGTCACATATTGGTCACGCTTATGTGTTGTGCGTGTATGCTTGTTTATGTGATGTTATATGTGGAACATGCATTGGTTGTTCATGATTGGTTATACATGTCAAGTGGGTGCATATGGTCAAGTTTGCATTGGTTTGGTGAAGGTTGTTGTGCATAAGGTCGTTGTATGCAATTAGGTCATCATGTTGATATTGGTATGTTATGATGCTAATGTTTTGTCTAAGATAGAGCAGGAGATGCAAACCATTAAGGTGAAGTTGTAGCATTAGACCTCGAGGCAGGAGCATGTTGTCATATAGGTTTGGATGTTGGGCATGTAGGTTATATGTAAGTTAAGGATTCTTATATGCATTATGGTTATGAGTATTCCTTTCATTATATTGATTTTATGGTTACATACATTATATATGCTATTTGATTAGTGTAGTCATATACACGTGTGTCAGATAGTCATGAATGATAGTAACCTATGGTTGTATGCATTGTTATTGTTGTTTTATGTTAGATAAATTATATTTTGTTGATAAGCATGTTATGAGTTAATTTGTTTTTGTTTTTGTATGATAATTGGCTTGTTGATTAGGTTACATGTTGTTGATGAGCATGAGATATAACTTGTTGTTGTTACATGCTAGTGACTTGATGATTAGGGTTCTAGCATTAATACCTTGATGTTATATGTACCATGCTAGTATGATTGGCCTATGGAAATGGTTATGGTTATGAAATTTAGGTATGAGATGATATAGTTGTGATATTATATCATACTAATATAGGTTGACTTTGCATATGTGACTGTTATGCATGAATGGCATTTATTTATGAGTCTATGATGTGAACGGGTTAGCTAGTTACTATTATGGATATCATGACCTTATTTAGGTTGAGTTGATGTGTTGTTAAGTTATATTGTGCTAATCTAGATTGATTGTGCAGACAAGATAGCCTCCCCTAAGTATATTAAGGTATGAGTTTGCTTATGTCATGTATTGGATGCTTGATTGTTTGATTATGTCATCTATCTGGTGTTGAGTGTTTGATGTCTATTATGTCGTCTAGTTAATTTATCTAACATAGTACGTTTATAGTTTGTTTGAATGTTTGATTAATGGCATGATATGAGTTGTATCTATAAGATTGCATGAAGTAATGATTTTGTTTTAAGATGGTTGTGCTAGTTTCTAGAGTAAGCTTTGTGTCCATTGTTTCTTGAATAGTTTCAATATTTCTCTATGTTTATGAGAAAAAAATATGTCAATTATATGTTTAATTATATTGTTGCAAGATCCTTGTAGGTTGCCACTATAGCATTGGAGCGTGTTCTAGCAATTTGTTATCATGATCTTTTACTATACTACATTATTTATACTTGAATTTATCTAGAGAAGATATATTATTTATTGAATGTATAAGCGAGATGGAAGATTTGTGGCAATAAAGTTGTTGCACTATTGTAACTAAAGAATTGTAGATACACAACTTTGTTAATTTTAATATAAAATTGTGACAAATAAAATTGTTATAATATTATAAATTTTATTTTATTATTTATTTATTTACTATTTTTTAAAATTTAGTTTAGTAAATCAACTTAAAATAAATATAAAATAAAAATAAACATTGCAATGATTAAATTAACAATAGAAAAGGAAATTAAATTAACAATAGAAAAGGAAATAGAAACCAAGTGACTTTTCCCAAACAAAACTCTCTCTAAGTTAGTGAAACTAATGAATTATAAATGCCTCCTTCATAAATCATCAACAGCATAGCTAAACTTTGGAAAGTTGGTTCATTTACAGTTGCATGACTTTAATGAATGACGATAGTTAGATTTTGGCTCCCTTTTGTGGTTAATATACTCGCTACTTTGTGTTCTGAACCAATATACTCGCTACTCTACATGCTCTAAAGAATAAAACGAGGCCAAACATGAATGACAAAATTCCCTTCTCCCTCTCTTGTGTAATGGAACTGAATTTAATATATGTTAACATGCAGTCTTAAAAATGAATTATTTACGCACAATATAAATGCATTGGAATTTCAAGTTCACTTGGTTTGTGTGCAGTACATATTATTCAAGTGTCCGGTTGTGAAATCAGTGTCTTTCAAATTATTTTCTCAATTATCTTCTGAATAAGTGGCTTGTTCATCAGTTCTACTAATAGAAGGCTCGGCAGTGCACCGTGCCTTCCATCATTTTATCATGCTCCTTCGAATTTAATAATAAATAATTGGTTGGAATGATCCATTTTTCCTTTCCATGAATTAGTGATTGCCAAGAAAATGGATAACATAAGTACAGTGACGTACTCTTGCTCTGATCGGCAGCGGGTAAATACAACGTAAGTTTTTAAGGAGTTGTGCAGTGAATTTGTATGTGAAAATGGCGGTAAAATAGTTGGCAACGGCACGCCCATACCTCGTCAGTTTTATATAGTCGTTTAAGAAAGAAATTTACAGTACGATAAAACTAATGCCAACAGTTCAAGTATAAGTGCTGGCCTAGCAAACAGATATATTTCTTGAGATCAAAGACGAGCATCTGCCGATCATGAAATTCACATTAAAGATTAGAATTTTCAGAGACTGCCACATTTTAGCCGATCTTATGTCTATAAAAGGGCATAAGGCTTGCTTTCTTGATAGGCTGAGGTCGCAACTAGGAATACAAAACCCTCTGGGAATTCGTCTCTGCTAAATTTTTTTTGACATTTTCGCTTTCTTCGTCTTGCAGATGGAGGCCACGACGAGGAGCTTCAACAGTAGGCACCATGGCGACTCGGCTTTGGAACCAAATCACTTACTCCAACTCGCTCGCGCTAAAAGCCCTCTCTATGCCTGCAAGGGACAGGGACAAAAGGGCGGAGGGTTCGAGTCAAGTTTGAGTGTGTGGTGACATAATGGTTTCTAACAATGGTTATTGGTACATTTATTTTTATTTTTATTTGTTGGAGCATAAGATAAAGACAAATACATAGTAAAATTTAATTGGTTGAAAGGGCGATATTTCAGAGCTTTTATTAGCTCATTCACTGGGGTGAACAATGTTTGTCCACTCTAAGATAGAAAAGAAAAGCCTAATAAATATCATTGTATCAATATATAACCTCACATTAATGTTAGAATGTTTTATTACATTAATGTTAGAATGTTTTATTACTTAATATTAGAGTAAAATTCTAATATTTTTGAATATTAAAATTATAAATTGCTAATTTTAATTAATTTAATTATAATTGTTATTTTTTAAAATAAAAATTAATTATATGGTAATAGTATTAAAATTTAATAAAATTGTGTTTGTTTGGTTAATAGCTTGTTTTTTTAGACATAAGAAAACTTGTTAACGACCTAAGATCCAAAAACATTTGGCAAAGAGTAAAATATTGCCATTTTAGGGATCACAACAAATTATTCCAAGTGACATGGTTTTTCTTAAATAACAATAATGACTAAGTTATAATAATTTTCCTGCTAATTAAAAGACTTATGAATCTAAATTACTTAAAACAAATTATTTACAAAATTTAAATATTTGATAGTGAATGAAATATTTATAATATAACCATTTAAATAACGATTGACCACACATCGGCAATTCCATTCCAAATGTCCCATCAAACCACCTATTGTTGCCCTTGTTATCATTCCCATGCTATTGGACTCCAACTTGGTTTACAACACTTGAAATTTGAGGATGATATGCTAGCTACCATAAAGCACAACACTCAGTGCTTGGGTTGGGCCATTACAACCAAATGATATTTTTTATGCGGGCTGGCTTTTGAAGGCTTATGTTCTCGAGCTATCATCTTCCACGGATTTATTAAAAAGATAATTGAAGCAGTTAAAATGTTAAGAGAAAACATAAAACAAAGGCAAGGGCTACACACTAGCTACTACCTGCTCCTTAATGTAAATATAGAAACGTTGCAATTTGACTTTGAGTGTCTATGAGTATTTGATTTGAGTGCCTTGTTAATTCACTTGGTAAGAACATATCTATAGCGATTTAGGAAGGGAATCCATCACTTCAAACAATTGTTACTTTTAATTATATTTATTGTTCAAAATGGAAAATGTACGTGGTAATAATCTAACTTGATTGAACGTGCTTGAAGTTTCTGGCGATGTATATATTAACAATAACAAGGTAATCATATATATATATATATATATATATATATATATATATATATATATATATATATATATATATATATATATATTAAACCATCTGAATTTGTCGGACGTTCCACGTCATTTGCACCCACTTTTTTGGGATCTTAAAATATCATTTGGAAGTTAAAATAGCATTCATAAATTAATCTTGGAGTTATGGAGTCACATGCAATATATCTTAGTTGGTCTATGTATCTCGGAAGCACATGGGGAGCAGTCATATCGCGAGTTGTACAAGCATTAAAGTTTGAGCTGACTTGTACAACTGTCACTGGCAAACCTTACATCTTCGTCATACAGCCATCTGCAATAAGAAAAATAAATTTAAATAATTTAAATAAATAAGCAATAAAAAATATTAATGTTTAACTATTGGAAAATTATAAAAAAATTGTGCTCATAGACAAATTAATGTCTAATCACAGGAATGCGTAATACATGCTGGGTGACATGTATAATAAGGATGTTTTCCTCTAAATCTTAATTGAGGAGATAAAACATAAAACAAAGATAAGGATGTTTTCCTCTGAATCTTAATTGAGAAGAGAAAACATAAAACAAAGATAAAGATGTTTTCCTTTCAATCTTAATTGAAAAGACAGAAAATGAAATCCAAATTTTAATTTACATTGGTATACATTTTGATAAGTTGCATGGGAAGTCAAGTTTACTAAAAATGAGAAATCAAAGTTTAACCAATAATAAATTATGGAAAAAAAAAATATTAATGTGTAAACCACGAAAGTTGATTATTTTGAGTTATTAACCTAAGTCCATATTTAATAAAATGATTATATAATAAAATTTGGAAAAAAACATTAATGTGTAAGCAAGGGAAGTTGATTGATTATTTAGAGTTATTAGCCTAAGTTGATATTCAATAGAATGATTATATAATAAAATTTGGAAATTAAGCGTTTTATGAAGATAAAAACTCTGGTTTAAGACATTAAAGGTGGAGTTTGGTTTGCATTAAGCAGGTTGAAGCACTTGCAAAAAAAAAAAAAAA
Organism: Pinus albicaulis; assembly: GCA_034641835.2. Lineage (NCBI taxonomy): Eukaryota > Viridiplantae > Streptophyta > Pinopsida > Pinales > Pinaceae > Pinus > Pinus albicaulis. Next base: position 1,260,616,208 of record CM076574.1, on the reverse strand, counting down.
ACGACTTTATTTACTCCAATCAAGATACTACTTTATTTGTTATAGATCGAGATACCACATCAAAGGGGTTGGAGTTTGGTGTGCATTAAGTAGTTTGAAGCACTTGCAACCAAAAAGAAAAAAACTACTTTATTTGATACACATCAAGATACGATTTTATTTGCTACAGATCAAGATACCGCATCAAGATATCACTAAGTACAATTTTTTTCTTCCTTTTTACTCATGTTTTTTTCTTTATTTTCAAAATTATTTTCTTCTTGAAATGGTTGTGAGCCTTTGTAACATTTTGTTTAAGTGATAATGAAAAATATTGCAGAATTTTTCTAATTATTTTATATGGCTATCTTGAATACTTAGTGAAGGAATAGTTTTAGTGAAATGTTTGTTGTTTTCTAGGTTATATTGGTATATTTTTCAATGTTCTTAGGGACTTTTGTATGTAAATTTTATGACATGTATGACATTTATTGTTGTCTATTTGTGATAAAGGTTGTATTTCTCATAAATCAAAATAAATTCCAAAAGTTTTTAGTGGCCATAAGTTATTTGGTTGAGATAGAAATTTCATTTGTTTTCATGTATGCAGTAAACTCTATCCAACTTTATTTAATGCACTTTATTTCTTCTCAAGAAGGTTAAATACAACTGGCCTCAGTAACCCTCTTGATAATTGTTACTCGGTACCAAGGAGTACTTATGATACTTCCATTAGTATTTGGGACTCTTTTTCTACATCATTCATTGATATTTTGATGTATATTTATTGTGGGATAAAAGGTTCCATTGAAAGGATCATTGTTTGAAGACATAGTTTGAGTTGACTAGTATCTCTAAACTGCATTATTATGTTGACATTTTATTAAATTATTAATCATTAAACATTGAATTTGAGGGCTTAAGTGAGATATTTTAGGTTACTAAAAATAGTTATATTTGTAGTAGCTTTAGGGATATCCTCTTTGGCCGAAGAGCCAACTTGAGGTCTAAAGCATCGAGGATATTGTCCTCCATAGGGTGCCTTGACATTATTCTCTTACATTGAACAATCTTGAGGAACAACAAGATCTAGGAATTGGTTTAAGAAGAAAGTTGTAGAACTCTAGCCATGGCCAATGACTTTGTTCATAGTAACCCTCAAGATACAACATAAGCGAGATTTGTGAGGTGGAAAACACAAGTTTTAGACATCAAACATAATATAGACCTACTCATGACAACTCTACTAAGCAATCTTGGACCATTCAAAGAAGTCAGTTGTTCTAACTTAAATATCGTACCAGATGGTAAACTTGGAGAAAATGAAGACCCAAAAAAGGAATTAAGGAAATAACTTAAGAAAGAGAAACCAAGTTCAAGTGTTATTAACCCTTCAAAGTCCCTATTCAAGATGGAAGTGAAAGTGGACATAAACCCATAACAAGGTGAGCTTGATGCATTACAACTAAATCATTTGTTGCAACAATTAGAAGTTTATTTCAAGATTTACCGTATAGATGAACAATAAAATATATCATTTTCCAAACTAAAGTTAAAGGGTCATGCATTTACCTAATGGAAAATTAATACAAACACACTTAGGCTTGAGTGTGATTTACTAATAACTAGATGGGAGGAATTTAAAACCCTCTTTTAAGTCACAATTCTACCCTTTAAGGTATTTAAGGGATCAATGGACCCAAAAGAACCACTTTAGGTTGAGGCAAGGGAAAAGTGTATAAGATCACACCATCAAGTTCAGAAAGATGGTCATCAATATGGGTATCTCTCCCAAGAAGCCATTTTTACTCAAGGATCTAAGGATTCATGTTAGGATATTCCAACACATAGGAAATAGTTAAGTATAACTTGGTCTAGCATAAAGTTAGGTAAAGTGTGTTTCTTTACTATATACATTTGTAACTTATAATCCGACAGGCACGATATGTAGTGATATGACGGTTCACTCTCTCCTCGGGATTATCGACACTTATCGGTGGCTTAACACCCGATTGGTCCATGATCTCTATTTAAAAAGCATGGAGGGTCATTTGTTCGGCAACCGTTTATGAGAGAAGCTTATGCAAATTTTATTTCTTTATATTAATAAATTTTCTGAAGTGGCCGCGTTGGCTTAGGCCGTGGAGTGTTTCCCTCTGCGAGGGTTTTAACCACGTCAAATACCAATGTACTGATTTATGATCTGTTTGAGAGCGGTGACCTTTGGTGTTAGATCTAAGGAACTTACCCTATAAATCCCTATATAGTATCAGAGTTATTTTGAGGGCCGCATCTGTTGATCCAAATCCGAAGCCGGTTTAACTGCATGCGACTGTCGTTTTTTAGATCTACAATTTCTGACCACTTTCGGGTTGAGATAACTGCTCTATTGTGTATGGAGCCTCCGTGACAGTGAGAAACCTCTTTTCGTTTCATGCGAAAAGGTTCCTGGTTGCCCAAGTTATGTCATTTTAGATCTAGAGGTATAAAGCACTTTTTTTGCAGTTTTATTTATCAATCCCTTTTTCTTTTCTTTTTTCTTTTTTTTTTGTACCGGATCTATAACCTCTTCTCTGCGTATGCTCTTTGATCTGCATAATGTGCTATCTGGCAAATCAGAAACATGAAGACAATATTTTTCTGCTACGTATGTTTTTTCCCCGCGACTTTGTGCGATCTCGGGAAATCAGAAATAGCGAGAAAAACAGATAGTTGTCGGAAGGAATGATCGAAAATTTAACGTTGTGCCATAAGGCTTTTATTATTTTTGCACGGATTGTTGTTGTTGTTTTTTTTTTTTTTTTTTGCAGGAAAAAACACGCAAACCGAAGAGCTAAAAAAAAAAAAAACAAACAAACAAACCTTCCTCCTTTCAAACAATTACAGAATCATTTTACTAACTCACTTGGTGTAAAGTTACTTTATGAGAATAGAGGTCTTGGATTCAAGTCTATTTTTCAAGCTTCTTTTTCTAAAAAACTTTTTGTTATGTTACTTTTTCTTAAAAAACTTTTTGGCAATTTTTTTTTTTTTTTACAAAGCATATTATAAAAGTAACATTGTAAAAATCGACTCTCACTTATTTACAAAAGTGGGTCACATAAAGTAATTTTTTTAAGTGAGCTTATTATATTAAGTTTGGAAAATGGGGGAGGAGGGGTATTTTTTTTTTAAATGCAACTTCATCATCAACTTTCAACCTATCACGTAATTATTCGACATCTACTACAACTTTTCTTCAAAAAGACATAACTTCTTCATCTGGAAGTCATTTTCAGAGCCGTTTTCTTTTAACCGGCCTAATTTTTCGAGATCTTTCCATGGAGAAGTTAGTTTCAACTTTTTTCAGCTTCAGTTAAAAAAATAAAAATGGAAATTTTATTCTTGGTTATTCTTAACAACACCAATTATTTCTCATGGATATCCTACATGGTAGACTTACCTACAGGTAAAGGGCTTTATAGAATAGCCAGAAGATAAGAATCTAAACCTATTGATGTAGATAAATCAGCTAAATGAGAAAATAAACAAGATCAAGCACGAGGGTTGATAGAAATGTTCATTGCTCAAGATCTTAGATTTCATATCAAAGAAATTGGCTCCCCTACTGAAGCTATGAAAAAAGATAAATATTGTTTTTGGAATTAAAAATGAAATCAGAGCCCACCAACTTGAAGATGAGTTTCTTACTTTGGACCCCAATAATTTCTACTCTATTGAATATTTTTTGTCCAAATTCAAGACCCTTAGACTTCTTTTAGAAGGTTGTAAGGTCAAAAAAGAAGATGGTAGCCTTATTATGGTTTTCAAACTTCTGTGGTCGTTTATTAAAGAATAAAAATTCGGATTTTCCACAGTATTAACAAAACTTCGTCGATGTTTCGAATCCCTATGGGGATCCATCTTCAGGACATATGTGAATGAGAGCATGAGAGGAAAACATACCAAGATAAATAGTGAAAGAAAAACCTACCAAAACTAAGAGAGCTCTCCAGCTCTCCTCTCAATCTTTATTCTGTAATTTTCCAGAGAGCAAATCTCTTTAGAAAAAGAAGCTTGACAAATAGACTTGAATCCAAGAACTCTATCTCATAAAGTAACTTTACAAGAAGTGAGTTAGTAAAATAATTATGTAATTGTTTAGAAGGAGGAAGGGTTTTTTTTTTTGCTCTTCGGTTTGCATGCTTTTTCCTACCAAAAAAAACAATAATCCGTGCAAAAAAAAATGCAAGCCTTATGGCAGAACGTTAGATTTCCGGTCAGTCCTTCCGGAAACTATCTATTTTTCTCGCTATTTTTTATTTCCTAAGATCGCACAAAGTCACGGGAAAAGAGCATACACATCAAAAAAAATATCATCTTCCCGTTTCTGATTTTCCATATCGCACACAACGTAGAGAAGAGGGTATAGATCCGGTAATAATAATAAAAAATGATAAACTGAAATAAACAGATGGATTAATAAATAAAACTGCAAAGAAAAATCTTTATACCTACATATCTAAAATGACATAACTTGGGTGACCGGGAACCTTTTCACATGAAACAAAAGGGGTTCGTTACTTTCACAGAGGCTCTGGACACACCAGAGCAGTTCTCCCGACTGGAAGTGGCCATAAATAGTAGATCTAGAAAATTGCAGTCGCATGCAGTCAAACCGGCTTCGGATTTGGATCAACAACGGATGCAGCCCTCAAAATATCTATGATACCATGTAGGGATTTACAAGCTAAGTTCCTTAGATCAAACACCAAAGGTTACCATTCACAAACATATCACAAATCAATACACTAGTATTTGACGTGGTTAAACCCTCGATGAGGGAAACAGTCCACGGCCTGAGCCAACGCGGCCACTTCAGGAAATTTATTAATATAAAGAAATAAATTTTACATAAGCTTCTCTCATAAACGATTATGGACAAATTACCCTCCATGCTATTTAAATGGAGATCATGGACCAATCGGGTGTTAAGCCACCGATCAAGTGTTGGTAATACCGAGGAAAGAGTGAACCGTCGGATCACTACATATCATGACTGTCATATTATAAGTTACAAATTTACATAGTAAAGAAACACACTTTACCTAACTCTACGCTAGACCAAGTTATACTTAACTATTTCCTATGTGTTGGAATATCCTAACATGAATCCCTAGATCCTTGAGTAAAAATGGCTTCTTGGGAGAGATACCCAGATTGATGACCATCTTTTTGAACTCAACGGTGTGATCTTATACACTTTTCCCTTGCCTCAACCTAAAGTAGTTCTTTCAGGTCCATTGATCCCATAAATACCTGAAAGGGTAGAATTTTGACTTAAAAGAGGGTTTTAAATTCCTCCCATATAGTTATTGGTAGATCGCACTCAAGCCTAAGTGTTTTGTATTACTTTTCCATTAGGTAAATGCACGACCCTTTAACTTTATTTTGGAAAATGATATATTTTAAATTTTCATCAATATGGTGAATCTTGAAATAAACTTCTAATTGTTGTAACATATGATTTAGTTTTAATGCATCAAGCTCACCTTGTTATGGGTTTATGTCCACTTTCACTTCCATCTTGAATAGGGACTTTGAAGGGTTAATAACGCTTGAACTTGGTTGCTCTTTCTTAATTTATTTCCTTAATTCCTTTTTTGGGTCTTCATTTTCTCCAGGTTTACCATTTGGTACGATATTTAAGTTAGAAAAACTGACTTCTTTGAATGGTCCAAGATTTCTTACTAGAGTTCTCATGAGTAGGTTTCTATTGTGTTTGATGTCTACAACTTGTGTTTTTCACCTCACAAATCTCACTTATGTTGCATCTCGAGGTTTACTATAAACAAAGTCATTGGCCATGGCTAGAGTTCTACAACTTTCTTCTTAAACTAATTCCTAGATCTTTTTGTTCCTCGAGATTGTTCAATGTAAGAGAATAGTGTCAAGGCACCCTATGGAGGAAAAATATATCCTCCATGCCTTAGACCTCAAGTTGGCTCTTGGGCCAAAGATGATATCCCTAAAGATACTACAAAGATAACTATTCTTGGTAACCTAAAATATCTCACTTAAGCCCTCAAATTCAATGTTTAATGATTAATAATTTAATAAAATTTCCAAATAATAATGCAGGTTAGAGATACTAGTCACTCAAACTATCTCTTCAAACAATGATCCTTTCAATGGACACCTTTATCCCACAATACATATACATAAAAATATCAATGAATGGTGTAGAAAAAGAGTCCCAAATACTAATGGAAGTATCATAAGTACTCCTTGGTACCGAGTAACAATTTTCAAGAGGGTTACTGAGGCCAGTTGTATTTAACCTTCCTGATAATAAATAAAGTGCATTAAATAAAGTTGGATAGAGTTTACTGCATACATGAAAACAAATTAAATTTCTATCTTAACCCAATAACGTATAACTGCTAAAAACCTTTGGAAATCTTGATTTATGAGAAATACAACCTTTATCACAAATAGACAACAATAAATATCATACATGTCACAAAATTTACATACAAAATTCACTAAGAACATTGAAAAATACACCAATATAACCTAGAAAAACAATAAACATTTCACTAGAACTATTCCTTCACTTAGTATTCAAGATAGGCATATAAAATAATTAGGAAAATTATGCAATATTTTTCATTGTCACTTAAAAAAATGTTACAAAGACTCACAACCACTTCAAGAATAAAATAATTTTGAAAATAAAGAACAAAACATTAGTAAAAAAAATAAAAAATTTGCATAGTGAAGGGTGAATCCACTCAGATGATTGGAAATAGGTTTTGCTGCTGTGCGCTCACTGCTACAGTTACCTGTGAGCCTGCGTATGCCCAAAGCTAGGGCTTCTCTCGCAGCCATGGAGGTTCTAGGCTCGCCCCAGGTTCCTCCACCCCCTCCTCCCCCGTCCACTGCTAATGCGTTTAATTTGTTGTTGGCTTCTATGCCGAAGAAGAAGAAAACCGAAGTAGCCAAGTTTGTGAAAAAGCTGGATGATATTCTAGAAATCTCTCTTCCCCCTGAGGGTCCGATCCAGGTAGCTTTGTCTTTGGCGGATCGCGCTCTCGTGGGACAGTTCATAGGTCTTTGGCCCTCCCCAAAACCCACGGAGAACTAGGTTGTCAAAAACTGGACGTTGTTGATCAAGAACAATGTAACCTCGTATTTCTTGGGGAGAGGCTATTTTTTGTTCTAATTCATCTCTAAAGAGGATAAAGATCTGATTTTTCAAAATGGACCCTACTTCATGGGTCCTCTGGGCCTGTATCTCAATAAGTGGATGTCGAACTTTGACCCAGCAGTTGATGTTCCAACTTTTTTTCCTGTGTGGGTTAGATTTCCGAATCTCCCAGTGCATTGCTGGAACTGGGATTCGCTGAAGCACATAAGCAATGCCCTGGGTAAATTTATTGACCAAGAAAATAACAAGGACCAATACGACTGTGCCAGAATATGCGTTGAGGTAGATCTAGAGGTGGGCCTTCCAAAGGCAATAAAAATCAATGTCGGCAGTTGGACCCATGTGCAAAAACTAGATTATGAGAAAGTTCCCTTCAAGTGCCAGAAATGCCATGTTTACGAACACTTTGCTAGGGATTGTCTGAGTAATGGAGAGGCAGATAAAGGGAAGGAGGAGGGCTGGAATCAGGTCAAGCGGACAAAGACCTCCCATAAATCCCACAAATCCGGCGTCCCAAATGGTAAAGGCTCTCAGCCGGCTTCCATTCCTCAAGCCCCTCCCTTGAATGGTCAAGAAAACAAATTCGGGCCCCTAATTTCAGCAATAGAGGACACCCAAGAGATCGATATGCATAAGAAAAAATCCCCAGACAAAGGGATCCCTTCAGGCTCTAGGCAAGCAGAAAGTCCCGCAGATAGATCTAAAGAAAAACATGCAGAAGATGAGGAGGAAGAACAAGTATCAGAGGATTCAGAGGAGGAAGGAGAAATAGGGGATTCACAAACTTCGGCTAGAATATCCATAAGAGGCCGTAAGTCTTCCCGCGAAAAGAGAGAACATGAAATATATAAAGATAAGCTCCAGGGTAGTCAACAAACCCTCGAGAAACTTTTCGCAAAAACTCCAAATATGACAAGAAATCAGACTCAGGGCTCCAAGGGAGCTCAACACACCCAAAAAAGTAAGTGATGAAGGTTGTCTCCTGGAATTGCAGGGGTATGGGGAGAAAATTAAAAGAAGAAGCCATAAGAAGTATTCTAAGGATAGAAACCCAAGACATACTTCTCATTTAGGAGACAAAAATGGAGGACAAAGACTTCCTCCAAATAAGCAATAAATTTTGGAATAAAGGTGGAGGACAGACAGTCTCTGCTCGAGGAGCCTCAGCCGGGCTGGGCACTCTTTGGAATAACAAATTCTTGATGATCACTGAGATCCTAAACAACCACTAGTTGTTCTTGAAACTTCAGCATCTAGATACAAAATAGACCATTTGTCTCATCAATGTGTATGTCCCAGTAAATGCAGGGGAGAAAAAGGCCTGTTGGTATTCCATCAGAAATATGGAAGGAATGGAGAATCTGGAAAACACCATCATTGTTGGCGATCTCAATGTCAACTTTCTTTTTTTAGAGAAGCGAGGAGGCATCATCGTAAGGGATATGACAAGGGAATGGGTGGAGGATCTCATGCAGGACTGGGACTTTCTCGACATCAAGCCCTCTATTGGTAAGTACACCTGGTCAAATAAAAGAGTCGGTCTGGGGCATATTGTTGCAAGGTTAGATAGATTTCTCGTTCAAAGCTCTTTTCTCCTATTAGGATTAGAGGCTGGAATTCACATTCTTCCTTGTAGCGTTTTTGATCATAAACCTATCAAACTTGAGATGCAGGCCCATCTTGATCACGGCCCTATCCCATTCAGATTTATCCCTTTATGGGTCAAGGAATTGGACTTCATGCATATGGTCAAGGAAATTTGGAGGCAGCCAGTCAAGGGCTCCTCCTTCTACATTTGGGAGGAAAAGCTTAGAAGAGTGAAAGTTATTTTGAAAATTTGGGCCGAATCCCTTCCCAATCCTGCAACTGAAAGAAAAAATCTCCAAGGCAGCCTTGAGCTCCATCACTTGTAGTTGGAAAATGTAGAAATTACAAAAGAAGTTCTAGACAGGGAGGCAGAAGTACAACAACGATTTCATAAGGCATGCCTGGCAGAGGAAGAATATTGGAGACAAAAATCTCACGTCTTTGGCTAAAAGCAAGAGATAGGAACTCCTCCTTCTTCCACAAGCAAGCCTAAGTGCGGAAATGTTTCAAATCCATCTCTGAAATCAAGGAAGAGTTCATTACTCATAAGGACACTATTAGCATTAAGAGGGCAGCCTTCTCTCATTTTAAAAGCTTGTATAGTGAAGAAGAGGTGATGGGCTAGAATTCTAAATTTCTCGATATGGTTCCTCATATTATTACCTCCAAGATGAATCAACTATTGGAGGCAAAGGTATCTATAAAAGAAGTAAAGGTTGATCTCTTTTCTATGGAGCCCGACAAAGCCCCAGGCCCAAATGGATTTACAGCCATATTTCTTCAATCTTGTTGGCAGATAGTGGAAAAGGATTTGTACAAAATGGTTAGGAAATCCCAAGCCTTCCAGAAAATTGGGGGCAGCACTAACTCTGCCTTTCTTGCCCTCATCCCCAAGGAAAAAGGAGCCAACACTTTCAACATATTTTTCCCTATTTCCTCTGAAATATATGCTACAAACTGATAACCAAAGTGATTGCCAACAGATTGAAAAGAATCCTCCCTAGCATTATTCCGGAGAATCAAGGTGGCTTCGTTCATGGAAGGCAGATTGTGGACAATTTCATCTTAGTTCAAGAGGCGATCCATTCAAGTCTGCATCGAAAAGAAAAGGGTATGGTTATCAAGCTTGACCTAGAAAATGCCTTTGACTGTGTTAGACATAGCTTTCTTTTGGATGTTATGCATAAGCTTGGGTTTGGGATCAACTTCACCAACTAGATTCGGGCTTGTATTTCTGAGACTTGGATCGCCCCCTGGTGAATGGGAGAGTTGTTGATTTCTTCAAAGCTACGAGAGGGATTAGGCAGGGGTGCCCTCTTTCACCCCTCCTATTTGTTATCCAAGCCTATTTTCTCAACTTTTATTTGGAAAAGAAGCAGCAAGACGAGGAGATTATGGGTCTCAACATAGCAAGAGGAGTAAAAAATATAAATCATGCTCTTTTTGTTGACGATTCTCTGTTGCTGGGAGCAACCAATGTGCTTTCGACATCAAGGTTAAAAGATGTGTTGGATGAATTCTATGATGAAACAGGCATCAAACTTAATAACGGGAAATGCCACATTTTCAGCTGGAACACTTCAGCCAGTACTCTCAGTTCCATTTCCAGATGTTTGGGCTTTGCTGCCTCCTCCAACTGGTCTTCGTTCAAGTATCTTGGACTCCCTATCTTCCTCAAGAGTGCCTTCAGCAAATATTGGCTCCCTCCGTTAGAGAAATTCAAGATCAAGATTCAGGCCTGGAGTGTCTCCTGGCTCAATCTTGCAGGTAATTCAGTGCTCATCAAGGCTGTCCTCAACAATCTCCCAATTTTTCAATTCTCTGTTTTGTCGGCTTTTTATTTCATTCTTAGGAAAATGGAGGATTACATCCGAAATTTTTTTTGGAAAGGGGGAAAACAAAATGATAAGAAAATCCCTCTAGTCAGCTGGGACAAAGTCTCCAAGCCCCTGATGGAAGGTGGTTTGAATTTCAAGGATCTCTGCACTCAAAACGTGGCTATGGGAGCAAAAATAATTTGGAGGATTATTGCTTCTAATCCTTGTTGGGCGCAAGCTGCGTTATGGAAGAAATATTTCAGAGGACAAAGGTCTCGCTGTCTTGATAGACCCCTCCCTAAAATCGGATTGCTCTTCCTCAAGCTCTGTGCTAAAGCTATACCGTTGATAAACCTTCATGCGTTTTGGATACCATGAAATGGAAAAATAATCAATATCTTGGAATTTCGCATTATGAACAATGCTCCTCTTGTTGAGATCAGCTCACTGCACGCACTGTGTTCTTGGATGTCCAATGTTGGCTTCTAAATGTTGTAGGACATCTCGCGTCGGGAGAATTGCGATTGGATGAGTTGGAAGCACCTTCAGGTGCCTTCGGAATTGAAGAGGGACTGTGCAGTCTTATTCGCACATTTGAAAGGCATGGCCCCAATTCATGCTAGGAGACCTGACATTCGTGGTTGGGGCTCATTTTCGGGCAGCTACTCTGTGGTTCAGGGCTATATAAAACTGATGGAGCATCCACACGTCCCTCCGAACCCTGAGCCCTAGAAGGGGATTTGGAACCATACATCCATTCCTAAAATTGATTTTTTCTGTTGGCTATTGTACCATAACAGAATCCTGACAGAAGATAGATTGCAGAAAAGGGGATATTATGGGCCTTCCAGATGTATAATGTGCGGAGAAAACTAAGAGAGTGCCGGTCATCTTATGCTGGAATGAAAATTCGCAGTAGAGATCTAGCATGAGCTTATTGGCCCTTGGAGAATAAACTTCACATTTCCCAGCTCTATCATGGATTTGTTTGCAAACTAGCTGCTCATATTTCCAGGAGCCACTCCAAAAAATAATTACATTAAGGTTGCCTGGCTCTCTCTGCCAAAGTTCATTTGCTGGCAAATCTGGCTTGAGAGGAACAAGAGGATTTTCAAAGATAAAGCGCAGGATGTAAAGATTTTCATGATCAAGATCAAATTCCAGTTGAAAGAAAGCTTGGGAGATCAATTGGATGACACAAATTTAAGTCAACAAGATATTGAATGGGGTGCCATATTTGACCTCCAGTTTGATGAAGTAGTAAGATTAATCAACCCAATAAAAGAATGGAAAATTAGATTCAATGAGAAATACTTCTCAGATTGGATTAACAAGCAATCTAGACACTCTTTATTCTTTGATGGGGCTGCCAAAGGCAATCTAAGAAAAGCTGGAGCAGGAGGTGTCATAAAGAATATAGAAGGCAAAATTGAGCATTTTTTCGCCTGGGGCTTGGGTCACAACACCATCATTCAAGCTGAAGTGTTGGCTCTCTTCCAAGGCCTCAAGAAACTTAAAGACTTGGGCATCAAAGAGGTAAATACATTTGGTGATTCTCAGTCCATAATTAAAACTATAATGGACAACTCTACCCCTATATATTTCAGGTTCACAAGATTGATGTCAAGAATCAAAACATTGGCTAAAAATTTTCAGAGTTTGAATTTCTACCATGTGTTGAGGGAAAATAACAAGGATGCAGATTCTGAAGCTAACAAAGCAGCCCTCCTCTCTTTCGGCACTCTCCTAAGAGACATGGACGAAGCTTGGGACCCCATTCCTTAAAATATTTGCTTATATGTTTTATTGCATTTTATTGAAGTAGTTTTCTTGTATCCACAAGATTGGGAAAATTACGGAGATGGATTCTATTGTAGCATGTAAGAACCACTGGTTTATAAGTGTCTGTGTCATGGTGCTCCTGGAAGGAGAGGAAATCTGGGCGTTGCCCTTATATCATGTAACCCGATTAGAGGTATTCATGCCAAGGCATTAATATATTCAAATACCTGTTTCTGTAAATAAAAAAAAGGGTGAATCCACTCAGTGATATCTTGATATGTAGCAAATAAAGTAGTATCTTGATGTGTAGCAAATAAAGTAGTTTTTGTTGCAAATGCTTCAACCTACTTAATGCACACCAAAATCCAACCCATTTGATGTGGTATCTTGATCTATAACAAATAAAGTAGTATCTTGATTGTAGCAAATAAAGTAGTTATTTTTGTTGCAAGTGCTTCAACCTACTTAATGTAAACCAAACTCCACCTTTAATGTCTTCAACCAGAGTTTTTATCTTCATCAAACGCTTAATTTCCAAATTTTATTACATAATCATTTTACTAAATATGAACTTAGGTTAATAACTCAAAATAATCAACTTCCCTTGCTTACACATTAATGCTTTTGTTCCAAATTTTATTATATAATCATTTTATTAAATGTGGAATTAGGTTAATAACTCAAAATAATCAACTTCCTTGGTTTACACATTAATATTTTTGTTCCATAATTTATTATCTGTAAACTTGACTTCCCATGATTTTTAGTAGGTAACTTATCAAAATGTATACCAATGTAAATTAAAACTCGGATTTCATTTTTTGTCCCCCTGGTTAATATTCAAAGGAAAACATCCTTATCTTTGTTTTATGTTTTCTCTTAACATTTTAACTTCTTCAACTATCTTTTTAACAAATCCGTGGAAGATGATAGCTCGAGAACATAAGCCTTCAAAAGCCAACACACATAAAAATATCATTTGGTTGTAATGGCCCAACCCAAGCACCGAGTCTTGTGCTTTATGGTAGCTGGCATATCATCCTCAAATTTCAACTGTTGTAAACCAAGTTGGAGCCTAATAGCATGGGAATGATAACAAGGGCAACAGTAGGTAGTTTGGTGGGACATTTGGAATGGAATCGCTGACGTGGGGTCAATCATTATTTAAATGGTTATACTATAAATATTTCATTCACTATCAAATATTTATAAATTTTGTACATAATTTGTTTTTAAGTAATTTAGATTCATAACTTTTTTAATTAGTAGGAAATTTTATTATAGCTTAGTTTTTAAATTAGCAATGGGGACAATCATTACTGGGTGCTATCTAATGTAGGTTGATTCATCACTGTTATTTAAGAAAAACCATGCCACTTGGATAATTTGTCATGGTCCCTAAAAGGGCAGTGTTTTAATCCTTGCCAAATGCTTTTGCATCCTAGGTCGTTAACATGTTTCCTTATGTCTAAAACGGACGGGATACATGGAAAGAGATTTTCTCTCTGGAAAATTCCACATTGAAGATTGAGAGGAGAGCTACAGAGCTCTCTTAGCCTTGGTAGGTTTTTATTTCACTATTTATCTTGGTCTGTTCTCCTCTCATGCTCTCATTCACATCTGTCCTGAAGATGGATCCTCATTGGGATTCGAAACATCAACAAAGTTTTGTTAATACTGTGGAAAATCCAAATTGTTATTCTTCAATGGTAGCATTATCTATTCCACTCTTGATAATTTAAGCCTTGCATAGTCTGTATTTGTTTCCACCTTCCATTCCACTAGAGAAGCCCTCATTCCTCAAGGGACAACTTACAAGTCCCCCTCTTTTGATGTATTTTGCGATTCTTTGATAAGAGACCAAGAAAAACTCTTTACACCTTGGTCTTATTAATACTGAAAACTTTTATAAGAAAGCCTTAGCAGCCTAAAAACAACCATATCCAAAGAATCCTAAGAAGCAACCTCCTAAAAAGAATGGTCCTAAACCAAACAAGGGTCTTAAACAATTTCAGCCACAAACTGGGAAAGAAAAAAAAAAAACTCAACAAATGGATAAGGAAAATAAAAACAAAGTGAAGAAGATAGATAAACATTGCAATTTTTGTTATCGTGATGGCCACGTAGAGTCAAAATGTTTTAAAAATATGGAAGCCTTGGAAGCAGTGATGAAGAAGCACAACATCAATTTTGCGAACTCTTCAACTTCATCTTTGGGAATGGCACTTTCTACCAGGGAAAATTTTAAGAACCCCCCTAAATTTATATATATAATAAATGGGCGAATCCCCATGATACATAGAAAAAATGGAAGGCGATTTTATTAATAATATAATATGTATATATAATTTTTTGGCGAATCTCTCACGAGATTATATTATCTTGTAAAATCATGGCGAATCACTACTACAAAATGGTGAATCGTTGTCTAGTGGAGTTCGAGGTGTTGGTTCCAATGAAGATATAGTAGTTGAACTAGGAGTTGAAGGAAGAGAACCACCGAGACCAAGCATGGCACATGGTGACTCGTGAGGGAAGTAGTTCTCGTGCAGTTTGGAAAACGCGTTCTTCTAGTTTTGCTAAGCGTAGTCTTGTTGCTCATGCTACTACTAGCATTGATATTGAGGTTGGAGAGGACTTTGAGGAAGCATGGAAGGTAGCAGTGGTGGAGAATTACAAAGAGTACCCCATGATGGGATCCATTTTTCCCTTTGGTATTTGTGCCTACAAGATCTTATGTCCATTGAACCAACAATTAACCGTTCAACCAACAATCAACTTGACTGAGTTGATTAGGTACGAGCCAACTTAGACTAATCTTAAAAACTATGCTTTGCACTATCCCATATTTATCACACTAATGCTACACAACATTGTGCATTTGCACCCAACTCT
Organism: Pinus albicaulis; assembly: GCA_034641835.2. Taxonomy (NCBI): domain Eukaryota; kingdom Viridiplantae; phylum Streptophyta; class Pinopsida; order Pinales; family Pinaceae; genus Pinus; species Pinus albicaulis. Next base: position 1,260,600,959 of record CM076574.1, on the reverse strand, counting down.
CATGCACGCACACAAAATTTTCATTAACATCTATAACCCTAACCAAGTGACAATTGATCAACAATTTGCACCAAAGTTTGTTATAGTGTTGAAAGTCCATAAGAAATTTAGATCCATGGTACCTTAAATAAATTTTGAGATAACCACCACAAATTCGACCACAATAGTGAAAACTTGTTATAAATTTTAAACCTGCAAAAATTAGGATTCATGTTCTTAGGAACGATCATAAGAAGTAGTTGGCATATAGGTCGAGTTGTGAGCCTTGACACATTGATAATGCAATGGCTTAGGTCAAAACTCACACATTGAAAAGTCATCAATGAAGAGAAGACAAGATCATTATGAATTACACATACTCCAAACTTCCTACCAAATTCTACTTAGTTGTCTGCAACTCAACTATACATAATATTATAGTAAATAAAAATTCCACAAAGCCTTCTTAACATAGCTAATAAATGGCCATTGGAAGAGCACCCCTTATATAATAGTAATAGTAGCAACCAATAGATTATTTCATATTGAACTTCATAGCCATAGCGCTCCTATGTATTGTATGATGTATTCAACTTGCATTATCAAATATAGATAAAATCATACTTTTGATTGATACATTTAAAACATACTTGTGCACAATGTTGAATGCAATGCCAGTCAAGGAGTAAAGTCGGTTTAACGTGTATTGATCTATAAAATAATGAAGAAACTTAGTAACACATCACAACTTTCATGTTTGAAAATATTATAAAGCTTTCATGCAAATCCATTGTTGTTATAGTTCCTTCTCTTGACCATGTTCCACATAAGCATGGAAAATCAAGTAATACTAGCATTTGCACGGAGAGGTGAAAAGTAACTTCAAGGAGTGGGGATACATCTTCCATGTGAGATAAAGGTGATGTAGGTGATAAAGTTGAGGCAATACAAAATGTTTTGGAAGAATGGGTGGTTTGTTTATCAACTTTTGTGAGTTATCTTGAAAATTGCTTTGTTCTCTTCATGCCTACCTCTGAAACCTTCAAAACAACTATCCACAAAATGCATATTCAACGACCTCTATGGAATATGTACCTAGTTCGTGAGAGGAGCATTAATCTTTGTTTAAAATATAATAAAGTGAAAGTATAAGATAATGAACAACTTCAACTCCTCCCTAATCTTAAAATTTTTATATCTATCTAAATATTATCATTTCCATGAAATAAAATTGGTAATGACACTGGATTGAAGTGAAAAATATCCAATTGGTGATACCCCAATTATATGTTGCACCGTCCTAAGAAAATAAGCATCCTTCCAAGTCACCAATGTAGATAAAAATCGACTGAAAACCTAATGATCTATCTGTCTCTGCCTTGTTAGCTGGAACTGTTAAACAAAGCAGCGTTTCTGAAACATAAACTATATAGCTATTTCCTATCTACTTAAGTTTCGGTACCATTCAAAGTGACTTAAAATGAGGAAAATTGCATATTCCCTATTTTTCTCATGATGTAGCACTCAGCTTACTAATATACTTACCTTCATGAATGTAATCGATTAGGTTCTTGGTGCATGACAATGAATATTATTTCTTGATGGTGTTTCTATTCAACAGATAATAATACATTCTCCATGTGTCATCCTTCTTTGGAAAGAAAAAATAACAGATCCACAAAGCAATGAGTTGGTTCATATTTGGCCATTATTTATTAAGTCTTGTATCTACCTCTTGATCTCCTACTTTTCCAACAACAAATCCTTGCACTGTGACTCATTCAATAGCATAAAAATTTGTTGCAACTCATTGATGTGTTGGACTGCATGGCTTGGAGGCATCCTCTGTAGTTCCCATAACAACTTGAAATAGTGCTACAATAAATTGTCCAACTTCTTTTGTTCTTCTAACTTCTCACGTGTGCTAGATATGTATCCAACAAGGCCTTGGGGTATTGTTGTTGGTTGACCACTGGAGAGTGGAACTATCCTATGCTCACAAGGCTATTAAAGAAAACTGTATTGAAGATTTTTATTAGCCTCTAGCCTTTAGTGGTTGAATTAACACCAAGGGAGTTGGATATTTTTTGTGTGGTCATTGAGTAATTTTGGCCTTTTTTGACTAGTATTTGTTTAGGCATTGATGATAGACTATCTCAATCCCAGTGATATGAATAGTTGAATATCATATCATAGACATCAAATGAAACAAAATTAAACTCCACTTCATCTACATTATATATAGAGATGGGGAACTTAATCCACTTTTACATGCACATTCAACAAGTACTTTTTCATGCTAAGAAAAACCAAGGGTTAGGGTTAAGTATGCATGATTGGACGTAAATTATGCTTCTTTATCACTGATTTTGAGATTATGTCTCATTGGTTTCCAATGTCAAACACTAAATTCACAAGATCCTTCCCGAGTTGGATATTAATGGAGAATAGTTTCCAACTCTTTGTGTAACTAGGATGTACAATTGCCATCAAAGAGATGCAATCCATCACACTGTTAGATATCGATATCTATTTCACTCCTTAATCTACCATGATTGACATTTGATGCTTCTCTATAATGTAATGTCCAACATCCATCTTTGGAATATCCATTGCACTTATCGATAGTGATAAAATGGAAAATTAAGAGGTTGAAAAGGTTGTGCTTGGAAACCAGTTCAGAGGGGAAAAACGTTATAGGTCCGAAGATTTCCTATTTTGGGAGATGGAAGAAAGAAAAAAGAGATAATGGAAGTAGTCCTTCTTGACTGCACAATACTTTAACAAATAACAAAAATAGATAATGGAAGTAGTCCTTCTTGAGTGCACAATACTTCAACAAATACATATATATAGTTAACTTAAAATTTTTAGATTGAACCAATTACATTGATATAGAAAGGGAACAGAAGGAAGACAGATAGACATGGATGAGAGCCAAGTTTGCACTGTTGAACTCTTAATCCACTGTGAACTCTTAAAAGGCATTAGATTGAACCAATTACATTGATATAGAAAGGGAACAGAAGGGAGACAGATAGATCTGGATGAGAACCAAGTTTGCACTATTGAACTCCTAATGCAGTGTGAACTCTTAAAAGGCATGCTCATAATATTCAGTCATTGAGTTGAGCATGTGATCATCTACTTGTAGAAATTTACCCATTATGTATTCTGAAAAGGCTACAGTAAGTTTTTTTGTACACTTCAGCAATAGAGAGAATCAAAGAGAGAGAACCATCTAGTTCTGTTTCTTCTGTAAGTTGTTTCCTCCAGAAGAAGCCAGTATGGGGGTATTCCCCAAGAATCATCACCATAAAGTGAATTAACATAGACAACTTGTCAAGTTCCCTTTCTTCTAAGTATCATCTTTGAACCAAGACGCCGTGCATTATGGTAGCTAACACCTCCACTTAATCCGATTCATAAGTCTTCCCATTCTTCCATAAATCATGAAATTGCTTTTGCGGGTTTGCAAACTTGTTGGAATTCCCACATCATTTCATTTTCAAATGGTTTGGCATTCAATGAGGAGTACTTAACTTGATAAACAATCACTCAGAAATGTACTAGTAACCTTAAGCTTCAAATACAGTTAAAAACTGCAAATATCAAAGTGCGAGAAGTAAACCCATATATTATAAGTTATAGGCTTAGAATACTAGTACCTTAACCATTAGAACCCTTTTTAAAAAGGAAGTGCTTTCTGCTTTTATGTGGAAAACGCTGCCTTAAAATTGCAAATAGAAAGAGAATCAACAATAGTTGGCATTTTTTTTGAAATAAGAGACAATTTTACAATAGTAGCCCTGCAATAGTCATTGATGCTCAAATCTTAATTCTAATCTCTTAGGTCTTGCACTAGTCAGATACAGATGTCTACATACACAAAATTTAGATATTTAAATTCAACCCAAATGAAAAGGAGCATCAATACCTTGCCCCTGTTTGGCATCCACCATAACAACTTCATTATTGCAGCATAACTCAATTTATGGTCATGCTGGAGCATCCTGATTCGGAGTCTGGATCTGGCTTCGACTCTCATTAGGGCATGGAACGCCTGTGATTCTCACATCTTGATCATCAGGAGATCTGCAATGTGACATCGTAGTCAATGTCAAGTTGCACACAATCTAATTCTGATACTGGCTTTCGCCAGTGATTGAAAGGCCAGTAGCCCTCACGCCATCATCACGAGGAGGGTTGCACGATGGCAGTGGAATTGAAACAGAATCGCATGAACTCTGATTCTGATTCCGGCTCTATGTCTTTCGATAGCTTCTGTCACAAACAACATGATTAAAGTTTAAACATGCCTTATGCGCCATTTGTTTTTCATATCAACATATTTGAGCTCTTTGTCTTTCGATAGCTTCTGTCACAAACAGCATGATTAAAGTTTAAACATGCCTTCTGCTAATTCCTGGAAATAATGTGAAGGTAATGATAGTTACACTTATTGGGCTCATCATTTCTCAAAAATGGAGTTACCTGTGTTAAAATTCCATGATTGAGTCATGTGTTATCTTGAATGTCCAGCTGCGGTAAGACTTCAACGAAAGGGACCAAGTGTCAAGTGCCATTTGAAATCCTAGGCTCATTGATCACCTTGTAATTTTGATCCTAGATTTCTATGGCTATAGGCTTATTTCACTAAAGTTTTCCCCTTGAATGTTGATAGATTCTGGTCATTAGAATTAAGCATCAATATTAAATAAAGTTGATATGAGCAAATACTTGTTCATGGAATTCAAAATAGGAACTGTCATTTATATTTTTATGGTTGATTATATCTCCAAGTTGGCTTCCATATGGCAGGGAATGGAGCTTGCAAGCTGTTGCTCAATACCAACAAGGCTGAGGGGATTGGAATTGACACTAGCAGACACTAAAATAACAAGCAAGGACAGAATAATAGAGAAGAAATTTCATAGTTCATCCTTTCAAAAAGATACTTGAGGCCCTTGGTTGATTACATCTCACTTTATATTAATTTACTTTCTGCATTGAACTTTACCTTTTCTGTACCCTTTTCTCATATTTTGATGGGTATTCTTAGCTGGAGATCGCATGAGTCAATCAGTATTTCCTCCATGTTTTGCTTTAAACAACCGTCCCATTTACATGGAGATTGAAACAGATTTTGCCATAGAATATCGATGTTACAGTACTTATGTTATTTGGATCACATAATCATTTCTGCAATAATAACCTAGGTAGGGAGATCTGTGTAATTTTGTATGAGGGAGATATATACTAAGTTGGCATGTCCGTTTTTAACATACTTTCGTACAATTGGGTACTGAATGGTTATGTTTTTGTATTCAAAGTCTGAGACACTTCGTCCTTCCTCAGGTGCCAGTTCAATGCATACACACTAAGAAACCTCCAAAAGTCATGAGTTGACTAGCTTGGTAGGAAAGATGATCAATGTTGTTGATTTGAATAAATCAGCCATCCTTGACTGCTGACTACCATGGGCCCAAAACCCACCCTCCCAAGCATAACTGATCTGAGAGCTGCATCACTGGTTTTAAATATGCAGGATGCAGCTCAGGAATGAAATCAATTGACAGAAAGGATGGTGTTGTTATATTGGTTTGGGTTCAACTATTACTTTAAAATCTCTGAGATTGTTGAAAAAAGAAGTTTATAGTGTACAAGGACTAGGACTAGTCTGTAACCCTACATGTAACATGAGTTGAAGGACTTCAATCACTTTGGTCATATGAGAAATTGCATTATGTAATGTGTTGCTGCGTAATAAAGAATTTGGCACTTGCTCTACACATTAAAACTGAACCTCTTTTCGCCAGTCTACTTATATGAAGTCATTGCATACTTATCTGGTTCATAGAATTCCGTAATGGGCATTCAATTCAAGTGAAATACATGTCCTTGCCCAAAACACATAATTTATTTAATCTTCAAACCTGTGTGGATTGTACTGCTTATGCTCAATCCAAGATTATGCTCAATCCGATTACTTTTCTGCAATGGATAAAGACAGCTGGAATGGATGGGTTGTTATACATTTTTTTTTAAATAATCACCATGTTTAGATCAGTACTGCTTTCTTCAATATTCTCATAAATACGACTTTTCCCACATCTCTATAATTTCCAGTTGAGGTCCAGAATCTGCAATTGTTTTTTATATCTTAAATGTAAAGTGGGACCTTGTTTGTTTGCCTCTGGATCTGTCATGAAGGTCCAACACCCATAGTGCAATCAAGTACTTTGGCATGTACTAGTGTTTACGCAGGTATTTCAATTAGCGGGTCTTTGTTTTTGTGTTTGCAATAATTGCTTTCAATCAAAATTCTGCAATATTTCTTATATACTAAATCTACAAGTTCATGTGCAAATCAGGTCTCCGGATGGCTGTAAGATGCATCAAACTATTGTGGATATGGATATGGAGAAGCGGGGTTTTTGTTTTTATTCTAAATCTACATTGTTGATATATAATAGTGTCCCAAACTCTGTAACTGCTAATATGTAATAGTGTATTTCAAGGGCCATGGTATGTATCATAGAGCATTTCAAATACTGCGCTAGCTATCAAAACTTGCCATCTCGAGCACTGTAATATGTTTAATATTAGTGTATTTCAAGAGCCCTTGATATGCATCACATGAGGAATCCCGGATTACCTTTTGCCACACCATAAATAGACTTCTAGAGCAAGTATTAGGATCTAACTTATGGCAATAAACCCATTCACATTTGTTTCTCTAGGGAATAGAACATTGTTTTGTAGCATGGCAATCAGTCCCTCTTACCACTATACCAAGCCTGATGGAAAAAAAATGGCAGGCTTTGATGAGAACATGTGGGTGGGATTTGGTCCTTAATATGGCTATGTAGACCTGGCAGGGGTGGCACCATACATTCACATTAGATTGACCCATACCTCTAGGTGTGCCCATGGCTACGGTCTACCTCAAGTTGACAGAAGAGCCCATGGGAATGGAACCTCACTCCCCACCATTAATCCCAAGCCTGTGGGCGCTTACATGTGACTAACTTAGTAGCTATTTCAAAGCTCTCACTAACACATTGACTGAAATCTGACATGATGAACATTTCCTAGAAATATCTAATATGTGCTTTCAGCATTAACGACAGTGAACTTCCATAGGAGCCACGAGAAGAAAAAAAAACTCTTATTTCCTACCATCAGAAGACCCAAACGCAGCCCTTCCTCTTTTTAGTCTAAAATTCCAGTGAACAAAAGGTTTTCCATATTTATCACTGATTCCAAAATGTCAACCACTAACTGATTAAAGCCATCCATTTTTATTATGAAACTTCAACCATTAACTAATACCGAGTTGCTATTCTATGTAGGTTTTAAAAACAGCCAGCCATACAGAAAAATAAAAAATGACAATCCAAACTCATGACCACTTAACCAGGCCAAAGGCACTCTTATATATCCTAAAACCAAAACAGCTCCACAGGTTGTGATTTCTCAAGTTTCCATTATCTTCTAGCTTTTTCCTTGACACAGGGAACCATTCTGGGGCAACCATTATTAGGACGAGTTGTTTGATTTTTTATTCCATTGGAAAATTTTACTTTGTATTGATCACAGGACTTGTTGAATTTGACAAGTCTTCCCCATTATTTGTTTTTTTTTATAGATTTGCATCCTCTAATTGCTTTTGTTTTCTATTGAGACCTTTTGATTCTACCTTAATGACATGTTGATACTCTCTGATGTTCAGTTGCTTAGAATTCCAACTCTATGTTTCAATTATTTAAGATCATCAGATGCTTTCTTTAATATCTCATGCCCTGGTGGAATTTGCCTCAAATTTATGTCGAAAGTTCTCATTCTGCAAGATGAGAATGAAGCATAACAATTTTGCATCTCTGTAATAGTTGATGAAAAATAAACAACTAATTGGAACCATCTATTTTTTCAATACTAGTTTTTGTGTTTCTGTTTGAGTCTACTTGGTTGCAACGTATTTTTCTATTATTCTTCTACTCCCCATTAGTTGGGACAATAAAGGTTTGAACTTCTTTTAAAGGTTTTCTTCTATTAAAATGTGCTTTTGAAATCTTTGAAGAGGGCTTATTTGCTAAAAGTCAAAATTTCTTTTCTGTTTTCATATTTTATCAGTTTTTCTATATTTGTAAAAGATACTCCTTATATTCATAAATATATATTTACATCAGAGAAGAAAAGGAAAAGTGGAAGTGTTTTTACAATGACATTTACATCCTCTTCTTTAAGCCAACTAGAATAGCAATAAAATTAGAAAATTCATGGACGTCTAATAACTTGGCATCCTTGATCCATAGAAGACCTTTAGCCAGCAGCTGCGTACATACCTCTTCTCTCCACATATTATGGGAGGCAACGAAGGAACTGATCTCATTCTCAAAAACATACTTGCAGCGAAGCTACAGAGAACAACCAAAGCTGAAATTCTTACATAATGCTAAATACCACCAAGGGAATCTCAAACCACACGTCTGGAATTCCCCAATAAAACTGCCTGCCAATGCAATATCCCCTGAAGAAATAATTAAAGTCGCGTATAGAAATCGGTAAAGAAAAGTAAAAGTCCGTGTGAGTTTTTAAATACTGATTCACCTCCCTCTCAGTGTTTTTCCCAACAATACTGACGTCCATGCAATACCAAAAACTACTCTCCCTATAGATTCCAAGCCTAAATGGGTTCTGATACCAAGTTAAATTTTACACCTACAAGAGAGATAAACACAGGTATGCATGGATAGATCAAAGATCCAATCTAATGTGAAAAACCAAATTTGGGAAAATCACAGAAACATATCTTCATTACCCTTGGCCAATCCAGCCAGCATAGACCACTTGAAGTGCTTTTTACAATGGAATACACTGAACCATTAAATAGGCTTCATTACATGGTATATAATGGGCCAATACTACATGTTGTAGTAAACCAAGCACCATAAACCACCTACAATATGTTTGACTGAGTTCAAGGATTAACCTAACAATGCCATTGATGGTTGCAAATGTTAAGAAGAAGAGCACAAGAGAATGTGCAGAGTCAAGCATGGAGGTCTATTGTAGCATAAAATTGAACATTGCAGGAGAGATTGTATTTGCAACCATGAGAGATAGAGCCATGAAGGAGTTCATAACAAAAATAATAGAGCAAGTGCTAAACAATTGGACATACAGAGAGATTACGATGAAAGTAATTTTGTAAGTAGTAATTGCAGTGGAAAGATTTCAGTAAGAAGCAACGATTCACAACTCGTGCATCAGCACACTTACTAGTGAGTCTGATTTGCAACCAAGTGTGTTGATGGAGAGAGCACCTATGGAATAGGTGGATGTCAAAATTGGTCAATTCCCTTCACATTTTCTTTATTTTCGCTGTAGGTACAGGCAGTGTGTGCAATGATGCACGTGAAGAAGAAAAGCTCATAGAGGAAAATGAGCTCGTGGAAACTAACATTGTCCATATAAGCAAAGAGATTGGCAGTATAGAGAAAAATAGTAGTTCAGAAAACTGCAACTCTGATTATACTTGCAGTCCCAAAAGAAGAGTGAATGAAATAACTGGGACTGGTATTTGTGTTTGGGAGTGTTAAGGAGAGCTGCACTGTGTGTTAATGTCACTGAGTTCCGGATAGATTGCAGGTTAGTGTTGTGTTGCTTGTATGAATGGTCTGTGCACTGTGTGTGATTGGCAGTCAAGGTACAAGGTGGATTGAATTTCGTCCTGCAACATGGCCATATCTATCATCCGAAAACCCTACTGAATTTTATTCCAACTACCTGCGTGTAACTATTGAGGCAATTGAAGGGGGTGAACAAGACCAGCAAACATCGTTACACCTTTTCTTTTCTTTTCCTATTTTCTTTGTATTGGAAATGATAAAAAAGATGGAATCAATATTTTCCAACCAGTCAAATTTCAGGAAAAAGCATGGACATTCAAGCATTTTTCATGTGAACTCAGACAGGATATTGATTTCTAATCTATAAATGCAACTAATTCCAAAAATGAAAACAATAGTCTCTTATCATAGCTGAAGCTCACATTCACAAGTCCAAAAGAACTAACAAGCATGACATCCAAGTCACCAAACATGGAGGAAGGGTTATCAATTGTACAAAGAGAAGAAGATAAAATAGGAGAACTTCTCTTGTCAAAGCCAATGCCATTTAGCTTTGGTTAGTTTGCCCTAGGCGTGTAGACTAGGCATTTGGTTATTGACTGTTTTATCATTTATGAAAATGCCAAATGTTTCACCATTAAGAAAACGGACTACCCAAAACTTGATTTATTGGCATTACAGTAATTTATGAGGTTGCCAAAGTCCTTATTACAATTGAGTTACACTGAAAATTTTGGTGATCAGTCTGTAGTTGTAACTTAAATCTCACTTTTGTTAAAAACCTTCAAAAACCTTTTTCAATGCGGGATGTTACTAGAGGAATCATTCATCTTGTAAATACTAAGTTTTTTTTACCAATCTTGTTCATTATGGCATGAAATATTGGACAGAGTTTAAACGGTGATCTTGATGTATGAATTGTGTCAACCTGGGTATTGGCACTTAAATCATGGAATAAACCATTTGTGGGCATTCTAGCCAATTTGGTAACTTCCCAACTTAACCCAAGTCACTATTCACAGGTGTTGCTCTCTGTATTGACCTATCATTTTCAGCAGGCAGACCTCCAATTCCAAAACAGAAATACTGATTCATAACACCTTGTGGTGGCGTTCGGTCAGAACCAACTGGAACATTGTCATCATCTTCTGAACCATCTTTAACAGAGGTCTTGCATGAGTTTGGCATGGACCCATTTTTTTTAAAGAAGCACTTGAATCTTGCACTTATTGATGGTGAGAATGCTCCTGGAGATTGTGAAAATGACCTAGATGGTGAACAGGATGATGAAACTGCAGGTGAAACTGCACCATCAAAATCATTCCCATAATGATTTGAAATCCCGTGCTTTGTTGATGGACTCTGTGGGGATTTCCTTCTTAATGAATCACTATGATTGACTGTTAATGGAGTTTTCGAGAACCTTTGCCTCAGAGACAATGGCATCTCAGAAGTTCTCCGTTCATGAATCCACTCCTTACTGTGCATTATTTCGAGATTTGTTTTTTCTTTGGTGAGTGGCTTAGACTCGTTTCCCGTGTCCTGTTTGTTTTTCTGAATTATATGGTCTTCTTGCTTTGGGGTAGTCTTTTTTCCATTAGACCATCCAAAAAGAGTTGCAAGACTGTCTCTTTCCGGGTTAGATGCCGAAGGCTTCTTTTGATTCCCTACATAATGCTTTCTACTGTCATTGCAATCAAACAACGCATGGGCACCGAGCCTTCTTGATGATACTTCAAGAAGTCTCTTAACTTTTGCTTGGTCAGACACATCTTCAATATGGGTGTATACATTGATATTTGTATCTGCAGATCTGAATGATGTGCCTGGACTGTTATCTGAATAGCATATCTTTCCATAAGAAACATTGGCATTTCTTAAAGAGGTAGACCAGGACTGCACCTCTTTTCCACCTGCTGATGCCAACTTCTTAAGCAAATGCTCTGATGTTATACCAGATAGTAGGTTCAGTTCCAGCACATCAACAACAGACATTTCATTTCTGTCACAAATATTGATATCTAACCCGGGCACTGACAAGAGTAGTTCCAAAAGCTTTTCATGAATCACCTTTCCAAGGACAGCCATATGCATTGCATTTCTTCCTTCCTTGTTATGGAAATTAACAATAGTTGGCAAAAATATAGTTTTGCCTGCGATTAAATGTCTCATGAGGTCTAATTGCTTATCAAGTAACCTAGAGCCAGACGCTATAAATCCAGCTACAGCCATGTGTAAGAGAGTGTTTCCATCATTATTTGTCGCAAGTAGAAGTGGTGGAAAAGATTATAAGAGTTTCTTAACAATGACAAAGTGACCACTGTAAGCTGCCACATGTAACACTGTGTTTCCTTGATAATCCGTGGATTCTATAATATGTGGAGATGCTAGAAGTAACTCCTCCACCACCTGCACTACAAAACCATGCATGTGTCATGAACTGAGTATAAAACCAAATTAGTACCATAAATTGGTTGAAAATTTGTAAGCAGACAGTAAATATCTCCTAGACCAGGGTTGACCTTTGTCAGTTTAAAAGCAAAATCATAATAGTCTCATCTCCTGCAGCCGATGCAACAGTGTACCCATCTGGACTCTGAAAATACAAAACAAAAGAAAGACTGTCAGCACAAAAAACAAAGGTTGTCAACACAAAAACGATTTAGCCATAGATCAATACAATGAATACCTCTGCCAGATGCAGTACTCTAGAAGTGTGACCAGTAAGCTCTGTAATCTTAACCATCGATGGATATTTCCATAAGGTCAACTGGTTATGGCTGAATCCATGTGAACTCAGTAGCTCACGTCCATGCTTATTCCATAATAATGTGCAAACTTGAGAATGGGTATCAACGGTATTTAGGCAAGCTCCTGTATGAGTGTTCCAAAACTTAATACAGCAGTCTGCGCTGCCACCCCCGGAAGCCAGAAGATTGCTCTGGAAAGGACACCATGCCAAAGCCTTTACTGCAGCGTGATGTTCATCTAGCCTGTGAAGATACTGAGTTGCAGCATTAGAGGATGACATGCTCTTGTCCCATACATGAAGTAAATTTTCATTTCCGCCACTTGCAAGCTGCTAGCCAGACATAGACCATTTCAAACCACACACTTCCTGCTCATGTCCTCTATATGTTTGAACAATGGAATCACGGATGCGGACATCATGATTTAATATTAAACCATCAAGGCTACCAGTCGTAAGAATATGTCCATTCCAAGCAAGTGCACCCACACGGGCATGGTGACCTTTCAAGGCTCTTAACTGTGTTCATTGAAAAACATTACCAAGTGAATACGATTGCATCCAGAGAGATATAAAGAAAAGAAACTGAAACACAAAAACAGTAATTTCCTCTACCTGTTTATTAGATGCAGAGTCCCATAGCTGTACAACGGAATTATTCAGGCCAACGCCGATATGTCTTCCATCAGGTGCCCATTTAACACTTGTTATTGGACCAACATCATCGGCGACAATCAAGAGCTCAGAAGTTGCGCTCCTGCAGGCATCCCATAAGTATACTGTATTGCTGAGAGCTATTGATAAAATATTGCTGACACCCCAGTCCAGCAGATTCAAGTAATAATCATCCACAAGCTCAGGAGCATCCAAAGTTCTCTCTGCAGACTGCAAACAATGACAGGAGAGTTAAAAATATCATACCAATGTTAAAAATCAAGGACGAGGTGAATGCCACTGGAATATTGGCCCGATCCTTGAACAATGAATATTAAAACTTTTGGAAGGGGAACAACTCTTCCCATTGATCAAGACCTTCCCGAGTTGGCATAAAGGTAAACCCAAATTCAAACAGAAGAGTTTTCTCAAAATCCAAAGTCCATGTCCATCCAATAGAAGCATTAATAGCATTAATATTCAAAGACAGGCGATTTATCCAATCTCTGAAAACAGATCTAAACAGAACCCCACGGTCTACGCACACAATCTACAAACCAAAACCAAACCAATTACAATGGTTTGCAGACAACCTGAGTATTAGTTAGGGATCTATAAAACCCTTACCTAGGGAATATAACGTCGCGATTTACTTTTCGGTACAGTGTCAGCAGCGACATTTTCGGAATAGAAAGATTGTATATCCTCAGGAGGAGCGGGAGCTTTGCCGGTAAATCTTAGAATCCTGAATTTTTTTAGAGGCAATAGCTCCATCTTGCAATAAGCTTGCTGCGAGCTCCCTCTTATAAGATTCCTTGGAGGGTGTTAAATGAACACCACTTTCATTTTCCTTCTCAGTAAGCAAATATCGAGCCACGTCAAAATCCATGGATCCCCTGTGTGAAATAAACCTATCGCTCTGATATAACAAAACAATAAAAATTCAAGGTCCATATTTATCCTAATACACAAATGTATCTATAACCCTAAACTCAGTACAGAATACAAATACATTCATAAAGTGTAAGCCAAATGCATAGTACATCCATGAAAGTCATACAAAGTAGGAGCAGAATACACATACTGTGCCTTATATCTATCCTAAACACAATTATATCCATTAGCCCTAAACGGAATACAGAGTACATCCACAAGGTTCATACAAAATTAGAGAAGAATACATAAGCACAAATATCCATTAGCTTTAAACCCTTACAGATTACATCCATGAAGGTCATACAAAATTGGAGAAGGATACATAAACTTCGCCCTATATATCTATCATAAAACACAAATGTATCCATAAAACCTAAATATAATAAAGGGAGCGTCCATGAGGGTCATATAGAACTAGAGAAGAACACATACATTGTGTCTTGTAAGTGCTGAATGGTCCTGCAGAGGAAGCCTTTGCTCTGCTCTTTTGCTAGGTTTCTTAGCGCTCATAGACGGTAGGGATTCGATGCTGGTATTCATGTTTTCTGTATAAAATAAAACTGTAACAGGAATGCAGAAGCACAACCCACACACAAAAAACAAAACAAATTCCAAGGGCCAACACCACTGCCCAAACTCCTCCTCGCGGCGCAGGTTTAGCTCCATGGCACCGGGGAAATGGGCTATCTTGGACCTTGGAACCCTAAAACCAGCGAACCAGTTGCCCTCTCGTCAATGCGTGCAGCCTGTCATCGGTCAATGCATCCAGATGTTGTAAGTTTCCATCTCCTTCCATCGATCTGTTTTGCACATCCAACATCCACGCCCCTTCCAAGCCCCAACCACCTCTTCGACCCAGTAAATTCGGACGAACCAGCGAAAAAATGGCGCGAATCACTCCTACTCCTCCCTCCGACCCAGTAAATCTAGGCGAATGCCATTGAAATCTGCTCCAAACAAAGAAAATCGGGGGCGAATATTATTTTTTCAGTTTTATAGAAATTTATTTTGGTAGGCTAATATTTAATAATTAATTATTTTTAAACTAATTATTGGGCTAACTTTATAAAACTATAGAAAATGGGTTTTATATATAAAATTCGCCCTATTAAAATTTAAAATCTCTTAAAATTCGCCTTTGGGCTCAAATTCGCCCCTAAAATTTTCCCTGCCGATTCGATACAGAAGGCAACCAATATTTCCCAATCTGCACCGAGTGAATAAACTCATATTGCCGAGGTGGGATAAACTCATATTGCCGAACCAGATTTCATTTCAAAATTTTGGCGCCCAACTCTACCTGTCTTGTCCGCTAGTTGGTTTCACCCTCTGGAGTAAGAGAGTTGCCAGAAAATGGGGGAGGCAAGCTTGATGCAGTCTCCGAGGTCTGCACAATTTAATAGCTGCAAGTGGGGACAAGTGTTGATGATCGATGCCATGGGCATGGACATGGCATGGTTATTGGTACTCTTAAGAGCATTAATGGGTCAAGGGTCAATAGACTGGGTTAATGAGCATTCTCCACTCATGACTTTGTAGCACATTCACGAACTCAATTAAGGCATTCCTATCTTCATTTCGATCACGGTTTCACTACTAAAAAAGAGCTGTAATTTTCTTGAGTTGGTTGTTGAAAAGATCCAAGGGGGGAGGAAATTTGATTGAAATCGAAGACGACACAGGGTCAAGGTTCACTGCTTCACCTAGGTCTCGCTCCCCAACTTCGTGGCCATCCAACTAGCCCCTCCAACCCACTCCTCTCCTCACGTGACCTTGTTGGTGGAGCATAGATCACTCCTTAAAAGGCTCACACAACCAATGTTCTGTCACCCAGACTAATGGCTCACGACACCACCGAAAGCTACAATGCATGTAAAGAACCAACAAAATTAGATCCCAATAACCTAGTGACGACCCCTTCGTAACCCATCCCCTAAGAAGCCAAAGTGGTTCACCAAGACACACTAGAGGGAAAGATTTATAGATCGAGGGTATCGTTGAGTGGAATTACATTGCTCAACCTCTTCCGACCTCCAAAACAGAACCTGTACACCACAAAAACAAAACACACATGCCCAATTTCATCCAAACAGACCCTTCACCCTTAACCAACATGCCCGGTTTGTGCAATAACCACCAAAAACCTCTAAAAAAGTAAAACACAACGAAGGAGACTAGACGTAGGAAATTACCTCAATGCAAGAGAGGATGGCCCAAAACTTAGGATCATATTCAACTATCGAGCTAACAAGGTAATCGACTAAGCTTTGGCTAGTAATTACAACATGTGATCCACATAGACGACCTTCTATTTCTGGATACCAAATGAGAAGTATCAAGGCCAACAATTCTCCTCCTTTACAACCCAACCAACACGTTCAATTATCACCCCAAAAACATGCCATCAACTGGTACCAGAGCTTGCCACTTTCAACTCACCCACAACACAACACGATCTCGCACTAACCCATTCCATACCAAGTAGAAACTCCCTAGAAAAACAACCAAAATCACCATTGTACCAAGGCACGAGTGTGATATCCCCTGGTTAACATTTTCCCTCTTGTAAATAATTGTAATTATTTTAGAATGACTTAGAAAGGGACACACATTCCATTGCATGAGAAAGGGGGTTGCTTGAGGAAATGGTTGTTCTTTAAATATCATTCCTGGTCGGTTTAAAGAAATTAAATCTGTTGATTGTGCATTGAAGATAAGTGAAAGAGGAAGGATTGGTCCAAGTGTCCTTCAGCTCAAACAACAAGCAAAGAAAAGGACAAAAAAATTAAGAGCAACATGGGTTGCGCTGTCAGGTGGTGAGATGTTGTGCGAGTTGCGGGAAAAACAAAAGCAACTAATATGTTTGGAAGGAAGGGGGTCAAACATTGGTTCAGGGGTGGATAACATAAATGCTCTCTCTTTGTCTCATGCACACACAAGCTACTGTGTTGGAGAATGCAGAGCTGAGAGAGAGAACAAGTGGTCTCTAGCACTGAATGAAATCCTAGAAAATGAAGCACAACTATGGAACCTTATGAGTGAAGCTTGTTGTGTAAATGGTTTACAGAGTGTGGCTTGCCTGTAAGGTTGAAGAAACTACTAGAAGCTAGTGACTTAAAGAACCTACTAGATTGGAAGGATTCACCCGATGCTTGTGAGGACTGAAAGAATCATCAGGAGTGGCCTTGGGCTAAAACTCTGGTGCTTGAATCACCGACGAACCACCTAGAGAGTGATTTCTTCACCTCAAAAATTTAACCACTGATGAACCTTCTTGATAAGTGGACTCTCTTCTCCTGAAAGTGAGTTGGAGTTCTCTATATTCTGAAATATTGGCATAAATGTATGTATGACTAAAGAGTGTGGGTTATGATGAGCTCAACTAGTGGATGAAGACAACAATGGCCTTGTGACATCATGTCTCAATTCTGTTGGTTGGCTAGAAACACTCAGAAGCACCCCACTTCAACCTTTAGAATTTGACATGAGGGTGACAGTTGCAAGTAAAGCTTGGTTGCAGCTGTCTATGGCTGGGTGGAGTTGTCCCAATCTCAATTTCCAAGTCCAGTATTAATACTAGATAAGTTTTTATAATTGCTTCTTCTTATTATTAAGCTCATGTTGAGTTGTAAAGCATTGTTGTATTTACTATATGAATGACTCATGGTTCGCTAAGATTGGAATGATGAGATTATGATGCATGTGTGCACTGTTGTTGTGACGTGGGATCATTGTCATCTCTGCATAAAACAGTTGTATATATATATACTTGTGTGGGTGCAACATGCACTGGGTAACACCATTATGTGTGGTATGAACATTGAATGCTCACTAGTGACTTCTGGCTTGTAACAATAAATATTTGATGAATAACTATGTGGTTCATGCATGGAATTCCTATCCATTTGAATAAAATTCTTGTAAGGTTGTAATGATGTTCATCATGTGCCTGTATATACGGGTTATACCGATTATCAAACTAAAAAGGGGGATTTATTGTTTAGTGGTTGAAAATTGATCCTTTTATGGTTTTCTTGGCACCGTATGTTGTCTGGTTACCTTTATAAGCTTGTTATGCCTATTTTTTCCTCAAAGGAGACCTGCAGATCTCTGAGTCGAAATCGAACTGTTCCTGTTGAGATTTCTTTTAAATTATTTTTGGAGAAAATCTCATGAATGTGACAACAATAGGATTTGTTGCTATATTGACTCCATCTAATTTTGATGTGGAGTTAATGCATCCTATATTTGTTGTGAGTGAATTTATGATTCAGTTTCTACTCCCAGCTATAAAATGTAAGCCCGCAGAGTAAAATGAGTTTGAGGAATGTGAGGTGAGTGGAAGAGATGTGTAGATGCAAAATTCTGCTATTATAATTCTCCTTTTGCTGAATGAGATTGCCGATGCCCTGTTTGGTGGACGTAGCCTAGATTGGTTGGGTGAACCACGTTAAAATATTTTGTGTCTTCATGTTTGTTGAATGCTATGTGGATTCGATAGTTTATTTATGTTTTCCGCTGCTAAACTCAACAATTTGGTATCATATCTTATGTTGTAAGCTTTGGTCTGCTGCGTGTGATTGCGAAGCCATGAGGCCGTGAGCCGTGAGCGAAGAAGCAGAGCCATGAGCCGTGGAGGCTGCATTTGTTATCGATATGTATGCTGTCTATTTTAATGGCAAATTGAAGTTGATGCATGTGATTTTCTAATCGTGAGACCGAGAGTCAGATCTGTAGCGTGCCCAAGGCTGCGTACGACCATTGCTGTAACGTGAGTAGTGAAGCTGATCGACAAATTGAAGTTGTTGCGTGTGATTTTATGACCGGGAGACTGAGAGTCAGATCTGTAGCATGCCTAAGGCTGCGTGCGACCATTGTTGTAATGTGAGCAATGAAGATGATTGGGCAGCGTTGAACTGGCTTGTGAGCGTTGAACGGTGAAGGTTGCGTTAACCTTTACCATGTGTCGTGGATTGTGAACCTGGCAGCAGTGAACGGTGAACTTGTTGAACCATGAACTCCCAAACCGTGGCTGTTGTGGTATGTTTTTTTTTTTTTTTTGAAATCGATTTATTGTATTGAATGCGTTGAACCGTGAGTTCTTGAACGTTGAACGGTGAACTGCTGAACGATGTTGAACGCTGCGTTGAACGGTGAGTGGGCTGCTAAACGGTGGTAGTTTGTGGCGGTTTCAAATCGATTTGCTTTGTTTTTTAACAATTGATTTATATATATGGTGGCACTTTAACAAATCGATATCTTTTATAAGGTAACACTTATTGTTGTTAAAAATTTTAAAAATCAATTTGTTTTATTTTATCATATGTTTTTTAAAAATCGATTTGTGTTCCAAATTTTGTATATCAATTTGTATATTCATTGTATATCGATATTGTATATTGATTTGAATAGTAATGTGCCATTATAAGGGATAGGCAGAATATCCAAACCAGCCGAAATAAATTTTCAAGTATCCTAAAAATTACTTGTTGTTGATAAGTGCTGTGAAGATTTCTTTCTGCTGGGTAAGAAGACAAATTAAGCTATGTCAAAAACACAAAGTACTCGATTTGAGATCGAGAAGTTCAATGGGAAAAACAACTTTGAGATCTGGAAAGTGAAGATGCATGATCTACTCGTGCAACAAGGCGTGGCGAAGGCGCTGTTGGGAAAAGCCAAATAGCCTTACACCATGATGGATAACGAATGGAGTGACATGGATGAAAGAGCACTGAGCGGCATTCGTTTGTGTTTGGCGGATGATGTTTTGTTTAACATCGTGTCAGAGAAAACTGCTGCTGGTTTGTGGACAAAACTTGAAAAGCTGTACATGACAAAATCCTTAACCAATAGGATTCTTCTGAAGCGACAGTTGTACAGTTTGCGCATGAAGGTATGACGATAACTGATCATCTGAATACCTTTAATACTCTCTTGGTGCAGTTAGAAAGTATATAAGTAAAATTTGAATCAGAAGATAAAGCTGTAACTCTATTTTGTTCGTTGCCCGAGTCATGGGATCATTTTGTTACTTATATAAGTCTTAGTTCATCAAAAACCCTTGAATTTGATGATGTTGTTGGAGCTTTGTTATCTAAAGAAACAAGGAAAAGGTCAAATTCAAAAACCTCTACATCAGAAGCAATGATGGTCAGAGGTCGTTCTAAAGAAAGATGCTTCAGTAAGCACAACAACTCGCGGTCAAAATCGAAAGGGAAGAAGAGTAAGGTAAAGTGCTGGTTTTGTGGAAAATCGGGACATTTGAAGAAGGACTGTTGGAAGAGACAACAAACATCCAAAGGAGACTCTTCGATAGAGAAGAAAGAAGCAAACCCGACAGATACAGGTTCAACATCCGTTTCAGGTATGAGTGATGAAGTGTTATCAGTTAGTTTTTCTAATCATGATCAACATTGGCTGTTAGGTTTTGGTGCGTCAAATCACATGTGCATTCATAGAGAGTGGTTTAAAACTTATAAATCAATCAATGATGGAGTTGTTTACATGGGAAATGATGTCTCATGTAATATTGTGGGAATTGGAAGCATCTAGATTAAAATGTTTGATGGGACAAATAAAAATTTAACTGATGTAAGACACGTGCCTGAACTAAGAAAAAACCTCATTTCACTAGGAGTGCTAGACACAAATGGATATAAAACCCTTATTCAAGGTGGAGTAATGAAATTTTATAAAGGAATTTTACTAGTAATGAAAGCAAGGAAGGTTGGAAGTATTTTTCAGTTAGAAGGAAGAACAGAGTCAGATCATACTTCTACAGTATCTGAAAACGACAGTAATTCTATTTGTTTATGGCATCGAAGGTTGGGCCATATGAGTGAAAGAGGATTAAAAATTTTGTCTGATCGTAAGTTACTTCCTAGTTTAAAATCTTCTAAGTTAGTTTTCTGCAAACATTTTCTATTTGGGAAACAAAGCAAGCAGAAGTTTAAAACTGGAAAACATACTAGTAAGGGAATCCTTGATTATATCCATTCTGATGTTTGGGGTCCATCTCCTACAACCTCATATGGAGGATCGTCATATTTTGTATCTTTTATTGATGATTTCTCTAGAAAAGTGTGGGTCTATATGTTAAAGAAGAAGTCTGATGTATTCACAGTTTTCAAACAGTTTAGAGCATTAATTGAAAACATCACTGGAAGAACCATTAAATGTTTAAGAACTGACAATGGTGGTGAGTTTACTTCAAAGGAATTTGATAATTATTGCAAGGACGCTGGGATCGAAAGACATAAAACTACTGTATATACTCCTCAGCAAAATGGAGTTGTTGAACACATGAAAATGACTCTCTTAGAGAGAGCAAGAAGTATGCTTAGTAACGCCAATTTGCAGAAGGAATTGTGGATAGAAGCGATTTCTACGGCTTGTTACTTGATAAATCGATCACCATCAACTGCAATAGGATGCAAAATTCCTCAAGAGGTATGGAAAGGTCATCCGTGTGATTATTCTAAACTGAAAGTTTTTGGTTGTGATGCATATGCTCTAATTCCGAAACATTAGTGTTCTAAATTGGATCCTAAATAAAAAACATATATCTTTGTTGGATATGGTGATGGGACTAAGGGATACAGGTTGTGGGATCCTACTACTCACAAGATCATCATTAATAGAGATGTTAAATTCAATGAATCTTCACTTGAAAATCCAGATGTAGATGATAAATTGGAACAGGAAAATGTACCTAAGATTCAACATATTCAGTTTGAAACCAGTTCAAATATTGATGATAGTGCAGATCATGAACAAGTTTCAGATGCAGATCATGAGCATGTTTCAGATGCAGATCATGAAGAAGTTCCTACAGATAATAATCAACAAATTGTGGAAGTACCAGAAACATCTTTAAGGAGGTCTACGAGAATCAGACGTCCTCCTAAAAGGTATGATGATTATGTTACTTCAGTTGCTTTAACTACTAATGATGATGAACCTTTGTGCTATCAGGAAGCTGTAGAAGGTTCTAACAGTGGTATGTGGAAAGAGGCTATGAAGGATGAGATGAAGGCATTAGACAAGAATGCCACATGGGATCTGGTAGAAATTCCTAAAGACAGAAAAACTGTGGGATGTAAATGGGTTTAAAAATTGAAAAGGGGTGTTGATGATACAGAAGATAGGTACAAAGCGAGGCTAGTCGCAAAAGGTTTTTCTCAGAAAGCAGGAATCGACTTTCATGAGATATTTTCACCAGTTGTAAAAATTGTTTCAATTCGGATTGTGTTAGCATTAGTTGCTTTACTTGATTTAGAATTATAGCAACTAGATGTTAAAAGTGCATTTTTACATGGAGATTTAGATGAGGAGATTTACATGGAACAATCGGAAGGGTTTGTTCAAAATTGCAACAAGAAATTTGTCTGCAGGCTCAAGAAATCATTGTATGGTCTGAAGCAGTCGCCTTGACAATGGTACAAGAAATTTGATTCTTTCATGATGAGTCAAAATTATATAAGAAGTGAACATGATCACTGTGTTTACTTTAAGAAATTAAGTAATGGCATGTTCATCATCTTAGTGTTGTATGTTGACGATATGCTTTTAGCAAGCAAAAGCATAAGTGAGATCAACAGGTTAAAGGCTCAGATGGCTAGGATGTTTGATATGAAAGATCTAGGAGCAGCAAGATAGATTTTGGGCATGGAGATTTCTAGAGACAGGAGTAATGGTAAGCTGTGGCTATCACAAAAGAAGTATATTGAGAAAATACTCTTGAGGTTTGGTATGAACAATGTGAAGCCTGTTGTAGTCCCTTTAGCTTCCCATTTTAAGCTTTCTTCAAGTTTATGTCCTAATACAAATGAAGAAAATGAATATATGTCTCGAATTCCATATGCCAATGTAGTAGGTTGTTTGACGTATGCGATGGTTTGTACTCGACCAAATATTTCACATGTATTTGGGGTTGTCAGCAGGTATATGGAAAATCCAGGGAAAGAACACTAGTCAGCAGTGAAATGGGTGCTTCGGTATCTCAGAGGCACAAGTGATTATTGTATCACTTATAACAGAAGCAGTGAATTTTTTGTAGAAATTTGCTGAATAATGATTAATTATTCACCGAGACTATCCTGATCACATATAATTCGAATTCATATGCAACACATAATCTCTTCCACTCAGATCAACTCAGATCATCACACATGCGGAAATAAAATCAAGCGATAACACATCAAATCATCATACACATTAACACAGTATGTATGGGGAAAGCTTATAGCTGAAAACCCCGCAGCTATTGTGTATATTATAATGGAGAAATCAAGTAACTAACTCAATACAATACTCCTCACAAGTACTCAGTACTTTCTCATACAGTTACTCACAATCTAGCTCAGTTTTGAACAGGTTACTGGTTCAAAACTCACCGTCAATTGCCTTGCCTCTATTGCGTGTTTCAATGCTATGGGATGGCCTCTTTATATAGATAAACCACCAGCCTGAACTGCGCAATCCTCATGGGCTTACTCCACCTATCCGTGTGTTGCAAATAGCAACAGTATAGTCACAACTGATAGCTAACTCCACCCTTTCATCTACCTCTTTCACTGGTCTCCACTGAACTGATCATGCACTGTAGTGAACCGATGTGTTCTTGAGTTGAATAATGAGTTACTAATTAATGAATTAAATAATATTTAATTCACTCCACTCATAACTAATTGATTAGCTAGTTAAACTAATCTCAACTAGTTCAACTAAAATAAACAGAACACAACTCCACTATCCGTCTCATTAACTCCTCCAAACTTCTGCCACTGAAGTCCAACTGAAGTCAACCATGCATGATGCCATCAAACCCTTGGGAACCACGTGATTCCTCTGTCAGATGCATGAGCCACTTCTGTAGCTCGAACTGAAGTGCTCCAAGAGAGTAAACTGAAGTTTATAGTCTAAATATTATTAAGGGTAAATAATATTTGACTTCCCCGTTTTAAGGAGAGGCAGTCTAAAAATAGACTTCGACCTCTTTGACCTCAAAAATAGAGTCTCATCTATTTTTACCAACATGACACATACTTCAAGAATCTCAAACCGGAATCCCCGAACCATGCTCCATATGTCTAAAAATAGACATAGTCTAAAAATAGATTTTGCGCCAGAATTTGCCTGCGGGCCCACTTAGTGAAGGCGACTTCATTTCACTAAGCTCCATCATCTTGCCGCATTCTCAACACTCCCTCTCAGCAAGATATGGATTATCTGCAACCCCTATCCTGCCTCTGTGGAATTCGAACTTGCTCCTGGTGAGCGCCTTCGTCAGGATGTCGGCATCCTGATCCTCCGTGGGAACATATGAAAGCATCATGATTCTCCGCTGAACACAATCTCTGATATGATGATACCAATCCGTGAAGCCATGCCGCCTCAACTGATCCTCCTGTCTGTACCATGAACCATATCCCGATGTGCCTCTGATATAGCGCAATACATGCTTGCCCGCCTTCCAAAAGAGCTTGGTAGGCTTAACCATAGCTTGCGAAAGCTGGTTAACTGCATAGCATATATCGGGTCGTGTATTGACCAGATACATAAGCGACCCCACCAACTGTCGATAGACAGTGGCATCCACTACCTCCGCTGAAGTAGCATCCTCCTTCCTCCAACCACCAGGAAGAGGAGTGTCAACAGGCTTGCAGCCTTGCATGTTGAACCTCTCCCGAATCTCCCGGGCATACTTGCCCTGAGCAACAAACAGTCCTCCACTGCGCTGCCAAATCTCCAATCCCAGGAAATAATGAAGGATGCCCAGGTCCTTCATCTCAAACTCTCGTGCAAGATCCTCCTTGCATGAAAGTATCAACCGCTCATCGCCAGTCAAAATCAGATCATCTACATACAGTACGATGATCAACAGCTTCCCCTCCACCACAATCTGGTACAGGTTTGGATCCGCCTCACTCTTGGAGAATCCAAGCCCGGTGAAGTAGCCGTCTATCCGAGTGTACCAAGCACGAGGTGCTTGCTTCAGCCCGTACAGTGCTCTCTTGAGTCGGCACACATGCGACTCACTGCTGAAGATCTCAAAACCTTCAGGCTGCTCTATGTACACCTCCTCCTCAATAACTCCATTGAGGAACGCAGTCTTCACATCCATCCGATGAATGTGCCACCCCATCTGCGCTGAGAGAGCAAGGATCGTCCGTATGGAAGAGTACCTTGCGACAGGTGCAAAAGTCTCCTCATAGTCAATCCCCTCGATCTGTGAGAAGCCACGGGCGACAAATCTCGCCTTGTACTTCTCCACACTTCCGTCAGCCGCCTGCTTCACCTTGTAGATCCATCGCGAACCTACAACTGATTTCCCAACCGGTCTTGGGACAATCTCCCATGCACTGTTCCTGATGATCGAATCATATTCCTCGATCATGGCATCAACCCATGCGGGTTCCTCCACAGCTTCCTCAAAAGAGGATGGCTCTGTCACAACACATTGACTCATAAGAGCCATGTATCCAGTGTACCGATCCGGTGACTGTCTCTGTCTGCGCTGTGCT
The DNA here is from genome assembly GCA_034641835.2 of Pinus albicaulis. NCBI lineage: Eukaryota > Viridiplantae > Streptophyta > Pinopsida > Pinales > Pinaceae > Pinus > Pinus albicaulis. The sequence goes on along the minus strand of CM076574.1, from coordinate 1,260,575,481 downwards.
GTAGGTGGTCCTACAACCTTCTCTGCATCCCGAGCCAGTCGCTCAGCTTCTGTAGTGCGCATGCGCCTTCTGATGGTTGGCGCTGCCTGGGTGGTTTCTTCCACCTCCTGAACCTCCTCTTGTGGCTGATCCACATCCGGAAGCTCCTCCTTAGGAACTAACAGCTCCTCATCTGCATGCAAGTGTAGCTCCCTCTCAAGCGAACACCGCATGGCTTTCTCCTCCTGAAATTTTATATCCCGTCGCACAACAGTCTTGCGACTGTCTGACAAATACACCTGGTAGTTGTGAGGTGTATCAGTGTACCCCACAAATATTCCAACCTTAGCAGTTGGATCCAGCTTCCTTCTCGCATCCTTCGTCACATGCATGTAGACAGGAGAGCCAAAAATCCGCAAATGGGAAATATCAGGCCTCTTGCCAGAATAAGCCTCCTCTGGTGTACTCATGCCAAGAACCTTGTGAGGACAACGGTTCTGCACATACACTGCTGTATTGCATGCCTCAGCCCACAAGTGAAGGGGTAGGCCCCGATCATGCAACATCGCCCGTGCAGCACCCACGATCGTTCTGTTCTTCCGCTCAGCCACCCCGTTCTGCTGTGGGTTATGGGGTGCGATGAGCTCTCTCCGAATCCCTTCTGCGCTGCAGAACTCCTTGAATTCAGCCGAGATGAATTCACCACCGTTATCACTCCTTAGATCAATCACCTTCTTCCCCAACTCCTTCTCGACCAGTGCTTTAAACTCACAGAACTTCGCGAATGTATCGCTCTTCTTCGGCATGAAGAAGATCCAGCACTTTCGAGAGAAATCATCAACAAAGATCACACAATACTTGTGCTTTGCTGTCGAAGCAACTGAGAAAGGACCACACACGTCTGTGTGAACTCTCTCAAGGATCGTCGTGGCGCGACTATCCTTCTCGTGAAAGGTGGCTTTCACATACTTCCCTAAAGTACACCCCTCGCACTGATCTGACTGCGCAAGAGTGCCCTTAGGAAGTCCAGTAGAAATCTGCTGCAGAATCTTCAAAGCTCCATGGTGAAGATGGCCCAATCTCCTGTGTCATAGTTCGCCCTCATCATCCCGGCTCACCACTTCTCCCACCTTGCATGCCATAGCTGCGCAGTCATCTACCTGCAACTGATAAAGGTTCTGAGTTCGAACCCCTATCTTCCGGGTCTCTCCAGTAGTCTTACTGCGCAGGAAGGCTTTTCCTTCGCCGAAGACCACATCATACCCCTTATCCTCCAACATCGCCACAGAAATCAGGTTCTTCTTCAATCCAGGTACATGCATGACATCCTTCAGTACAAAGGGTTTACCAGACTCCCTCTGAAAGGATATGGTACCGATACCAGTCGCACTGTATCTACCATCATCGCCCATCTCGATGTGCACACCCAAATCTTTGTCCTCCAGATCTGAGAACAAATCCCGATCTCTCGTCATATGAAATGATGCACCGCTGTCCAAGAACCACACCGATCCCAACACACTTGAAACCAAGCATGCGATCAGTGAAAAGTCAAGCTCGAACTGTGAAGCCAAAGCTTCTCCATCTGCAGATCTTCCCGCTTGCTTGTTCTTCTTCTTCTTTGGACAATTGGTAGCATAATGTCCGTGATCATGGCAGTGAAAACACTTTACTTTCGCCATATCCTGCTTCTTGCCCTTTGCACCGGAATGAGAAGTTTTCTTACCCTTCCCCTTCTTTGCTTTGGCAACCAAAGCGCAATTTTCTTCATCAGCTCCCTTTGATGAAGATCCATCTTGAGTAGTCCTCCTTATCTCCTCCTGCATGAGATCCGCCCAAAGGCGCTCCCATCCCGGCAGCTTCTCCTGACCATTGACACTATCTTGATATGAGTGCCAAGCCTTCGGAAGACCAAGGAGAGCCAGGCCGACCATGTCCTCGTCTTCGACAGTCACCCCCACACTTCCCAGCTCATCTCTGCATTGAGTGAACTTCGTGAGGTATTTGGCGATACTGTCGCCCTTCTCCATCTTGATGTTCCCGAGCTTATCTTTGAGCGCCAGCTTCCTTTGGTCGCTCTTACTCTGGAATAGATCTGTCAAAGCTTTCCACATTAAATATGGAGTAGCCTTTCCATGCAGGCTGGATACAATATGATCCTTGACGCCCTCCAACAGGATCCTTCGACACTTTGCCATCTTCTTTTGCCATGCTTCGACTTCAGCAGGATCAGTGGGATTTTGGACATCCGTATCTACGAACTCCTTCAGACCATTATCTTCTAATACTGCCTCCATACGATCCTTCCATGCAACATAATTCGAACTGCCTTCAAGAGCATATTCGAGTCGCAAACCGTTGAAAGACATTTTCAACACTGGCACCAAGAAAACAAAACTGCTGCAAAATTTCGAATTCCACCTCAAAGCTCAACCGCTCTAGATCTGTGAGAAAAAATTATTTCTAGCACATAGATTGACTGCAAGGGGCATTTACCAGACCTTTCACTTTCCGAAGAAAGATGAATCCGGAGGCTACCTGGCCCGCATGCAGACTCTGTCTACCGAAATAAGTTTGTAATCACTGTGATGATCAATCTCTGCTTCAATAGCTCCGATACCACGTAGAAATTTGCTGAATAATGATTAATTATCCACCGAGACTATCCTAATCACATATTAATTCGAATTCATATGCAACACATAATCTCTTCCACTCAGATCATCACACATGCGAAAATAAAACAAGCGATAGCACATCAAATCATCATACACATTAACACAGTATGTATGGGGAAAGCTTATAGCTGAAAACCCTGCAGCTATTGTGTATATTATAATGGAGAAATCAAGTAACTAAATCAGTACAATACTCCTCACAAGTACTCAGTACTTTCTCATAAAGTTACCCACAATCTAGCTCAGTTTTGAACAGGTTACTGGTTCAAAACTCACCGCCAATTGCCTTGCCTCTATTGCGTGTTTCAATGCTATGGGATGGCCTCTTTATATAGATAAAACACCAGCCTGAACTGCACAATCCTCATGGGCTTACTCCACCTATCTGTGTGTTGCAAATAGCAACAGTATAGTCACAACTGATAGCTAACTCCACCCTTTCAGCTACCTCTTTCACTGGTCTCCACTGAACTGATCATACACTGTAGTGAACTGATGTGTTCTTGAGTTGAATAATGAGTTACTAATTAATGAATTAAATAATATTTAATTCACTCCACTCATAACTAATTGATTAGCTAGTTAAACTAATCTCAATCAGTTCAACTAAAATAAAAAGAACACAACTCCACTAGCTGTCTCATTAACTCCTCCAAACTTCTGCCACTGAAGTCCAACTGAAGTCAACCATGCATGATGCCATCAAACCCTTGGGAACCACGTGATTCCTCTGTCAGATGCATGAGCCACTTCTGTAGCTCGAACTGAAGTGCTCCAAGAGAGTAAACTGCTATTTATAGTCTAAATATTATTAAGGGTAAATAATATTTGACTTCCCTATTTTTAGGAGAGGCAGTCTAAAAATAGACTTCGACCTCTTCGACCTATAGGTCACAAAAATAGAGTCCCATCTATTTTTACCAACATGACCAATGCTCCAAGAATCTCAAACTGGAATTCCCGAACCATGCTCCATATGTCTAAAAATAGACATAGTCTAAAAATAGACTTTGCGCCAGAATTTGCCTGCGGGCCCACTTAGTGAAGGCGACTTCATTTCACTAAGCTCCATCATCTTGCTGCATTCTCAACATTTTTTGCGGTTATGTTGATTCCGATTTTGCAGGTGATTTGGATAAGAGAAGGTCAACTTCAGGATATGTCTTTACTCTTGTAGGTGGAGCTATAAGCTGGATGTCAAAGCTACAAAACATTGTTTCTTTATCCATTACAGAATCAGAATACATCGCTGCTTCACATGCTTGCAAAGAAGCGGTTTGGTTGAAAGGTTTGTTTGGTGAGTTTGGTAGGTTGCAGGACAACATCAAGTTATTTTGTGATATTCAAAGTGCAGTTCACTTGACTAAAATTCCAGCCTATCATAGTAAATCAAAGCATATACCTATCAAGTACCATTTTGTAAGACAGGTTATCACTGAACGGGGAGTCTCTCTTGAAAAAGTGCATACAAAGGAAAACTGTGTAGACATGTTCACGAAACCAGTTTTGTTAGAGAAGCTACGATGGTGTTTGGCTTCTCTTGGCTTGCGGAAAAGATAAAAATAATAATGGAATAGGGTATTATGCTAATTTTTGTCAAGGTGGAGATTGTTGAGATTTCTTTTAAATTATTTTTGGAATAAATCTCATGAATGTGACAACAATAGGATTTTTTGCTACATTGACTCCATCTAATTCTGATGTGGAGTTAATGCATCCTATATTTGTTGTGAGTGAATTTATGATTCAGTTTCTACTCCCAGCTATAAAATGTAAGCTCGTCGAGGCAAATGAGCATGAGGAATGTGAGGTGAGTGGAAGAGATGTGCAGATGCAAAATTCTGCTATTGTAATTGTCCTTTTGCTGAATGAGATTGTCGATGCCTTGTTTGGTGGATGTAGCCCAGATTGGTTGGGTGAACCACGTTAAAATCTTCTATGTCTTCATGTTTGTTGAATGCTGTGTGGATTCGATAGTTTATTTATGTTTTCCGCTGCTAAACTCAACAGTTCCTTGTACGACATTGAGAACTTAGAAGATCACATAACTATAAGAGACTGAATGGATAAGTCCCTGGCCTAGATGGAAAAATTCTTGACCTGTGTCTTGTATTTCTATCATTAAGAATCTGAATAAGGTATTCTTGTACTAAGCTAAAGAGGGATAGCACCAAAACATGCTTTATAAACTCTTAATGGCTATGGTTGGACTCTAATGAAAGTCCAAAAATTTTTAGAACCATTGTAGCTAAGGCGTGGTCAAAATTCTTTGCAAATGACTCTATGTGGGTTCTATACGACTTAAGTATCAAATAGAACCACCGTGACCTCGACCAAGTGTATGTAATTGAGCGCATAACGCAGAGCGGGAGGAAGACCCTTTCTATTATCCTCAACCTCTGAATCTTATCCATGATAATGGATGAATGTACCAGGGCACACAATGGTTGGCTTTGAAGGCTTGGGTGTTAGCCATATGACCACATCATGAGACCAAGAGTTAGAGCTCGTATGATCAATGACTGGGAATAAGCGAAGATAAATCAACAACTAAAGGGAAACCCATGATGACGTGAGCCCAAAGGTTACACTGGCGGAAGCCCATAAGAATTCACACATTGTAAAGGCCAGGCTGATGAGGATTGAGTTAATGTGGTAAGGTCGAAAATGTGGAGTAGGCCGGGATAATGTGGAGTTCATGCATTGGCCAGCGGGAGAGTTGATTCCCATGTAAAGAGGGCGTATCACAATGTTGGGTAGTGGTAAACGAGATTCGTCGAGACGAGGAATATTATGGCAGTTAACGGGAATATGTCTGTCTCAGAGTCTGATATGCCTCTCTCAGAGTTTGTCTCCCGGAGGTGGCAAGGTGCAATGTTTGCGGTAGAGCTGAGATGACTCAGCGTCAGGTTGTCGTGGCTAGAGCAAAGCCACCAGAGTGGAAAAACGGGAGCATTGTAGGTGCGGAGATGTGGACCCACCAGGACATGTAAGCCTGGAGGTCGAACCCCGATAGTTCAATATCTTTAATATGAAGAAGGAGAACAACCAAGTGAAAAAAAAAAAAGAACATTTGATCCAATAGTGTGCAATTCCAAGTTAATCACATGTTGGTTCCTTTTCCCTCATGAAAGAAGTTTTAATTGTTCAAATTCAAATAACTTAGACACAAGAAACAATGTCTCAAGGACAAGACATAGAAACTTAGCATATGGTGAACTTGGAACTACATTTGTAATGACCAAAATCTTTTTGATATTTTGTAAGGTCCAAATTTTGCAAGGTTAATATGTAACAACCCATACTAGTAACTCTTTTAGGAAGTCTATTGCCTTTAAATACTTTTTTTTTTAATCCAATAAAAGCAATTTTTTAAAAGAAACTTTGTATCACAAAGCTCATCAAATAGATGTACTCCAATACATTTTTTGATTCAAGGAAAAGAAAAGATCTCAAATTTTTTATATCCTAAAGCTCTTTGAACATATATACTCTTTGCTATTCAACTTTTCTACAATACAAATTTAAAATTCACAAAAATAAAATTGAAGTAATGATTTCCCTAAAATAATATTATATATTTTATAGACTTGTAAGTTAGGATCCTCTCATCTAACTTTGTTCAATGATGTTTAAAAAACTTCTTGAAAATGTAAAATTAAAGCAATGATTTCCCTTAACTCTCTCATTTAACTTTGGAAAAAAATATTCTTAAAAGGTCAAATGAGAGTAATGATTTCCGGTGAAGTTGGAATTTAACATAGATATATATTATTATTATGAGACATAGGTATGACTGTGATTTTTGAATATTTAGATATATATAAATTGGTTGTTTTTTTTTTTAAATACTTATTATTATTATTTTTTTTTGGTTAGATCTTTTGGCTAAGGCAATTGTCACAATTTAGGAGATCGAGAGACTAGCATACACCTTCTATTTTGGTGGAAATCCGCAGAGATATTCAAGAGATCCATTTACAGCAACAACACTAGAGCGTCCAACTTCGACGTATTGATAAACAACTCCAAAATATACACCAGGTTGACATGCCCGGGCCGAGTGTCAAAGACCCGACACCCATTGAGTCTTCAGAAGACTGAATATTATGATTTTCAGCTTTTCGTTGATATGAATTCAGATAGCATTTACTTTTTCTATATGTTTATATATGTTAAGATAGAGAATAGAAATTTAAAGATAAAAAGAGGTCGTTTTAAACTTTTTAAGTTTTGGATGGCCTATAACTCTTTAAGATGGCCAACAAACCTAGTTTCCTACAGGTTGAGGTCAACCGTATTATATTTTGATGTAGCTTGTATTTTCTTACTATGAAATGAATAGCGAGGCACTAATAAATTTAAAAAAAAAAAAGTTGTTAAATCATTTGAAAAAAATATTTATAATACCAAATTAAAGAAATGTATAATCACTTTGGGAAAAATGTTATAAACGAGATTTATAAAGATGCAATGCCAACATTAGTAAAAATAGTAGAACATTTTTGGGATGGGTTGTGAAATTACATATACATACAACAAAGGAGAAATGACACAATAAAATTTGATAAAACTTTCAAATAAAAATAGAAACTTTAGTTTGTATCATAATTCTCTTATTATTATTATTATCTAATTTTAAAGTCAAGGCAAGACACCAAATTGGTGCATGAGATACCCTTGTTTGTTTGTGGAACAAGAGACTTACTTTTTCATCCCTTCTTTTTTGAACTTATAACCTTTTAAGAAAAAAGACACATGCTATTAACCATTGGGCCACTCATCCTCTTATCCATTAAGCCCTCCTCCAGAACAGGTGAGAGTGAAATTCCAAGGATTTAGTTTGTATAATAATTCTATTATTATTATTATTATTATTTAATTTTAAAATAAAGACAAAACACTGTAAAATTGTAAAATCTCTTTCCGTAATCATCACATGCAATGGAACATTGTTGACGTGTCAATCAGTGTGATTCATCATCATCACATGCAATGGAACATTGTTGACGCATCAGTGTGATTCATCATCAGGACTAGGTGAGAGATCAGATGAGGGCATTAAGTTTAAATAGACATACAAATGACTAAACTAGCTCTTAGAAAAACGACTAGTTTGACTCTTTTTTTTTTTTTTTTCTTTCTTTCTTTTAATTAATTAATTATTATTTTTTGAAATAAATTTAATAATGGTTAGTTTCATTTTATAATTAAAATATTTTATTTTATTTATTAAATTACTTAATAAATTAATTAACTTATTAATTAATTATTTAATATATATATATATATATATATATATATATTTTATTTTATTTAGTTAATTTAATTATTTAATGTTCAAGTTCAACTAAAAAATATAACCAATCATCAAAATAAATAAATAAATAAACTAGCAATTGCACCGGGAGGTGCAAAGGAACGCTGAAAGGAGACGTCCCAATGATGCAAGGGGGGAAAAGAAGGCAGATGTTGAGTTAATTCTTCTCCAACTCGTCCTAGGAGAACAGAGGGAGAAGAATAAATGGCCTCAAGGCACAGAAATCAACCGAATTCACTATCATGGCGTCTCTAGTAACATAGCAATGGAATGCAGGCTTTCGGGAGGGCGTATACTTGTTATTGCGTGGGGTTATGGTCTAAGAAGTTCGAACATCAAAATATAATGAGAGGATATTGCCTTTTAATACATTTACAAGGGGAGGATTTCTATTAATATTCAAGCACTTTATAAAAGAGAGAGATAGCCTTTGTGCATTATTAAAAGGATATTCAATTGTTTTTTTATTATTATCGAATAAATTAAATGTTAAAAGTAATTAAATAATAATTAAATTTTGAATTTATATATTTATTTTATTTTTAATAATTACATGCTATGATAAGAAAAGATTTCAAAACCAATAAAAAAAGAGAAAAAGGAAAATAAAAATTAATTAAATAAATAAATAAATAGAAATAAAATAAAATAAAGATATAATTAAAATAAAAAATAAAATAGATAAAAATAAATAAATAAATAAAATTAAACAAAAATTAAATTCTTAATTACAAAAACAAGAATATAATAAATAAATAAATAGAAATAAAATAAAATAAAAATCAATAAATAAATAAATAAACAAACAAATAAATAAAATGAAATAAAAATAAAATTACATAAATAACAAATGAATAATATTAAAATTAAAAATAAATATTTTTATTAAAATAAATATAAATATTTAAAATTTAAAATTCAAAGTTTGATTATGTGGTTTTCTGCATAGACGTATAATCCCCCACACCTGGTTTCTTGTTTACATTTATAGATGAATAGACTAAAAAAATAAGCTGCGCCCTCTCTGATGTTTCGTGGTCAATGATCGCACGGCCTCTAAGAAGTCAAGAAACCCTCACACATACGGCCCCAAACACTCATGAACTCCACGAAGACGAAGCATCGTGATAAGGACGCTGAAGGAGAATTCTAACTCCTCATCTGTATCTGCCGTTTTTCACACTCACAGTTCCTCTTCAAATCCTGATCGCTCTGCATCCATTCAGCAATCCACCCATTTCATATTTAGGCGATGCTGCACATATGACATCTCCTTAACCTCTGGAGATGTTTCCACTAAAAAATTGAAAGTCTGTGACGTTCACAGTCACGTTCCCTCTCTTCTTCCCTCTCGTCTGAAATTTTATCCAACTGACACGCATAATTGTATTCGGCCAAGTCTCTTTCTTTGATTAACAACTCCATAAGCCCTTCGATAGACAACCCCTTATACTTTCGTTGACCGAGCTTCTCTAGAACAATTTCACTGCACTTCAGCTTTGGGCGACGTGTCGACCTGAAATAGTTTAATGATATACAATCTTCAACACCATTCAAGTCTTCCAATTCAACACAGTGATCGACGTGCAGTCTTCGAAGGCGTGTTATGTGGCCCAAACCTGGTATGCTCTTCAACTTGGAACAATCTGATACTATCAACTCTTTCAACGATACCAATGTCTTCATACTCGGTAGACTCTCCAAACTCCTGCACCCCCACAACCCCATTTTTTGAAGGTTCGTCAACCTACCCAACGACTCTGGCAAAATCTCCAAACGGAAGCAGTCAGTCAGGTACATGCACTGGAGATTTGTCAAATTACCCAGGGACTCAGGTAGCCTCTCCAAACTCCTGCAGCCATACAGACTCATCATTTGGAGACTCATCAAGTTACCTAGAGACTCTGGCAGCCCCACCAAATTCAAACAACTAGTGAAAATGATGCTTGTGAGGTTTGTCAAGTTACCGAAAGACTCTGGCATCCGGACCAAACTCTCTCCACACCCAGCGATTTCGATGCTTGTGAGGTTCGTCAGGTTACCAAGACACTCTGCCAGCCTTACCAAACTCCCAGACCAAGAGATTTTGATGCTTGTGAGGTTCGTCAGGTTACCGAGAGACTCTGGCAGCCGCACCAAACTCTCTCCAAACCCAGAGATTTCGATGCTTGTGAGGTTCGTCAGGTTACCGACACACTCTGGCAGCCCCACCAAACTCCCAAACGAAGAGAATTTGATGCTTGTGAGGTTCGTCAGGTTACCGAGAGACTCTGGCAGCCGCACCAAACTCCCACAGTGAGAGAGCTCCATGCTTGTGAGGTTCATCAAGTTACCGAGGGACTCTGGCAGCTGCACCAAACTTCCACAGTGAGAGAGCTCCATGCTTGTGAGGTTCGTCAGGTTACCGAGGGACTCTGGCAGTCTCTGTAAACTCTTGCAACAGAGCTCTATGCTTTGAAGGAGCGCCAAGTTACCGAGGGACTCTGGCAGTCTCTGTAAACTCTCGCAACAGAGCTTTATGCTTTGAAGGAGCGCCAAGTTACCCAGGGACTCTGGTGCGCCGCCTGTTCGAGAGATGCACGAAGATGGGAATTAAAGAGCGCGAGGGTTCGGCTGTTGTGAACGTGAGAGAGATTGTGGTGGAGCACAGGCGGACCTGCGACTTGACAGCAGCACGGCCCAGTTTGTGGGCTGCGTGGCAAATACCCTGACGACAACTGTCAAATTCTGAGTGGCCGTAAGAACGATGAGAATGCGTTCTCATTGGCCGAGCGAAAAATCGCATTCGACAATCCCATAAAGGGAACGCTTTCAGCGTAATTAAAAATAAATAAATAAATAAATAAAAATATAATATAAAATATAATAAAAATAAATAAAATAAAATAAAATAAATAAAAACAAATGAATCAGTAGGCAGGGCAGAAATATTAGGCAACGCTTATTTTTGATTTTCTTAAAAGATTATAAGTTTAAAACAAAGGGGATAAAAAAGTCAGTCTTTGATTTACAAACAAATAAGGTTATTGGCAAGGGGATAAAAAAGTCAGTCTTTTGATTTACAAACAAATAAGGTTATTGGCCAATAACCTTATTTGTTTGTAAATCAAAAGACTGACTTTTGTTTTAAACTTATAATCTTTTAAGAAAATCAAAAGACTTACTTTTTTATCCCTTTTGTTTTAAACTTATAATCTGTTAAGAAAAAAGACACATGCTATTAACCTTTGGCCACTCATCCTCTTAACCATGAAGCCCTCCTCGAGAGCAGGTGAAAGTGAAATTCCAGGGCGATAGCAGATCGTGAGGAGACAGATTCCGGCCTGAGCTGACAGGTTGCTGCCTGAACCTTGTTTGAGAGCGGTAACCTGTCACCTTGGATTCCCGGTCGCTATCCGCGGGCTCTGTTTTCGAGGGCTTCGCCATTAATGGCCATAATTCGTCTCTGTCAATCTGACAAAAACCATGTAGACAGGGATGTTTGGGACAGCAACATAATACGGTTTACAGATTTAAAGCGTGACAAAATTCGAAATGCGATCACGTGGGACCAAATGGGTTGAGTCGATCTTTAATTTTATTTCTAGTCGGGGGAGTTTACAGAGAGCATTAGGGGGAAGTTGGGAACCAAATACTTCGTTTGCAGACGAGGCAGAGGCAATGGCGATGGCGATGCACAGGGAGACCGCTGTGAATGTCTTCACCTTCATTACATTAATCTCGTTATGCAATGCTGTTGCCCAAAACACTTCATATAAAGGCAGGCGGTATGCTGTTGTATTCGATGCTGGCAGCACTGGAAGCAGAGTACATGTTTATGGCTTTGAAGACAATATGGAACTCATTCCCATTAATGGAGTTGACATAGAGTTTGCCAAAAGAGTATTCCCAGTTTACTTTATTTCATTAAGAGATACTTAACTTCATCTTTATCTTTACATATATAAAGTTCATTGAATTTGATTGATTAAGTTGTTGCAGGTGAAGCCAGGCTTAAGTGCCTACGCAGATAACCCTGAAGAGGCTGCAAATTCTATAAAGGAGCTCCTACATAGTGCTGTGCAAGTTGTCCCTGAAAATGTCAGATCAGTAACGCCAGTTCGACTCGGGGTACTTCCTATATCTCTCTTTCTCTACATATATTAAATGGAATAGACACCCCAGAGATAAGCTCTGGCTAGTTTCCTTAATTTGAAGGGATTTGGTTGTAGTTTGCAAACTTTAAATTCCAGTTAACCCAGTAGGCTAGTTTATAAGTTATAAATGAGAATGGATTTGTTGCAGTTTTGTAACATTAAGTTTTGTAACTTTAAATTCCAGTTAGCTTATTAGGTTAGATTAGTTTACAAACAACAATGAGAGTATTGGTAATTGCTAACCCCACACTAATATCAACAAATAGCAGCTAGCTCAGATATAAATACCCTAGCCCACTCCAGAATTTAACACAGAACTCCCACAAAAGAGCCCTTATTATTAACAGATAAACCGAGATTATACATATAAGGCTTTACTTATGAATGACTGTGCATTAATAAGCCCAACCGAAAAAGAGGGTTTTATGAGATTTAAATTAGAAAGGTGTTGTGTGAGATTTAAATTTAAGCAAGAGGTTCTGCTCAGATATAAATACCCTAGCCCACTACAGAATTTAACATGTGACCTCCCGCAAAAGAACCCTTATTATTAACAGATAAACCGATATTATACATATAAGGCTTTACTTATGAATGACTGTGCATTAATAAGCCCAATCGAAAAAGAGGGTTCCATGGGATTTAAATTAGAAAGATGTTGTGTGAGATTTAAATTTAAGCAAGAGGTTCTATGAGATTAGAATGTTGGTTCAAAATGTCTGAATTTATGAACCGGAATCAGCATTATATTTGTCATGTACTTATGGATCTAATTCTCCATTAATAAGTCCTATAAGAATTTTGAATTTAAGAACAGGGTTCCATGAGACTTGGATTTTTGTTCGGTATGTGTAAAGTTAGGAATCTGAATCAGCACTGGATGCGTAAACATTCAGTTATGAACCTAACAATGCATTAATAAACCCAATAAGATATTTAAATTTAGCATTTAGTTATGAACTTATCCATTAATAAACCCAATAACAAATTTGAATTTAGGAAAGGGGTTCTATGAGATCTGATTTGTTCAATATTTGTGAAGTTATGAACCTGAATCAGCATTATATGTGTAAACATTTATTACTAATCTAACTCTGCATTAACACTAACAGTAAGAAAGGATTGTATAAGATCTGAAATTTTGTTGAGTATGTGGGAAGTTATGAACCTGAGTCAGCATTATATGTTTATTTATTAATCTAAATATGCATTAAGAAGTCCAATAAGAAACAGGTTTTATGAGATTTGCATCTTTGTTTTGTATGTGGGAAGTTCTTAAACTAAACCACCATGATAAGGAAGGGTTTTCTGAACTTGAGTCAGCATTATTGGAATAAATGTTTAGTTATGAATGTAACTATGCATTAATGAGTCTGGTGACAAAGATGTTATATAAGATTTGAATTTTGGTTAAGTCTGTGGGAAGTTGTGAGCCTGAGTCAGTATTGTACATGTCAACATTTAGTTATGAAACTAACTACGCATTGATAAGCACAATAAAAGAAGGGTTTATTGGAATAAATATTTAGTTTTGAATGTAACTATGCATTAATAAGTCCGGTGACAAAGATGTTATATAAGAATTGAATTTTTGTGAAGTCTGTGGGAAGTTGTGAGCCTGAGACACTATTGTACATGTCAACATTTAGTTATGAAACTAACTACGCATTGATAAAGCCCAACAAAAGAAGGATTTTTATGAGAGTTCAGGAATTTTGTTTTAGTATGTGGGAAATTATGAATCTGAACCAGCATTTCAAGGGAGGGGGGTTTTCTGAGATTTGACTCTGCATTGTTAAGCCCAACAACGGAGGGGTTGCATAAGATTAAGGAAGGGGGTTTTCTGAGATTTGACTCTGGATTGGGGTTGCATAAGATTAAGGAAGGGGGTTTTCTGAGATTTGACTCTGGATTGTTAAGCCCAACAACGGAGGGGTTGTATAAGATTTGAATTTTTGTAGAGTATGTGGGAAGTTATGCAACTGAGTTAGCATTATTTGTTTATGAATTTAACATGAGGGATGGCATAAGATTTAAATTGTTGAGTATGTGGGAAGTTATGCACCTGAGTCAGCATTATTTGTATATGAATCTAAGATTAATAATTTAATAAGAAAAGGTTTTTCATGAGATTTGATGTGGAAAGTTATGAAAAGTTTTTTTCTTGCGATTTGATGTGGGAAGTTATAAAAATATTTTTTCATGTGGGAGGTTATGAACCTGAACCAGCATGATAAAGAAGGGTTTTTTAAACCTGAGTTATAGGTAAACATTCCTTTCTGAAGTTGTCAAACTGAGTCAGTCTTGTACATTTCAACACATAGTTAGTAATACAACTATGCATTAATAATGCCCAAGAAAAAACGGGTTTTTATGAGATTTGAATTTTTATTTAGCATCTTGGAACACATCAGAAATATGAACTCGAACCAGCATGACAAGGAAAGAGTTTTATCAGATTTTAATTTTAGGTTTGACATATATATGATAAAGAAGTGGTTTTTTGAAATTTGAATTTTAGGTTTGGTTTTTTTTTTAAATGTGGTTTATAGATCATATTTTGAATGGATGAATTGATTTTGAGGGCGTCGAAAGAATAGAACTCATGACCTACTATATTGTGAAAGAACTGAACTCATGATTTACTATATTGTGATATAATTGAACCCATAACTTACTATATTGTGAGAGAATTAATGACCTACTATATTATGAAATAATTAAACCTGTGACCCTGTAACTTGTTAATAGCAATTTGCTTTAAACAGAAACTCAACTAATTAAACAAACTCTTGAGAATCTGACTTATTATCAAATTCTTGATCAATTAAACATAAATGAGAATTGAATTTTATATTATAAATATGAGAATTGAACTTTAGATCTAACATATGTTATAAATGTCTTGAACTTCTGATTTATATGATCAATTTCTTTATCAATTAGACAGATCTGAGATTAGAACTTCAAATCCTACTTACATTATCGATGCATTTATTAAGTAATCATGTCTGCCTATTAGCCTAGTATCATGTTATCAATGACCATGTTACTGCTTTTGTTAATCAATAAATGTTTTTAGTAATACGAGAATTGAACTTTGGATTTAACGTATGTTTTTTTCCTTGAGAAAAATACCTGTTATTTCATTCATAACCAATACCTGTAATTTCATTCCTAAGAAATGAGTAAACATTACATCTATATATACACTTCAACACTTCAAGACCGTGTATTCACGTAAACCTCATCATTGATATCAATATAGGGGCCTATCAGGGTATTTACTATTAACCTTACATTTTCCTTTCAAGCGAATCAAATATAAAGATGTTTTGATTCCATCATGAAAAATAAAAAAGAACAACTGTCCTTGTGCAAATGAAAATTCCAAAAATTTATATAAGATTGTTATAAATATGAGAGTTGAATTTTTGATTTAACGTATTTTATAAATTCCAAAAATCTATGAAAGCATAGAGAGTTGAATTTTAGATCTAACCCATATTATATATGTCTTGAACTTGACTGTATATGATGAATGCCTTTACCAATTAGGCTCCGAGATTAGAATCTCAGCATATTATAAATGTCTCGAACTTAACTTTACATGATGAATGTATTTACCAATTAGGTGATTAGAACTTCAAATTTGATTTAATAGTATGGTTAATTAGGCATGTCTGCCTTTACCAATTAGTCTCTGAAATTAGAACTTAAATCTGATTTAATAATACTATTAATAGTACTATTAAGTAGGCATGTCTGCTTACTAGTTTAGTATTATTAATTATTAATAACAATGTATGTTATTTTTCTTAATTAATATTTTTTGTTTTGTTTTTATATATATATATATATATATATATTAAATATTTTTTTTATAAAATCATTGTTAATTTGATCGAAGATGATTATTTTTTATAAATAAACAGTTTTATATATTAATTTAGTATTTAGTTTAATTATGACTTTAAAATTAAATTATTACTATTTAGTTTTTAAAATAAATGTATTTATTAATCATTTTATTCATTATTGATTATGAAATAATTTATTAATTATTTTATTAGTTATTGATTATGAAATAATTCAAATGAGTTTTTATTAGACATTTATGCCTTTTTCATTTTTATTAACACTTTTCTGGTGTTTTCTTATAAATTGTCATACCTCAATCCAGAGGGTAAAGTATATATACCTCCAAAGGGTAGTTTCACACAACAAAAGTTAATTTTTAATATATATATTTTTTTTGGTAAATTAAAATGATTATTTTGTTTCGTCTTATATAATTAAGACTATATTTCATTTTTTTAAAGGGGAGTTGAACTATTTAAGACCATATTTCATTTTTTTAAAGGGGAGTTGAACTATTTTTGCCACAATGTAGATATGTATATAGTCTCTTTGTCAATAATTCAATATGAACTATCTTAATAATGTGTTGAATTCATTGAATATGAGCAGGCTACAGCAGGTTTGAGACAGATATCTGATGTCAAAGCGGACAAAATTTTGGCAGCGGTAAATTTTGGATCGTTGCGAAGTGTTTGATTTGTTTTTCGTCGAATAGCATTTTCTATTGCTGTTAATTTTGTTTTGTCTCTGAATGTGAAATTTGATTACAGGTGAGGAAATCGATATCGAGCACTAGTGGACTTAAGTTTAAGCAAAGCTGGGTCTCTGTTCTGGACGGCAGCCAAGAGGGCTCGTATATGTGGGTATGTTATCATTTTCTGAGTTCACTGCGAATTCAAACTTGGGTAAAATTTGCCTTTAATATGTGAAATTATTATTCTTTTCCTTTTCTGGAAAAGAGTTTATTTGACTAAAACTTGCATTAATAAGTCAAATGATTATTCTTTTTCCACATGGAAATTGATAATAAAATAATTGAAAATTCGTTTGTTAAATTCTTGGAGATTTACGAATGCTATTGTTATAGATTTTTGAATTTCTAAGTGAAAAGTAGCCCTGCCACAGATACAGTTTCTAGTGCAAAGATTCTTGGCATAGTCAAAACATTGCCGTCATCATAATGGGAACTCTGATGGATATGGAAATTGAACGCAGATTGATCGTAATATAACGCTTAACGATTATCAGGAGCGGTGATCACATGTTTGTTTGTGTTTTACTCTATTTCAAGATAGCTCTCCAGATTGTTAGGTTCTCTTTTATGGTCGCTGGGGCCTCTTTGGCTTCCCGTCTCGATTGTATTAGCGCCTGACATCGGGCAAATATTCTTTCTTCTCACTATGCCACCAGATGCGGGGGTCTCTGAAAAGGGTGTGGGTCAATCACGCATGGAAGGACATCTGGCCTGGGCTCTGCGGGAAACTCGGAGACTTCTCAAAACCCTTCTTCGGAGCCACGGTTACTATCCTCTGGTTGGGCTTCTAAGGCTAAACATCTGCGACCGTATGCTGAAAACCGTTTGTTGCCTCTGGGCTTTGATGTCGAGTTTAGCACAGCGCCGAGTCTTTCTGCTTGTGGCCTTATGGGTTGCTTTTTCTACATTTCTCTTAATAAATTGCATATTCAAACTTGGCTCAGGGTTCACTTGAAACCCTTGTTAGGGTATTACCCTACGGTCAGCCTGTGGATGAATCATTGGATTCATTTCCATTTCTTGGAGAGCCCCAAGTCTTTCTACTCGTGGCCTCGTGGGTTGCTTTTTCTACATTTCTCTTAATAAATTGCATATTCAAACTTGGGTCAGGTTTCACTTGAAACCGTTGTTGGGGTATTGCCCTGTGATGAGGGGAATCTTCTGATGATTTTACAGTAGGCTTGGGTGATAGGAAGGGCATATCTGTGGCTTGAGCGATGGAGTGTGGGTTTCAACACCCTGGTGGACAAGCTTAAATCACAATACCTTTGGGTAAAGTTGCTCAATTTTCCGCTCAAGTTGTGGACAATGCCTGCATATTGATGAGAAATCCTTGCATTTGACAAAAGGATTTTATGAGTTCTTGTGGAGATGGATATGGCTAAGGGTCTGCTGACAGAAATCGACATCTCTCTGGGGTCTCTTTCAGCTAGTGACCGGATTTCTGGAAGATATTGTTTAGATGCTCTGTTTGCCACCAAACAGGACATGTCAAGGTGACTTCCTGAGTTTCACGACCTTATGGCATAAAAAACCCTCGTCCTGGTTCCTTTTTGCTACAGAATGGCTCTCGGCAGGCGAATGATTATGGGGTCAGAAACTTAACTCCTCAACATACCAATTTTGGGTTGAAGGGTTTTCTAAATGGTATTCGGGCTCCTGCGCCATGTGAGGCTTCTTCTCCTATTGTTATTTCCCCTCGTGCTATAGATTATCCGGATGAGAACTACGTCTACAGTGAACTCCTATGGGTACAGGTTTTTCAGAAACGTCGTCTCTATGTAATGGGGTTCAAAATATTGTGGAATCTATTACTCATGGCATTGCTGGGATCGACGCTTCGGCGGTAGCTGTGGTTGGTCAGGATAGGGGTTTGGTCAATTTCACCACTCGGGACAGCTTCTATGGGAAAATGGTAGGGTTGATGATCCTAGAGATGGTTCGACTCTCGAGCACTACGACATGGGCGGCTTCTCCTGGCACAACCACTCTCCTACCTCCATTACAAAACACTAAGTCAATTATCGACTCCATGATTGGTCAGCTTATCACCTTCCAATGAGAAGATGATATTACTTTACTAGATGGTCTTGCTCGTTCTTCATCTACTCCTTCCGTGGGTGTTAGTTATGCGGTGAACCCGATTTGTCAAAACCCCACCCTTCGTTCTGAGGGGGCGACAAAATCGACTCTATTCTCCTCTTGCTTCCATAGTGACCCCTTGGTTAGGCCCCCTATTTTGGATGTTGCTCTTCCCTCGCAAAGATCCCCCGAGCAAATTACTGGGCTTCTTCAGAATAGGTCTTTGGATCTTTGGATCCCTCTGTCATTTTTTCTCTTAATGTAGTTGCCATATCCTCTTTTCCTTCTTACACCCCCCGGATACACCCCTGGCCACCTTTCAGAATGTCATAGTTCGAAAGAAGTATTCTAAGAAGCTATTGTGCAAGTTTTCTTTAGGGAGACCATTTCACTGATATTCCTATATCCCTGGAGTCCCCAAGGGCCCTTAGAGCATAGATGTCCTCATCCGAGGGTTTTCCATGATTATTATGTCTATGAACATTAGAGGAGTGGGGGACCTTCCCAAAGTTCGTGCCCTCCGCAGACTTGTTGCTGTTCATCATCCCTCCATTATCTTGTTCCAGGAAACTATGGTTCCTGCTTCAAAAACCAGAGACACCCTATCGAAAATTTGCCCTGACTGGTTTATCTGTGCGGTGGGATGCTGATCGGCATTCGAGTGGCCTTACTGTTATCCTAAAGACGTCATTTTAAAGCCTTTTCACTCGATGGATGGGATTATTATGGTTGCTTCCTTTAGGGGCCTTCATGGACAAGTTGTCCTGGTTAATTGTTATGGCCCTTACCAGGATCGAGGAAACTTCTGGAACCTGCTATATCGTAGTGGTATGCTCTGCTCTAAAAATCTTATTCTTGCAGGGGACCTTAATTCTACTTCCTCTGTTATTGAGAGTTGGGGAGAATCAACACATCCCGAACCTTTCACAGAGGCGATTACCCAGATTATCACAGGCTCTAATCTTGTAGACCCCTCTGCCCCATTCCTCTGGGCACAACCTAGAGTAATGGCAGGACTGGTGCTGATGGGGTTGTAAAGAGGCTGGACATGTTTCTCATTGCCGACCATTTGATTTCCAGGGTTGGTAAATATCAATCCTGGATCTGTCCAGAAGTTATTTTAGACCATCTTCCTATTTGCCTCCAGCTTGACTTCAATGGTTTTGGCCACAGAACTCCTTTTAAATTTAACCATTCTTGGTTAACATCTTTTGTTGCTCTGGTTCGAGCTGTTTGGCATGGTTGACATCTTTTGTTGCTTCTGCTATGGCCCGCTAGCAATGTTTGATGTCAAACATAAAAGTTCATGTTAAGCGCCAGGCTGGATGTTTCCTTGATGATAAAAAACAGGAACTGGAGGAAATTGAGGCATCTATTAACTCATGTCAATCTGCTTACTTTTCCTCAGGTTTTTCAGATGCCCTTAAAAGGGATCTTTGTATGTTGGCTAAAAAGAAGGCACATCTTCTTAAGGCTGAGGAAGAAAGATGGCGCTTAAAAAGTAGAGCCATTTGGATCCGAGAGGGTGATGGGAACACAGTTTTTTCACAAGTTTGATTCTCACAGGGGAAATAAAAATGCTATTTGAGATCTACAAGACTATGATGGCAACCATATTTGTTCTTAATAGGACCTTGGGAATGCTGCTATAACACATTTCTCTGGCATTTTTAAAGACCCCGGTGATAGTACATTACTGGAATAATTCAAGGTCTTGCAACGTTTCCCTCGTTTTTTTTCTCTGAGGACTCCTCCAAGATTGGGGGTCTAGTTTCTTTGGATGTTCTAAAGGTTGTGCTAAATTCTTTTGCAAATGATAAGAGCCCATTTTTCTCCGGAGGACTCCTCCAAGATTGGCGGTCCAGTTTCTTTGGATATTCTAAAGGTTGTGCTAAAATCTTTTGCAAATGATAAGAGCCCAGGCCCTGATGGGTGGCCTGTTGAGTTTTATTTAGCCTTTTTTGATCTGATCGACCAAGATTTGCTAAATGTCGTGGAAGAGGCTCACATCTCTGGCAGGGTATCTAGGGCTATCAATGCCACCTTCCTTACACTTATTCCTAAATGTTCAAAGCCCTCTTCCTTTGATGTTTTTCGACCTGTCTCTTTGTGTAATTTGGTTTACAACGTTATTTCAAAAGTTGTGGCCAACAAGGTTCGCAATGTCCTCTCTTTCTCTATTTCTCCTGAGAATAATGGGGTTTTTACTTGATAGATTCATTCACGATGCTATCGGGGTTGTACAGGAGGCCATTCATTCGATCAAGACTAAAAATAACGGGGCTATGATACTCAAGATGGATTTGGTGAAGGCCTACGAAAGGGTCAATTGGGATTTTTTGAGAATGCTACTTCCTTACCCTAATTCCTAAATGTTCAAATCCCTCTTCCTTTGATGTTTTTCGACCTGTCTCTGTGTAATTTGGTTTACAAGGTTATTTCAAAAGTTGTGGCCAACAAGGTTCGCAATGTCCTCTCTTCTATTTCTCCTGAGCATAATGGGTTTTTACTTGATAGATTCATTCACGATGCTATTGGGGTTGTACAGGAGACCATTCATTCGATCAAGACTAAAAATAACAAGGCTATGATACTCAAGATGGATTTGGTGAAGGCCTACGACAGGGTCAATTGGGATTTTTTGAGAATGCTACTTCGCCATATTGGTTTAGATTTGCAGGTGACAAATTGGATAACGGGATGTATCACCTTTGTAAATTTTGTTATTCTTATTAACGATTTGCCTTTGGATTTCTTTCTTGCCTCTCAGGGTTTATGACAGAGTTGCCTGCTGTCCCCACTTTTATTCTTGTTGGTGATCAAAGATTTAAGCAAAATGATCAATAATGCAAAATCAAAAGGTGACATCAAAGGTGTTAAGGTAACCAAACATATTTTTATCACACATATACTATTTGTTGATGATGTGCTAATCTCTGGAGATGGTACTGTAGTTGAAAGGAGGGCATATTTTCTCTACCTTTTGTGCTGCAACTGGAATGAACGTTATTCTGGTAAATGGCCTCTTTTTTCCAACATAACTTACTTGCAGATATCTGTGACTCCATCATTGCCATCTTCCCATACAAGGTGACCCAACTAGAGTGTGGGATTAATTATCATAGCTTTCACCTTAAACCAAATTGCTACTATCAAACAGAGGACTAGTTGTGGCTACATAAACGCGTTGAGCAACGTATTAGCTTGTGGTGCAATACATGGTTATCCACTTGGGGGAGGATGACATTGGTGAAATCGGTCATGCTATCCAAGGTTGCAAAATCAATTTTAACGAGGATCAGACAGAATATGTTTAAATTTTTATGGGTTTCATCTTGTAATTAAATGGGAGATGCTCCTGTCAGATGTGCTCTAGCCTTGAGATTTTGCAAAGAGGCTAAGACGCATGTATTCTCCAAGACCCATAAATCGTTTGGGGAAATTCTACCATGAAGTGATTTAATTAAAATAATTAATCAGTTTTTAAATATTTCCTAAGTCTAAACTTAGGAAATATGATTAATTAAAGGGTATTAATTAAGTTGCGTGCGAATCATGGATTGAGTACAAGTTAATCTTAGCCATCGATTAAGATCTAATCATGGCCGTTGACTTTAAAACATCAACCAACCTAGATCCATCCAAGTTAATCTTAGCCAGCAATTAAGATCTAATCACGGCCGCTGACTTTAAAACATCAATCAACCTAGATCCATCTAACTCCTGATCTAATCATGGCCGTTGACTTTAAAACATCAACCAACCTAGATCCGTCTAACTCTCGATTTACCCTAACTCTCGATTTACCAAAGGTTTGCATCTCAAGATGGATTTGGATTAGTTTAATTATTAATTATAATTGTAATTATAAAAATAATTATTATTTCTAATATAATTTAACAGAATTTAAATGTTAAACAAAACATACGTTATCTTTACCCTACTAAACATGAGAGTACCTATAAACACAACAATATTGGTTTATAAATTATTGATATTTTAATTTTATAAATTTAATTAAAAAGATGAAATTTAATTTTATATAATTTTTTAAGCAATCAAAATTTTATTATTTTTCACTCATTAAATTATAATAATTTTGTTATCATTACAAAATCTCATACATCAATTTGATTACTGATTTAATAACCAAAAATCACACAGTTTTTTTTTTTTTTCTTTCTATACTTGCCTTATGCCGTAGATTGTAATTAGTTCAGAATCAATTTCATTTAATAAGTGGTTACACAAACCACACTGCTTTCTTTTTTACTTTCAATATCTGCCTTCGGACGTATATTGTAATTAGTTTATAATAAAAAATTGATTCGTATGTAATTATTACTGAAATTTTTTTCTTTACAATGTTATTTTATTTAAAAAAATATTATTATAATTTTTTGATTGATTAAAGAAAAAAGGTATTAATGAAAAATTAAATATATTTTAAATTAAAAAATATTAATTATTGGAGTTGTCTACGGAAGCAAGAAAATAGTCTAGATGACAGTTTTTTTTGCTAGAATTTGGTTAAAAAAATTCTAAAAATTAGTTGAAGTGTTTAAATTAGTTAGTTGAAGTGTTTAAATTATTTTTTTGATGGTGGAAATGGATACAACACCCCTTGGGGCACCGAAAATCTCGAAGTTTGTGGGTTTTTTAGACTATGCATTAATTATTTTGCTCCATTTGCCACGCAAGTGCTATATGACATGACCGTGTGAGACGTCTTTAAATCATGTCCTCTTTTTGTCCGCCTCTACATCACTGTGCCCTTAAGCTCTGGCTAATATCCTAACAATTCAAATTTGATCTTCCCAAGAGGCTTGGTGAAGATATCAATTGCATTTTCACAAGTGTTACAATATTAAAGAAAAATCTATTTGGATTGAACCTTTTCTCTAACAAAATGAAATTCAGTATCTATATGTTTTGTTTTTGTGAAAGACATGATTATTTCCCAGCTTGATTAAACTTTAAAGAAAAATCTTTTTGGACTGAACCTTTTCTCTAATAAAATGAAATTCAGTATCTTTATGAAAAACAAGATTGTTTTCTAGCTTGATTGAACTTTGGTTGTCACATTGAATCATTATAGCATCTTTTTGTTCTTCTCGTACATCATGAAGAAGTCTTCTTAACCAAATTGCTTCACAAGTCGCTGCACATACAACTTGATACTCTTTTTGCTGATGATAAAGATACAATACTGTGCTTTTTATTGCTCCAAGAAATGACCGCATACCTAATATTGAAAGCATACCCAATTATAGATCTTCTATGGTCCATATTTCTAGACCAATCTGAATTTGAATAGCCTGACAGTTTAACATCAAAAGAATCTTTTCCAGCTTGATTGAACTTTGGTTGTCGCATTGAATCACTGTAGCATCTTTTGTTCTTCTCGTACATCATGAAGAAGTCTTCTTAACCAAATTGCTTCACAAGTCGCTGCACATACAACTTGATACTCTGCTTTTGCTGATGATAAAGATACAATATTCTGCTTTTATTACTCCAAGAAATGACTGCATATCTAATATTAAAAGCATACCCAGTTATAGATCTTCTATCGTCCATATTTCTAGACCAATCTGAATTTGAATAGCCTGACAGTTTAACATCAAAAGAATCAGTATATTTAATGCCAAAATTTATGGTTACTTGAAGATACTTTAGGATACTTTTTGCTGCCACCCAGTGATGACCAAGAGGTTTTGTCATAAATTGACTCAACACACTGACTGAATATTCTAAGTCAGGTCTGGTTGTAGTCAAATAAATTAAACTTCCAACCAGTTCTCTGTACAATGTAGCATCCACCTCTTTAGAATCGTCATCACTTTGAAATTTAACATTCTGTTGTACAGGTACTGAAGCAACTTTACACTAATCCATTTTGAATTTCTTGAACAATTCCCTGACATACTTTCCTTGAGTAATAAAAGTTTGGCTAGAATCCCTCCAGACTTCAAGATCCAAACAATAATGCAGTTCTCCAAGGTTCTTCATTTCAAATACCTGTGACATCTGCATTTTAATTTTTTCAACCAATTCATCAAAATTTTCAGTAACAATTAAATCATCAACATATAAGGAAATCAACACAATCCGCCCCTTTGAATCAAATATGGTATACAAAGTTGGATACTTTTTATTTTTCTTATAACCATGCTGTAAGAAGAAAAGAGTCTATTTTCTCATACTAAGATTTGGGAGCCTATTTCAGCTCATACAATGCCTTCTTTAATTACCAAGCGTTCTTGCCCCTTTTTAATGAACCCTTCAGGTTGTGTTAAATATACTTCTTCCATCAATCTCCATTTAGAAAAACATATTTTACATCTAGTTGGTGTAAGCTCCCATGGTATTTTGTAGCTAGAGCTATTAACATCCTAATAGTGTTTAACTTAGCTACAGGAGCAAAAGTATTCTCATAATCAATTTCTGTGAGTACCCTTTGGCTACCAACCTAGCTTTATACTTGTCTACACTACCATTTGCTTTCAACTTAGGTTTATATAACCATTTACAACTTATGGACCTTTTCTTTTTGGTAGTTCAACTAATTTCCAGGTTTTATTTTTAATTATGGACTCATACTTTTCTTTCATAGATACCCTCCATTCATCATACTGATTTTCTTCATTATAATTCATGGGCTCAATAACATTTAAAAAACTAGTCATAAGTGCATAATCTTTGTACCTTGCAGGTAAGTGAGTCTGACGTCCTGATCTCTTTGGTAGTGGACTTGCCTCAATTTTTTCATGTGTGATTTCTTGCTCACTTTTGAATGGACTTTGATTGTTGAATGTATCCATATCACTAGATTCCTCTTTTTGCTGCTGCTCTAAATGAATGTCTTTGGCTTCATCATTGCTGTCATAAATCACTAAAGGCATGTGCCACTCCTCATAACTTTTGTCCTTATTCTCTTCATCAACTTGTTCATGGAATATAACATCTCTACTCGTAAATACCTTATGAGTAGATGGATTAAACATCTTATATGCTTCGAAATCATAACAACACCCTCGAAATATGCATTTTATTACTTTAGCATCCAATTTCTTCCTATCTTCCTTAGGAATGTGTGCAAAAGCTCTAAAAACAAATACTCTCAAGTGATAGACTGCAGGTTTAAAACCATACAAAGCCTCAAATGGAGTCTTGAGATCAAGACACAAAGTTGGACTTCTGTTCTTTAAGTAAACCGCAGTACTAATTGCTTCCCTAAAAACCATTGGATAGGTTCTTACATCATGCTATGTGCACACTCAATCAAGTTTATGTTCTTTCTTTTTGCAACCTCATTCTGTTGTGGAGTGTGGGGTACTGTAAATTTTTGTGTTATTCCATGATCTCTGTAGTATTTGATGAAGTTCCCAAGTCTGTATTCTCCTCCTTAATCTGAGCGGAGAATTTTAATGAGTTTCACTGTCTACTTTTCAACCTTATTTCTAAATTCTTTAAAGCACTCGAAAACATCACTTTTCCTTCTAAGAAAGTATACCCAGGTATACCTTGTGTAGTCATCAATAAATAAAAAGAAATAGTAAGCTCCACCTAAGGACCTTGTCTGCATAGGTCAACAAATATCAGTATGCACAAGTTCAAGTATATCTTTATTTCTCCTATTTTAGCTAGAGGGAAATTCATCCCTGTGCATTTTTCAAAGTGCACAACCTTCACAATCAATATGTTCATTTCTTAAAATAGGAAGTCCATTAACCATACCTTGTTTCTACAACAACAATAAGTCATGAAGGTTGATGTGACCAAACCTTTGATGCCAAAGATTCTCTGTTGTCATATTCGTTGAAGTTAAAGCTTATGTGGCATGCTTGTAACATTCAACTTATATAGGCCTCCAACTCTTACTCCTAATGCAATTGACTTCTGATGATCCAACAAATATTTTACAATATAGTAAGTTTTGAAAAAATCTATATTTAAATTATGATCTGTAATCATGGAGATAGAGATCAAATTCTATTTAATACCAGGCACATACATGACATTTTGGATGCACTTGATATTACCACTAGACAATATCACCGGAATGTCTCCATACCTTTTAATCTGATATGCTCTGTCATCTCCCAGGTAGATGTTAGCACCGTTGTTGGTCTCTTTGAAATTTTAATACCAATGTTTATTACATGTCATATGAGTGGATGCTCCAAAATCCACAAACCAAGTTTCAACCTCATACGTCTTAGCAGAAAGCGCAACATCAAACACAAATAATTTAAGATCATGATTTAGTTCTTCACTAGCAAAGTGCCATGTATGCCTCTTGTGTTTATGTTTGTTTTCATCATTCTAGCAATATGACTAGTTCTGCCATAGTAAAAGCACTTAATTCCTTAACCACTTTTACGGATGACATACTTTGAAACGACTTTTTCTGAGAAGGACCATCGCTTTTATGTCCTCCTCGTTTCCCTTTGAAGACTTTTTTCTTTCTCACCAATGCCAGATCTGCATTTTGAGGCTTGAGATTCTTATGTCTCTCTTCTTCTTGCATCAAATCCCTGTCAGCTCTTCAAAGGTGGGAGCTTTCTCCCTGTTGCAAGCACTGTAATGAACAATTGATAATCCTCTGTCATGTCATTTAAGGTAATTGTGACGAGATCAGTGTTGGATACTTTCTCCCTTATGTCGCTTAACGTATCTCTCAATTCTTTAATCTGTGAGATGAATGCAACAACAGATTCATTCTCTTCCATTCTAATGGAGAGAATCTTACTCTTTAGAAACAACATACAATTTTTATTTTTAGTTTCGTACAAATCCATAAGTGTCACACAAATCTCATTGGCGGTTTTGCAGTCTTAGATATGAGAGATTAGGCTGTCTTTTACTGACATCTTCAATAACACCTTCGCTTTATGTTCCCTCTTTTCCTTATCTTGAATTGATGCGCCCGTGGTACCATCGATTGCAACTGGCTTTGCTTCACCTCCATTTTTAATTGTCCACGCACTAGAACCCTCGAGCAATGTTTGCAACTTGAAATTCTAGTTGGCGTAATTTGACCAATCGAGCTTATTTCTCTCATTAAGGTATGCCTCTACAATGTGATTATTCATTGTGACAAAACAATTTCAACAGTGCTCTGCTTTTAATTTACAAGCACCAGTGGCTTGTCTGATCAATAGATCCATGACTCCAATAATAGATCCACTGGTCCAATCTACAGATCCAGTAATCCAACAACTGATCTTCAGATCCAACACCAAATCCTCCAACAATCGATCACCAGATCCTCCAACAATCGATCTACGGATCCACCTCCAGATCCTCCAACAAATAGATCTACGGATCTAACTGTAGATCCTCCAACAACTGATCTACGGATCCACCTCCAGAGCCTCTAACAATTGATCTACAAATCCACCTCCAGATCCTCCAACAACTCCAGATTTGGGTGCTACAGATCCAAATCCAGACAGAGGACCTTCAATATACAAAAAAACACTGGACAGGACCACCAACACCAGTACATCTGGTATTAGGCTACCTCTAACATGCAAAAAACACCAACGCGGTTACACCTTGATGTAGGTCACGTTGAAGGAAACTTCTATAAGTTTTTGCTATCAACGCGTGTATCAGTACTTACCATCTGCGTTGATCAGTTCTCTTTCCCTATGTAATGCCAGTGCTGAACAACACAACCACTCTTTGTTGGAGGCATGCTGATCAGGTTTATTCAGAAAAATCGATGCTCTGTCACAAAAATTTTGTACCAGACAATTGTACCAACAATTCCTCTTGTGATCCTCTGTCGCCTCCAACAACAACTTCACCTACGTTCTCTGATCTCAACCACTAGGGCTCTTAGCCACAAAGGCTCAACTCATCATAGACCCAACTCACACAGAGCTCTGATACCAAGATAAAAATGGAAAGTCAAATTAGAAACAAACTTATAATCTAAAACGAGCAGCTCACAAGTGAGACGATCTACACTTGGAGACTGCCCAAGCAGTGCCGCTCCATTCCATTGGTCATAAAATTAGAATTAAATAAGGTTACATTCAATGTAGGGAGATCAAAACTATCTCCTAGAAAATAGGAACTAAGTCTAAACTAAGACACACACACAACCGTGAAACAAACTTTCTCAATCCATTTCAACTGAGTTGAGTTTGCAGAACATAGATTTGAGCCACATCGATATTCTCATATGAAAGAGAGAAATTTATCTAGGAATCAATAAACTATTAATTATGCAGTTAGATAATTGTAAAAATGACGAGAAAGGTTGAACAATGACTAGTTTCGAGCATTAGGATCGATTGTGGTTTGATTGATGGATGGTCCTGGCATTATTTGAACAAATGTTTGCAGACTTCATACCATTGTGTCTCATTAGTTGTGCAGTCATACAACGTTCCTATTTTTTGTTGTTGATTGTCGCTACTCCCTGAATTGTCTTTCAAGGAGGGAAGGTTGATAATGATAGAGGCTGTTGATTGCTGTTAGTCCCGTAATTGAGTTTCTAGGAGAGGGAAAATTAGATGATCACTAATACTGTTGTCATTGCTTGTGTTTTATTAGTGTGATGGTGACAATGTTCAGAGATCTTCATGAGTGTTGTTGTATCGAGTTTGAGTTGTGTTAGCCATATTTACAGATCTCGTTGTTTGTTTGCTGATTGATGGTGTTGCTTCTGTTTCAAGCCTTTGTCCTAATTTTTTACCAATGCCTATTTTCTTTGAAGCATTTATGAGGAAGTTGTCAGTGATTTCCTTTCTTGTGCCTCTGCAACACCACCTACTTTAGATATCGACTAGGTTAATTGAGGTTTCTTGGCTCTCATATTTATGTTTTTGGTACTTCCTGATTGGAGTGGGCTTCTCTTCTTGCCAATCAAGGGATCCTTATGAAATTTACAGTTTTAATTCCATAATTATCTGAGCACTAGCATATTTCTCTCTTTTGGAGATGAGTTTTTTCTCTTATTGGATTTTCTCTTTTTTTTCCACTTGCGAGACTTTGTAGTTGGGCACCTTATTAGGCCTTGTTATCGAGACTAGTTTTTCTTTATGTATATGCCCTACATTTCACTAAGTAGTAGTGTTAGTCTTTCCAACACACACTTTTCCAATAAGCCAAGTGTTATAACTTATAAGTTATAAGCTCACGTAGGGTTTTTATTTGTCTAATTGTCATAACTATCTTTAACAAACATCAAACCTCCTCCATCATTATCTTTGCTGCATGGTAGGCATAATGCATTTGATAATGTTGCTTCTTTAATGAAAATTAAAGAAAAACAATCTTGTGCCACATGTGCAATATTCTTTATTCATTAGAGTTATCTTTATTGCGATTTTTTGGAGTTTCAGGTGCCAGATTCCAATGGTAAAATTTGTATTATTTAAACTGGTGTTTTCACTGTATATATGGATTCAACACCTTGAAAAACCCCTAGGGCACTTCGATTTTGTAGGGGTTACCCATCAAGCTTGTGATTTCATTGAATTCTTGCCAAATTTTAGAGAAATTAGACTGAAAAAATCCACCAAAAAAAATTCTCGAAAGTCTCATTAAAGACAACTATTTATTCATTGAAAACTTCTCGAAACTCTTATTAAAGACAACTTGTTATTCACTGTCCAGATAATATTGAATTTCAATGCCCGTAAGATAGGGTGCTACCGACAAATCTAAGTCGTAAGGTAGCGTTTAATGTACTTTTATGTATTTACTATTTAAAAAAATTAAGTCGACAATTAACGTTTAATAATAATAATACAATTTTAAGGTCACGGCCAAGTCAGACTCCAAATTGGTGTATGAGACCCCCTTGTTTGTGGGATAAGGGACCCACCTCCGCGCAACGATTTGACTACTAAGTCTACGAAGGCATACATACTCTACCCCCTACGGTTTTGAACCTGTGACCTCTTCGGAGGAAACACATGCTCTTAACCATTAGGCCCACTCAAGCTATACTTTTGTGTATTTACGAATTAAAAAAATCCTCAAATTTAATTGCTCGGATATTAATTCAATTTTTATGTAGTGTATGTTTTTAAATTTTTTATTTATATGATAAGTATATTCTCAATATATTTTTTTAGAATTTAGTTTTGCCAATGAAAGATGATAAGATGTGATATTGATCTATTTAGAATATATTTTAATTACATTTATTATCAATTTAATATTGAAGGATGATAAGATGTGATAATGATTTATCTGAAATATATTTTAATTACATTTATTATCAATTTAATATTGAAGTATTTTGGTATAAATAAACGTATATTTTTTACAAATAGATTATAAATTATTATAAGTGGTTAACTTTTGGTAAAGATTACAAATATTTTAAGTGGTTAATTTTTGGTAAAGAATGCTTTAAATTTCTCTAATATATATATAGAAAATTAAAATTAAATTATTTATAATATATTAGATAATTTAAATCATTGTTAATATATTAGATAAGTTTAACTTGTTTAATGAATTTTTGTTGTTAAATAAAATTATATTTATATAATTTATTAAAGTTTTCAAAATTTCATTATTTAAATTATTTTAAAATGGACTAAAAATTTTAAATCAAAAATTTCATAATTATAACTTGCTAAAAAATAATTCATAAAGAAAAATGTAAGTTTATTTACTTATAATTTTATTTATTAATAAAAGCATTCTTTATAAATAACTATAAGGGTTAAAAACTTGATTTTTTTTTTAACATATTAAATATATTACAATTCAGTGTAGCTTGTTATAACTATGAAATATAGTATTATCTATTTTTATATATTTGTAAGGTTATATAGTAGTATTGAAAATAATAAGTTGATTTTAAGGTTATAGCCAAACATACATGCAATTGGCTTATGAGATTCTCTTATGTGTGAGACAATAGACCTACCTCGTGCAAAGATTTGACTAGACTAAATCTAGAATAGTGTACATATTTGACCATGTTTTTAACTATTAGGCTCACTCAAGTATTTTTGTAACACAAACATAAGTCACTTGGAGAATCAAATGTAAAATATATTTTTAATGGATATGGGTCTCTAATCAAAACTTTAGAAAATGACATTAAAAAGAAAAAAAAAACTCCCATTGGTTTTGTACAACAATATAATGTTGTCATGATATATCATACACTAAAACTGATTCTAAAAATAAAGATTAAACTCAAGTTAAAATATAAAAACTAATTCATACTTTTCAAAGTTCAATAATTAAACTAACCTAAAAAAAGAACTTTTTTATATATTTTGTAATTTTGTATATATTTTATAACATTATACCATCTCTATGAAAATTCGAATCAGTTTTACTAACACTATAATTAAGTCCACTTAAAGGTTATCATTACCAAACACCCAGTGACACGCAATGTTGTTCGATTAGAGTGGGGAATTGAACTAGTGACTTCATATCAAATAATGTCTTAAAAGAGCATCTAATCACTTTCTATCTAAATCTGATGAACTAATAAAATTAAAATTTAAAATAAATAATATATTTTCAAATATATAAATGAATTAAAATTTTAAAATATTATATTATATTTGATTTTTTAAATTTATAAATTATATAATCTTAATAGCTAATGGTTATGATTATAGCAATTTTCATGAAAAATATGATGCTGACTAAGCAACAAAATCCACATTCTACATGTAAAATTGCATGTCACATTTAATCCCCAAAATAATCCTCAAATTGGGACTAACTCTAATGCCGAAGCTTCTCTTATTTAATCTTCAAAGAAGATTTCTTCACTTTTAATACATGGTTATCAAACCCACCAATACAAACTTCATATGCGGAAGTTGTGTCCTTTTCATACCCTATGGTTATAAACCACAATAAAATACCCACCATGACATTTTATATATTTCCGACTCTGACTTTGGTTAAAAACCAAATAGTAGAATTATGTAATTCTAAGTTACATTCCTTGCTAATGTACTATGGCTTAAAAGCCCAAAATATCATTAATGCAAACCTTTGGACCCCACGACATACTCAACACATTTATGTGACATGTCTTACCTTATCGAAAACTTGATTTACCTTTATTACCCCACATATCCATAATATTCATCAAGGCGTAAACTTTGGTTAATTCAATTTTGGATAAAATCAAAGTCCCAACCTATATTAACCTTGGCCCACAAGACTTCGCATATTCTTTGTGGAATTTCACTAACTAAACTTTATGTTATATAGTTAACATAAAGTTTATAACTCACCATCAACCTTGCTGATGCACATATGTCGATGCTCCAATCGCATATTAAATCATATACACTCTCGGCCCTGCAACTTCACATTTCATTAGAATTTCGACTTTGGATAAAACCCAAAGTTAGCAACATATGTATGTTGTATCCGGTCCCACAGTTGTCAAACACTCACCGTTGACCAACGATCTATCTGCACGTCCATCGTTCATCAAATCATCCAATGGCTGGCGCTTCCTTGCGCTCTAGCTCAACGATCCAATGATCATCGCATAATAAATTTGCACAAGTTTTAATTCTTCAAACTCACGCGAAATGGCTAGTTTTTAAATTACTGTCGATGACATGTGTCAATCGATGAATGCTATCGCGTTCGTTTCAATGATTTCCGCTTACCATTCAAGAGCAGTGCAAAGACCATTGGTTGATTTTTAAAACTACCTCATGGTTCCGTCTTCGCCACACTTCCTCATGGTTCCATACTCGTTCTTTGAATTATAATTCCACATGAAATCCTCAATGTAGCTCCTCCGCACACTTACTCATGGTTCCATACTCTTGGTTTCGTTATAATTCCACACTAGTTCCGCTTCTCATTACCACTGTGCTATTAATTACAGTTCTTCTTTCCTCAGGTCTATGCAGGTTCACCACTTCCTATTTAAAAAATGTGCAAAACCCTTTGGGTTTCCCAAAACCAATCCTCTGTTCTTCTTTGTTCCGATCCTGATTTACGTTCACTGCCCGATCAGATGTACTTCTGATACATGTATCCAAATGCCGAATTGGAAACAATCATTTTCTTTCTTGTGTCATTGATCCTTTCAGTGATCGATGATTGCAATTTCATCCAATCTTCTCAAATGTATATGTAACCCTTATTGCATTTCAGTTCAAATCATAATATTGCCATTATGCCTGTCTCGACATTTACATTAAACTTGTCAATGGTGTGCAGAACCACCATTCAAACTCTATTTTCACATAAGATATAAATAGAGTCACATAATCACACGCCTGTTCATTCATTCCTTCATTGAAACTCAATAAATCAGTGCACACAATAATTCATAATTCAAATTCCTCCATATATACATATGAAATTAAATAATTACAAAAGACCTCTAAAGACCTCTTGTTTCTGGCCTGATATTCAAATCAATGGCCCTTTTCTCCAACTTCCCGTAGGCTTAACAAACAAACCTCTGTTTGTTAAAAACCCTACTCTACCTCTACTACTCTCTGTCTCTTTGCCTTTGAGGCTTATTATTTTTATGCAGAATAATCTGAATTAATTTAGGTTTAGATCCTTCATCATCTCAACAAATTCCTCAAAATCCTAGAATTTATCTTTTATTCATAAAATCATGAAACTGATTCTAACTTATGATTTACAATCAATTCTCAAATTTCTCATTCCCTATGGAATCTAAAGTATCCTAATTCTCTCATGTTCTCCAATTATTTGAGAACATTTACAACATAGTTACCAAGTTCGAATTCTATCAAGTATGAAAAAAAATTGGATCACTTAAAATTCAATACTTGAAAAATTTCGGAAATATACCTCTTACAAATATGGAAGTATATTAATTTTCCAATATTTTAAATCATTGAAATGGCCAATTATAAAGTTGAAAACCTCAAAAAAATTTTAAAATGATTTTTGATCAGAAATGTTACAAATTTAATTATATATTGGACCAAATCACTTAGTTTTGGATCTAAAATAGCAAGTAAGATAACAAGTTTTAAGAACCCAACTACATCATAAATTATATAATACTCAATATTAAATAAATTTCCATGCAAATTCCATATTAAAATGACAATATAAATTTCACATTATCAAGCATTCTATGTTTGGAATGAAGTCATATATTATATATAAACCCTCTTTCAAAATATACATTTGTATTCTCAATTGCTAATCACTCATAAAGCAACCCAAACCAAATTCTAATTTATAGCATATAGTAACAACATCTGTTATTTTTGTTAAACACCATGTTGAAGCACACACATGGTGTATGAGAAAGATGAAACACACACATAAGAGAACTCAACCAAATGAAGGATAAGCGTGAGGCTTTCTTATTTTCCATTATACAAAGATGTACATTTATAGTACAATGGTGTGACTCTTGGTTTCATATTTCAAGGTCACTTGGACTCCATTGTGACTTTTCGCATTCCACACCTACCCATGTAGGATTAGGTGTTCCAACATCCCCCCTTAATCCGAAGGGGTATTTGTGAGTCCAAGAAAAGAGTTGTAATACAAATTTGCAAAGTATACATGGCAGTACTTGGCTGAATCAACTCTCTGAAATGTTGGAAAAAGGAGGTGGTTTTAGGATGACCACAAACACTGGAACGCAAAACTTGTTGCAGTTCCCGGAACTCTTCCAAAACTGGCAAGAAGCTGAAGGCTTCTGCTAGAGGAATTGTCCCTCATAAAAAAAGGGAGACCTTCGACCTAAAAGAAGGGAGGTCTACTACCTGTGGTGGTTTTAGGTTGTCCACCAACCAAAGATGATGGTTTTAGGTTATCCACCAACCGAAAATGATGGTTTTAGGTTATCCACCAACCGAAGGTATGCTCATGGGCATCTGTATCTCTGACTACATCTCTGAATCCAAAACGACGAATTGTGGCTCAGGCTCGCTTGAACTGCTGGCTACAACTCTGAACATGGAATGGGAGATTGTGGCTCAGGCTCGCTTGATCTGTGGTCGAAGCTTGTACATGACCACCATTTTCCCCCCTGTCAGGGACAAGGTGAGATGATGGCGAAAACTCAACTGCAAGTTTGCTCAATATCCGTGAGCAAGTTCTAACATGTGTTGTAAACATCTTCTTGGCTGCTGATGACCATTGCCAAGAAGCGATCCATCCAAGATGAATCTTTGTTCTTGCAGGAGGCTTGTGTCTGAAGCATCTGTCTGAAGAATGGGTGTGCCGACCACAGTGCTTGCATGGATGAAGATCAAAACAATGATCTTTCATGTGGCCAACTCGATCACAGTGTTGGCATTTCTTAATCTGTTGTGGAAGTGGAACAGGATCTGGAACAACTGCAGGTGAACTGTCATACAGGAATCCGGCACTCTGAAATATGATGGGCTTGGTGTAGTCTGGAATATGAAGGACACATCCTTGTCATATCCAAGACCAGTTCGGTGCTTGTTGTGGACAAGCGCTTCCCAAGGTCTGATGATGGGCTTGAGAAGTGCAGGCTGAACTGCTGCATCTGCATGTAAATTCGCTCTAGTACAAGGAACTGAATGTGGATCAACTGAAACTTCACTGACATGCCGCTGATGGGAGTCAATCTCAATCTTCTGAACAGAAACAGGTTCAGAATGGTGACTTTTTTGCTGAAGTTCTTCTTGCTGAAGCTGAGTTTCCAACCGCAAAAACTCAATCTTTTCTTGTGCATCTTGCAAACAACTTTGAATGTTACAAAGAGCATCCTTGCTCATTTTTATCATGTCATCAACATTGGAATGAATGAGGCTATTCAAAAACTCTAATGCCTCATTGATTTTGGCCATTTTCAACAACTTAGGCTCAAAAATGAAAGGGTGTCGGCTTCAACCGAAAATGCACCCGTTTACAATGTGATGCAACAAGAAATACAAAATGACTCAAGAGGACTTCCAACTATGAAAAGTACAAAATCTGCTCCTCAAATGATGGAGGGCAATCAACAATGACTTATATCAACAATTTCCAACAACTCAAATATTGATTGCAACTATGAAGAAGCAATGTCTACTCAATACAATATCACTGCAAAATGAATGTGCAGCAAAAACAACTGTGCAAGAGGCCTTTAAGGTAGCTGAATTCTCTTATTCAAATAACTGTTTTTAATGATGGCAAACTTGTCTTCAAATGTCAAATCTTCAAAAAATCACCCTTCAAATCAATGCCACAAATCACAATGTAAAATCTGCAATTTTCTTGTCATTTCGTTATTTTCTCATTATGCCATTTCTTATTCCTTTCTGCTGTTTAAGTCTTCTTCCTCTTTCTCTCCTCTCTCTGCTGTTTTTTTTTTTAAATGGGAATAAGTTAAAAAGGGAAAAGGAAATATTCATGGGGTGGGAGAGAACTTATTTAAAAGAATGTGAAAGGAGAGGAATTAAAAAATTTAAAAATCAAATTACAATTGGGAGGGAGATTTATTAAAAAGGGGGGTGGGGGAGAAGATTTAAACAAAAAAAATAAAAATTAAACAACTAAAACTGGAGGGAGGCCGAAAGGCTCGGATGGAGAGAGAGCGTTGGAGCGCTGCAGTGAAAGGGGGGGCAGGGTTTATGGAGAGGGCGAGAGGAGATGCGGGCTGAGTAGATGGGTTAAGGAAGGATGTGTGTTGCCGTAGGTTGTGAGGCGTATGAGCGGTGGGTGAGAGCAAAGGGTGAAGGGGTCGGCGGTGGAGTAGCAGCCGGGG
This sequence comes from Pinus albicaulis, assembly GCA_034641835.2. Lineage (NCBI taxonomy): Eukaryota > Viridiplantae > Streptophyta > Pinopsida > Pinales > Pinaceae > Pinus > Pinus albicaulis. The sequence continues at coordinate 1,260,537,971 of CM076574.1, read as the reverse complement.
GTTGCGGTGAGGTCGAGCGCTCAGAAATTGATACGCATTGATACACTGTAGAGAGTGGGCCGGTGTTAAGGGGCGGAGTATGTGCGTTTGATGTGTTGAAGCCCGTGGGCAGAGGGTTGGGTAGAACGATGGCTTGCAACTCGGCGTTGTTGGGTAGAACGATGGCAGAGGTCATTTTTTTTTATTTTATTTTTATATTTTATATTTTATATTTTTGTTTTAAAACAACAGAGTAGAGAAATCTGAAACTCAAAACTTTTAAAACAGTAGTGGGAAATTTCGCCAGAAATACAAGATTTTATGCAATAATACACAGCAGCGGATTTTCCTCCAAATGTGTTGCAGAAACAAATCCAGCAGCAGAAAATGCAAAGAGGAAGAATTTTCCAAATTATTTCAACAGTAAAACTCAGAAATCTTTCCAATAGCTCAGCAGCAGAAAAACTCAAAATTATTTTCCATTAAAAAGCCAGAAACTTCAGAAACCCTCTTTAAACAGTGTTTTCCAGCAACTCTTCAATGCAGAAATTAATAGAAATTGCAGGAAAAATGAGAATGAAAACCTTCAGATGGGTAGTGCTGCCTTTCTTCAAAACCACTGCTGCTCTTCTTCAAAACAAATTCTGAATGCTGCTCCTTCTCCAAAACCACTTTCTGAATGTGGCGAAAAGACTGCTGCAGAAATCTCTAAATGCCTCAAAAATGCAGATATGCACAGGCCATAAACACAAATGGCTCACTCAATTTGGAGCAGGGCCAGCAATCGCCCGCTCTGATACCATGTTAAACACCATGTTGAAGCACACACATGGTGTATGAGAAAGATGAAACACACACACAAGAGAACTCAACCAAATGAAGGATAAGCGTGAGGCTTTCTTATTTTCCATTATACAAAGATGTACATTTATAGTACAATGGTGTGACTTTTGGTTTCATATTCCAAGGTCACTTGGACTCCATTATGACTTTTCGCATTCCATACCTCCCATGTAGGATTAGGTGTTCCAACAATTTTGTATAATATAAAATGTTAAACTTTGTAGTTTTATAGTTATTGAAAATCCCAATTGTCAAAATCCACCATGAAAAAAAAATATGAATTTTTTTATCTTTACTAAAATATTTTTGATTAAATTTAATAAGCTTACAAATTATAAATTTAAAAAATACATATAACACTTTTATTTTTTATTTTTTTGTATAGCTAAATTTGGTAACTATGATTTACAATATGTTATTTTTATGTTTTTCTTAATGAACTTTGTTTTCCAATTCATTAGAGAAGATAGTTATTGTTCTCTTGGCAAATGCAATGCATGTTGACTTATCATTGTTATTCAAAGTAGACCACACCATTTGTAATTCTTTGTTGATAGTTGGTAATGGGCAAACTTTCACTTTTGCTAAATATTTTTGGTAGCTCTTAAACATAAACAACATAAACAATTAAAGTACATACTCTAGAGACAAATGAAATAAAAAATGTTTTAATTTTTCATGAATAAAAAATATTTTTAGTTTAAATGATTTTTTGTTTTATTTTGTTTATAATATAAAATTGTGGGAATATTTTTTAAAAATTAGTAGAAATTCTTTCGGTAATAATCACATGTGGTTCATCATCAAGACTATGTGAGAGATCAGACCCAGACAATGAGTATAAATAAATGTAGAAATGGTTCAACTAGCCGTTATCCTAACGGCTAGTTTGACTTAGAAAAAGTAAAAATTTCATTATTTAATTAATTAATTAATTAATTTATATTTTTAATTAATTTATTATTATTATTTTGATTTATTTATAAAACCTTCAATATATTTATACAACTAATTGACCAATTAATTAATAAAATGGTAAGTAATTTAACAAATCTTGGTGTATATATGTAAATTTTGATTAAATTATATAATAATCACTTATATAATTAATTCTTTATTCATGAAATCTAATTAAAAATAAACCATCTATCAAATAATCAAACATAGTCAAAAAATAAATAAATAAAAATAAAAATAAAATAAAAATATAAAGAATAATATATATATATTTTTTAAAATAAAAATAAAAATAATAAAAATCAAAAATAAAAAAATATAAAGATAAATAAAAATAAATAAATAAATAAATAAAAACAAAAATAAAATATAAATATAAATTCATAAAAATATTTTATTTTATTTTAATTAATTAATTAATTAATTATTATTATCATTATTATTATTATTATTATTATTTATTTATTTATTATTATTATTATTATTTTTTAATAAATAAAAATATAAAAATAAGTAAAAAAGTCAAGAATAAAAAATTATATTTCCAATTTTTATAAAAAATATATTTAAAATTATATCACAAGTTTTATTTATTTAAAAATACAATTTAAATACAAATTTATATTAAAAAATAAATAAATTTAAAACTAAAATTTAAAGATAAATAAAAATAAATAAATAAATAAATAAAAACAAAAATAAAATATAAATATAAATTCATAAAAATATTTTATTTTATTTTAATTAATTAATTAATTAATTAATTATTATTATTATTATTATTATTATTATTATTTATTTATTTATTTATTATTATTATTATTATTATTTTTTAATAAATAAAAATATAAAAATAAGTAAAAAAGTCAAGAATAAAAAATTATATAAAATTATATATCCAATTTTTATAAAAAATATATTTAAAATTATATCACAAGTTTTATTTATTTATTTATTTAAAAATACAATTTAAATACAAATTTATATTAAAAAAAATAAATAAATTTAAAACTAAAATTTAAATGAAAATTATATAAAAAATCAATAAATTAAGAATAATCTCCGAAAATACCTGTCGAAATGAAAGCTTATTCCCCTATTCGACTTCGAGCATGATTGAGATATGGGTGGCCTCCTTCGGACGAAGTTTGATCACAGTTCCGATGAGGCCCCGTTCATCCAATAAACATTCGCTAGAATTTTAGTCACTGCATACCAACTACGAAGGACCCCTGACTAAAGCACTGACGGCTGGACGTCTGAGAAGGAAGTGTTCATATTGTCAATTAATAATCAAATCCGAACTCTTCTCAACGGTTTCAAATTATACTTTAAAAGTTAGAGCTCGTTCAATGTTTCCAACCGGTTCAAATCATCATAGTTATCGATTTCGAATTCGAATCCGAGTTTGATATGAGAGGAAAATTTCCAGAATTTATAAAAATCTGATTCAAAATTATGCGAGTCTAATTATATGAGTTTATTTTAAGTAGAAAGTTTTATAAACGGTTTTGTAATTATAATTTAGTTTTATAAAAGATATTATAAAAACAAGGGGAGGGGGAGAGGTCATTTTTGGTCTCGATAATAAAGTGGTCGGGTTTTGGAATAGTGAAAAACAATTATGTGTAATATCTTGTTTTTTTAAGAAGGTAAATATCTAGGATAATTGTTTTTGGTGACTCTATGTTAGTTATTAGTCAGTTTACCAAAGCCAAGAAGGCCATCAACGTTGATTCCTTACCACTAAGTCAAAGGATACTTGTTTCAACCTCTTAGTTTGATCATGTGGACTTTTTTCACATATATGGACATTTGAACTCGGTGGCTGATGGGCTAGCTAAAAAAGGCACCACTATGAATCAAGGTGTTATTGATTTGAATCACAGGTTGGGCCTCTCTCCAATCCCCTAAAATGATGGGCATATTAAGCTCTAATGTGATTGCTTGGGTGAGACCTTCCCTCTTCTCTCCTCACCTTCAGAATCTATGGAGTTTCTAGAGGAGAATTCAATTTCACTCCAAAGTGGACTTCTGGGCCCATATTAATCTTGTGTTTCGATCGACCATCTCCCATTTTTGGCCCTAGACCTGCATGGATCGCCCTTGGTGTCATCTGGCTCCGTCTAGGTGGCATGTCACTTTGACTCCTTTCCCTCTCGAAAGTCTTGTCTATTTATTATGCCCCAGTTCGAACTTATTGCATAATTTCTTGGTTGCGACTCTCAATGCTCTGTGCTTAAATATGGAGTTAAATCTTCTGTCCTGTGACGCTCCCTCGATGTTGTTTCTCTGTCCTAACGAGAATACCATGAAGATTTGGTTTTATTTGTTGTAGATTGGCTCGTGCAAGGGTTCCGACCTCAATTATATATCAAATCCTCTGGATTTCTTGCCTTCACATCCGTCTCTCCTGGCTTCTGAAGTTGATTGTGTAACTTCCTTTATGTTAGGTAGTTGGGCCTTGGCTCTTCTACTCACACAACCATATTTGGTTTTAATAGTGGGGGGTGTGAACTCTATTGTATTTGGAAGCAGGGACTCAGGTTCTCGCACTAGGATGGCTAGTAGCTATGATCCTCGGGAAAATCTCTACGCATCTATAGTGATTGATATACTTTTGGAGTCTACTGAGGCTCCGGTGGTCACTTCAATCCAAAAAATGAAAGACATGGTCGAGAGGCAACGATGCTCTTTCTAGCTCTTCGTGGAGGCTACGCTATTAGCCCTTCTTGCAGATATGGAGGACTGTTTAGATTGGTTGAGGGAGGAATTTCGTTAGCTCAACGCTCGTCTGAATTTGTTGGAAATCTCAAATACCCTTGTTGATAGTATTGCCCCTGGAGGTTCTGGCCATGGTATTCTTGCGGAAAGAAGGCGGACACGTTGTGCTAGTGATTCTGAAGCAGTTAATATTAGTCCATGGTGAATCGTTTGCCTTGTTTGGCTTGTTGCATCTAGTCAATGTTAAATCTCCATTGTCCCTATGTGTAATATCCCCCATCACGTAAGTTGCTAGAAGGGAAGCCTATAGCTCAGTTTTATCACTTGGGCAAAGAGGCAAAGGTTAGGGGGTAAATTTTGGCCTTTTTCGGAGTTAGGAGATATAGGTAAATGGGTCCCACACTCAAATGGGGGGCACAAGAAGGCAATATGCACCCTTAGAGAGAGAGAGAAAGTGCGATTTAGTGGAAAGTGGGTGGAGCCACACGCATGGGCAAATTACCCAGCAGGACATCCCATGCATAACGAGCCATTCCAGCTGACCCACGATTCCCCAATTCATGGATGGGCCCATGGGAGAACCATATTCATTTGTCGCCTTGATGAGGTCATTTGCATAGGGGTTTGATGAGTATGATGCCTTGGATCGGAGGATTATGATGGCAATGACTTTTGGGGAGTTTTGCCACTTGAAGGACAAGCATAGAGCTGGAGCTGGAACACTACATAAGGGAGGTTAGCAGAACCAAGACTTGCAAAGGATAGTGGGGAAGATAACACCCTAATTTTGATGGATCAACCAGGAGTTCTGCTAGGGCGTGGGTGTAGAAGTTGGTCACTTATTTCTAGCTAAACCCCATGAGGGAGGTAGATGCAATCAATTTTTCCACCTTGCTCTTGGATGGAGACACACAAGAGTGGTGGTATTGTGGGATGATCACTCTAGGTCATGTTGGCATTACTTCCTACATGGAGTTCACGTGAAGGCTCGTAGAAAGATTTGATAGGATGGACCTAGCGCTGCACTTCAAAGAGTTGGCGCAATTGAAGCAGACAGACATTGTATATGCATATATCAGAGTTCCAGAGCCTAGCTATGATGGCATCTGACATATTTTTGTTGAGGGGCTGACAAACCCATTGTGTGGTTGGGTGAGGGCCTACAAGCTTGTTACTTTGCATGATGCGATCACCTGGAATAGGGACATGGTGGACGCAATTTCTAACACCAAATTACCTCCCATGCCGACCTTTCTTTAGAAGGGTAAGAACACCAAACCTCCTACGAAGGAGTGGACAAGACGCAGGCAGATGGATGGTGAGACCAAGAGGGACCTCCAGAGGAGGAAACTATGTTTTACGTGTCAGGAGCCTTGGGCCCCTGGGCACAAGTGTTCCAAGGGCAAGGCCCACTATATTTTGGTTTTTTCTATTAGTGAGTCTGATGAGGAGGGGGAGTAGGAGTAGGCAGGAGGAGAGGAGCACCACGATACAAGGGAAGAGTCACATTACGAGGGTGCCAAGGGGGAATCATTGCTTCTCTTACAGGGATTCTGATATATTATACATTGTGGATCAGGGGCACCATTTAAGGTCAGAGAGTGATTGTTTTGGTCGATGGTGGGGCCACCCACAACTTCATAGATGCACAATTGGTAGATCAAAGGGGGTTGGAGACACAACCTTTTGAAGGCTTCTTAGTTCTAATACCCAGAAACTAGACTATGTAGTGCACTAGGATGATCCCCAAGATGAAGTTGACGATGGGGAACTACATGGTCATTGATGACTTCTCCGTGGTGAACGAGCCAGACACCAATGTGGTGTTGGGGATTCAGTGGCTATACTCTATAGGGCGCTACACCACTAACTAAAGGTAAATGGAGATGGAGTTCATAGGGCTAGATGGGAAGAAGGTGGTGTTGAGGGGCATATGCATTCCTACCCACCTCAGTTTGTGACAACCAACAAGATGGAGGCAGATCTACTGAAAGGAGATATAGCATGGGCAGTGGAGTGCAGGATTTTAAAGACAAGGATAGGGACTCAGATATAACAACATCATCCAAACATTTTAACGGTCTTACAGAGACATCAGGTAGTTTTTGGAGATATTCCTCTGGGTCGTCCCCTAGATAGAGGGTTTAACAACACTATTGAGCTAGAGGCGGTGGTTCAGGCGGTCATCCCCACTCCCTACATACATTTCAAGGAATACTAGGATGAGATAGAGAGGGCTATTTATGAGTTGTTAGCCTTGGGCCACATTAGGTTAAGTTCCAGTCCCGTCGCTTCATCTATGGTGTTGGTGAAGAAGAAGGGCGAGACCCTCTGGATGTGCATTGATTATTGGACCCTCAACAAGAGTACGCTGAAGAACATGTACCCTATCCCAAGGATAGACGAGTTGAGGTGATCCAAGTACTTCTCTAATTGACTTACGCTCTGGGTACCATCAGATTCAGGTGAGATCAGGATATCTCAAAGATGACATTTTGATATCACTATGGGCATTTTGAGTTCTTGGTTATGCTCTTTGGGATAACCAATGCACTGACCACCTTCTAGTCTTGCATGAACCATGTGTTTCGGAAGTAATTGCGTAGATATGTTTTGGTGTTCTTTGACGACATCTTGATCTATAGTAGGACTTGGGAGGAGAAGTTGCAACACTTGGAGGAGGTGTTGAAGATTTTGGAGGAGCAACAACTTTACGCCAAAATGTCCAAGTGCGAGTTTGGCCTCACAAAGATGCTTTACTTGGGCCACATGATTGGAGAGGAGGGAGTATAGGTTCATCAAGAGAAGATCCAAGCCATCATGGATTGGCGAACTCCTAGGAACCTGACCGAGTTGAGAGGATTTTTTGGCATATGTACCTATTATAGGCGGTTTGTGAAGGGGTTTTCTCACTTGGAAACACCCCTTACGAACCTCACAAAGAAGGGGGATTTTGAGTGCCTCTAGGTAGTCATGAGTTCATGTCCTGCTGTAGCATTGCCGAATTTTTCACAACCCTTTGTACTAGATTGTGATGCATTGTGGGAGGGAATTGGAGCATTTTTTATGCAGGGTGGTCAACCCATTGTTTACAAGAGTTGGATGCTCCATGAGTACAAGAGGCTGTACTCCATCTATGATAAGAATATGTTGGCCATCATGCATGCATTGGCCAAATTCAGACAATGCTTGGTGCGAAACCAGTTTAGGGTGAAAACAGACCATAACAACTTGCGATTCTTCTTGGATCAAAAGGAGCTTAATAACATGCAACAAAAGTGTGTTAGCAGGATTCAAGCATATGCCTTTGAGATAGAGTATGTGAAGGGGAAACATAATATAGTGGTTGATGCAATATCCAGGAGGTTTGCGACACTCTCTCTCATGGACATCACCCAATATTGGAGGGCGTAAATTTTGGTGGAGTACTCTAAGAATCAACAAGCTTGTGAGATTCTGTATGGCACATTTGGGGATGGCAAGTATAGGGTGATGGATGAGGTGATCTATTACAATAACAAGATCTACTTGGTGCTAGGATCTCGACTACGGTTGAAGATCATGCAGGTAGCCCATGATTCACCTCTTGCGGGACACCAGGGTTCCTCAAAACTTACAGGTCTACTAGAGAGCAGTTTACATGGAGAGGCCTCAAGGGCGATGTCTGGAGGTACGTGCAGGAGTGTAACACATGTCAGAGGAACAAGGTGGAGCAAACATATCTGGCCAGATTGATTCAACCTCTTCATATTCCAAAGAAGAAGTGAGAGAGTGTCTCTATTGAATTCATCGCCGAACTTCCAACTGTTCAAGGGTGAGACTACATTTATGTGGTGGTGGATCGGTTAACCAAGTTCACCCACTTTTTCGCTATTCCAGCCAGGTACTCAGCTTCACAGGTAGTCAAACTCTTCTTTAGGGAAGTGTTCAGGTTGCATGGTATCCCTAGCACCATCATTAGTGACAGGGACAACAGGTTCATGGGGGGCTTTTGGCAGGAGCTATTTAGACTGGTGTGAACCAGCCTTACACCCAACAACAGTTACCACCCTCAAATCGACAACTAGACTGAGATTGTGAACAAATGGCTAGAGGGTTACCTGTGTATCTATGTGATAGGTCAACCATAGGTATGGGTGAAATGGCTTCATTTGGGGGAGTATTGTTACAACAAGAAATGCCACATGTCCATTGGGATGACCCCCTTCAAAGTGCTCTATGGCTCTGAGGCTCTATCATTTGTTGACATGGTGTTTGGGAACAACAAAGCCCCAAGGGCGAAGGATTGGATTCAGGAGAGCCAAGAGATCCTTAGGGCTCTCAAGGACACCTTGCATACAACACAAAATTAACAAAAGGTGTATGTAGACCTCTGCAAAACAAAGAGGAGATTTTAGGTGGGACTTGGGAGACGTGGTGTACCTACGTTTCCAACCTTAGCGATAGTATACACTCAAACAAAAGGGGGTTGAGAAGCTCAAACCCCACTTTTATGTATTTTCCAAGGTAATTCAGTGAGTAGGGGAGGTGGCTTATGAGTTGGAGCTCCCCCCTGGAAGTAGAGTGCAAAACGTATTCCACGTCCACTACCTGAAGAAGGCGTTGGGCCAACAGGTGATAACCATACCATAGCTACCACCACTTGATGATGAGGGACATTTGGTGTTGTTTCTTGAAGTCATCCTGGAGGTGCGGGTAAAGAAGCTCAAGAATAGGGTTATCAGGGAATTCCTTGTCAGGTGGAAGGATTTGCATTGGAGGATGCTACATGGGAGGGGGAGCAGGTACTACAACACCTAACATTGCAGTTGCTTGAAGACAAGTAAATTTTGGCAGTGAGGTCTTTAAAATCTCCCATCACAGAAGTTGCTAGAAGGGGATCCTATAGCCCAATTTTGTCACTTGGGCAAACAAGCAAAGTTTTGGGGGTAAGTTTTTGCATTTTTAGATTTAGGAGATATGGGTAAATGGGTCCTACAATCAAATGGGGGCCACAAGGAGGCAATACACACCTTGAGAGAGAGAGAGTGCAATTTAGTGGAAAGTGAGAGCCACCAAGGGGGACGCATGGGCCAAGAGTATTTAAGGCAAAAAGGGAGGCATTCCACACCATTTTTTAACTATTACACTTCATAATTTTACCTCTCTTGGAATTGTTCAATGGAAGGGTTCATGTGCTATTAAGAACAAGGGTTTCAAGCGAAATCCACACCAGTTTCAGAGAACTTCGAGTGTCTCACTAGCTAGAAAATTTGGGGAGTCCATTCTGGGGCTTCCATAGGGTGACATTTCAAATAGATCAAACTTGTAGTGCACACTTCCTAGGCGCAAAAATAGTTCAAATTAGTAGTTAGTTGGACCAACTTCAATGATTTGGGTGAGCAGAAGTGCAAGAGCATATCTACATCTTGGAGCTGTGAATTTGGTGGAAATTTGAAGGGTTATCTTGGGGCCATTTTTGAGGGTTGAATTCTCCATTTTTTGGCAATGTATGGACCTCATTAGGCAAAGTTTGCGCATGCCTTGGAGTTGGGCTGTTGGGGAGCTTGAGGAGCCAAGGAATTAGGCCTTTTGGATGCTAATTTCCTGATTAAGGAAGAATTTATTAGTGGTGGAGTTGGGGTTATTTCTAGTGGGAAAAATTCTTGTAGAAGTATGCACAACTGGCCAGTTGGGCCATATGCACATGTTGGAGGGCTTCCTCGTTGAATTGGAGTTGAGGCAAACCCTTTTCGGATTTTGTGGGTTTTTGGAAAGGAGTCCCGTGGCGGAGTTTCACGTTGATCCGGGCAGTATTTGGAGCAGAAATCATCGTTTCAGTTGGCAACCAACAATAAACTATTCACTGGGCAGTGCACATTTCTCTTCAAGGGTCAGTGCACATTTCTCTTTAAGGGTTATTCGTCACCTGGGTCAAAGACATCTTTCTAGGTTTTGTTCAACTTGCTTGGCAAGCCCAAGTTCTATCGTTTTCATCTCATTCTATGTACCCAGTGCCGGATTAGTAATAAAATGGCTCAGAGTATTTAGAGTAATTTTGTCTCTTTCGTAGGTCTTTTTGTAGAGTTTATACTGGACACGTTTTTTGTCTTTACTAGTTAATCAACCCTAGAGGCAGTAAACATTTTGTTTACTCTATTGAAGCACTGCTTTTTGTTTCAAAAAATCGATGCAAGGGTTCTGGGCCCATATCCAGCTTTGATTACTTCAATCACCATTACCATTTTCGTTGAAAATAAAAATATATTATAACAAACACAATCATATACATTAAATGGTTGGTAATGACTTATAAATATCAAACCACTTCTTTCATAATACATCAATCAATTACCTAATTTATAATTTAGTTTTAATTTTATTATTAGTATTTATTAATTATAAAAATAATCAATGTATGAATTAAACATATATACATTTAAAAACATATATATTTAACAATATTTTTAACCATGGAGATTCAACCCCCTTTATCATGGATATTTTTATCTTGTAAATAGGTTTTGTTACAATACCATGATCCAATAGCATGGATTATCAATACCACATGCCTAAAAAGCCATAGTTCATTTCATATGACACTTTTTCATATGATTATTTTTTTAAAAATTAATCAATTTAATTAAAATGGAAAAAATGACATAACTATTTTGACTTAAATCTTAACCTTGTTGCTACTATTAAAAAGATTTTAAAATATTTTGTGGAGATTAAATCTCTACTGTCCACCTATTAATTATTGAAAGTTAAATTAAAATTCTGAAGCCCTATTCCAAAAGAAACACATCCACTTAATTATAATCCATAATATAATTGTGTTGATAGGTGTGTCTATTTGAAATAAGGTTTCAAGATTTTTAATTTAATTATCAATAATTATTAAATGGATGAGATGGATTTAATTTTTATGAATATACTAGAATATTCTTAGTAGTATTCTTCGATCAAAGGTTGAGATTTATCTCAAGAGTAGTAGATTTATTTTATGAGTAGTTAAGCCCTTTGCTCTTTTAAATAAATTGAAGAATTAAAAAAATGTGATTTGAATGTTGAGATTTATCTCAAGAGTAGTAGATTTATTTTACGAGTAGTTAAGCCCTCTGCTCTTTTAAATAAATTGATGAATTAAAAAAATGTGATTAGATTTATTTTATGAGTAGTTAAGCCCTTTGCTCCTTTAAATAAATTGAAGAATTAAAAAAATGTGATTTGAATGTTGAGATTTATCTCAAGAGTAGTAGATTTATTTTATGAGTAGTTAAGCCCTCTGCTCTTTTAAATAAATTGATGAATTAAAAAAATGTGATTTGAATGTAATCAACTATAATTTTTTGGACATGTAGTATTGATAAACCATAATATTGTAACAAAACCTATTTACAAATTAAGAATCTCCATGGTATAGTAGGAGTAAAAATCTCCATGATTAAAAATCTTGTTATATGTTTTTTTAAATATATATGTTTAATTTATATATCAATTTTTTTTAGATTCACTTTCTATTATTAGTTATAAGAATATTAACATATAGGCTCACTTTTCATACTCTGGAAACCAAATCAAAGGCAGGTTCACGGTGCCCTCTATCAAGGATATTTTTAAGGATAGAAAATTATCTTGAAGTTCACAAAATTGGCGAATCTCACAAGTCCCTAGTATGTAAACCATAAAAATTTTATTGATGTATTTATAAAATTATTTATATTTATAATGATTTTATATATACTCTCTACATATTGTTGGCAAATTTTAACATAAAATAATTTTATATTTTAAAATTTGGACGAATCATTTTTATAAAAAAATGGAAATTGGCGAATAATGTTTTTGGAAAAAACATGGAAAATTGACCCACCTACGAATCTTAGCGCCTAAAATTTTCCATGCCCTCCATCTGCCAGTCTGAAAACCAAATCAAAAGCAAGATCTGAGACTCTAACATATGATTGTCAATATCGGTAACATATATACATGATATGCCTAATAAAACTAAGCCAAAAAAATGGGAAACTAGGCTTTATAAACTACGATTGAATATGAAAAAAATATAAGCCCTTAGACTGTAGTTAAAAAAAAAAAAAAACTGAACATCATCTGCAATGGAAACAACAAAGCCCATTTAATGTCCTCGATTTTTCTGCACCAAAAAAAACTGAACATCATCTGCAATGGAAACAACAAAGCCCATTTAATGTCCTCGATTTTTCTTGCACCAAAAAAAATTGAACATCATCTGCAATGAAAACAACAAATCCCATCTAATGTCCTCGATTTTTCTTGCACCACCAGGGGAGTGTGTGCTCTTATTGCGGAGGCCAACATGACCTCCAACTCCTCTTTTGCAGCGTATTCTTTGATGGGGCACGAATGATAGATGGAGATCACAACAAGATAGAAAGCAAGGCAGAGCAAAGCAAGGCAGAGCAAGACACTCAGGGAGGAGAAGGTGAGAATGACTGCAGAAAATGGAATGCATGGCGAGAGGGCGAAGGGGCTTCCTTTGGAAGAGGATGCAGGAAGAGCGTAGTGCAAGAGTAGAGAACGCTCAACTAAACCCGAATTACATAAAACCCATACACAAAAAGAAAAAGAACTTAGAAAAGATCTAGCTACGAAGGAGAATTACCTGAAAACATTATTTTGGCTAATTGAGAGAGTTATTCCTCAGACACTCGTTGAATTGCTATAGATGAACTAGTGATAGCTCCTTTCCTTGTCAGATTTCGCGATAGGAGAATGGAGGGAGGTTGTAAGAGCAACTAGCAAGCCTTCGACTTAAATTGAAATGAGACTCCAAAGAGGAAAATTTTTCGAGAGACAAAGTAATGATAGGAAGGAAATAGCCAGGCCAAGAGGGCTTGGTCCTTCCACAGGCTTAGCATTATCAAACTGGCAGGCGAGAGCTTGATAATCCAGGAAGTTGCTTTAAACTAGATACGAAGCAGACTGTAGAATAATATCACAAAGGCATAAAACATTCTCTTATTTAACTTATAACTGGCCGGATTAACCTTAAGATGCACGACGCCTTAAATGGCAGCCTCCAAATCCTAGAATTCATTGCGACTTAATGCGAGGTGACCCACATTTGTGCGGGTTTGCCATTAGGTGCCTCTGTAACAACAATTGACAATGTGGAGTGGGCTCTTCTATAGTCATCCAATGCCTCAGCATGAAGTAGGTTTGTGGAGATCAACTGTTCTCTGTTTTCTTTGTCTTTTTTTCTTGTTATCTTTTTCTTTTTTCTTGAATGTTTCTTATTCAAGGAATATATTAATGTTTTATAATAATAATAAAATTATAATTTAATTTATTTTTATGATTTATTTTAATTTTGGCAATGTAAGATGTATTATGAAGTGTTTTGATGTCTATCAATGTTTATTAGTCATTTAATCTATATGACTGCAGTATATAAATTAAATAGAATTTATGTCTATTATTAAGATGAAACATAACATATTCAAACTTCACATTTATTTTTTATGAGAAGGAATGCTAATAAATTACAATATCTTCTCAATTTCTTTTTTCCTAGGTCAAGACAATTTCTAAAGAAACTTCCGGTTAGCTGCTTAAATCACTCATCAATCCATAATCAACATCATAACACTTACTACATCATACATCTCATATTGCTAAAGTTTAAAAAAAATAAAAACTAAAAAAATTGCAACTTTAATTTAAATTATTATTAATAATAATAAATAAAAAAAACTAATACAAGTTAAAATATATATACATTTTAAAAAATATGGAAGAAGATTATTAGTTATGGAGATCCTGTCATTTTATCATGGAGATTCTTAATCTCTAAATAAACTTATATCATAGATTATCAGTATGGAATATTCAAAAAGCCTTAATCCACTTTATATAATATTTTTTTTATTAATTAATTTAAAAAAAATGACATAACTACTTCGAAAATAAATATCAACTTTTAATTTGTATATATTATTATTAATACTTTAGAATATTTCATAAATATTAAATTCTCTACTCCCCATTTTATAATTATTAGTTATAAATTAAAATTCTAAAAAAACCTTACCTGTTATAATCTACTGTTTCTTTTTATATATTTAATTATTATCCTTAATTTGAATTTCTTGTATTTCTTGTAGTTACTATCAAATATGAACTATGAACACTTTGTCGAATAAAAACTTAATTCTTTATAGCTGAGTTTTTTTTAAGCACCTCCTCTTAACGATATTTAGTTGTTATCCTTAATTTGAATTTCTACTGGGAATATGAACACTTTGGTGAATGGAAACTTGATTCTTTATAGTTGAGGCTTTTTTATAAAGTTTTGTTGGACCATCAATGGCATATAAAACTTACAAACATTGAAGTGTTTTTATTTCGATATAATAGATGGGTTAAATTTATTAGTGTATATCTGGAAATTTGTAATTGTTGATTTATGTGTCAAATGTATGGCATATTTACTTGCAACCTTCATTGGCAGTGATGAAGTGGTGCTTTTTGTGCAGATTACTGTAAATTATCTTTTATCAAACTTGGGGAAGAGTTATCCAAATACAGTTGGGATTGTCGATCTTGGAGGTGGATCTGTACAGATGGCATATGCAATCTCAGAGGAGCAATCCAAAAAAGCACCAAAACCTAAAGGAGATGACACATATATTTCAGAAATCAATCTATATGGAATAAAATATCAACTATATGTTTACAGGTAATTTATTTTAGCGAATATTTTACAAGTAATTTTTATATGGAATAAAATATCACACAAATGTAAAAGTTCATTTTATTTTAGCGAATATTTTACAAATAATTTTATTTTAGTGAATATTTTCTAATCAAATATTTTATATTTTGTTTACAACTAAATTTCTTTTAGTCAATATTGTAACGAAATATTTTATATATTAAACCTAAATGTGTTTTTATGAATAATTAAAATATATTCTTAATTAAATTTTTTTATTTGAAATAAATAAATATATATTATGTTATATATAATAATAAGATCACATCTCATCAAGCAATATGTGTAGGTAAAGTTGAAATATATTTAAATATGTTAATTTTATGTGAATGTTTTAAATATTTTATATGAAAAAAGAAAAATGGTGGGTTAAAGGATCTTAGTTTTAGTGATTTGGTGAATAATTTGTTTCTTAATTGTGTGGGTTCAAGTCTTTGAAGACATATTGTAACTGATCTGTTTGTGGCATTTATGAAATAATTGTAAGAAAAAGGAAACATGATATATTCTTTAATCATCTATATTCATTTAAAAATCATCCATAGGGTGTAATAAATATAACAGAATACTCTATAAAAACAAATTTTAGAAATTTTAAGTTATCTTTGTTAGAGGTGTTACCCCTTAAACTAGCAGGGGTCTTAGGAGGGGATCCTAAAGGGAAGCTGCTAGGTCAAGGGAAACAATGGAGAGATAGCCCACTGTTGCCTCAGTTAAGGCTCCTTGCTCTTTACGAACTTTCACCGATAGGAGGAGACCCAGTATAAAGTGAATCACTAGATGAATGAGTCAATGAAAGGGATGATGAGTGATTCCTAAGGCCTATTCACAAGAGAGACTCAATTGTATGTTTTGCTTGCTTGAGAAGTAATCTATAAGGCTCCCTAGGAAGGGCCATGGGGATTTCAAGGGCTAGGGTCGGAGATAAGACTTGTAGGGAAGATACCTAGTGTTAGTAATCCTTGTGAAAACTTGGTTTCTGGGTGGTCTTTGTGAAATTAAATTCAATAGGTTGTGGGACCATACTGGACCAAGTGGACCCAACCTTAGGTCAATGGGATGGAATTGATCAACCAAGCGTGTGCTTGACCTAATTGAGGGGGAGAAGTGGATCAAAGGAAAATTTTTCTTTGATTTTGATGCAATCATCCATATGAGGTCACCAACCAAGGGAAACCTAGGGCAAGAAACAATCCTTTAGATAGGGCTTGCTATATATGGAGATCCCATCGTTAGATTTGCTTCAAATTTGAAGGGTCTCTAAAGAAAACATCAACACAATTGTGGACCAAAAATCGAAGTGTTTGAATGACTAGATTGTGAGATAATTGATGCCCTACATGACCCATGTAGGCTAGGCCTAGAAAAGAGAAGAAGATGAGAGAGATAAGCTTTTAATGTGATCACTTATGGAAGGATCAATGCCTAATCCCTTGGGAGAGATGGAGTCAAGGAATAATTTATAACTTGAAATAGATTCATCTAGTCAAGGAGGCCTTTAAAGAACTTCGCATGGCATTAGGGCATGTTAGAATCAACTTCAAGGTCTTTACACTTCGATTTTGCAATATTCGATGACTTATCAAGATAAATTTGACACAATTTATCTCTAGGAACATTCACTCATTCATACATGGCCCATGACATGATGCAACATTATAAAGGATCAAATTTCCACAATTTCGCATAAGAAAAGCAGTAAATTTCAGCCTAGTATAGCGAAAATCCCAATAATATGCATGTGACAAAATTAAATAACAAGAATAGCATTAAAATAACACTTACATTTAAGAAAAGAGTATATCCAATCACCTAGATATGCCAATAGAGAAGCTCCAAGACAAAATGAAAGAAATTTGAACATCAAAATTCATTGTTTCATCCAAACCGGTCCTCCAAAAAGCATAGCGAAATTCTCACAAGAGGAGATAACCCAATCCAAGTGATAATGATCAAAATGAATCATCCCACGTCTATTTATACACTCTCTAATGAATTCAATTTAGCTAGTTTGGTCTAATTGAGCCCCTAAACTAAATTAATTGCATAATTACAATAATTTTGGTGACAATGCCATCAAATAGCTTAATTATACATAAATAAGTCTCTCAAGCGGGTCGAATGATCAACAAAGTGAGTCGTTGGGCCTTTGAAGAGGCCTAATGAAGTCCAAAGGGTACCATGATGCAAAAATGGACTCCCAACATAGTGGGCAAGAGGTTGGCCCCTTGTTTTCCAAGCAAGAACTTGTGGTGCTCCAAAGTGGGTGCGGGGGCACAAGGGCAACCTCACGGGTCTCCAAATGGATTGAATATGCCTGTAGACCATTTGTAAGGGCTAGGATGATGACATAAGCCCTCCTTATGGAGCGAGGGACAATCCTCTAGATCCTGAAACATCTGCCAAGTGTATGGTGCGTCTGTGGAGCCCACTGGGAATGGTGGCCCAGGGGCATCATCCTCATCCATAACAGTGAAACATGAGCAATCAATGAGCGTTGTCGGAGATCCATGAAGTAATTTGTGCTATGGCGGAGGCCCATGGCTCTCAGCGCTCACCCTACTAGTGCCAATGTGGCCCTCTAGATGGCTAGGACCCCATATAGGGAGACCAAGCCCCAAATGGAGATCCACCTGCAATCCTGCATAAGATCCAATGCGTCCCCTTACCCTCCAATACCAAAAATCATTAGAATAATCAAGTAAACGAGCTTACAAGTCATGGAATCAATGGGGCACTTCATGGTGGCATGCCCTTCCACAGTGGGCTTTGGTATCTATAAGTGTCTCCAAGTTCAATAGGGGGTTAGCCAAGGACCCTATTAGGTGGTTTCAACCTTCATAGGGGGTGACATGTCCATGGTACATCCCTCAAATGGTAGGTGGCAAATGATATAATAATGGAGCAAAGTGGGGATCAAGGGAAACCATCCAGACCACAGGCCATGGTTCATGGGTAGCTACAATAAGGGAAGCCCACACCTGGGTATGTGAGTGTAGGAGGGAGAAAATCATGGTACATGAGTTACATCGACCTTTGTTTTTCCACACTTCTTCATATGTCTTTTGCCTTTTATTTTCTTCATAATTGCTCGGGGTTCCAGGGGATGAGAGCATGATGTGTAATAAGTAGCAATGGTTACCCCCTTAAGGTGGGGCGGTTCATTGCCCACCAAGGGTTTGGACAATCATGGGTTCCTTAATGATGGAGGGGGCTCATCTAGGGCCCATAGGAACCAAGGTGATGACCATGGATTGGGGGTAGAGATCACGTTTGGCTTTTGCCGACGTGCTAAATTTGTATGTCTCGACCATATTTTGCATATTGTGGTACATTTCCTATTGAGAGTGGCCAAATTATGCTTTTTATTTTCTTTTTAGCTGCATCAACCTCTAGGGCATCATTCCAAGCTCGACCCAAGGTGTGGACAAGGGGATGGGGAGGCTAACATTATGTCGACCTGGATGGGAAAATAGATGAATGGGGCTAAAATAAGTGGAAGGGGAGTGATGTAGGTGGTGTCGGGAAGCGGGACTACACAACCAAAATCGAGATTTCCTCATTTAGTGCCAACACTAAAGCCAAATGGTCAATAAAGGAGATCCCACGGGACTAGGATACAATGGTAACCACAAAATTAGGCAGTGGAGACAAGAATACAAGCCTAACCCACTCTTTCCGCCGAACCCCCCCACCAATCCATGGCCAAAAGTGCCCATGACAAGTAAGGAAAATTACTCAACTATACCAATGAAAATCAAAATCTTTGGGGTTGAAAGACCCACTTTCACACATACATTAACATACAAGTGGTCAAGGAACCACATGGTTGGCTCAGGTGCTAGAGACAATGGAACATTGAGCTATCTGGCGACTCTAAGGGGTTGCTGGTTGATTCTGAGGACCATCTAGGATAATCTCCTATATACGCTACCCACAGGTGGTGGGTAACATTTGGCTCCAACTGGGACATGGGCTCTCGGGGAAAGTGCATGAAGCTATTTGGACGGGAGGCCATGAGAACAACAACAATCTCTTGGTACCCTAGACCTGTTACCTGCGCATATCAAAGACCAAGCACACAGGGCAACATGTTTTTCTGGTGTCTTATGGTTACCCATGCTTAGTATTAGGCCGCAAAAAATCAACATGAAAGTAAAAATATGCAAGTTTAATCTGAGTGCAATTAATCTATCATGAGAATATCATATGATGTTAGTTCTAATGAAAAAAAGAGCTCTGGTGTCTTATGGTTACCCATGCTTAGTATTAGGTCGCAAAAAATCAACATGAAAGTGAAAATATGCAAGTTTAATTTGAGTGCAATTAATCTATCATGAGAATATCATATGATGTTAGTTCTAATGAAAAAAAGAGCGTGCAATGCATCCTACCCTAACATGCATATAGTGTAATGCCCATGCTAAGTCTAATAATAAAGCTAGTGCAACCAGCATACCATTAAATCAATATACATATGCTTGCCTATATGATTACTTATGTAGCAAATCCCAAGGTGAATGTAGACACAATCACATGGAGGATGAAGCGGGTGGGAGGTGGGAAAAATATGATTTCCATGCGTGGTAAGAGGAAGTCGTAGGAGAAGGAAAATAAGTCAATCTAGAAGTGCGGGGCTTTCTCTCTAAGTACACGATGGTGGAATGGATGATCACCCTTAAGAACGCCCTATCACAATCACTGCTCATAATATTATGCTTTGTAGATGCCAAAAAGGGACAACATATTAGTTTCGCAATGGAATGATTGTATTCCCAACCCTAAGGGTATGAGGGTGAAGGAGGGATGCATCTAGTGGATGGTTCTTTCTCAACATCATACCTAGGGAGGTTAAAGGGCCCATGGTCATTGAAGATCATTCGAAAAGGGGTGAGGGATTCACTTGTGGAATATTCACGATGATGAAGGGGAGTGAAAGGAAAACAGGATGGTGAAGTCTCATATTCAACCAACTTTTCTTCCTCAAAATCATATTTTACAGCCTTAAGTGGTTTGAATATAAAATCATAAGGATGATAGGTGGGAGCTTTGTTGATTTCATCCTTATTAGTATCGAAGATTGGGTCTTTAAAAGGAGAATCGATTACTTCCAATTGCTACTCATGCAAGGGAAAATAATAATTCTCCTCCCCATGGATATCGATAGATATGTCATCATAAATAATGCCCGGGAGAAATGGAAGATCAGTCTTAATATCATCGTCCTTGTCGGTATCATAAATGGGAGCAAGATCAACTTGAGGACCCACAATTTCCCATTCCCCTTTTCAATGCGGAAGTAATCTTCACTGTAATCTTCTAAGGGGCTAATGTGATCACCTTCCCCAAGATTTTGAAAAGGAGAGTTATCAGGAGTAACATCCTTGAGAAAGGTAAGGGCAACCTCAACTTCACTTTTCATATGTTATAGGCTATTTTGTCACATCCAATCATTAGGCCTCATAATGGGATCAATTAACATCCTATTACCCCTTGTCAACATCATTGCATAAGGCCCTAAGTGAACCTCCTTCATTTCCCACAATTTCTGCTTGAAACCACCTCATCTAAGCCAATTTTAGCACCAACGCTCCCTGGCTTTCCTCTGGACAACGTTCACCTACAGGTTGCATCACTGTGGCCAGCGTTGATCACCTACAAGTTGCTCCCCTTAATCCTTGTAAGCGAGATGAGTCTCTAGTAGATTTTGACCAAAGAAGATGCTTGATTTTAAAAGCTCTCTAAGAATGGGATTTTGGTAGAATAAATTTAAAAGGATTAAGGTATTGCATTATTAAATCATTGTATTTTGAGGAGAGAAGGATTTTTTTTTGGAGTTATATAAATAGAATTA
Source organism: Pinus albicaulis (assembly GCA_034641835.2). Taxonomy (NCBI): domain Eukaryota; kingdom Viridiplantae; phylum Streptophyta; class Pinopsida; order Pinales; family Pinaceae; genus Pinus; species Pinus albicaulis. The sequence goes on along the minus strand of CM076574.1, from coordinate 1,260,516,876 downwards.
CAACTTTATTTGAAAAATCACTCACCTATCCACCCTAAAAGTAGGTTTGATCACAAATTTTCAGTTGTTATGTATGATTATTATCTTGGTTGTAGTCCAGTGAAGGTAACTTGCTATTGAAAAGGCAATTGAGGTGCTTTGGGGAGGAGGGTGGTGGGGTAGGGGTGTTATGGGAAAAGGAGAAGAACAAAAATATGAAAGGTGGGTGTTGGTAGTGGAAGAGAAAAGTATTAAATATTTTAAGAAAGATAACACAAGCATTTTACCTTCTATGTGTTGAAATCTTAGTTAAACTGAGAAGGGGGGGGGGGGTGAATAAGTTTAACACATTCATAATCTTTTAAACTCTTATTAAACCTTATTTACACCTTCATTTCATGTCTAACTTAATATGTGAGTAATCTTAGAGTGTGAGCAACAAGTATTAATATAATATAACAGCAGACTTAATATGATAGCAGCATGTATTAAGCAGATGATATAAATCAGATCAACACATAACATCATGCACAGAGACACCATATATAAGTGGAAACCCATAAAGGGAGAAAACCACATCTTATTATTGTTGTGATGCAAAGGCAAGCTCCAACTCCCTCTCACCACTGTTTTTCTGCAGGCACCAACCTACAGGAGGCTCCTACCTCAATTCTGCAAGCTACAACTTGCAAGGAAGCACCAACTCCTTTCAATTTTCTGCAGGCACCAACCTACAGGAGGCTCCAACCTCAGTTAGCTACAACTGACAGCTATCAAGCTGCAACTTGATAGGGAAGCTCCAACTTCCTCAATTTATCAAACTGAATGTTTGCTGATTTACCTGAGATATCAGCTCTGTTTTGTAGCTTCTCTTTCTGCTTTTCTTTTCTTAATCTTCTCTGCCTGTCTCTTCTATACTCTGCCTTCTCTATATTTACTCTCTCTAACCTCTCTTATGCATATCCAGTTGATATTATTTATAGAGTTCCTCACATGACTGTTTGTATTTCACAAAGAATTTGGAGTGAACAGTCATGACTCTTTGGCTTCTGTCTTCTTATTCCTATATCCAACCCATTTTTAAAATTATAACAATATGTACAAATTTCCATGCTACAGTGGGATTTTGTCTTTTCCTTAGGATACTTGCCTTTGCATCACAAACAATATAAACAACAAAAATATTTACATTTTCAGTTACACATTTCAATATCACTCAGCTCTTCTTCTGAAATTTGGCTTTACTGGATTTTTTCTTTTTCTACTGTTGTTTAAGAAACTGTTTTGCATTCTCTTTGTTTATTGTCATCTATATATTTCACCTGTTCACTGCACTTTTTGAATCCCTTTGCTGTACATCTCTTCAACTCTACAAATTTCCTCTACCTCTGTTAGGCCTCATACTTCCTTTTTTTGTGTGCATATGAAATGGATACAACAAATTTGTACTCAATCCAACTGTCGATCTGGGAAATTTCAATACTCCATTTTCTGGGCTGGCAATTTAAATAATTAAAATTTACTTGCACATAAAATTACCTGCACTCAATTTAGTACTTAACCCAATTTTTCTTTCTATGCATATAACCATGCATCTCCAACTTTTCAGGCCTTTGCACTTATATGCTTGATTTAGAACAACTGTAATATTAGCTCACAACATAATATACCAATATATTGTAAATTTTTCACCCAGTGTTTCGAAATGCTGCATAGTATCCTTGACTTTGTCTTAAACCCCAACGCATCAACATTCGATATATATTAACATAAATAAATTCTTATATGCTCATGGTTTCCTCATAATATATATATATATATATATATATATATCTCCGAACCTTAGGACTAAAGTTATAACCCTTCGCACTTTATATTAAATCCAACGCTCTGTTTTAAACACATAACCGTATAATAAATCTTGGTTCCGGACCCCACCTGCGATGAATCTACACCGTCGATCGTTGTCGATATGATCCAGGCTCTTTTATTAAACTTTAGGCAAAGTCCAACGTGCGATCACCGTTCGATGGCCCCTTCCCAAATCAACGGCTCATCACAATATCGCTTGCCGTCTTGGTACGAACTATAACGTGCGATGGCACACTTTAGACGATGGTTTTCCTATTTCGCTCGGGGACACGCATCGAGCTTTCTATGGAATCGCTCGCAACTCCTCTAATACCACTCTCCATATAAGGGTGGTGCGATGAATACCAGAAACCAACGTTACTGTTCACTGTTCCTCCTCGTGGTTCTGTTGTTTACTCCGGGTTCTGTGTTATTCCCTTCTTCTACGCTCCACCTCTTCCCTTCCAGGTTCCGTTCATCAATGCTCTATTCCGTTACGCTCAGGTTCCTTCGCCTTTCATGTGCAATTCCTCAACACAGTCTCTTAGTTCATACTACAATTACCAACGATTCATTTCTATTCATAGTTCCTTAACACAAGGTATCATACACTTTCAATAGAGAACATGAACACAATTAATTTAATTCTACACAGGCGCTTATAACAATCCTTCCCTGTATTATAACCATCAATTATAAGTCGACCTTCCTCAGATTCTCATACAGACTAAACACCTTCGAATTATACGTAGAGAGCGTAGGTTCACACACATTCATCTATCAAGTCCTTAACACGGATTTAACCATACAGGTTCTTCATGCGCTCACTTCAAAACTTCTAGCTGGCCAGATCTTCAATCTGATGGCCTTCTGCTACATTACTCTGTCCCTAACTCTTCCCCAGGTTTATGCAGCTCTCTGCAGGTCTGCGCCCACTGATTCACTGCTTGTTTCTGCTTCAATACATTGCTTCCTCTGCGCCTTGACTGCTGCTGCTCCTTACTTCTCTTTTTGCTGCCTCTGTTCCCTGTCTTCTACTTTGCCTTATTGCTGGTTCAGGTGCTGCTCCTTTGTGCTCCTGAAGCTTCTCTAAAACTGCCTCTTCTTCATGTCTCATGCATTATGAATAGTTTAGGTGCTGCTCCTGTCTTTACCTTTGCCATCAATGCCAACATTTCCAACACTATGTGATGATGATCAAATTCTTTTTGAAGAGGAATTTTTTTTCTACATATTTTTGTTTTGACTTAATAATCACAAGAATGAGGTTGGATGGATCATCATCAATGTAATGAAGAATGCAGGAAAATAAGAAAATATTAGTCCGTTTCTTCACATGCAAAATTTTTAATTGCAATGCTTTGAGGACAAACCTTGAGGATGGTACTATGTTATGATGCTAAGGGGCATATATGGGGATTAAAGGTACATGTAAATGTATTTGGACCATAGGTTTTGGATTGAAAGTGAATGGGTGCATTACTAAGATAATCCTTAAACACTCTCTAAGATAAGTCACTGATTAAACTTTTATAAATTATAAAATATTTTAAGATACAAATTTCAAAATATTTAATTTAAATTTAATAAGTAATATTTACTTTATATATAATTTAACTTACTATAAATATTATTAAAAATATAAATGATTTATTAGTTAAAATATTTTTTCAGTTAATTTTATTTTTTTTATTTTTTATTATATTATATTATTTTGTTTTTAATTTATAATTAAAATTAAAATTTTTAATAAAAAATATTAAATAAAATTTATAATAAAAAATAAACCCAATATTTTTTTTTTAAGACAGAAACGGTTAGTTTTTATTAATCGGCGCCAAAACAGCAGCCGTGAGCTGTTACATTTCTGCTCTGGCTAAGAACGCAGAGCAAGGTTCTTCTAATGCGACAGAGAAACTTGCTGCAGGTACTGTGATCGCCTAACATGGAGATTCTGTTAACAATGATTCTTTGGACGGAAGAAACGCTGGGAAAGGCATTGATTAGAGAAACCTTGAGTATGCCAGGAGAGTCACTGATGAACGCTGGAGTTTGAGGAGAATGGGCAATATGATTTCCTTCCGTGATAGCAGGCAGTCCCGTACTTTGGCAGATCAGGAGGCCTAGTGGAGTTCCCTCCCTTTGGAATCCTGTAGATCCAAAATGAAAAGCTGAATGAGCGTGGTTGCTTCTACCACTGGCGCTGAAGATGATCGCCCAACTCCCTTTCATCGGATTGCAAAGGGGAACAGCAGGGTAAGTAGGGGAAGGGCACAACTCGAAAATTTGGGGATAGTGGTCAGGTTGCATCGATACAGAGGGAACCAAGATCATTAGCAACTGGTCTTTCAATTGAAAATGAAACGGATCAAACAGGGAGAAAGATGGTCGAGGCTTGGAAACAGAGCAGAATCCAGAGGGAGGAGAGGCCCAAAAATCACAGGTCTTAATGGATATTGCAGATTGTGTCAGCATGATTAACTGAAAGAGATCTTTTACTCCGAAGAGAGCCTAGATTGGCTTCCATGTCCGCCTGGGAATTTAATTTTCTGGGGATATGAAAGAAAGAGATTTTGAGAAATTTTGGCAATATAAACCTGATTTTCCTGAGGATGATGGATAATTGAAGCTTAGTAGGATTCTTATGAGTGTTCAACGCCTGGATAATGAGCCTGGAGTCCCCGAAGACAGCTATGGAGAGGAAATTACCTTTAATCGCTTGATTCAGACCTTGCCACAGAGCTAGAGCCTTCGCTCTGTTATTAGTTTCCCTGCCCAGACCCTAGGCAAAACGAAGCACAGTTGAACCATCAGGACCCAGGAGAACCCCACCACCTCCAACGATGCCAGGGTTGCCTTTAGAGGCCCCATCAAAAAATAGACAATGTTCATTCAGAGCCGACCTCCACTTAATGAACTCCTGCTGTCCCAACCGAATTTCCCAGTTGGAATGGGCAATAGCCGGAGGAAGGGAACGATCCTTATGATTTGGGAACAGCCCTTTCAACCAGAGATCCTCCTCACTGTCCAGCTCTTTTCTATTCTTTATGATAGTATTGGCTGCTAGAGATTCCCCCAAAAAAGCTTTGACTTTATTGATGACTCTTGTCAGATTACCGTTTTCATTCCTGAATGATTTGTTGTTCCTTTCCAGCCACAACTTCCAGCAAACAAATTTGGGAATCCACATCCAACAAGTTTTAAGAAGATGTTTTTTAGAGAGATCGAACGGAGATAAATTGACCCAGTTTTGGATAAGATTTGGGATGCTTGCTGGGAGCTCTATTTTGTCAGAATCTAGCAGCAAGACACCCTTCCAGACTTCTTGAGCAAAAGGGCATTTCAAGAACATATGATCAGCAGTTTCTTCATCCAACATACAAAGGGTGCACATGGAAGGTCCTTCCATACCACGCCTACGAAGATTATCTCTAGTGAGGATGTTGTTGTGTGCTAAAGTCCAGCAGAAGAAATCAACTTTGGGGAGAGAGGGGAATGCCCAAATAAATTTCCATTGAGCAGGATCCGGAGGAACATTCGGAAAGGCCATCAAACTTTTGTAACCTTCAGAAGCTGAATATGCACCAGAAAGTGATCCCCACCCTCGTTTATCCTTGGCAGAAGCTTTTAAAGGGGATTTCCCTTGGAGCCTATCCAGAAGTACCGAGGCTTCACCTTCCAGCCACTGAGGAATCTCCCCCAGGTGCCAGCTGTTCCAAAGTCTAGAAGCATCCTCCGACCAGGTGGAGATGTCCCAGAGGGTATTTAAATTGCGGGCCTGTAGCCAGGCTTTGATATTGGCGAGATCTTCCATCTGATTCAAAGGTTGATCACTAAGAATTGGATCATCCCAAATTCTTATTTTTTTGCCATTACCTGGGATCCAGTATAGATTATGGCTGAAGTGCTCCAAGGCTTTGAGACAGAGTTTAAAAACAGGAGAACCTTTGGAAGTTCTAGGAGGCTGGTCCAAGCATCTTAGGCGCTGCCCATGAAAATATTTTTTCCACAGGACCTTCTTGCTCCAACTTAAATTTCCAGAGACAATGTTCCAGAGCAGCTTGGCTCCCAAAGCCAGATTCTGGACAGCTAGATCGCGCATTTGGAGACCTCCTTCCATAAATGGCTTTTTAATAGTATCCCATTTAACTAGGTGCAGCCTTCTTTCATTATTTTTTCCTCCTTCCCACAGAAAACGCCTCAGAAGAGCTTCCATTTTTCTTATGAAGGTTTTAGGGGCAAGGAGGATGGAATGCTGATATAACGGCATACTTGAGAGAACAACTTTCATCAGAATGACCTTTCCAGCGTTGTTCAGCCAAGAGGCTCCACAGGCATGGATTTTGAGTTTAAGCTTGTCCAGCAGGGGAATCCAATGGGCTACTTTAGGAATGGCCTTGAAGATTGGGATCCCCAGATATTTAAAAGAGTCCCAGGCCCGGGATCCTTCCATATCAAGAAACCTTGCAATTTCTGATAATTCCTTGACCGAGCAATTCCAGCCATAGATTGTGCTTTTTAGGTAGTTGATCTTGCTGCCCGAGACCTCTCTATAAATGTCCAGCTCCTTCTTGAAGTATCTTGCAGAGTTTATGCTTGCCCCACCAAGCAATAAAGTGTCATCAGCAAATTGGGCATGGTTTATGTCTTTGACATTGCGAGCCATACGAAGGCCAGGGAGGGTTTGAGTCTGTTGACCATATTCGAGCTGGAAACTGAGCATTGTGGCTTGAATAACATAAAGAAGCGGGGACAAGGGGCAACCTTGTCTAAGGCCCCTAGAGGCTTGGAAAAAATCTGAAGGTCGACCATTGACCAACGGCACTATCCAAGGAGAGGCAATGCAGGCTTTAACCCAATTAATAATGGCTGAAGAGAAGCCCATTTTATTCATCACAATAAACAGGAAATCATGTCTCACCCTATCAAAGGCATTTGCCAGATCTAGTTTAATCACCATACCTTTCTCCTTTCGGTGATAGCTTGAATGGACTGCTTCTTGCACCAGCACAATATTGTCCGGAATCTTTCTCCCTTTGATGAATCCTCCTTGGTTTTCAAGGATAATGGCCGGCAGAATCTTCTTAAGGCGATTGGCTATAATTTTGGTGATCAACTTGTAACTAGAGTTACACAAAGAGATTGGCCTGAATCTGCTGAAGTCGGATGCGCCTTTCTCTTTCGGAATCAAGGCAAGAAATGCTGAGTTGATGCCGCCTCCGATCTTGGCACAAGATTGAGATTTCCTGACCATTCTCAACAAGTCATTTTTTATCATGGCCCAACAGGAAAGATAGAATATTACAGGGAACCCATCCGGGCCAGGAGCTTTATCCGGTTCCATACTATCCAGGGCAAATTTAAGTTCACTCATGATGATTGGAGCAGTCAGCATAGAATTGTCATATTCTTGGACACAATGAGGAATTAAGTCCATCGGATAGGCATGAGGATCAATGGGAGGATCATCGGGGGCAGAGTAGAGATCTTTGAAGAAAGAGTGGGTTGCCCGCTTTATGCCTTCAAAATCCTTGATCACTGCGTTTTGATGGTGAATTTCTTTTACAGTTTTGAGGTGCTTGCGTGCTTCAGCTTGTTTGTGGAAGAAGCTATAATTTTTTTCCCCGACCTGCAACCAAAGAGTTCTGGATTTCTGTCTCCAGTACTCTTCTTCTTCCCTACTTTCTTTGTGGAGTTCTTTTTGCAGATCAACTTCTATTTGAAGGAGGTCGAGGGAGACAGCAGTATTTTCCAAAGTTAATTGGTGGGCAGCAAGACTGTCCAGGGCCTCCTTTCTTTTGGAGGTGGGAGATTTCAACTTTCTAGCCCACTCCTTGAGCCTTTTTTTTAGTCCCCTCATTTTTTCTTCCCACACATAGAAAGGGGAACCATGAACATGCCTGTTCCAGGCCTCTGAAACCACCTCTTGGAAGCCATCATGCTGAAGCCACAATGGGCTGAATCTAAAGGGAATAGAGCCAAGGTATTCATCCAGGGAAAGATCAAGGAGAATGGGTTTGTGATCAGAGGTACTGTTTGGCAGAATTTTGGAAGAGGCCATTAGACTGCTGGTCAGGAAAGAGGATTGGACGAGAAATATATCCAATCAAGCAACAATATGGCTGGGGCCAACCCTTTTGTTGGACCAGGTGAACTTCCCAGATGTGGGCTTGATATCCTCCAGCTCCCAACTCAACATAAGGTCTTCAACCCACTCTCTAGCTGGATCCCTGACTGGGGAGCCACTCTTTTTCTCATTTGCAGTTAGACTGACATTCATATCTCCTGCAATAATAATGTTTTCTGGATTTTGCAACGAAAGGAAGGACAAAATCGAGTCCCAACATGATTTTTTCTCAGATGGAAGGACTGGAGTATATATATTGAACATACTTACTTGTTGGCCAGAGTCTTTATGGAGGAGCTTCGTGAAAAGCCAGTGGGGAGAGCAATCTTTCTGAATCAGGTCATAGAGAGAGCTATCCCAGAAGGAAGCGATTCCACTGGAGGCGCCTCTCACACTGACAACACTCCCATGTCCTTTATGCCAGAAGGATTTTCTAGCATGGAGGAGGTGAAGTTCCTCCAACTTTGTCTCCTGGATGAGTAGGATTTCAGGCGAATACATTCTCACTATATCTTTCAGGGCATCTTCTTTCAGTCTTCTGCCTAATCCTCTGCAATTCCAGGAGACGTATTTCATTATTTATTGGCTTGGGAGGTAGTGGCTCCTTTTGGAGCCATGCCATGCTTGCGCCCGGATCTTGTATTCATCATTCCCTTGAGTGTTTTCTGGGAGCCTTGGAGAACATCCAGATAAGTTTTCTCCTCTCTCTGTTTCTTCTTGGATTTTCGACCCCTGGCCGATTTGATAGGGGTGACTTGCGAGCTATCAGATTCATAGACTCTTTCTTCTGATTCTTCATCAGAATCAGAGGCCAGGCTGATATGCTCTTCTTTATCTGCATTTCCTTCTTTGCCTCCATCTGCTGGGAGGGTGTTTGTTTCAGTATCATTTTCTATAGTGTTCTTCGACAAGTCTTCCGGTTCTTCTTGAGCCCTGATGGTTTCTGCGTTCCCACCTGAGTAGGAGCCAACCTTTGGAGCTTCATTGGCCTTTGGCTTGGTCTGAGGCTTTCCCACTGGCCCAGCATTTTTCTTCTCAGTCGACCTTGGAATAGCCTTGCCTCTTTTGATTTCTTTCCACCCTTCTTCGTCCTCCTTAGTCCCTGCTGGGGCTTTAGGACAATTCCGTTGGAAGTGTCCGTGTTCATGACAGGTTCTGCATTTGAAAGGCAGTTGCTCGTAGTCCAATTTTTGATAGTGATGCCATTCTCCCACTGTAAGTTTAACCGCCTCAGGTAACCCAGCTTCTAAGTCGACTTCCACACAGATTCTAGCACAAGTGTATTGGCCCTTGTTATCTGCTTTGTTGATGAATCTTCCCAGACCATTCCCAATCATTTGCAAAGATTGAAAGCTCCAGCAGTGGATCGGAAGGTTGGGGAGACGAACCCAGACTGGGACCTCCTTCGGGACATCGACTGAAGGATCGAAGTCAGGGGTCCATTTATTGAGATACAGACCCTGATTTCCCATGAAATACGGACCATTTCGGAATACTGGATCTCGGTCTTCTTTGGAGGTGAATTCGAAAATGAAAAAGCCTCTGCCAACCACATAGCAGATCACATTATTTTTCAGTTGTGGTCTCCAGTTGCGTTGAATCCAATCATCAGTGGTTTTGGTAGAAGGCCATCGACCCATAAATTGCCCAACCAGCCCTTTGTCAGTAAGGGCAAGGGCAATTTTAATCGGTTGTTCTTCTTGTAGAGCGATCTCAGGGATTTCCTCAAGTTTTTTAATGAACTTTGGGACCTCAGGGGCCAGTCGCTTCTTCCCTTTCTGTGATAACAGGCGGCGGAAAGCTTCTTCAGACGAAAGCGGAGGAGTGGGAGAGGGCTCCCCACCCCCGGGATCACCCATGGCGGCAGCTATGTCGCAGCAAATGAAGAACTCAATCCATACCCCACAAGATAGCACCCCTGCAAATCCAAAAATCAGAGGGCCAAAAACGCAGCGTTGAAGATCTGGGCACCGCGAAAGATCAGTGCGTAGCGCTCAGCCAAGAGAGGGGGCCGATTCTGCTCGTCGCGCCGCCCCAAAGTGACGCAAGATCCAACGAAACACCGCGCAGCTCAACACGGAACAAAAGAAAGCCTGACAGCAGAATGAGGGCAACAGAGCCCTCCTTGGCGCCCAGAGGGCCGAGGCCACCGCCGCAAGCTCAGAGCAGTTGCAGAGCGTCCAACCTAATCGCACAACACTACATGGAGTTTGTAAAAAATAAACCCAATATTATAAATTATATTTGAAAAACATTTGTAAAGAAAAATTAATTAAAACAATTAAATATACACTTATAACATTTACAAATTAGATATACACTTAAACGCTGATGTATGATTGTTTGTTTTAGCTAATGAATGAGATAAAGAATGATGTTTGTCTTAAGCTAAAGAATGAGATAAAAAATAGTGATTGATATGTGTTTTTTAAAAAATTTGGATAATTTTTTTTCAAGAAAAAGAAGTATATAAAATTATATATAATTAAATTAATTTATATATATATTTTAAATTATTAAAATAAAAAATAAAAAATTAAATTAATTTATAATATATAAAATTAAAATTAATTTATAAAATAAAAAAATAAAAAAATTTCAATTTATTGAAATAAAGTTGGAAATTAATAAAAATGATGTCTTTGAGTGATTTATTGAATCAGGATTATAAAAGGGTTCATATTAACATTACGTTTCTTTCATCTAAAGATTATAGATGTTACTCTACAAAAAGCACTTACTCTTGTGTAAAATTGCAGCTATTTGAACTATGGTATACTGGCGGCTCGTGGAAAGATCTTGAATATTACGATGGACAAAGCTTCCCCATGCGTTTTAAAGGGTTATAATGGTATGTAACTAATAATATATTTAAGTGTTCTTTTTCAATATACTCTATAATATTGAGAGAGAGTATGTGCATTGTTGATTTAATTTTTTTAATGAGTTTATGTATTTATTTTAAATTGTGTAGTTATTAAGTATTAAGAGGAATTAATTTTTTGATATATAATTTTTTTTTATGTAAAATTTGAAAAAAGTTTATATTTCAAAAGATTTTAATTCTTATGTATTCTTAATTTTTGGATATATATATATATATATATTAGAAGAAAAAAATTTCTAGCATAGCCAAAACATATTCATATTAATTCAAGTGAGATAATTACATTAAGGTATGAACCTCAGTTCTTAACAAGCATCCCAAAAAGAGGAAAAGTTACCCAATTACCAGTCCCAAAAACATCAAGCGTCTCGCTTTATCCGATGAGGCAGATGATACATAAAGGAAAACATAGTGTTATCAAAGGACAGCATAATGTACCAACTTTGTAAATTGTAGAGCAACTGTCGAAAAACAAAAATTCTGTTAAAAAATGCTAATCCATTGCCAATGAATTAAAACGGAAGACTGTCTTGTCAAAAACTAACTTATCCCCAAGTTCTCCCTTATGGCATCTATGTAAAACCTTTGTCTTCTCCATGCTTCAGAAAAATTTCACTGTTCCCTTTGCCCTGCTTCCAGAGGCGTCCATTAGTTCATAGTGCATTTCTCCAAAGGTCCCTTGCAAGCTTTTTTTGTATAGTCTATCTGCGGTGTAGTTTTTCTCATTGTATATATGATTGAAAGTTATGTGACAAAAAGTCCTGCGGAGTTCATGGATTCTTTCCATCCAAGTATATAAGTGTCCGGGAGCTAGGGTGTTCTGATTGTTCATGTGATCTATTAGAGTTTTTGAGTCTCTGAATGCCCAAATTTTATCAATGTATAGCTGGTTTGTGAACACGAGGAGTCCCCAAAGGCCCAGTAATTCCGCCTTGGTATTGGTGCCTTGTCCCCCGTACCAATGTATTTTATAATGACATAAAAGGCTTATGATTAACTAGGCACCGCAACCACATCTATAGTTCTGAGCCGCCCCATAAAAAAAACCAGTTAGGTAATGAATGTCAAATGGTCTAAGTCTATGGGATAGGTCCCTTGGTGGTTTATCTATGATTTTCGGTCCTCCCTAGCTTTGGATAACCTGCTCTGCCATTCGACCTGGTGTGCACCCCTGTTCCTGAAATATCCATTTGTTTCTACAACACCACAGTCACCAATGAAAAAGTCAAGGAATAACTCTGTATTGTTTACCCTTATCAAACCACCAACAGATGCAGTCCTGTATTGAGGTGAAAACCTTTAGTTGTATTTTTAGTTTTGCACTAAGGATGTTCCAAGTTTGCCTCGCAAAGACAAAATTGTAGAATATATGAGCGTTTTCTTCGTCATGATTCATGCACAATTTGCATATCCCCGCCCATTCCTACCTTTCTTCATAAGATTCGTCCATGTCAAATTTTTATCTTTCCATACCAACCATAAGAAGATGATTATTTTATGTATTTATAACACTTGATATTTAGATTATGTAGACTACATAGTTTAAGCTTACATTCCAACAATTTTTTGTCAAATTTTTATCTTTCCATACCGACCATAAGAAGATGATTATTTTATATATTTATAACACTTAAATTTTTTTTTATTTTTTTATTTTTTATTTTTATTTTTTATTATTATAGATATTTAGATTATGTAGACTACATAGTTTAAGCTTACATTCCAACAATTTTTTACTAAATTTTAGACAAAATTTACTGAAAGATATCCCATAAAATGTCAAAGTATAGAATAATAAAATTACTTGAAATGCTTTAAAATGTTTTAATCATAAGAATTTATTTTTTTAATTGCTTTATATAATATATACATAGTTGAGATTGAAATATTTTACTTAAAATATACATTGAAATATTATATTTATGAATCATATTGTTTATATTAAAATGTTATTTTGTTGTATTTTATTTGCTAATCACATTGTATATATTATTTTTTTTTTTCTATTATTGATATATTTTTAAATATTGTTAATATTTTTTTTGTCAACTTGTTTTCTCTATGGCAACCACGGTATTGCATGACACACCAACCCTTAATATGGCTGGATTTGGTATCGCATGACACACCAAACCTTAATATGGCTGGATTTTTGCCCACTAAATTTCAAACCGGCGATGAATTGAATAAATTTCACATCTCCCCTTTTTTTAAGAAGTAACTAAATTTTTTTTATTTGTAACGACTTAGTCTATTCAGACATTAAAATAATTTAGTATTATGAGTTTATATATATATATATATATATGAATTGATATTGAAACTTTATCAAGGTATACATATATATGAATTTCTATTGAATATATTAGTTAATATGAATATTTTTTATATTGAAATAATTTTGATGATATAATAATTATAATTATACATTTGTTTTCGAGCTTGAAATATGTTTACCATATCTCTTTCTTATTGGGTTTTAATATTAATGACATAGTGAACAAAGTTAGATTATCCATGTTTTATAGTGCTTTTAATTAAAACTAATCCATTTTTTTTTTTTATAGTTGATATTGCTTTTTTATTAAGAAAACATTTTAACTTATTTTAAAAGGGATATGTCTTTTTTTTTTTCCCTCCATAAAACTAATTCTATTAAGAGAGCATATGGTACAATATGAAGTTACAACCAAGAGAAGCAAGTAAATGGGAAGCCGGAAAGGATAAACTATCCACCTCGGCCCCTAAGAGAAACCATGAAGAGAGCATTGCAATAAGCAAAAAGGAACAAGAAAAAACAAGGTAACAAGAGTTGAACAAGGGATTCTACCCAACATGGGTCGAATCATCCATTCGACATTTTTTCCCTTTCTTTTTACCAACTTTGACCCAACCAAGATGATGCGGCTGAGCTGGAACGATTTGCAGATTGAGCTGGGCTATCGGAGAGGTCTCCTTGTCTGAATCCGAGGGAGAAGACTCATGAGTTCTTTTCTGTGAGTTTGGTGGAACATTAGATTCCTCGGGGCTTGTCGAAGGCGGATCTTGTGACGACTTTGTGTCCTCTCCTTCTGCTTCCCCTTCCTCTTCATCCGAGTTGAAATCAATATCATCCATGGGGGGAGCATCATGAGGTTTCCAGCTTTTGGATTTCGGCTTATGATTGGCTTTCTTCTTTTGGGCAGGCATCGAGGGACAAGAGCTTTGAAGGTGCCCTGTTTTATGGCAATGCCGATAGCGAAAGGCTGTGTTCTCGTAATCCAGGGTTTGAGTCCAATGGAAGTCTCCGATTTTGAGATTAATCTGATCGAGTAGGCCTTTGCTCATGTCTATTTCTGCACAGATTCTGCTGAAGGTGTATATGCCCTTTTCCCCCCTTGAGGTGTCTGTGGCAAGAAAGCGGCCTAGAGTATTTCCAATCCCTTGGAATACAACAAAGTGCCATAGATGCGTCGGGAGATTAGCAAGTCTGATCCAAATGTGGAGCTTGGTGATGACTACTGTAGATGGATCGAAATCAGGGAACTAGGGGGTGAGGAATAAACCTGTTGTGCCCCAGAACCATGGGCCTTTTGTCAAAGCTTTTTGGTAGTCTTCACTGGCAAACACTACAATGAAGAAGCCCTTTGAGCAGAATAGAACCTTGCAATTGTTGGTCCAGTTGGAGTGAATCCATTGGTAGAGGTTTGTCGTGCGTGGCCATAGTCCATTAAATCTGTAAATAATGGCATGCTCTACATACTTTTGGGTTTGCTCATCCAGCGTTGGATGCGATATTTCAATGGAGGGGGTTTCCTCTAGTTTGTCCACCAAAAAAGGCTTGGGAGCCTGAGCTAGTGGAGCTGTTTTCCTGGGTATCTGAGCATGGACAACATCTTTGTAAGAAAAATTCGGAGCTGTAGATGTCAACTATCCAACAGCTCCCCCTCTTAGACGAAGGGTGAAAACAATGGAAGCATTTCTTTTAATACTATAAAAAGAGAGGGGATAAAGATCCAGTTGTTTACCTTCGTGGAGGAGTCTCTGTGATGCATAAGGAATCCCCAGCCTATATTCAAGGATTTGCTTGAGGTCCTGCACTAGATCCGAAGAGCTCACCCACTGCAGCATAGTTTTGCCAGAAAGGAACAAGCTTTGGATCTGAAAAGAGGTAGAGTGATCAAACTTCTGCTTGCCTCTGCATATCTGAGAAGAGAGGAAACTGGTACTCTGGTAATCCACCTTTTCCAAAACTTGCTGCTGGGGTTTGTGAGAAGTTGTGGGGTGAGGCAAATAGCCATAGAGATGGGTATTTTTTTTCGCCCATAAGAACTCCCATGCGCGCCCTCCAGGCAAATCCGGATAGCTCAAAGCATTCTGAATCTGAAAAACAGAGGATCGACGATTCTGGGAAAGCAGACACAGTTCAAAAGGGGTTGAGCGGCCTTTCTGCGTGCAGTCGTTCGACCCTAGAGCCGCAGCCTGAGGAGAAGACGAAGTATTTGCTGCAATGTCGTTCTTAACCCGTGCATCCTTTGTCTGAAGGGGGCGGCTATTACAAATCGCAGCTATAGAGGGCCGAGATCTAGCTTCGCCGTTTTCCTGAGAAAAGCGGCGTAGGGGGAGTTGAGCGCCCAAAGGGGCATGGAAGACTCGAGGTACAACGTTGGTGGAAGTATCCGACATTCCACAACTGCGTGGACGAGCAGGGCTAAGCAAGGGCACGACGACGGCCTGAGATCTTAGTTCAGTAGAAACCCTCGGTGCCATCGCGTGTATTTTCTCAGCTCTACAAAATAATTATTTTAAAAGGGATATGTTGAGCATTAAGGAATTATACATTTCTCTCATAGCTGGCTATGGAATGTGGCTCTTGGGGCAAGAAGTCAATTATAATTATAGTTATTATTATTTTTTACATTATTTCTCTAATGTTGATAAAAATAATTATGTTTTTTTTCCCAAAAAAAAATCGAACTTTTAATATATAACAAAAAGTTACATCGTATATGCTACAACATTCCTTAAGAGTTCAACCCCCATTACAAAGAGGGGCCAACAGAGATGTTTGTCCAGATCAAGACCAAAACCAGAAACCCAAAGACTACGAAGAACCAAAAATACAGTGTATCATCAAGCCTTGGTGAGAAAAAAACATAATCCATACTAGAGATCAGGGCCTCCATATTGGAGGAACACCCCACATTCACAACAAAAAAAAATAGACCAGGCCTCCCTTAAGGGAAAACAATCCCAATAAAGTTCCAGAGTGAAACAATATTATCCATGTCATAAAATAGCAAAAAAAATGAAAGCAATTTTTTTTACAGCTTGTCCAAAAAAACTGATGTATGTACAAAAACTCCAGGATATATAGCATTGCGTCTTGAAATGTAGAAAGAAGGAAGATGTCAATACGGTCTGGTGTCTGACACACGGACCACCAACTCGTTCTTCTACTCTATTTCCATGTGCCCGGAATTTGTCGTAGACTGTCCTTAGACAAACAATCAACAGTCCCGTTCCGTTCCCTATATATATGGCATACATAAATCAATATAAAAGATATTTTGAGAGCTTGAATCTCTTCAAGAATTGGAAGTAAAAAAAGTTTTTGACATCTCTGAGTGTTGTAAACCCAATTTATGGCGTTTAGGGAGTCCCCCAAAACTTGAACCGAATGAATGCCCAAGTGAATGAGCCAACAGATAAGGAGTTTAAGCGTTTGAAGTTCAGCAAAGTTGTTTGTGCCTTCTCCAAGGCCCACTAAGGCAACCATGGAGACATTTTGATTTTTATGAATAGTCATACCAGCCCCACAGGCTCCTTGGTTATCAGCTACACCATCGAAATAATCTCAAGGTATCTCAAAATCAGTCTCTTCAATCCTAATGTTCCTTGGAGTTTTGGAAGAGATCGAAGTGGGGAGGAAAACTAAAATAGCTGCACATTCCGACTGCCACTAAAGAGGGGGATGAAGAAACATCCTTAAAAATTCCTTTATTTCTAGCCAGCTAGATTCCACACGAAATTATGAGGGGGAGACATCAATTGTCTGGTCTTTACAGGTTTCCCACCAGTCTCTCCAAGCCTCGCTACAATTATCACCCTGCCAACCATCCTTAATGTCACAGAGCGTTAATGTATGTTCACATACTTTTTTTAAGGAAAATACATGAGAGGAAAAGATGTTCAATTGTTTACTCTGCATTTTGGCATAAGCAACACCATCTCGGCCCGTTCATAAACCTCCTTTGAAGGATATCCCAAGTTGGAACCTTCCTGATTCCTTTTCATAATGCACAAGAAAACGAGTTTAGTTTTTGCCGGACCTTACATTTTCCATAAAGATTTGAACCACCATTCTTGGCAACTCTTTCATTGTTTTTCATTATCTAATGATAGCCTTCTTTGGGGGAGTAAACACCCGATTTTGAATGTACCCAACAGAGAAAGTCTGGAAAATCTTTTAGGCGAACTTTAGACTGGTTGAGTACTTGAATATAGCCTTGCCATTCGTGTTCCCAATGAAGGTCAAGCTTTAGTTCCTTCACTGGCAACAAAGCTTGAGCCCATATTGTAGTACCTTCCGACTTATCAATTTGATTCAGAGTGTAGATCCCCCTATGCCCAAGTGCCTTCATGAGCCCATCGGATATAATGTATCTGTTGTTGCACCCCACCCATGGGTCCAAGCCTATCCTGCACCGATCACCATCACCAATTCTCCAAGCCAGGCCTTTCTCCACTAGGACTAGTGCTAGCAAAGTAGCTTTCCAAATTGTGGAGGCCTTGTAAGTGTCTTTATCTTGGATTCTAATCCAATCATCCACAGGGATATGGTCAATATATTTTCTTTTTACCACCATCATCCAACGATTGTTTGCTGTTAAAATTCGCCAGCCCAACTTTGCAGCCAGAGACATAACAAAGGTCCAAAGATGTTTAATGCCCGAACCACCCCACTCCTTAGGTTTTGCAATTTTGTCCCATGCCACCCAAGGGAGAGTCTTCTTATCCTCCTCCCCAGACTATAAGAAATTGCTGTAGATACTTCTAATTTTATTAATAATTCCTATTGGGACCCAGGCCAGGGCAATCCAGTAGACTGTTATTGCCATTAAGACTGATTTTATGAGGACAATCCTCCCTGCCCTGGACATCCACTTGTGACTCCATACATTAATCCTTTTTTCAATTCTTGTGACTAACCAATACCAGTCTTGCTTTCGGTAGGAGTTTGGCTTCAGATAGAAACCCAGATATTTGATGTTTGAACCCAAAGTGATCTGGTTGAAAGGAGCAAGTTATAGGTCCATGCCAGCTCAGTGTCCGTGAAGCCATCATGGGTAAGGGTTGACTTCTGATTGTTGATTGCCATCCCCGTTGCTTTCATAAAAAGATCCAAAATAATTTTCAATTTTTGAATTTCCATATGATTCCCATTACTGAACAAGAGAATGTCATCCACGAATAAGAGGTGAGATATATATAAAGGTTAGTGCCCACTTTAATGCCACTAAAATCCCCTCTTCTCCTAGCCTGATGAAGTAATTAACTTAACCCTTCGCGGCCAAAAGGAACATCGAAGGAGAAAGGGGGCACCCTTGTCTCAACCCTCTCTAATTTTGGAAAAAAGGGGACGCAACCCCATTAATAAGAACAACAAAAGATACATTAAAAAAACAACTCATAATCCAATTGGTGAATTCAATTTTGAAACCCAAGTGAGTTAGAAGGAGTCTTAAATAAAGCCAGTTGATACGATCATATGCCTTTGATAGGTCAATCTTCACTATCATGCATTTCTTTCTTGTCAATTTAATGCTATGTAGAGTCTCCTGGGCAACACCTATGGCCTCATGAATTTGCCTGCCATGAAGGGAACCAAACTGTTCTTTAGAAATGTAATGAGATAACAAAGGTTTTAACCTGTTAGCAATAGTTTTTGCAATGATTTTGTAAATTCAATTACATAGAGAGATAGGTCTAAAGTCATCAAAGGAGGAGGGAGAATCCTGCTTAGGAATGAGAGCTAGAGAGGTCAATTTAAGGGCACCATGGATGAATCCCTTTGATCGAGATTCCTCCACCACACTTGTAATAGAGTCCCCCATAAGTTCAAAAAAATGTTGAAAGAATTCCATCGTCCAACCATTTGGTTCTGGGCTTTTGTCTTTTTGCATAGCCTTCAAGATAAACTCAACCTCTTTTTTCTCCACAGGGGCTAAAAGATGATTATTTTACCCCACATCCGCGTATCTAGGAAGAAGTTGAGCCACTTGAATAATTTCCCAATCGAAAACCCTTCCTAGTTCCCATAAAGGTTCTTGAAATGTATTTTTCCCAAATTAGAGAGATCTTGGAAAGATTTAGCCACCCCTCCCCTTAGGATGCTCGAGCTCCCATATGGTATTTGAGTTATTTCTTCCCTTGGCATAATTTTGGAAGAATTTAGTATTTTCACCACCGACATTTAGCCATATAGCAGGACTTTTTAACCTCTATTGTTCTTCCTTATCACGTATGAGTTTCCTTCTCCTGAGTTCCAAATCCTTTAATCTTCCTCTCGAAGATTCATCCAGATATCCCTCATCACCATTGCTGTTCATGTGTTCAAGGGACTCTTCAATATCCCTAAGGGCCTTGGAGTCTTTTGTAGCCTTTTCTTTAACCCAGCTAATAGTAGCCTTCTTAATATTTTTCATATTATCAACAAAGGCCTAGGCATAAGAACCACCATTGTCCCCCGATATAGGGCACCAAGTTTCAGCGACCAACTTTTGATAATCCTCCTCTTTCAACCATCCAACATTGAACTTAAAAGGAGAACCTGGCTTTTTATTCGGGCCCACCAACTCTAGGAGATTAGGGTTGTGATCTGATTCGCCCCTAGTGCCCACCCATTGACGGAAACCAACAACTTGATTGGAAAATTCATCACTAAGAAGGAATTGATCCAGCCTGTTTGCAACCCGTGCCTCCCCCACTTGTTTGTTCCTCTAGGTAGGGGTTGCCTTAATCAAATTATAATCAATCAAGTTTCCATCCCTCAGTTTTTTAAGAAAAATTCAACAAGAGGGTCAGCCCTGGCATTTGGACCCCACGTCTCGGTCCTCCCCAGAGAAAAATTTAAATCACCCCCCACCCCCAGGTTTGGACGAGTCATATAAGATCTGGTAAGGAGAGTGTTCAGGAAGCCCACTTTGTCAGAGCATGGGCCATAAACATTTACTAAAGTGAAATCAATACCAAGCTCCATTGAGGAAACCTCCACCCCAATCAAAAGATCATAGGTCCAGGAATTATTCAACTTAACTGTACCATTCTTTAAACTCGTTGCCAGGCCTCCAGATTTTCCCCTTACATCAGATGTGAAAAAAGACCACCCCGGGAGGAAAGAAGAAATAAAATTTGAAACCTGAACCCCTGAAACCCTGAACCCAATTTCTCTTGAAGGAACAAAATATCAGGTTTGTAGGTGAAAATAAGGTTTTTTAGGGCTAGTTTTTTAGATGCACTAGCCAAATCCCTACAATTGAAAGATAACACAATCATTTGGTCACAAGGTTTGGGGATACCACTGCTCTAAACGCCCCTTTGAGTGCTCTAAACACCCCTTTGAGGGAGAGTTGTCTGCCATCTACTACGTCGATCATAACTTTTAATTGAGCTTTTGAGAGATCTGATTTCCTACCCCTGTTTCTTCTTGATTTTTCAATAAGGGGAGCCTTCCCTAGCCCTCCAAACATCTCATTTTCCAATATATTCTTATCTCTAGGTCTCAAGCTATAGGGGATGATGTCAATGGATAATTTGGGGATAGTGGTTATAATACTGTTTATAGCCAAAGAGAGATTGCTAACACACATAGATGTATTTGGATCCAGCCTGGAGGGTGATCCAGGTAAATTCTTGATACCCTTAACGAAGACGTTTTACTTCGGCTGACGTGTTAGAATTGCATCAAAGCATTAATGAACATAAAGGAACATATCTGCATGTTGTAAAGAAGAGGAACATACAACAATTAACAACATAAGACATTGATAACAGAGTTCGTCCAGGAGGGACTACGTCTCCGGGCCTCGGTGTCAAGATGGTGTAGGCCGCTGCATTAAGTGCTGTAAGGAGAGAAGATATAAATGGATGGTGTTTCCTCTGTCATACAAGGAAAATGCCTACACACAGGAATGGCTGGATCTCTCCACGAGATGTTCCACTATAAGAACTCTCATTCACAAAAAAGACTCCTATTAGTACGATAATAACTCACACATAATGGCTATGAGTATCCCGCCAACATGGCAACAAAGGTATCTCAAACAAACATACATGTGACAATGAGTATCTCGCCAACATGGAAACAAAGGGATCTCAAACATAATACAAATCCATGATAAAAATTACATCTCACATCGGGAACAAAACAAGATCCCACATCAAACATCATCAGGGATCTAACAGCACAATGCATCTCATAGCAAAGAAGTACATGATCACACTGCATATACCTCACATCCTAGAGCTATCTGAAGAAGAGGATGATAAATTATTGGATCTGGCTTGTACCATCAATCTCATGGCGTTGAATCTCCTGAAATCGACTGCTCACTCACTGAATGCTGACACCTGCAACTCCTCTTTAGAAAGTGTCCGAAAAATATAAAGCTCAGATGGAAAATTTGAATGCACCATCAGATTTGTGTCGGCGAATAGTTCAAAACCGATTATCAAATTTCTGAATTTTGACAAAGTGAAAATCTGGGCCTTAGGGAATATTTTAGATTTTTCCCTAGATTCCTCAAAGATACTGTTCTACAGGGAATCTAGAAATTTGCAACTCAAAATTGGAATCTGATCTCACCATTGAGATCTTTGTGAAATTTCGAGAAGAATGAGTATGAAGTTGACCTCATTCTGACACTGGCGAATTTCGGCCTCCAAGGAATTTGAAAGATTCCCTCGAGATTCTTAAAGATTCTCCTCTACAGGGAATCTGCCAAACCGCTGTTCAAAACATAAATCTGGGTGTACCATCGCATTCCGTGCGAAATTTTGGTTAAAATGCATATAAATTTTGATACATACTGAAAAATTTACCTCCTTAAGATCAAAAGATTCCCTTGGCATCAAACAGGTATCTGTCTCAAACTACGTGCACCATCTTTCCTTCTCTGCCTCGAAATCCATGCTCAAATCTGCTAGGCGCACTGGGTGAAGGGCAAGTTTATGTAAAAATTCTAGGCAAAATTATAAACGTTGACGTGGTTGGTGTATTGGTTATCTTTCCAAAATGAGATTAGAGGGGTCGAGATATCAAATCCTGTCCCTCTCTCTTTTTATACCAAACCCGTTGCATTAGTTTTGTAAGGTGGGCGGGTCCACTTCCATGTGGCCCGACCCAACCATATTGATTGCAAATGTATTACATATGGGGTTGGATGGCATTAATTGTGGGCCTTGTATACGTTGACCCACAAACCATTGCATTTTATAAGGTTTGATATTCGTTCAAATTTGTTTTATAACCACCACTCATTTTTTTTAATAAAAATTTGTGAATACCATAACTATATATTCACAACCATATGTTAAATTAGTATGACATAAGGTTATAATTTTAACTATTCGATTCTCTGTTTTTTAAATGGTTTGATTTTGTTTACAATAACTATACCATAGGTTATATTTAATATAAAGTTTGATATATGGTTATTATAACCATTAAATTTTTCAAAATGATTTTTAATAACCATTTTAAATATGATTTTAATGGTTTTTTTTTTGTCTTTTGTGAAGGTGTAAGGGTTAATGTTGGAGCGCCATGTGTCATCAGTTGAAAGGCTGCCATGTGGGTCCCATGTGCTTACTGGAACACCATATGGCACATTGTGAGTCCCACATTCCCTGCCTCAACAAAACTTCAAACTGCTCTAACTTCGTCATATGAGCTCGGATTGACGCGCCGCTCACACCGTTGTGATCAGGGCGACGTACTCTTCGATCTAAAGCTGAGTTTACCACATTTCCGCCACGTTCAATTTTGAGTCTTTTTCCAAGCCACTAGTGTCTGAAGATCCACCTAGATCAAAGGGACTGGGCATCCTCATGCATTTTAACAAATGATCAAAATAGCTTAAAGTAGGAGGGGCAGGGAGCAGTGCTCACTAAATCCGAAGCAGAATCAACAGCGATTGGCACTGTCTGTTCCTGGTTGGGTTCCATCTCAACATCTAGTTCCTCTACTCTAATTTGTGTATTTGGCGCTTCCATAGGTGTCACCTAAGCTGCCTGTGGTAAAGTATCCTCACCATCCTTATCTTGCTTGCCACCCATATCCTCCTGAGTAAAACCCTCTCGCCTATGCCTCGGGCCATCTTTGGAGCCACTTTTATGGCGCCTACTTTTGTTAGGGCCAAGAGGGAAATCTCAGGTCAAGTGTCCATGTTTGTGACATCTGTGACAAGGAAAAGGTAAGTGTTCGTAATCAACCAACTACCCAAAAGCATGGCCTTCCGTGTTTAGAACTATTTTTGCGATCAACCCCTCCAATGGGGCTAACTTCACCAAAATGCGAGCAGTGTTCTTGGAGCGAGTTTCTAAGAAAGTCATATCTGCCTCTAAGAAACTACCCAAACTGTTCCCAATTGCTCGAAACACATCCACTGTCCAGAAATGAGGAGGGAGGGCTGGGAGCCTTACCCATAGGAATTTTGTCCACCCATTCTCTGTTTGAGTCGAATAATGGGGGTCCATTTCTTGAAGAGTATTGGGGCAATACCAAATCCCCATTGTCTCTTGAGAACCCACTCCAAGGTAGTCATGTTCTTAAAATTTACCATAAACCATCCTTTAGACAAGATAATGGCCTCCACATCTCTGTCCGGCGCCTCAACCCAACTCCTTTCTATCCAATTCGAAATGTGTATTCTGCGGAGAAAAATTTTCCCCTCGTTTTGCTCACTAGGATCGATTCCGAAGCTGCCATCACACTGTGAAATTGCAGATCAATCCCAAACAATAGATTGGGGCATTCAATGCATTCTTGTATATATTTACCCTTCTTTCTTTCGACCCCCGCTTGTCTGTCATGTTTCACTGAGACCCTTGAAGATTTGGCCCTTCCTCCCGAAACCTCCCCTTGTTTGAGATCCGCAGAAGCTTTAACCACCTCCCACAGACCACCCTCAACCCCTTCCGACCTCAGGATTTGTGCCAAAACCCCTGTTGTCGGAGCCGAGCCTCCAACTTCCCAATTATCCAGTCCACCCTCTACAAAAATTTTCCCTTCCTTTTCTCTGGTAGCCCCCAACTGGCCAGATATACCACCACTTAAGCCCCCATAGGTGAAACTTTTGAAGCTTCCTTGTGTTCCCCAATCTAGGCCTTTGCCTTGAGGGTGCCTTTCTTGCTTAAGCCCACCGGAAGATAAGAGCCATCTCTCGCACATGAGATTAGGTTCTTAGTGGTTGCATGCCATGTCGCCCCCCAGTGTTCGTCGCATATTATTTCAGACTCCCGACACCTATTCTAGAACTGAAACCCACCTTCCCTTCACAACCAACCCTATAGACTATATCCTCCAAACTGTCGGAGTGAAACAAAGCAGGGAGACAAAGAGTTTTGGAGAACTTTTCCTTTCCATCGAGGAAAAAAGGGGCTATCCCTTTCCACCCCCTGTCCTTGTCGAAACAAGGTAAAATCCTGACCCAGGTCTGTCAGTGACCCGTGGAGGGAGGGTTTTTAGGTCAACTCCTTTTAGCGAAACAAACCCCTCCACCAGACTCCACCTCATCATCTCTTCCCCAACCCTCTCAGCATGTGACCGTGGCGGGAGGGAAACGTTAGCCAGGGTCTGTTTCGTTGGTTCTAACCCCCAAACCGGTAGAATGTCCTCCGCAACTGGTTCCACGTCAACATAATCCTACTCCTTCCCCATGGAGCAAAACCACCAAAACCGACGAAACACACAACACCCAGTAACTCAAAATGTTATAAAGTAAACCTTGTAACTACCTCCCGTAACAGAACTTAAACTTTCTATCGTTCACAGGGTTCCGATAGATACGACAAGCCACTACCCTTCTCACCACGAGATAACCTCCGAAAAAGACGGGAGGAAACCATGAAGTAAACAACAAATGCACAGTGGGAGAGAAAACCGTAACTTACCACCATCGAGCGCGAGAAGCATGTGCCGACTGACCCGGGATGACATCGAAAAGCTTGGATTCTCTTCTCGTTGATAGAGTGATGCAAAAAACACTGAAAAAAACAAAATTCCACCCACCGGGACCAAAACCACTTTAACCAACCTCAAAGAAACGAAAACATGTAGAATACCCAACCAGACAATGTTTTCCTGAGCACAGTGATTACGAGCCCCAAGGTAAAATGTGAAATCCGTCAAGTGGAGCTCACGTCCCAAGCCGACAACATGTGGCATGCCCTCCGAACATACACTCGCCTTCCTTGCATCTCCAATCTGTAAACACCCTACTGCACCATTAAGTCCACTAGTAAGAAAACTAGGGTTTTCTCCATTGTTATCCGCCTAGGAGAATGAAATTGAAATTTTTTTACCACATTTCTTTCATACAAAATTGTAATATTGACAAAACTAAACAAATAAGATTCATAATGTTTTATAATACTTTTATTTAAAACTAACCAATTTTTATTATAATTTACATTAATTTATATATTTAAAGTATATTTTAATTTATTTAAAAAAACACTCATAAATTAATCACCTAAAAAATTCCATATTTCCTTCATATTATACTATAATATACTATAAAAAATATACTGTTAAACATAATAATAATAAAAAAAAATCTTTCAAAAGAAAGATGCAATGAAAAACCATGACATATTTTCCCTTTCCAAATTTTTGAAACAAAATTTCAAAATAGACTAAGTATTCTTTTATATTCATAGTTCATATTTTCCATATCATATTACATTAGCTTAATGTAAACATTTATTAATATTATAAGTTTGAGTTATTATATGTTTGAATTATGGAATTTAATAATTAATATTCTTTATTTTTATTTTTATTTTTTAAATAATTTAGACAATATATTGACATATTTTTTTATATGTCAAAACAATATTTCAAGAATTAGGAATAACTGTAAAATATTAAAAAGGATTTAGGAAAAGAGAATGCAAAATGTTATATTACATAGCGGTATAGAAAACATATTAGATTGTCACTATGTATATAGTGGAAAAGACCTATTGTATAGCAAAGGGACAACTATCACCATGAAGGTAGTGACACTTATTTGAGCTTACGAATATTACAAGTTGTATGTATTGGAAAATATCAATGTATTAGAAAATAGTAATACAATGATAACTTTTAAGCGAAATATAGAGAGTAAATAAATAACACAAGAATGGATCTCGATAAGTAGGCTTGCTAAGGTATTTATGTACAAATTTTCATAATTGGAGAGAAAAAGAAAAACTCGAAGGACAAAATCCTCCCAAAAAAGAGAAAAACAACAAAAATAGAAAAGTGAAGGAAGGAGCGCTCTAGATGATCCCCAAGGACAAGTTACATTACCCCAAAAATTGTGTTGATAGGGGTAAATGACCCATAAATGGTCGGGTTCTTTTCAATATAAGTTTCCAATTATACCTCACGTTGTTTAGGACAAGAGACTCATTCAAGTTTTGGCTTGATAACCATGCTTTGTGTTTATGTGCGCTATACAATATGAATGGTCATCACAATAGTGAAGTGCACTTATTAATCTAACAAGTATTCTAAATGCAAGAACACAACTGCTCTAATCTATCTAATGATGAAAGCCATATGAGAAAAAAAAAGTAGTAAGTGAATAAACAACACAAATACACAATCAAGGAAATAATTAGTTGATACCCTAGATAATGTTGGATGCTAAACTTATTCTAAAACAAATTTCAAAACACTTAGATTCTAAACCAATAAGTACCGAATACCAAAAGCTACAGAACTTAAACCACATGTGAGAAATTACCAACCAATTTATGGGTTCCACGTACCCATTAGTGAGGGTCTCCGTACCCTAAAAGGAAAACGCACCCAAATTTTTTTAGTGGATAACCTGGTTGTTGTCTCAAGAACTCGGTTCTTATGGGCTCATTTCAGAGGAACCCGTACCCGAATTTGGTTCTTGGGGACGAGAACTCGTGCAACATAGCAACTTATTCTACTACCCTCTTGAGGGCATATCTAATGATTCCAAAAAACCCTTCTCTCTACTCCCTCCAATTAGGTATTCAAGGAGACATATTAAGAGTTGATGAAGCACACTGTGAGAGCATATTTTATATAAGAACACAAAAATATATCAATGATATCTATTCTGATGCATATCAAAATAAGGGAAGTAACTTTGGCTAAAGATGCCAAAAGTGATTGTGTACCCAATTTGATTCTAGCTCATAACAATACACCAATTTTGGTTATCTCTCATGGAGGTGTTAGGCGTTTATTTTCCCTGAATCTTCAGAGTTTATTAGTCCTTGCCTCGTCTATAGCATTTGCCTCATGTTGTCTCTCAACATTTTTCCAAAGTTTATTGCAATTTTAACCCAAGTTTCATGAAAATGCTCAATATTTCTATTTTCCTAGAAATTAAAAAATATTATGCAATTTTATGGAAATCTTATTTCTAATTTTCCACTGGCTCAACGAGCTTTGATGGGACATAATTCCCTTGGTGGAGAGCATTTTATTTTCGATATTTATAAGTCCTTCACAATTCATTTTAAAACTAAAAAAAAACTAATATTTTGAGTGGCTAGCCCATTAGTGAGTGCTTTGACACTCACACTATTATGTTTGACCCTGCTATTCATGACACTGCTATTGCTTTTCCCAGTGTTGCAGGTTGCTTACGTTGGCGAGGAGGGGAAAGTTCCGCACACTGTTGAAGAGAAAAGCTCCACACACTGGCTTCCCACACATTACAATTCTCTCAAAAACTAGTTTCAGACAACTTCCACATCCTCGCACAAATTTTAAAACTTTAAATTGTAAACAGTGTGAAAATTCCAAGTCTTAGATCTAGAATCCTACTGCAGCAAACCGAATTAATTTCACCTTCTTGTAAATTAGATTAACAAGTTATTTGCAGATTTCTTTTGTAAATACCGAAGCAATTACTGAAGCAACCTTCACTTAATTAAATTAATATGCGAAACAAGAAACTAATCAAGAGAAAAATATCACATAGGACACCATTGTTTTTGGACAAATGTCCCCAAAAAAACCCAGTGTGGGGAAACCAGTGCAACAGATCTGAGGGTTTTATTATTAAGCAACAATTATATCTGAATACATCTCTGAATGTCTCTCCAGATAATTTAGTTACATAGAATATCATTTACAGAGAAAAATAGTGAGATTACCTCACTCTGCAAGACTCGGTTGATCCGGTAACTGAAATGACAAGCCCCCAACACCCTCTGCGCTACCTCTGCACAGTAGTTGCATAGGCCTGCGTGGGGACCTCCGATGGATTGCGTCACCTCCTCTGTTGGATCGATCTGCTCTCAGAGAACCCCATTCTAGCCCTCTTGGCTCAGAATCTTGATCTCCTATCAAAATCTTGGACTATAGCTCGGAAACAATGCGCTTCCTCTGTGTGTGGCCTTGCATCACCCTCTCTGGGAGCTGCGTCACCTTGTCTGAGCGCTGCATTGCTTCCTTTGCGTCTTTCTCTGCCTCTCAACTGAGTATTCCTTGCCCCGCGGCCAAGATCCTCCGACCAAAACTGCTTCTGTCCCTCAATTGCATGAGAATCTCTCAATCAAAGTTTTCTTCTGAGCTTTGCTCACTTCAGAAAATTCGATCTCTTGATCTCTTGACGTGTCTTTCCAAATGACCCTCAAGTCTTCTTTATAGTCTTCTCGTTGAGACATTAATGATCGAGATTAGATCTCCAATCAAGGGCTAAGATTACATTTTGACTTAATTTGTTTTTTCTAGAAGTTTCACCCAATGTTTATGTTAATACTCAATAATTATTTTAGGTTCCTAGCTAACAAATGAAATAAGTTGGGGTAGATTGTTCTACCTTGAGTCCAATGCGATTGTCACAACTATAGTAGTGGTAGCCCCTTGATCTCTGTCCTGACAGGTCGTAGTCCTTCAGCAATGGTACTCGTATTCCTGCACTAAGATCAAAGACAAGAGCAACATACAAGACAATAATTGCATTCATAGCTAACTAGTCAGTCAAGGAGGACTAAACACATTGCGTAAAATAAACCATATTAACACAAGATGGGAACCGAACAATAGTCATGTATATATAAATAGAAGAAAGAGATTACAACCGGAGCCTTGACATCGTACCCTCCTTCAGCGGGTTCAGTCGAAGCGCGTCTCGAAGGATCGTCAGGGAATTGGGACGAGGCAAGGACATAAGCCTAAGCTCTCTCTCGACAAAGGTCTCTTTCTGCTCTATCTCCCTAGCAAAATGTTCAACAATTCTCTTCAACCTTTCAGCTATGATTGTTCAACTAGTGTATCAATGGGAGATAACTCTATTTATAGAGGGAAAGGAGGAGGTTGGAATCCCTATAATGGTGGAAGGGAGGCCTTATCCTTTGGGAGGTTTCCAAAAAAAGTGGAAACAAGAGGCCAAAGGAGCGTGGTCATAGTTATTCAGTTGAACCACCCAGGCTGACTTGCCCACGAAGTTTTTATCATGGAAACTTCGCCTCTATTTTTAAAAAACATTCCAAAACAGCTTGGCGCAGGTAGCTCACTGGGACAGAGAGCCAATGGGCGCGGGGCCCAGTGTTAATCTTCCTCATTGGCACGAGGGCATAACGATATACCAACGTCAACCCAAAAACATGTGTTTCTGATGGCCTCAAGGAATTGTCAACAGACGGAATGTTGTCCTCATGGAAAGGGATGCAATGATGGTCTTTGCAAGGCATGACACTTTTTATTAGTCACATAAATGGTCTTCCAATATGCGGGATGGGGATTGCAGGGACGGTGACAAAATGTTGTGTAATAGATGCCCCCTAAAGCATGAGGTCCGAGAGAGAGGGAGGGGTGAAATGCTTTATGAAAACGCATTCGAACTAAACACCGGTGTCAAAAGACCTGCAAGTACAAATACAACTGATATCTCTGATATAGGAACATGTGGCATGGGCACAACCATCCATAATAGAGTACATAAAAACTGAGATCTGAGGTATGGATGCAACCATCCAGCAGTAAGGATCAACAAATAGACTCAGGTATGGTCGCAACAATCCAATCAAAAGAGTCATGCAAATAGTCATGGTAAAACACAATGTCCCGCAACCTAGATCTTATCAAACAAAACCCAGGGTCTTGCGCTCCATCTCGACCCGAACAAGTACAAATTCAAGCATGTGAATATGTGAGCTGAAGTCGAACATGCAAGAAAATCACCTGATTACCAGCCAATGATGAAAGTTGTTAAAAGGCACGAGAGAAACCACCAATAATGACAATGGCTCTCACGGTACAATAGGTACAATCCACAGAATGTGCACAGTGATCTGACATCAAACACCCGCAGAATCACTCGATCGAAGGCCAATGATGTGGACCTGTCGTCGAATGTGAAGAACTTGCCATTGAGGCATGCAAACTCCAAGGTACCAGAAGGGAGTCTCTAGGTCAACTTCCTGGATAATGAATTGAAGTCGATAGGAAGTGACCCGGTCAAAGGAGGGCCATAATGTTTCCCATATCATCAACACGAGATAGAGGAACATGATGATAGTGAATCAGGACCAAACATAGGATCAGAGGAAGGTTGAAAACTGCATAGGCAAACTTCTCTTGAACATATTAGCGACACGACTCGGGATTTGGCAGTGTTTGACATCAAGGGATCTGAGGTCATGTTGACGTGGCAAAGAGCAGATGAGAGGTCAAAACATATTACCCAAACCTATGGAGGCAGAAATGATGAAATGAGATGTCCCCAACCTGACATGAATTCAAATGTCATGTTCAAGAGCGACATACTGTCGACACAACTAAAAACTGATTCCATTTTCCCCCACCATTTCTGGCGAGTACCCCAGTATTTGTAAAAAACAAGCTTGAAGGGGATAACATATGCTTGTGATGTAAGTTTGTCCTTAGGACAAATCCATCCTAGTACATTTTACGAGCCCTAGGAAGGAGGAACTCGGTGAACATCATGGTGATGATGTCCGATGTCATGAGGGTTTAACGAGTCTGACAAAGGAAAAACTCGACATCTTTTCATATTTAGAGAGTTTGAAAAGAAGCGGAAAAGAAAACTCTAGCAAGTCCCTTTTCGTAAATAGTCTCTCAGATCCGAAAAGGTATAAAACAATATCCGAGAGAACCTCTTAGTTGCAATAGGCTAAGGTATGAATTTTTTGTAAATAATCTATCCCAGCTCGAAAAAGGGGTAAACGTATACTGGGTAGATATCGTTTCGCAACCATTTAACGAGTTCAAAACGACAAGAGTCTCAACAGTCTTTTCAGTTTTAGAGAGTCAGAAAAGAGCTGAAAGATGACTCCAAGAGTGACCTTTTCCTGTTTTTACCGAGTCCATAAAAGTATAAAATACAAAGCGTTACTTCATCGACGTTACGTAAAAAACCTGTCGCTGCACAAGAGACACACGTAAAACCCATTTTTCGAAATAACATAGTGAAATAATCGAAAAAATGTCTTAAAACCTAATTAGAGTTTCAAAAAGCTATAAAATGCCAAAAATGGTAAAAAATAATTACTTTTCACTTTTACCTCTTGTGGAGCAATAGTTACCGTTTTTACATTGTGATTTTGCGGTGGCGATAGCAGGCAATCCGACAGACCAGTCTTGAATCCGTTAG
Organism: Pinus albicaulis; assembly: GCA_034641835.2. Classification (NCBI taxonomy): domain Eukaryota; kingdom Viridiplantae; phylum Streptophyta; class Pinopsida; order Pinales; family Pinaceae; genus Pinus; species Pinus albicaulis. The sequence continues at coordinate 1,260,485,174 of CM076574.1, read as the reverse complement.
TTCCATGTAAGAGCTAGTATCATTTTCTGCATTTTGATTCCTTTTTTATTACCCGCAACCCAATTTTATGCGTCTATGGGGGAATTTGGCAAAATTTAGGGTGTGACAGTTGGCGCGGGTACAAGGCACGGACTCGTGCCAACCGACCGAATCATCAACAGAGAAGGGAGAGAGAGATCCAACAGATAATGTAGAGCCAGAGAGGCTGATACAGAGCCACACAAGGCTACATAGAGGTTGCGCAGAGGCCAAGAGGGAATCCAAAATTTTGTTGAAGGAATCAGTTGCAGAAGTCGGGAGCAGGGGTGTGAGGCCGAGAGGTAGAAATCAAAGTTTCTGGGTAGCAATTCAATCCACAGAAGGGGTGACGTTGTACCTAGAAGGGTTGACACTAGGATTGCATAGAGGCTGTCAGGGGCAACTCATTCACTAGTTGGATCAGTCAGGATTTTCTGTGATAGTGTGAGGTAACCTCACTAATCTCTCCGTCAGTGATATTCTCTGTAACTGGATTGCTGAAAGAAGCATCCAAGGATTGTATTTAGAAATTACCATTGCTTAATAATAAAATCCTTAGCTGCTACACCGGTTTTCTCGCATTGGGTTTTTCTGGGTACATTAGTCCAAAAATAACTGTGTCAGATGTGTCTATGATTTACACTTCAGTTTTTGTTTCCGTACTTGTATTTTTCCGCAGTTTATTTACTGAAGGTTGTAGTGTGTTTAATTCAATGTTGGTGTAGCAATAAACTGAATAATTAATTTATCGGTTATAAGAATTAATACTAGTTGTTGCAATAGAATTCCAGATTTAAGGACTTTTCACATGGTACCAGAGCTTGTATAGCCGAGTGTAGGAGGAACAAAAGAACAAATATATAGTGCCAACGTTGGTGAAGTCGGGATCAAAGAGTTGCGTAAGCAACAAATCGATCTCCCAGAAGATTGCGCAGTCCAAGCCAGGTGGGCCAAAACCAACAAGGAAAATCTCTCTCTGAGTGAGTCAACAAAGAGGAAAGATTTTTCCAGATTGCAGTTTGGCAGAGGCGGAGGGAGCAAGACGACAGATAAAGATCTGGAGGGACGCAGTGTTCTGCATAACATTGATTGTTGGTGCAGAAAGTGTCAGAAGAGTCACTGAAGACACATTTTGGGGATTTCTGACCTTAGAGAGCTTCTTGCCCAAGAAACTTAGATTTCCCGTGCAGAGGCAACAAAGTTCATGGCTTGCTCTAGTAGGGAGTGCATAAAGTCAGCTGCGCAAATGGTTAGAGGTAGTAGATCAATAATGATTTGGTGAGATGGCAGCCAGTGGGCTGCATGACCAAGATCGGTTGGAGGGTGCCTCAAACTACGTAATTTGGAAGGCAATGATTTCCTTCCTTCTAGCTGAACATGAGCTTAAGCACTTTATATCGACAGTGCACACGTTGAATCGGTAGATGCCGCACCATTAAGAGCCTTCAAGAAGAACATGGCTAAAGCCAAGCGGTTGATCCTCGACGGAGTGAAGGATCATATTGTTTCACACATTTTTGGAAAAGAGACAACCAAGGAAATGTGGGATGCATTGGCCACGCTATATGAGGGCTCTTCCAAGCAGAGGAAAATGTTTTTGGAGGATTGCAACCTATAGGGGTCTCCCTTTATATACGTGACGGTACGAGGAGCACAAGTCTGTACTAGCGCTGTCTAATGCTAGATGGCGAGTGACAGCTGCTAAGTTTAACGACGCCAGAACACGTCACTAGCCTAGACCTCTAAGTGTGAGCGTTAAGTTTCAATGCTTCCTTAGGATTTAATAAATTTTATGGTTGATCTTGAATTATGTCTCGGTTTCAAGTACTTACCGATGTCATTTAAAAACTTCTATATGCAACTATATGAGAAAATAAATCTTTCAATTTGATGAATGCTATCTAGTTAAGGGAAGAATATCAAACAATGATGCAACAAACACAATACTGCAAACGAAACTTCTCCCACACTAGATGACTTTCACAATTTAGAAGTAATTTAAAACATTCAACGATGCAAATTATGCAATGTAATCTATGCAAAATTTTCTTTTTGAAAACTATGCAATTGTAATCTATGCATAATTTTCTTCTTTTTGTGAATGAATAAGAATGCACTCAATGCATTTTTCGATGAAATGAGAATCTACTTAATGCAAGCTTTTAATGAAAGAGAATGCACTCAATGTGACATTTAGTTTTCAATCATTGACCAATGTAATCTAAAGTCAATGATAAATCTCAAAAATGAATTTTCAATGCAATGTAATCTAATGCACTTTAACGAAAATCAAACTCTGAGATGAAAACTAAATGAACACAGATTCCTCAATGGAAGGATGAATGCAAAAGAGATGTAAACAAACACTAAGAATGCAATCGTTGTTTTAAACACTTTGTAATGAAATTCCTCAAAAGGCTACAAGACATATGATTTCAAGCAAAAGAGGACTTCCAAAGTGTGGGCCCAAAACAAGACATTCATTCCTTTTTACATCAAGCAATCATAGAAAGAAGACTTTTCAGCTGAACAATGAGCAATGTAATTTATGCTCACAAGCGAACCAAATGGACTTAGATAGGCACTTGAGACTTGATCACTCAATCAACCAAAAAGCAAAAGGAAATCAACTAGAGATAGCTCACAAAGTAAAGAAAATGACTCAATCAGCAGGGCGATGTCCCGCTAAGCATGCAACCAGGCAATTGATGCACAATCTTAGAAAAACCTAGGATGCTAAGATGCACGTCCTTACAGAAAGAACAAAAAGAACAACCAAAAACCAAGCCAATGAGCTAATCAAACCAACTTGAGAGAAGGGGAGAACATGTAAATCATACAGAGAAAAGGACCGAAAGGGCAAGACACACTAGTGAAGGACTTAGGGAAAAAACCTTATTTTTTCACACACCCTGGAATTGGCACGACTTTAGTGCTGAAACTAACGCCAACTGGCGCGACTTTAGGGGCTGAAACTAGCGCCAATAGCCCATTGGCGCAGCGTGCTAAATGAAAACTAACGCCAATCAGTGCGACTGTTAGACAAATAAAAGCGCCAATGCTTGAAAAAGAAAAAAAAAATCTCTCCTAACCAAGACCAGACTCACCACTTCAAGCAAAAACTGAAAGATTGTATTTGATGAAAAACACAGGGACAAATAGAGAAATGGTCGTTCGACTAAACTCATCAAATGATTAAGACCTTAAAGAGTGACAAACTCAAAGGAAACTCCCTAGCAGAGTCGTCAATCCGTTGTCCAGGTAAATCCCCTTTGCAGACAAAGGTGATCCCTCTAGCCCTAGGGTGGGTCTAAAAACTACGATAATATACTAACATCTACCTTCCTAGATTGTAAATTAAATTCAGAGCAAGGAAGATGACCTACCTTGTTCTGATGCTATGTTGTCATCTTTCGTTGAAGCTTCTTGATCTGTCCTTCTTCTCAAGCTCGATGCACGCTGCTACAAATGTTCAATTATCTGTACAGAAAATGAAGACACCACGGCAAGCATAAAATCACGACAAACATAAAACAATTACAACCTATGTAACTGATCAAGGAATGCTAGAAATCTCATTATAAATGTAAACAAGAGTGGAAAGTAAACATTAGATGCATTTTATTATGATAAAGACAAGGGGAATTTACAACCAAGCCTTGATGTTGAGACTCTCCTTTGGCAGGTCTATCGAAGCACGTTTGCAGCATCCTCATACACAAAGGTTTAAGATCTCACTATGTTCCTAACACACAAAAACAATCACACTCTGTACTATTCTCCCGAAGCTATGATTTCTTCTCTTCTCTATGATTGCTAAGGCAACAGAGGTGAAATAGGTCTCCTTATATAACAATGGAGGGGGAGGTTATGGGCCCTCAAATAATGGGAAAATATTGGGAACAAGAAGCGCAAAGGGGAATTCCTCGGTCATGTCCTCAAAACAAACTTCTAGCTCGCCTCCTCGTGAAGCTTCTAGTCGCGGAAGCTTCCTTTCTATTTAAAAAAATTTCCAAAAGAGGATCAGCGCGGGTCAGACAAGAAGACGGAGCGCCGATTGACATGGGTCTCAGTGCAAATCTCTTCTATCACTGCGGGTCAGACACTGAGAGAAAGTGCCGACCTTGAAAATCGGGTTTTTATAAGGATCTTCCAGAAAGGTTGTAAAGGGAGATGAATTGACAGACAAAATGTGGTTCAAGGGTATGTATTCCATGCTTGGAAAGTACACAAGGGTCACTGTATGGGTTCTCCAGGATCAAGGAACAAGGAGTACAAGGATAATGACAAATTGTTGTGTAACAGTGTGTTATTCCACTTAGCATTTTCTCTAGTTTGTCACCTTGGCTTCTGTGTTGCATTCTGTCGAGTCTTCGTTTTGTTGTTGTCCCCCTATTCATCATGTTTACAGTCATCGCTCTGTTACCATTGAATCTCGTATCCATTCCCATGATGATCTCCTCGACAAATATGACAAAGCCACTTTGGTCGATAATGACCTTTAAGACCATGACCTTTTCCCTTCCCTCCACGCTGAAGTTTTCATGGAGCCCAATGCTAGGCCTGGTGCCCGTTCTACTCTAAGATGAAAACCAATTTACACTCATTAAAACAATCTTCCTTGTTGATTCTGCAAGAATTACTTGTCTTCGGTACCACGGGGGAGATCATGCAGTGTACCAAGTTTTTAATCAGTCGAATACATGGTGGCTCACTGTGGCTGGATCAGGAATATCTAATCCATGTCCAATATTTTCACATGTTTACAGGTCTTTATGACAAAGCTTCTAAAGAAAGAACAACGAGGCGTAATTGCACAATTATGCTCACTAGAAGTTCCAACATCAAAATCATCTATTTCTGCAGATCTCCAACAAGTCTTGGACAATCATTCCAAGGTGTTTGAAACTCCCAAAGGACTCCCACCTATTCGTGACCATGATCATGCTATTCATTTGATTCCAGGAAGTGTTCCTCCAAACATTAGGCCTTATAGATATCCTTACTTCCAAAAGAGCGAAATTGAACGTATGATTGCAGAAATGTTAGAGGCGGGTATAATTCAACCTAGTCAAAGTTCTTTCTCTGATCCTATAGTATTGGTACACAAGAAGGATGGATCATGGCGAATGTGTCCGGATTATAGGGAGCTCAATAAGCTCACCATTAAAGATAAATTTCCCATTCCTGTGATTGATGAATTATTGGATGAATTACATGGAGCAATTTATTTTACCAAGTTGGATCTTCGTTTAGGATATCATCAAATTAGAATGAAGGTTGAAGATATTCCGAAAACAACATTTTGAACTCATAAGAGTCATTATGAATTTTTGGTCATGCCTTTTGGCCTTACCAATGCACCTTCTACATTTCAAGGGTTGATGAATTCCATTTTCAAACCCTTCCTTAGAAAATTTGTGCTAGTATTTTTTGATGATATACTAATCTATAGCAGGTCTTGGAAGGATCATGTTGAACATGTTGATAGGGTGCTCAAACTATTGCAGGAGAAACAATTATATGCAAAAACACCCAAATGTTTCTTTGGAGTACAAGAGGTGGAATATCTGGGTCATATTGTATCTCACGAGGGTGTTAAAGTAGACCCTAACAAAATTAAAGCCATTAAGGAATGGAAAGTGCCCACAACCATAAAGCAGTTGCGAGGATTTATCGGGTTAACAGGGTATTATCGCAAGTTTGTTAAGAATTATGGGAGAATAGCAGCACCTCTAACAACATTATTGAAGAAAGATGCATTTTCATGGACTCCTGAAGCAACTAAGGCCTTTGAACGTCTTAAGGAGGCAATGTGCCATGCACCGGTCTTAGCTACGCCAGACTTCACAAAACCTTTATTGTGGAATGTGATGCCTCAGGAAATGGAATTGGTGCAGTTTTAATGCAGGAAGGAAGACCCATTGCTTTTGAAAGTCGTCCAATCAAAGGAAAGTATTTACAGAAACCTATTTATGAGAAGGAAATGTTAGCAATATTGCATGCACTAAAGAAATGGAGAACTTACCTAATGGGAAGACGCTTCAAGGTAAAAACTGATCATGATAGTCTTAAACACTTTTTGGAACAAAGACTATCTTCAGAAGAGCAACAAAAATGGGTCACAAAGATGTTGGGTTATGACTTTGAAATAATCTACAAAAAGGGAAGCTAAATGTTGTTGCAGATGCACTCTCAAGAAAGAATGAAGAGGTGGAAGCATTGCTTTGTGCCATTTCTATTATCCAACCAGATTGGATAACTGAAGCAAGAGGTGAATGGAAGAAGGACAAAGATGTATGGACACTCATTCAAAAGTTGCAGCAAGATCCTAGTACATCTGATACATTTAGTTGGAAAAATGATTCCTTATGGTACAAAGATCGCTTATATCTTTGTAAGAATTCCCAACTAAAACAGAAGATTCTTCTGGAATTGCACACTTCTCCTTTAGGAGGACACTCAGGATTTTTAAAAACTTACCACAGGGTGAAGAAAGAATTTTTTTGGGATGGCCTTAAATCTGATATTCAAAATTTTGTGGCGGAATGTTTGGTTTGCCAGCAGAATAAAGTGGAGACAATTAAGACCCCGGGATTTCTACAACCTTTATCCATTCCAAGTCAACGTTGGGAGGAGATTTCAATGGATTTTATCATAGGTTTACCTAAGTCCGAAGGAAAGAATGTCATCATGGTGGTAGTTGATAGACTTACCAAGTATGCACACTTTTGTGCATTATCTCATCCATTTAAAGCAAGTACAATTGCTACTAAATTTATGGAGACAATTCAAAAGCTACATGGAAACCCAAGGGTTTTGTGAGCGATAGAGATCCCATTTTTACTGGAAAATTTTGGACGGAGTTATTTTCTTGTTTGGGTACTCAATTAGCTCATAGCTCATCTTATCATCCTCAATCCGATGGTCAAACTGAGATAGTAAATAAATGTTTGGAAGGATATCTTCGTTGTTTTGTATCTGATAAAAAAACACAATGAGTCAAGTGGTTACCTCTCGCTGAATGGTGGTATAACACTTCCTTCCATACTGCAGCAAAAATGACTCCATTTATGGCACTTTATGGATATCATCCACCATCCATCACATCATCTTTAAGGGAAAATTCGAAGGTTCAAGCAGTGGAAGATCACATCGAGCATCAGCAAGAAGTTCTCCAACTCTTAAAGGATAACCTGAATTTGGCACAAATCGAATGAAACAACAGGCAGATCAACATCGTAGCGAGAGAAGTTTTGATGTAGGAGATTGGGTATTTTTACGGCTACAACCATACAAACAAATGTCCCTCAAGCAAGCTAAGAAGGATAATAAATTATCGCCAAAGTACTATAGTCCTTACAAGGTGTTGCAAAATATTGGTACTACGGCATACAAATTGGAGCTTCCTGCTTCTTCGCGAGTACATCCAGTTTTCCATGTTTCATGCTTAAAGAAGGTTATAGGTGAAAATCTTCCAGTTCAAACAATATTTCCAGAACTTGATGAGGAAGGAAAAATCATATTGGAACTGGAAGCGGTCACGGAAACAAGAACTCGACAACTACGGAATCGATCAATTTCAGAGTATCTCATCAAGTGGAAGAACTTACCCAATGAAGATTCTACATGGGAGGATGAGAATTTTATACAGAAGCACCCAGAGCTACTCAAGCGTTGAGGACAACACTTTTTTGAAGGAGAGGGGCATGTTAGGTCCCTGTATTACTAGTATAGTCCCTTATTGTTGTTAGTGTAACCCCCTTATTGTTATTATTGTACCCCTGTAACCCCCATATTGTTATTATTGTGCCCTTAAATTATTATTGTTAGGTCGGCTAGGATTACATTGTGGCCCCACTAGGATTACATTGTGGTCCCATGGACTCCTATATATAGAAAGGAGGTTTTGTAATTTGAATCATCCAAGAATTGTTCATTCATGTAATGTATTGGAGGCTGCCCCCTCGAAGTGGCTTATTTCTAAGGCGTTGATATCTCTTTTCTTCTATTTTTGGAGCTGGTTTCCCAACAGAGTATCAGTGAAGACAACTTAGGTTCTAAAGAATATCTAAAGAGCCAACAAAGAGGACACATAAGCAGCCGACTGCTTCTTATCTTAAAACAATTTCTATTTATTTTGAATAAAATAGGATAGCTTGCTAATTTGTTAAGAAGCTGTCACTATTATTGTTGTAAGATGTTTTATTTTCCTAAGTTAATTCCTAGAAGTCATCTAGGATATTTTGTTAAACATTATGTATAAGTACTTCACTCTTTTGAAGTATTTTGGTGTGGAATAAAATTGCTGGAGATTAATATAAATATTTTGTTGACTTGAAGGCTTTGGATTTCGATTTTGAGTAGCAGACTGGATCAACTATTTGGCATTATACTTCAGGATCCCTGTGATAAGCTATCTGGAGTGAAGTACTCTCTAAAACTTGTCATTGTTATTCTTCTTTTGTTACATGCATACATCTGTGTTTTAATTCTAAATCTGAATGTATAACTAGTAGTATTACTACATGACATGTTAATAGCACCCTGTTTTTAACTAGTTATCATTTCTTTGTTTTATTCCGATTTTAGGTGTAGGGAACCCTTAATTGCTCCCTCTCCCGTTTGACCTCTATCCACTACTTCCCTTTTCTGGATCAAAGGATCCTTAAGTGCCCTTTATCCCGATCATACCATCTCAAAAACCAATTTTCCAAGATCTCCAAGGGTTATCTATCTTGCCCTGAAGACATTTCACTGTTTCGGCCTTGATCCTAGTTTTGTTAGCTTGAATTAGACTCCATAGCCCAATGGACAAGTATATTTCCCTCTATCTACCCTCCAAGTGAAATTTTTCCACCAAATCCAACAAAACCAAATCAAAATTTGCACTTTCATAGCTAGCCTAATATTCACAAAATTAAAACAAAGATAAAGTTGAAAGAGAGAGCCCTCTCTGAACCCTAGGAAGGCTAGATCCTAGAGTTTGAAGTAGGTTTGTGGTTACCTCTAGTATTCTTTGACTAAAAACCAAAATCCCACAACTTAAGAATTTACTGGAGTGATAACAGACGCAAGTAATGATTCAATATTAAGTTAGATCCCTTAATCATTTTTGAGGTTCTGGTTTGTCTCGGGTGACGCTCCTTTGCAAAAAGGAGTGAAAATGCAGACGAACAACTAGACTACGACGACCTCTTTTGTTAGCAACTCATTTTGAACCTGGGTCACTATCATTCCAAAAATTTTCGCCAACACTTCCTTTAGTTTTATGTCTCCTTAGTTAAGCTTTTTTCCAATTTTTTTTAGATATTTTGTGGACATATCCTTGACTTAAAGCTTTGATTGGATAGGGGAGGTGGGTTTCCATCACGATGTAGGATTACTAGTAGCAATTCCCGTTCTCATAGGCTTGGTAGTGGCTCTATATCTTTGGCTCCGAGACTGTTAGATTCAAGTTTGGTTATTAATTTTTCAATGTTTCCCAACATTTTAGTGTAATTTCCCTTATTTCTACCTTTTGCATGTGGCTTTGTGTCATCGGTCTATGGGTGTTCTTTCCTTCTTTGGGTCTATTTGTTGGGTTCAAGTTGTTTTTCCAATATTTTTCATAATTTGGCCTCCTTAGTGTGTTTTTTTATGCAACTCTCAATTCTTCTTGTTTAGTGGGGATTTCTTTGAATTTACATAGATTACCTAGATATTTCTCCCTGGTTTCTTCTTATGATTCTAGACTAGTCTTTTCCTTAGAACCTCCCATGTCTCTATTGGGTGTTTTTATCTGGGTTCTATCTTCTGTTTTTCTCTCTATGGTTCTTCCACAATTGTCCTCCTCTCACTATGTCCCCTTTCCTTGGCTTGATGGTAGTTTTCCACTAGTCATAGAGGTTGAAGAAGAGGAAGAGCTACTCCTTCTATCTACCCTAAATCCCTATGCCCCCTACTCAAACCTGTGAGCAATATTCCGTTGCATGGTGAGATATATGGAATTTATTCTTGTGGAGATTCACACAAGTATCTCTAAGGTTGAAATTGCAATTCATCAGTCTCGTTGATATATATTCCAGAACATTAAATTGATCAAGACACTAGGAATCATACCCTTGAAATAGGTAATTACACTTGAGCTCATCAATCTTCCTACATGTAAACTATCAACCTATGCTAACATATTAAAACTCTCATGTGTAGAGTCCTTACAGATCATGCAGACACTTAGCAAGTGTAGTGCCAAGAGAGTAACTCCATGAATGAATTGTATTTTTGCATTAAGAGAGAACATGGATATATACACGGAGAGGGAGACAATTGGGATTCATCCCCTAATGTCTCTTCATCTTCTAATTTTCTTTATTTTCTATTTACGATATTTACATGTTTTTTCCTAATTCAAAATATTAGGTGTTAACATTCTCCCCCTTAATTTGAAGGAATGTTGGCGAGTCCAAGCATCGTTATGAACCTTTCAAACTATTCTCTTCCAGACGCTTTGGTGAAGATGTCTGCAATCTACTCGTTTGTGGAGCAATGCCATATGTGGATTATCTTGGCCTCAACATGATGTCGAATTAGATGATATTTTTTATTAATGTGCTTGGTTCTATCATAGAACTTTGGGTTATTGACCAAATTTATTGCAAAAGTATTGTCAATCAAAAGAGGAGTTGAATGCACTTGTTTCTCCTGCAAATCTTCTAGAATTTTCTTGATCCACACAATTTCCTTTTTTGCTTCAGCTCCTACCACATATTCTACCTCAGTTGTGGAATCTCCTGGAACTGTTTGTTTTTGCGTGACCTTCAAGAGACAACTTCTAATCCAAGACTCGTACATAAGATGAAGTAGATACTCCCGTTTCTTTATCTCCATCGAAATATGAATTAGAGTATCCAATCAAGCTGAAGTCACTCATTTATCTATACTTGAGCCCAAAGTCTTGAGTTCCCTTCAATTACTTTAGAACACTTTTTGTAGCGGACCAATGACCCTCACAAGGCTTTTGCATGAACCTAGAAAGGATTCCAACAACAAATGAAATGTTCGGTCTGGTAGTAATCAAGTAGTTGAGACTTCCTATGAGTTGTCTATACTTTGTTGTTTCCTCAAATTATTTTCAAACTCATGTGGATGTGAGCTTTAAATTATGTTCCATTGGAGTAGTTAAAGGATTGCACTTAACCATGTCAAACTTGTTCAACAGATCTTCAATGTACTTTGAGAGAGGAACATAAAATTCGGATGTTGGGTTACTTCAATACCAAGATAGTAGTGAACATAGCCCAAATTTGTCATTTCAAAACCTTTCCTCAATTCTTTCTTTATGGATGCAATGTAGTTCTCATTGTTTTGTGTCATCAAAATATCATCTACATACACCACAAGATATACAATTGTTTTGTCAACTTTCTTGACAAACAAAGTTGCGTCATCAAGATCATAGTGTGTTTGAACTTGAGTTTCAGAAGATGCTTAGTCAATTTCTTGTATCAGGCTCATGGTGCTTGTTTGGGGCCGTACAAGCATTTGACAAGCTTGCATACTTTTTGTTCCTGACCGTTCACAACAAATCCTTCTTGTTGGGAGATAAAAAAAATTCTCTTTTAGATCTCCATTCAAGAAAGAAGTTTTTACATCCATTTGATGGGCTTTCCAATCATTTTGTGTTGCCAAGGAAAAGAGTGTCCATATGGTAGCCCATTTTGCTATGGGGGAAAAAGTATCTTCATAATCGACCCTTCCCTCTGTGCAAAACCTTTTGCCACAAGCCTGGGTTTATGCTTGTCAAGTGAGCCATCTGCTTTATACTTGTTCTTGAAGAGCCGCTTGCAACAAAATGGTTTGGTTCCCAATGGAGGATCAACTAGCTTCCAAGTGCCATTCTTAAGAAAAGCATCATATTCTTTCTGCATTGCTTCTTTCCATTCATCATGAGAAGTGGCTTCTTAGAAGGAAGTTGGTTTAAAATATGTAGACACATTTAATTCACAATCATAAGAAACATCCATATCAACAGGTGAATCATGATCGTCTACATCATCACCATTCTGTTTGGTTGAGCTTCTTGTTCCTGTCTTTCCAACCTAATCAAGAGGAACACTTTCAAGTGTCTTTGTGAGCCATTTTGGAGGACCTTTTTGAGATGGCCCAGGGTGATCAGTTGATTGTGATAGGGCTGAATCAAGATTTAGCCTTTGAATTCTTTCAGTCACATCACTCAAAGTGTCATCTTGATTATTGGTTGGAGCTTCATGCGAGGGAGAGAGTTCTTTAGAAGGAGATTCCACAAATTGATCCAGTTCAGGGATCCCCCTTTCAAGATGTGGAATCTTAGTGTCAAACTCATGAAAATACTTTGCATGTCTGAATCTATCCAAGCGATCAAGCTTCTGCACAACAACATTGTCAGTCCTGGAAGATTCAAGAAAGATCACGTCTCTAGATATTATAAACTTCTTATTCACTTCATCATAGAGACAATATGCTTTGGAGGTATTTGAGTACCCCAAGAAGATACATTTGCAAATCCTTGCACCGAGTTTGTTTCTCTATTACTTAGGTAACAAGGCATAACATGTGGAACCAAAAACCCTGAGATGCTTTACTGAAGGAATGTGGCCATACCACACTTTATAGGGAGTCTTGTTTTTAATAGCATGAGATGGACGCCTATTATTTATATACACAACACATAGAACCACAGCAACCCAAAACATCAACTTAACATACTTGAAAAACATCATCAAACACACCATATTTAATATTGTCCTGTTCATTCTTTCAACTACCCTGTTCTGTTGGGGATTATAAGGCATGCTTGTTTGATGTTTGATCCTCCGTTGGCGAAGATAGTTCTCAAATTCATTTTAAGTATATTCTTTTCCTTTATCAATACAAATAGTCAATATGAGATTGTGCATCATTTTCAATCCATGCATGAACGTTCTTGAATGTTTCAAAATCTTCAAATTTGTTCTTTAATAAATAAACCCTACACGTTTAATCATCAATAAATGTCATCATGTATTTATTACCATTTGCAGAAGGAATGTGCATTAGGACACACAAATCATAATGAATGAGTTCAAGCTTTCTATGTGTTCTCGAATGAGAATCATGAAATGATTGTTTGTTATGCTTTTCTAAGATACAAACATCACATTGCTTAAGTTTCCTACGAATTGTAAGCAAACCAGTAACACCATTTTTCTTCAACAAACAAAGGTTGTCATAGTTCAAATGTCCAAACATAGCATGCCATCAAATACTTGATGGAAGTGTACTTTCATCATAGTGAGAACTGTATGAAAAGTTCTGTGCACGAGCATAGGTTCCTTACAACTTCAAAAGTCTTTCTTCTTCTATCTCGTTCATGAAAAGTGATTGATCTGATATTTTTTTGACATCAACCTTGCCATTAGATATGTGAATAGAGTGTTCTTGCTGGCGGATGTAGACCAAAGACTACAAGTTTATCCTTAACTCCAGAAGATATAGAACATCATGTAGAGGAAAGTATGGAAGACCAAGGAATTTGAGCTTGATGGTACCAAGCCTCGATGGCTTGAGTTTTGACTTTTCTGCAAAGTAAACTGTTCCATCAACATTGCCAGTGAATTCTTCAAAGAAATCTATTCTGAAAGTCGTGGCAAGTTGCTCTTGAATAAAGCAACCAAACATCTTTCCATGAAGCAAGTGAAGCATTAAATAAGTCTTTAGTTACTCCAATGTTTCAATGCGCCACAACATAATGAGTGGACTTTGGTGCTTTTCCTTTCCCTTTAACAAGTGTTTTACCTTTTTTTTCATTTCTTTCCTACTAGATTCTGTCCTAAGGCAGCTTACATGTGGAAGCATCATGTCCATTTATATTACATCTTATGCGATGAAGATCAAACCTTTCTCCTTGGAAATGTCTACGCCCCTGCCTCTAAAATTCTTCTTTCCAAGTCTTCTTTGACCACCTCTTCCTCTAGAAGAATCTTTTCCCTAATTCTTATATTTTTGTGCAAGAGATACATCTTCTTCAGGATATTTATGAGTTGTCTTCTTCCCAAAAGACCTCTATCTTTTAGCAAACTTCTTCTCAAGGGAGTCAAAGGGAATCTCCTTAAGTTTTCCACTTGCTTGCAATTACTCAAGATAATGTGAATAAGTGGGATATAATGCCTTGATATAAGCAATGAGAGGAACATCTATTCAACCCCATTGGATTTTATGTCATGCATAATGGATCTTATTTATGATGCTAAGGCAAGACATTCATCATTTTTCAACTCAAGATTGAACAACTTGACCATCAATTGAACAACTTTAAGCTCAAAGTGTGAGAAATATAATTACTTCAACTTCTAAAGCTTCAAACACATTTGAAATTGGTGAAATATGATGACTCACCTCTTCATTTACTAACACAACAATCAATGCATAAGTCTTGCTGTTATTTTTTTCCCAAATGGCAATCTCCTTGTCTGAATAGGCCAAAATGATGGACATAATGGATAGGACAAATAAACAAATTTTTATGCTCACCAAGAAATTGGCAAACCTTTCCTTCAGTTCCTTTGATGATGTCAATGATCCACCTCCTTTTCAGGTAGATTCTCCTATAAGTTAATCATGATTAGGCGAGCTGAGTTTATTATTCAGATCTATTATTTTGACACTCTTATAGCTATGAGTATATATATTTGTCTTACTTATTATTTTAGTTTTACTTTCAATTTGCATTATAGACTTATAACATATGTGATGTGTAATATTAAAAATTTGAAATTAAGCTACTAGTCATTTTTCCATGCAATAGACTAATAAGTCATAAACATTAGCTCTATACATCTTTTTGAAAGTAATATAGAATACCTAACCTTCCAAAAAAAAATCATATTTAAAAAAAATGATTTTTATATATTTTAAAATTAAATCTCTATTATATATAGAAATTCTAAAGAACTAAATAATATAAATAACAGCTATAATGATGCAAACATTAAAAATCTATGAAAATAATATAATTCTTTGTTGTTAATTGGAATAAATTCAAGTATAGAAAGCTATGGTATGATCTTGTCACTAGCGTTTTTCCTTCTTTTATGAAGATGGATTGAAAATTGTATGATTTACTTAATTTGGTAAAATAAAGCAATGAAATTGATAAAATGAATATATAAAATGTTTAAGAAATTTTCCCTTTAAAATTTTTTAATTTGTGAATTTATAAAATTTATTTATAAGTTGTATATATATTGAAAAGTTTTTAAAATATACTTGAAAAATGATTTTATTTTTTATATTTTTAATATAATTTACTATATATATTTTTAAAATTAATAATATTAATATATACAAATTTAAAATATATATTAACAAATTAAAAATAAAACTAGGAATAATATTTATTTACTTTTAATTGAATTAAACGTATATATTTTTCAAAGTCTTGTTAAAATAAGTTTATAAAACATTTTTTTAGAATATATATATATATATATTATAGTGAGGTTAGTTTTTAAAAAAAAAGTGTGATTCAAGGACGTTTAAATTGTCAAAATCATTTGGGGATTATATTAAGCTTAGATCACATAAACACTTAACATGATTGAATTTTTTGTACCATAAGATTTTGAATTGAAAACCATCACAGAAAGAGTGTCTTAACATAAAACCCCATAGCCAACCATTTTACATCTCATAGGCTTATACATAAATATATAACTTCAATTCTTGTAGTCTTTGTAAATGTATTGTAAAATGCCTTTTTTTTGTAGATTATCATTCATATTTCCTAACAACTACTTGTGCTTTCAGGGACCTATACTTATGATGGAATCAATTACAAGTCATTAGCATTATCTTTAGGGGGTTCTTTTCATAAATGCCGCAAAGTTGTAAGAAAAGCATTAAATATCGATCAAATATGTAATTATGAGAAATGCACATTTGGAGGTGTTTGGAATGGTGGAGGTGGAGATGGTCAAAAGGATATATTTCTAGCATCATATTTTTATGATAGGGCAAATGAGGTGAGATTATTATTTGTTTTACTAATATATATATATATATATATATATATATATATATATATATATATATATATATATAACATTGTTTGTGTTTGCATATTTCAGGTTGGTGTTATTACTAGAAACTTATCAAATGCTAAGGTAAGTGTAAGAGAACTTGCAAAGGCGGCTCAAATGGCTTGCGCGATAAGTTATAGAGATGCGGAGAAAAAGTATCCTAATATTTGGACAGTGAGCCTCCCTTATGTTTGTATGGACCTTGTGTATCAATACTCTTTATTAGTGGATGGATTTAGTAAGTTTGATTTAATAAATAGAAAGCAAATAAAATGGTGATTTTTTCTATTGAAATATTTCTTATTTATCACTCTAAATTTGGTTTCATTTGCAGGTATCAAGCCTCAAAGAGAAGTAACATTTGTAGATGGGTTAAAATACAAGGATTACCAGGTTGATGTTTCTTGGGCTGTTGGTGGTGCTATTGATCTTCTTACCACAGCTACTAAATATGCTATCTAGATAGCAACATTTAATAGGCAATTTCAATGTTATCGTTGTAGACAATTGACTTATAAATTGACATGCGTCGAGTAGTGTGAAAACTATTAAAGTGGATATTACCTACTAAGAAAGTACGTTAACTTATAATAACTTTATAATTAAATTTAATGCTTTCTTATTTTGTTATTAGGTGATACCATAATTAGGCATCATATTTATTTGTATTGTTTGGTAAGTACGCAAATCATAAAAAACTATATGTTTTTAGTGGTCTTTAGGGTAATTTGCATTGATAATATATAATGAGATAGTTTGACACTCATGTCTTAATAAGAATCATTTTATATTCCAATGACCATTTATGCATATAGCATTATTGGATTTTTTGTTATATTTGTAAGGTTAAAAAGGTCATGAAAATGTTTTTCACACTAGTAAATCTTAAAAAGGTTACTTTTGTGGCATCCTTCCCAACTTGCCAATAAATGGGTAGGCATGATACAATGCTTTTAACTTGAACCCTAAGAGGCCATATCCCCACAATACTAACATAATGTCTCCCATATAAGACCAGAATTAAAATAAATGCACGTAGGAATGTTGGTGGGTTTGTATTTGCAACAAGAATTTTTCTCTCTAACTTGCAATTTAATCACCAACCTGCAAGTTATACAAAATTCAAAGTTGTTATGCACTATATGTGGAAACCACACGCCCTTGTCCTTCTTGTGCAATGACTTATGTCAATTATACTAGATAATGAAGGGGCAAATAGCACCCTAGGTCTTAATGGTTCATTTGAATGGGAGTTTACTAATAATTCATAGTTGCTACTTACCAAATTAGAAATTTATCTAGCTATAATTGCAAGGAAATCCAATCGATCATTTGAAACAAATTCTACTTTTTGATTACGTTTGAATCAACTTGAAGAGAATAATTGCAGGTAAAACAAGAATGTTGATAATCTAACCAATTTACAAAAAACAAAATTCAAATTGCAAATAAACCACATAAAACATTAACAAGAATTGAAGGGAGACTATTTAAATCCTCGCTCCCCTTTTGTTGAGCATCGTCGCTTGATGCCATTAGTGGTGTTGGATGTAAGATATGCATTGATGTTTATATGATGAAGAAATAGTTTTCCATTGTTCTATAGGAATAGTTGTAAAGCTATAGGAAAATTTTCCAATAGGTTAAAGGAAGCTATGAAAAGAGATGAAATTCCTTTATGCACATAAAAACTACTTGATTAACCTTAAACAAGGCATATCAATTAGATTTGTGTTTGGGAAACTAATTTTGACATGAAGTTAATTTTTATACAAGAAATTAAATGACTGCCATTCTAGAAATTTTGTACACAACAATTTATAAAAAGTTATAAAACAATAAAGAGAGTTATGGAAATATAATACAGAAGGTTTCTTGGAGTCCTTTGGGTGGGCCCTCCTCAAGGTATTCGAGAAACTAAAAAGGATCAATGATAACCGTTTGGACATTTCTTTTTCCATTCAAATGACAAATATAGTACATGATCCAAGAAACAGGGCTTGAGACTGAAACTAAATGTGTTATATGAGAAAGGGAATTAACTAGCTTTTATATATAAGCAACATGGAATTGTTTCCCTTAATAGGTAGATTAATTCTGTCCAAATCCTTGATATTAGAGGACTCTATCTTATGGAGTATTTGTGTTGGATAGATTTGATCTATGACTAGTGAGGTGTCAAACTCGAGTAGCTTTAGTTTGAGTGCTAGTTACCTTGAGATTAGTATCCCTACTTTCTTGTGATGTCACTAATGAAAGGTCCTTCACAATATCTTTCCATATTTGATGCAGAAATTGTACCAAAAACAACAAAATCATGAGCATGACAAAACCAATTGAGAAGCCTACTTGACATCATACTTTAACATGTAAAACCTCAAAATGTATATTAAGCAAGATTAAAAATGTATATGTTAGATACAAATGGCACTGTAGATGGGCCTATACGCTGCTTATTGCAAGGGTCCCTCATATGCCATTGCTTAGAGTATTTCACACTCTTGTGCGACCATACCTTCTAGTTATGTTGTTCCCTTTGCTCCTATTCCTGGGCAGGTTTCTTTTTGAAATCCTTCTTGATATCCCAAGCCATGTATCTCGTGAAGTCTCCTTGAGGGTAGAAGCCTATCAATTATTTAATTTCTTTTCGTTCATTCACCTATTTTGGCAAAGGTTTGTTTTTGTCGTAAGTAAGAGTGGTGAGTTGAACCCCAATCCAATTCATTTTGTACCCAAAGTCTATACTAATTTCTTATATAGTGGTGTCTTTGTTATGAAAATGTGTACATTGGTAGGGGAGCGAGGTTCTCTAATCTGAAGGTTGTAGGGAAAATATTGTCATCTTTTTTGGTAAGCTAGGCTGGCTTCTTCTCCTAATAGAGTGAGTGTATACTCAAGATGTGATATGGGCTCTTCTTGTCTACTTTTCCATATTGGAGTGAGCCACTACTTGATTATAAGATTTGATATAATGGGTTTCCAATATTATCTTTGGTTCAAGGGGCTATGCTCTTTTCCATAGGGAGCTAGAAAAATCTTCTCTGTACTTTTTAAATTTTAATTTCCTTAGTCCTTAGTTTTTCATGCTCGAGCCACGAGGTTAGAGCCATTAACTACACATCTCCCATATAAGGATTGGGATCCCAAGTATGTGGACGAGAAATGAAAAAGTCGTGAAGGTAGAACTCATATAACCTTTTCTTTTACTCCATTCTAATATTTTGATATGTCTATATTGATGCATAGGGTGTTTCAATGCTAAATTTGCCTTGTTTTTCTAACTCTGAAATTTGGTGTTTTATTTGAGGAGTTACTATTTGCTACCTTCTTGCAATTTTAAAATTATCATATCTTCTTGTTGGAGGCAAGTTTTGGAGTAGATTTGGTTGTGCACGTGGAGTCAAAAGTAGAAGCAACACGCTGGAATTTCATGTAGACGTGGCAAAGCGTGCAACATTAGTACATAGTGGAGAATTGCATAGTCAACGACGACACAAAAGCACATAAGCAACTAGGCAAGAAATTTCTAAATTTGAAAATTTCAATTGGTCTCGTTTTTGGTTAGTTTAGTTTTAGTAATAATAGTTTAACTTGCCATAATAATAGTTTTTACCAGAATATTTCTTATGGTAATTTGTTCATGTAATTTTGTATAATGCTGAACTAGTCTAGCGAGCTATGGGGAACTATGTGGTAAGGGCATATGTATTGCATTTGACACCTTTTGGTAATAAGAATAATAGATGGAGTTCTACATGTTTGTTGTTTTGTATTTTCATGTTGATTTCCTTCATGAGTAGTATTTATATGTGATAATCATGGTTGAATAGATATAATATCTTGTTAAGATTAATTAGTGCACCCCTTGTTGAAATTTTTGCTATTAATAATGCCTCACATATGCCATAAATAGTAGTAAAAAGAGTGCATATGAAATTTTAGAGGGTTTGTGTGGGAGAACGATAGCCCAAAATGGATTCTTATTTCCCTTCCAACTGCAAAAACCTGGTTGTCGCAGCCCCCCATAGGTGCCTTGGGTGAGACCTCGTCTATTCTACAGGCATTGTTGCAAGGGCTGATACCTAACAGGGCTTTTGTTGGTCGTGTTGCGTGCAACAATCTAGGTCAAAACAGAAAAATGCCAACAAATGGTATGTGTTGCCAGACTAAGGTTTGTTATTGAAGGGGATGTGAAACCCTATGAAGGATGAAATTGGAAAGTGGTTTGAAGATAAGCTAGAAAAGTTTGTTTTCGGTGAAATTGGAAACGATTGATTAACATCAATAAATGGTTGCAACGGTAAATTTTTTTTTGAAGTCTATGAAATTCTTTGTTGAATTTCATTTGTTGCTTGGAAAGTGGATTCAAAAGTTCAACCACTAGAATAGACATTGAAAAGTGGTTTAACCACGAAGTTGGACTCTTGAGTGAGTTCGAAGGCTTTAGTTGGTGGATAATAAGATTTCTCAGGTCGTCGATTTCTGGTTTGAAAGCGTTATTGGTGTAAACATTACGAAGTTTGCCATCAAATCTATTCTCATATACTTTTGTTGAATGAAAATTCTTGGGAGGCTCATGAGGAACGTTATTCGAGCATTGTAGATTTGTGAAATTATGTTGTGTGACAAAGGTGTACTGAAGATGAAATCTGACACTATGAGCATGTAAACCCTTCATGCACTAAGGGCGCGCTGGGGGATGGTCGGGGAGTGATATGATGGAATAGGACTAAGATGAAATAGTAGTAGAAATTCAAGGACAAAGGAGGTGTTGAACCCTTGTAATAAAGACTATGTAAAGGGTATGCCAAGGAAGTCAGTTGCATAGCATGCGGAAGGAGAAGTATGATTTAGTTTGAGGTTGGTGTTTTTCGTAGTGGCAGAAGGTTTTGAGGTGGAAGTGCAAAGGAGAGATGTTTGTGTTAGTGTTTGTAGTCGGTAGAAGCCCAAAAAAGGAGATAGAAAGAGGTCATAGGAGGAGGAGTAATGGAGATCAGAGAAGTTCGGATCGAATGCACATTGGCATACGGTGGATAGAAGGAGAGGAAGGGGGGCATTCACAGCCTAGGCTGAGAATAATGGAAAACGTGCATCCTAAGGATCCTACTCCATTAAAGGAAATATCAGCATAAAAGTGGCCTCCTATGTTGGAAATATTGTCATTGATGGCAAAGGAGGCAGCACTCAGGCAAAGGAGGCAGCACTCAGGCAAAGGAGGCAGCACTCAGCCAAAAGAGGCAGCGCTGTAGCAAAGGAAGGCAAAAGAGGCATAGCGAAAGCAATAGAGGCAGCAAGAAGAAAGTCAAAATGTAACAGTCATAGAAGCACAGTTAAGAACCGTTATCGGAAGATAGAGATAGAGGCAGAGTGACAGAAGCAGAGACAGAGGCAGAGAGCAGTTACAAAATTCCGGGAATCGCACTCTCCAACCGGCGGAGCAGAGGCAGAGAGCAGTTACAAAATTCCGAGAATCGCTTCACTCCAGCGGCATATAATACAAAACCATATTCCGGGAATCGCACACTCCAACCGGCGTTATACAACACGAATCTTATTCCGGGAATCGCAGACTCCAGCCGGGCGTTACACATATAATACAGAACCATATTCTGGGAATCGCACTCTCCAACCGGCGGAGCACATATAACAAATACAAACATTATTCTGGGAATCACTTCACTCCAGTGGCAAAATATATATAAGCATATATATCAGTTATATACAAGCGGAGCACTTTAACCAAAGGTTCTATCAAAACGAAATGGCTTATAAGGTGGGACCCCTCCCCAATCGCAATCGGAGAAAAGGTTCAATCGGCGGAGTTTTGTTATGTGCTCCGATTAAAGGCCGGACCCGATTGAGCTATATGCCATAGTTTATTGCTAATCGCATCCGAGTTCCCAATCGCATCGGAATTGGTCAATCGCATCGGAGAACATGTGAGTTGCGATTGCGATTGGAAGTCCGAACCCGATGGAGGTATGAATTATAATTCAAACATGTTTGAAGTCCTGTCCCAATCGCATCGGCAAAATACAATGAACAGTGGTCAATCGCAACACATATTAAAAGACTTGCGATTGCGATTAAGAGTTCGGACCCGATGGGTGTATTAACGATGGTTTATATATATTTGAATTCCGGCTAATCGCATCGGAACTTTCCGATTGATCGCAAGTCCTTTGTAATATGCTCCGATCAAGTGGCGGACCCGATGGCATTATACGATGGATTTAATAGGTTCAATAGCATCCGGAATCTCAATCGCAATCGGAACTCTTCGATTGATCGCACGACTTTGTAAAACGCTGCGATTGAAGTGGCGGACCCGATCCAGTTATAAGCGAGAGTTGATATATGCAAATCGCATCCGTGTTCTGATCGCAATCGGAACTTTTCTATTATGCGCCCCGATTGCATTTGATTGAAGCCCGGACCCGATGGGCTTATTAACTATGATTAACAAGTGTTTGAGTTCCAGTTCTAATCACAAACGGAAATTTGTGAAGGCGCTGTTATATATAAATATATATATATAAAAAGTTGTTGCGATTGTATTGAAAAGTGCCGCGTGGTCTGTGGACCCACGGGCCTCGGCTTAAGGTGGAGGGCGATTATCAATATACAATGACTGTGATATATGTCCGTTCCTCTTGCGGAATGTTCCACATCAACAAGACACTCGTGGCATGAAAAGCGTTGGAATATGGCCCAGAATTACAGTCAGCATATTCATTTATATATATAAAGCGCTGATATAAAAATGAAAAATACAGTTACACAAATACAGAAGTTACGTAGCAGCCATATACAGAATGACATACAGAGAACAGAAAAGAGATAAAACACAGTCACAGAAAAGACAAAGACACAGTCAGAGAAAAGACAAATGCGCAGCAAGCCAAGAGACAAAATGAGTGAGCTGGAGTTCACATTGTAATTCGAATGTAAATGTTTTAATTGTTTTTATTGTTTGTGATGCATTAGCAAGTCTCCGAGAGAAAACAAACTCCCACTGTAATGTTAAAATTGACACCTACAGTTATAATTTCTGAGTAAGCTGATAAAAGGAGTGAGAAGGCAGAAGGCAAAGAGACATGACTTTCCATTTCGAATTCCAAGCAGAATACAAACAGTCATGTGAAGAAATCTATAAATAATATCATCTTGATATTCAAAAAAAAAAAAAGGGAGAGAGTAAATTGAGAGAAGGCAGAATATAGAAGAGTAAGACAGAGAAGATTAAAAAAAAAAACAGAACAGAAGGAGAAGCTACAGAACAGGGCTGATATCTGAGGTAAATCAGCAAACTTTCAGTTTGATAAATTGAGGAAGTTGGAGCTTCCCTATCAAGTTGCAGCTTGATAGTAGTCAGTTGTAGCTGACTGAGGTTGGAGCCTCCTGTAGGTTGGTGCCTGCAGAAAACTGAAGGGAGTTGGTGCTTCCTTGCAAGTTGTAGCTTGCAGAATTGAGGTAGGAGCCTCCTGTAGGTTGGTGCCTGCAGAAAAACAGTGGTGAGAAGGAGTTGGAGCTTGCCTTTGCATCACAACAATAATAAGATGTGGTTTTCTCCCTTTATGGGTTTCCACTTATATCTGGTGTCTCTGTGCATGATATTTATGTATTGATCTGATATGTATCATTTGTTTAATACCTGCTGCTCTCAAATTAAGTCTACTGCTCTATTAAACTAATAATTTCAGATTACATTCTAAGATTACTCTCACATCAAATAGAGTTTGAAATGAAGGTGTAAATAAGTTTATTGAAAAGTTTAAAAGATCAGGAATGTATTAAACTGATTCACCCCCCCCTCTCAGTTTAATTAGATATTCAACAATTGGTATCAAAGCGGGTTCCTTTGTACAAGTCTAACAACTGAAAGGAGATCCTAGGTTCCCAAGATGGCTAGTAAAGAAGGATGCTCAACCAATAAAGCCCCTTTCTTCATTGGTGAAAATTATGCTTTCTGGAAAATCAGAATGAAGACATACATAATGTCTCTAGGAATAGAAGTCTGGGCTGCTGTGGAATTAGGATATGCCCCGAAGGCAACTGACTCAGAAAAGGACGCAAAACAAGACTTTGTAGCTAATGCAAAAGCCATGAATGCCATCCTGAATGGATTATGTGAAGCAGAGTTTATTAAAGTAATGCACAAAGACACTGCCAAGAAAAAATGGGATACTCTTGAAGACATACATGAGGGAGACCAGAAAGTAAAAACTGCCAAACTTCAAGTATATAGAGCCCAGTTTGAAAACTTAAAAATGAATGATGATGAAGATGTTGGCAGCTTCTTCTTAAAAGTTGCAGAAATTGTTAACAATATGACAGCTCTTGGAGAAACCATACCAGAAAGTATAGTTGTGCAAAAGATTCTAAGATCACTCCCATCTAGATTTAATCCCAAGGTATCTGCAATAGAAGAGACATCGGATTGGGAGACTCTGACCATGAACCGGATACTTGGAAATCTAACAGCCTATGAAATGAGGCTCCCACAGAAGAAGCCAAGTACAAGGGAAGCAACATTCAAAACAGAAAAAAGGAAAGAAGAAAAGGAAGAAATATGCTCTTGCTCTGATGAAGAAGAGGCTAAATTTGTCAAGAAATTGGATAGAGGATCAGGTAGATACAAAGGTAAACTTCCTTTTAAATGCTTTAATTGTGGAAGAGTTGGACATTATGCTGCTAAATGTCCTCACAAGAAAGTAAGAAATCAAGCTCAAGAATCAGAGAAAGACACATCAAAGAATTGGTAGAAAGGAAAGAAATTCAGCAGAAAATCCTTCTATGCTCAGCAAGACAGCAGTGCATCTGAAGAATCAGATGAACCCTCAGGAGAAGAGGGAACCTCTGAATTTTTACTGATGGCCATAGAAGATCTTGAAGGACTCTTGCTAGAAGAAGAAGAAGAAGGGGAAGTCGATCTTGAGGGGGAGCTAAGAAGTGCTCTGGAGGAGATTGACGGACTCAAACTAAAATGCAGAAAACAAAAAGAGATTCTCCTCAAATGTGTGAAAGAAGAACAAAATTCAGAAGTCCTCATGCAGCTGAAGGTAAAGCTTGAAGAAGCCAAGAATATAGAAGATATGTTACTTCAGCAAATCAAGGATAAAACCCAAAAACAAGAGAAGTTGGAGGAAGAAGTGGTATGTCTTAGGAAGAAACTAGAAAATGCTCAAAGGACAGTGGTTATAAACTCTTCTCAAACAACAAGCTCTAGCAAGTTGAATGATATTCTGGTTGCTCAAAGATCCCCAATGATAAAAATAGGAGTAGGCTATGAAGGAGAATCAAGTAAAGGCAAAGAAAAAGAAAACAAAAATATAATTTTTGTAAAAGCAAAGAAGACTGATGAAGAAGCCCAGACAATTCATACAAAAGAAGAAACATATAATAAGGATGACAGAGGTCAGAAGAAATATCTAGTAACAAGGAATATAATGAATACTAAGATGGCAGAAAAAGAATCATATGCCCCTGAGTATATCAAATTTGGAAGTCATCAGAGGAGATTCTTCCCTCCTATGAAGAATGCCACCTGCTATGTCGCCACAAGCCAGGACACACTGCTGCATATTGTTATGCAAAGAAGAGTAATTCAGACCTGCAAAAGATGCAAACAGTGAAGAGGCTATCTCAAACAAACAAATGGAGAAAACAATCTTACATCCGATATGCAAATAATTTCTATGGTTATTGTTTTTATTGTAAGGAATTTGGCCATAAAATTATTGAATGTAGAAAGTATGGACAAAGACTGATGTTCAATACCTCAAGGAGGTTTATGAGTCAAAGCAATTTTGTTCATGCTCACAATTCAGCAAAAACTATAATCAAATGTTGTATATGCAATCAAATTGGGCATATATCTTCCAAGTGTTCTCTAAAGGGATATAATTCATCACCTCACCAAAGATACCATACAAAAGGGGGCCTCCAGTGGATAAAGAAATTGAATAAATGTGACCTGGCTCTAACTGCTCAAGATCTGAAAAGCCAGTGGTACTTGGACAGTGGCTGCTCCAAACACATGACTGGAGACAGAAGCAAGTTTATAACTCTTGATGAAAAGAAATCTGGCAATGTTACTTTTGGTAATGATAAATCAGGAAAGATCAAGGGAAAAGGCTCAGTCAACATAGACAATGGCAGAGGAAAAGCCCAAGAGGTACTATTTGTGGATGGACTGAAAGTAAATTTACTGAGTGTCAGTCAGATGTGTGACAAAGGCTGTGAAGTTCTTTTTAGAGCACAAGATTGTGTAGTCAGGTCAAGCACAACAGGAAAGACTCTGCTCAAAGGTGTTCGAACAGAGAACAATGTATACATAGTGAAAGAGGAAGATGAAACCTGCCATCTTAGCAAACTTGAGGAGTCATGGTTGTGGCATAGGAGATTGGGACATCTCAGCTTTGACCATATCATCAAATTGAGCAAGAAGAAAGCTGTCAAAGACATGCCAGAAATAAAAAGGCCTCCAAGTTCTATATGCAAATCTTGTCAATTGGGGAAACAGACTCGCACATCCTTTAAATCTAAAGAGGAGTTGTCAACAAGAAGACCACTCCAGCTTGTGCACATGGACCTGTGTGGACCTGCTAGAACTAGAACACGAAGTGGAGAATCCTATTTCATGCTGATAATAGATGACTTCTCCAGAATGACATGGGTTGCCTTTCTCAAAAATAAATCAGAAGCATTGGAAAAATTTAAGATATTGAGCCTGACAACGAGAAAATCAAAACAGTGCAAAAAAGGCCAGAATGTATGATTAGACGGAGAGGAGGAGGGGAATTCCTGAGATTATGACTTTGCGTTCCTCTTAATGAACATGGAAAAAAGCAACAATTTACTATTGCGGGGACACCTCGAGCGAGAATGGGTAAGCGAGAGAGACAAAACAGGTCTGTACAACAAATAGCAAGAGCTATGATGCAAGAGAATAATATTGCTCAAACCTTCTGGGCAGAAGCAGTGCACACAGCGGTACATATCCTTAATAAAGCTCACTTAAGGCCAAGCAGTGACAAGACTCCCTATGAACTATGGCATGGAAAGCCAGCTTCAATAAAACATTTCAGAGTCTTTGGTAGCAAGTGTTACATAAAGAATAATGATGAAAACCTTGGGAAATTTGATGCAAGAGCAGATGAAGGGATTTTTCTAGGATATGCTTCCAAAAGTAAAGGATACAAATGCTACAACAAGACTCTTCGGAAAATAGTTGAAAGTATTGATGTGAGATTTGATGAAAAATTTCCAAACAATACAAGAAATACAGATTGCTGCAGTCCATCAGTTAATCATGAAGAAGAAGACCGGAATGATGAAGAAACTAGCAAGACAATAGAAGATGCAGAGCTGAGCTCAAAAACCCCCTCAAGATACACTCAGAAGAATCATCTTGAAGATCAGATCATAGGAGACAAGAAAGCAGGAGTCCAGACAAGAAGGCAGCTAACAGAACAAACAGAAAAAGTATACATAGCCATGTTATCACAAATAGAGCCAAAGAAATTTGAAGAAGCCAGCAAGGACAAGTATTGGGTAAAAGCAATGAATGAAGAATTGGACCAAATTGAGAAGAACAATACCTGGGAACTAGTTCCTAGACCTATTGAAAAAAATATCATTGGTTCAAAATGGGTATTCAAAAACAAAATGAATGAGCAAGGACAAGTAATCAGGAATAAAGCAAGGCTGGTCTGCAAAGGATACTCACAAATAGAAGGACTTGATTATGATGAAACATTTGCCCTTGTAGCTAGAATGGAAGCTATCAGAATGTTCCTGGCATTTGCATGCTATCAAGATTTCAAGGTATATCAAATGGATGTAAAATCTGCTTTTCTTAATGGTGATCTAGAAGAAGAAGTGTACATGGAACAACGAGAAGGTTTCTCATTGACAGATAAAGAAGACTATGTATGTAAACTGAAAAAAGCCCTATATGGACTGAAACAGGCTCCTCGTGCTTGGTACTCAAGACTGGATAAATATTTGCAAAAACAGGGTTTTAAGAGAGGTGGAGTAGACAACAATCTATACATAAAAGCGCATGAAAATGAACTCCTAATTGTTGTTGTATATGTTGATGACATTATGTTTGGAAGAAACAAAGATGAACTAGCAAAAGGGTTTGCTGATGAGATGAAAACAGAGTTTGAAATGTCTATGATTGGAGAACTCAGTTTCTACTTGGGACTGCAAATTCAGCAAAAGAACACAGGCACATTCATTTCTCAAGAAAAATACGTAAAAGAAATGTTGAAAAAATTCAAAATGGAGGACTGCAAACCAATGACAACCCCCATGATCACGGGATGCAAGCTGTGTGCTGATGATAGGTCTGCAGATGTAGATCAAAAACTCTATAGATCCATGATAGGAAGCCTGCTGTACTTGACAGCTTCAAGACCAGACATCATGCTAGCAGTAGGACTAGTGGCAAGATATCAAGCAGCACCAAAACAAAACCATCTTCTGGCAGTAAAAAGAATACTCAGATATCTACAAGGAACTGCACAATATGGGCTTTGGTATCCTAAAGGCAAAAGCTTCACCTTGACAGCATACACAGATGCAGATTGGGCCAGCTGTGTGGATGGTAGGAAGAGTACAAGTGGAGGTGCATTCTATCTAGGAGAAAGTCTGGTGGCATGGCTAAGCAAGAAACAAACATCCATCTCTCTGTCTACAGCTGAAGCAGAATATATAGCAGCAGAAGCATGTTGCACACAAGTCATGTGGATGAAGCAGACACTTCAAGACATGAAGGTAAGCATTAATGAACCTATCTCAATCAAATGTGATAATACAAGTGCTATAAGTATATCTAAAAATCCTGTGCTTCATTCAAAAACTAAACATTTACCAAACAAGTATCATTTTCTCCAAGAACAAGTGGCTCAGAAGATAGTTAAACTGGACTATGTATCAACAAAAGAACAGATAACAGATATATTTACCAAACCACTTGCCAGAGAACCATTCGAATACTTGAGAGACAAACTAGGGGTAGTATCTGTAGATACTATTCTCTAATATGAAGAGAAAGTACAGTCTCAGGGGGAGAAAAAAATGAAGATATCATTCTAGGGGGAGAACAACCAGCAAGATAAGCATAAAACAAGTCCACAAGATCATCATTATCAATATTATCAGCATTCAGAAGCAACAAGAACCTTTCAATCGTAAAATGCATAATCTCTGTCTGCAATCTAGCACATATTACAGGCACTACAAATGAAACACAACATAGTCCAATTTCGGCAGGAAGAGGACCTAAACATAACTCAGAGAAAGGAAATACAACGACAGAACCCATACGGAGGGATGAGGAGTCATCCTTTGCCATTGATGTCAAAGGGGGAGGAAGAACAAATAGCAAATAGGAAGAGCAAGCAACAAGAGAAAGAGAAAGAAAACAGAGAAAGTGGATTGCCATCAATGCCAAAGGGGGAGACTGTTGGAAATATTGTCATTGATGGAAAAGGAGGCAGCACTCAGGCAAAAGAGGCAGCGCTGTAGCAAAGGAAGGCAAAAGAGGCACAACGAAAGCAATAGAGGCAGCAAGAAGAAAGTCAAAATGTAACAGTCATAGAAGCATAGTGAAGAACCATTATCGGAAGCAGAGATAGAGGCAGAGAGCAGTTACAAAATTCCGGAAATCGCACTCTCCAACCGGCGGAGCAGAGGCAGAGACAGAGGCAGAGAGCAGTTACAAAATTTCGAGAATCGCTTCACTCCAGCGGCATATAATATATAACCATATTCCGGGAATCGCACACTCCAACCGGCGTTATAGAACACGAGTCTTATTCCGGGAATCGCAGACTCCAGACGGGCGTTACACATATAATACAAAACCATATTCCGGGAATCGCACTCTCCAACCGGCGGAGCACATATAACAAATACAAACATTATTCCGAGAATCGCTTCACTCCAGCGGCAAAATATATATAAGGATATATATCAGTTATATAAAAGCGGAGCACTTTAACCAAAGGTTCTATCAAAACGAAATGGCTTATAAGGTGGGACCCCTCCCCAATCGCAATCGGAGAAAAGGTTCAATCAGCAGAGTTTTGTTATGTGCTCCGATTAAAGGCCGAACCCGATTGAGCTATATGCCACAGTTTATTGCTAATCGCATCCAAGTTCCCAATCGCATCGGAATTGGTCAATCGCATCGGAGAACATGTGAGTTGCGATTGCGATTGGAAGTCTGGACCCGATGGACGTATGAATTATAATTCAAACATGTTTGAAGTCCTGTCCCAATCGCATCGGCAAAATACAATGAACAGTGGTCAATCGCAACACATATTAAAATACTTGCGATTGCGATTAAGAGTTCGGACCCGATGGGTGTATTAACGATGGTGTATATATATTTGAATTCTGGCTAATCGCATCGGAACTTTCCGATTGATCGCAAGTCCTTTGTAATATGCTCCGATCAAGTGGCGGACCCGATGGCATTATACGATGGATTTAATAGGTTCAATCGCATCCGGAATCTCAATCGCAATCGGAACTCTCCGATTG
Organism: Pinus albicaulis; assembly: GCA_034641835.2. Classification (NCBI taxonomy): domain Eukaryota; kingdom Viridiplantae; phylum Streptophyta; class Pinopsida; order Pinales; family Pinaceae; genus Pinus; species Pinus albicaulis. The sequence continues at coordinate 1,260,454,518 of CM076574.1, read as the reverse complement.
ATCGCACGACTTTGTAAAACGCTGCGATTGAAGTGGCGGACCTGATCCAGTTATAAGCGGGAGTTGATATATGCAAATCGCATCCGTGTTCCGATCGCAATCAGAACTTTTCTATTATGCGCCCCGATTGCATTTGATTGAAGCCCGGACCCGATGGGCTTATTAACTATGATTAACAAGTGTTTGAGTTCCAGTTCTAATCGCAAACGGAAATTTGTGAAGGCGCTGTTATATATAAATATATATATATATATATATAAAGTTGTTGCGATTGTATTGAAAAGTGCCGCGTGGTCTGTGGACCCACGGGCCTTGGCTTAAGGTGGAGGGCGATTATCAATATACAATGACTGTGATATATGTCCGTTCCGCTTGCGAAATGTTCCACATCAACAAGACACTCGTGGCATGAAAAGCGTTGGAATATGGCCCAGAATTACAGTCAGCATATTCATTTATATATATAAAGCGCTGATATAAAAATGAAAAATGTAGTTACACAAATACAGAAGTTACGCAGCAGCCATATACATAATGACATACAGAGAACAAAAAAGAGATAAAACACAGTCACAGAAAAGACAAAGACACAGTCAGAGAAAAGACAAATGCGCAGCAAGCCAAGAGACAAAACGAGTGAGATGGAGTTCTCATTTAAATTTGAATGTAAATGTTTTAATTGTTTTTATTGTTTGTGATGCATTGGCAAGTCTCCGAGAGAAAACAAACTCCAACTGTTATGTTAAAATTGACACCTACAGTTATAATTTCTGAGTAAGCTGATAAAAGGAGTGAGAAGGCAGAACGCAAAGAGACATGACTTTCCATTTCGAATTCCAAGCAAAATACAAACAGTCATGTGAAGAAATCTATAAATAATATCATCTTGATATTCAAGAAAATGATGAGAGAGTAAATCGAGAGAAGGCAGAATATAGAAGAGTAAGACAAAGAAGATTAAAAAAAAAAAACAGAATAGAAGGAGAAGCTACAGAACAGGGCTGATATCTGAGGTAAATCAGCAAACTTTCAGTTTGATAAATTGAGGAAGTTGGAGCTTCCCTATCAAGTTGCAGCTTGATAGTCGTCAGATGTGGCGGCGGGGTTGGGCCTCACGTAGGTTGGTGCACAACGAAAGGCGAAGGGGAGTTGGTGCTTCCTCGCACGAGTTGTAGCTTGCGGGGTGAAATGAGGAGCCTCCTGTAGGTTGGTGCACAACGGAAAAACGATGTGGTGAGAGGGAGTTGGAGCTTGCCTTTGCATCACAACAATAATAAGATGTGGTTTTCTCCCTTTATGGGTTTTCCTTTATAATCGAGTGTCTCTGTGCATGATATTTATGTATTGATCGATATGTATCATTTGCTTAATACCTGCTGCTCTCAAATTAAGTCTACTGCTCTATTAAACTAATACTTTCAGATTACATTCTAAGATTACTCTCACATCAAATAGAGTTTGAAATGAAGGTGTAAATAAGTTTATTGAAAAGTTTAAAAGATCAGGAATTTATTAAATTGATTCACCCCCCCCCCTCTCAGTTTAATTAGATATTCAACATCCTAAGGAAAAATAATATAACAATAGTTAAAATAATAAAATAAGAGTGATGTATTTTAGAGGGAAAATAAGAAAACTACCTTTTTTTTTTAAATTGTTTTTTTGGCTTATCTCCTTATAGAATTACTCAAATTTCATGTGTATAATCTCGTTGGATGCAAAATTAAATTCCACATCCAACGAGTATCCGTCATGAATACTTTTGAGATCCACATTGATAAAAATTGAAGACACATTGAAAAAGTGTGTTCAATAATCCTAATGATGTGATTAATTTGAAAGTTCTTTTATCTACATTAGATCACAAAAGTCTTAGATCTAACAATGTGGGTATTTTCAAAAGTATGCATAATGGGTACTCGTTGGATGTGGAATTTAAATATGCATCCAAGGAGTCTCTACACTTGAAATTTGTGTAGACCAATAGGGAGATAAGCCTAAAATACTATTAAAACAATGGTTTTTTTTCTTTTCCCTCCAAAATATTTACATGTACCTCTTTTTAAACTTGAAGGATTTTGATTGGTTTACATATTATGACATGGAAATTACATGAAAATTTCAGAGGCACTTTTAGTCTAAAATTTCCTCTAATGAGAGTACGCCCCACACTGAATCTTCAACCCCACACACACCTATTCACACATACTTAAGTTCTCCTAGTAGTGTGATGCATACTGTATTTAGTGATGGAAGTGGAGGGAGTCAGTATAGTAGTCAAATCTAGTCTAGGAAACCGAGGAAGGAGTGGATCAAAACTGATACCAGTTGTATCTAGTGGAACATCATCAGGAGCTAGTGGATATAGAGTAGTGGTAAACACTCTGAAGCTATTGGTGTTTCATGGTGTTGGGAATGAAGATCCTGAACAACATGTGTTTGTATGTGAGATGGTTTGGGATGTTAATAATGTCTAGGATGAAAATGCCAAGATTGTACAGTTTGGAACTACCTTTAGAGATCACGCTTTAGCTTAGTACATGAAATATAAGAGCAATGTCCCACCTGCATAACCAAACTCATTGCAAGACATTGAGCAAGTGATGATGAAGCAGTTCTAGAGGCCTAAGTCTACATCCCAGTGCATAAAAAAGTTGATTGAGATTAAACAGAGGAAGGATGAGTCCATTTGGGATTATGACCAATGGTTTAAAGTACTATTCCGCAAGTTGTCCTTCAAAATACCTAATGAGAAGCATAAGGAATGGTTTATTGTGGGTATGCTACTGCATATTTGTGCTCCGTTGACTCACCAACACATTCATACTCAGTTAGAATCCTTGGAGATAACAATGAAAGTGGAAGCGTCTTTAACAATCGTGGTGGGAGGAGATACTTCTGGTATAACTCATCTTTAGTCACAGATGGATGCGCTTACTATTCAATTACAAGATTTGGTGAAGGGGAAAGGATCGTGCACAGAGGTCTGGTGCATAATTTGTTGAAAGGAAGGGCACCGTAGGGGTAAATGCATCATACTCACTAAATATATGGCTACTGATGCAACTAATCGATGGCATAGGGACGAGGATTATGGTGTGAGATATGTAGGGTGTGGGGTTATACACTCCTGACTTGTGTGATGATGCAGAAATGTGAGACTATAGTGAGAACCTTGTTTTGTGACTTCTACAAGTCTATTGGTCACGACATTCATCCTTGCAGGTCTTTAGAACAGATTCAAGATCACATCATAGATACTTATAGGGTGTATGAGGGACATGATAACATGGTTTTGAACTTCAATTAGTGAGGTAGATGTTAGGGTATGATGGGAACAAGGATAGGAGGATATGCAAGAGTTGGACAAGGACGAGGAAGGGCACCAATCATCTATTACAATTGTGGCCAACCTAGACATATGGCTAGACACATTCTTAAACCATGTTCAACATGCACACATTTTTGAGCTTTGGATCATGCGTCGGAGGAATGCCCTCAACTATTTCCGAAGATCAAGGAGAAGAAGAGGCAAAACCTACAAAAAGTAAAACAAAGTCATGCTAGGATTAGTTGTAGGTAAAAGTTGTTACACATGGAGGGATCAACACTAAAAAAGATGCGGAAAATCAAACCAACACTAGCCAATAGTGGGTACGAAAAGTGGCAGACCCTCCCCCAAAATTCAATCCTTAGAAGGAGAAGGACACCTATAAAGAGGGCATGCAGAGACATGGTCATGATAGAATGGGATACCCTGAAAGATAAACCAATATATGATATGCCCCAGATATATGCTGCTAAGGGTTCTGAAGGAGGAGACAAGTCGATTAGAGCCTTTTTAAAGAGATTCTTGGAGTTTATGCATGATGATGGAGCTATGTAGAAGTTGTGTGGAATGATTGATCAATGTGTGAAGGAGTCAGAGAGCATAACAACGCAAAAACCTAGGCGCGTAGTCAATAATGTTGTGCTTAAGAAGGTAACCAATCAAGAGTTTAGGTTTAGTGTGAAAATAGAAGTTTATGAAGTGGATAATATCATTCTTGATTTAGGCTATGATGTCATTATTCTATCGAATAAGATGTGGGAGATGATGTGGATACCCAAGTTGGCTTGGTCCCCTATCCAGCTCTTGTTGGAAAATCAATACAATTTTTTTCCTATTGATAGAATGTAACATCTGTTAGCCACCTGTATTTTTCAATTATATCAGTTGGTGGCTAAATATTCTTTGCAGCCTTCAAGAAACAAATTCAGGCCTAAAAATTTTTGGTACTTGAAGTCTGTTGGTAAGATTCTAAACTATTGATTGGTTCTACATACCCTTCCTCCTCTCTGCCTCTGATGTTCCATGAAAATCCTAAAAAAATATTGCTGCATCCTCCTCCTTTTTCCTCTCCCCTTCTTCCACCTTTCCTTCGTTTCTTCAACTCTCCTTCCATCCATAAAACCCCTTCAAACCCTTTTATATTCCTTATTCCTACAATAATCTCATTTCCTAAGGTTAAGACACACTTTTTAACCTATCGGAACCTTTCTCCTCTTGCAAAAAACATTTAAAAACCATAGAAAAACATGCATTTCTATGCGTTAGGCTTTATCCCCTCAGGCTAAGCCCCTTTCCGTTTCTCCCTCCATATGCCCCGACGCCAGAACCGTGTGCTAAGACCGGCAGGCGCTTAACCCTCAGAAATAATTTATCACCCGAAAACATTGAAAACCTTTGTAAAACACAAAGTCGGGTTTATTTTATTTTTCCACCAAAGAAAATCATATTAAAACTCTGCCGTCGATCTATCTCACAGATCAACGGTGCGGAGTGTACCCCTCACCTGGTGGACCCCCCCTTCGCCGCGCTGTTTTCCATTCCCACCGGTTTTGTGCCCGCACCACCTTTCGTCCGGGAGCGGTTTTATACCGTCGGCCAGCGATCCCACACGCTGGCCGACACGTGTTCTCCACCTCACCCCAAAAACCGCCGTGCCATGTCTATTGCCCGCGCGTTAAACCTCGTCCTATGGCCCCGCAGCAGGATTCATCCCCACCGTCGGATCTGGGCCCTCCCATCCGACGGTCCCTGATCGCCTTTTCCGCTCACCCTTTAACGAACTCGCCCGCCCGTTAAATCTTCCCCGGCGCATTCAAGAGCCGATCCCCACCGTCGATCTCCGCGGATCGACGGCTCTCATTTGTTCTCCCGATTCCGTTGTACAGTCCACCTTTTTCCCCGTTGACTGTTCAATTTTCTCCCAACCGTTGATCGCGATACAATCAACGGTTCCGATCTCTCCATTTTCCCGCACGACTTCCGATGCAGTCTATCCATATAACGCAGGATTTCCTCATTTTTCTTGTATTTTGCAGGTTTTTAAGGTTTTTTCTTCGTATTCTATGAAAATCTAAAGGATGAGGGTGACGACTCCAATCCTTCCGATTTATCCAGGGAATCGGTCATACGGAGAAGAACAATGATATCAACGAAGTTTCATGAGCTTTGGTTGCTGCATATCCCTGTAAAGTTCGAAGAATGCCATCGATATCAGAGCAGAGAAAGAGTATCAGGTTTTGAAGACAGAATGAACCAGGGCAGCAGTTTTATGAATAAATTGGCGGGGATTACGGCTAAGACGGTTATCAAAAGCCTAATCCCCGGCTCAGAACACGGATTAAAGCAAAACCTAAAAGTGTTCATCAGACAGATCGCCTCCACCGCCATACTTTGAGGCGAATTGATTCCTCAACCACCACGGTGCCACCTATTGCCTCAGAACGATCAGTCAGAGGCCGAATTTATTGAACAAGATCAGATACTATGCCTCGGAACAACCAAGAAGTTATTTCTGCACCAGATTTTATTCCAAAATATTTGCAGAATAGCCCTAATAGTATGCGGAGCCTCAAAGGTCAACAAAAGCTCTCCTCGAGCTTACTTCTTAAGTATAAACACATTAATGCAATGTAACACCTGTTGAATTTCTTCATCGAACCTCACGGGGTCAGGAGGACATTAATTCTACATTGATTGTGTTTGAGATCTTTTTATCAGATCTCACCTCCTCATCCTTCTATAAATACTCCAGAAGAAGATGAGTGAGGGGTTGGATTAGTTGGTTGTCAATGTAATTGTTGAAGCGCTGTAGCTATTTCTGAGTGGAAAACTCTTGACTGTAAATAGTGGTTTCATGGGCCCTTGGAGCTCTGCTTGTAACAGATAGATTAGGTTGTGAAGAGAGGTGAATTAAAACATTGGATTTGAAGATTGTAACCGGTTTGAAGCAATCAATACAAGCTGATTTATGGGATCCTGGTCTATGCTGATGGTGATGTTATTCTCACTGTAACTTGTCATTTTATTTTTGTTTTCAATTTGTTTCATTTTCCACTGTAAAGAACAGTTTAAACAGTGTTAGAGTTTGTTGTATATCAGTGACCTTCTCTGGCTGAAAAATCTTTATCCCAATGTTTTCTTCTAATTGTGTTATTTAGAAATGATTTAATTCGGTCTAAGCACAGAGATGCTGGCGTTCCCTCATCTTTTCGTCACTGCTGAATGTTATTTTTAAATGTTACTTTCATATATGTTGTGTAAGGAATGAATTGAGGAAATCAAAGGTTAGCCCTGAGTCCCTTTCTTGTTTGCTCAACTATTTGTCTGTTTCCCTTAGAATGTGTCAAAAGCTGACTAGTTTCGAAGTACTTATCAGATCTTAGGCCATTCTGTGTTATCTTGGTGATTGTCTTGGAAGTAACTGAGTAAAGGAGAACTAAGATGAGGAGAAAGGTGAGCCCTGCCCGCTAGTCTCTGCTCCAAAGGTTGCCTTCAAGTTTCCCTTTGTTTTTAATCTGTGTTCTATTAGAAGTGTATCAAAGGCTGGCTAGTTTCAAAGTACTTACCAGATCCTAGTTTGCTTCTATGTTTTTCTTAAGTGCCTGGTCAAAGGCTGGCTAGTTTCAAAGTACTTACCAGATCCTGGGCTGCTCTTTGTTCTACATCTGTTGAATTCCCTTTCTTTTTGTATCACCCCATTCCATAAATCAAACTTCAAAGAGATCCTTAGGCCTAGATGACTTGCCCCATAGATTACTCTTGAACCTGGATGCTTCAATTAAATTCTCTTATGACTCCATAGCCCAATGGATTGAAAACTTGCCATCACCTTTCTTTAGAATCAAAGTTTATTTTGTTCACTTGCACCTGCAAGTTTCCCTCTGTTTTTAATCTGTTTTCTATTAGAAGTGTATCAAAGGCTGGCTAGTTTCAAAGTACTTACCAGATCCTAGTTTGATTCTATGTTTTTCTTAAGTGCCTGGTCAAAGGCTGGCTAGTTTCAAAGTACTTACCAGATCCTGGGCTGCTCTTTGTTCTGCATCTGTTAATTTCCCTTTCTTTTTGTATCATCCCATTCCATAAATCAAATTTCAAAGAGATCGTTAAGCCTAGATGACTTGCCCCATAGATTACTCTTGAACCTGGAGGCTTCAATTAAATTCTCTTATGACTCCATAGCCCAATGGATTGAAACTTGCCATCATCTTACTTTAGAATCAAAGTTTATTTTGTTCACTTGCAACTCTCACCTTTGAACCTATTTGCATATAGATCTTTCCGTCTCAGACAGCAACTATGTTCAACCATCTGAGAAAACCAAACAAAACCCTTGGCCTTCATAACTAGCCTAATATCATCACCCTAAACTTCAAAGACAATATCCATCTTTGTACATATTGGAGAGATCCCTCTCCGGATTCAGGAGGGCTAGATCCTAGAATCCCAAAGTTGGTTGAAATGATGTTAACTCTGTGATCGGACTTTGCCAATCTTGCTTGTTACAGAGACCTAACAACATCCACCAATACCCAAAAGTATATATATATATATCAATTTTTTTTGTTTCTATTACATATTTTTACTATAACACCTCTAAAGAATTAACCTAGCATTTTCACATAATTTCCTTAAATGTGATTTTCTTTGCGGAGTCCTTTGTTATAAATACCTTCAACATGATTAATGTATTCATTGGGTCTATATTTCAGGCTACTATAAACAATGTCTTGGATTTGATATCATTAAATATATATTGTAAAGAAGGTGATTAAGCTTCGGGCTGAACCATATCCATTTTGGTTCATTCCAAGGCTTATAAATATATTGTAATGTTTATTTTTATGATTGCTACTCCATTATATGTTGTCCCTCAGAAACCTCTTGACTTCTAGATGTCACATAACAAGGTTTTGATGGTTGATGTGAGCATCGCTAGGTGGCACATCTCCCATTGTCGATCTCTAATATATTGATGGTATTTGCATGAAGGTTAGGGTAACCAACTCCCAATCCCTCACCACACTGTTGGGTCATTTGTACTTCACCGTGTTCGAGAGGGAGAGCTATGCAACTAGCTGTAATCCATAATTGACTTGTTTTTCTTTTAGAGTATCCTTGCGACCATACTTCTCTGTTTTGGTAAGTGCATCCCTTGGTAGCAGTTGATGTTATTAACTTGTTTAGTTCACATTTTTACTCTTGTTCTCACTTCTTCTGTCGAGATGGATTATGGTTCCTAGGTTTAGCACACTCGCTTCTTTATGGAATTCTTGGTTCCAGGGGTTTTTAGTGTATTGGGAGTTTCTTGTGCTTTCAACAACGGGAATAGAGCCTCATCACCCGAGAAGCAAGGTATAATGAACATATTTTGTTTTTTCTTGAAAAAATCCCCTCTTGGTTGCTATGCATTTGCCACTGAATTTTCTTAGTTGGTCTAGATAGGCGTTTTCAACAATTTCAAAGAAACACCATCTTAAGGAACTGTTCTTCATATGCCGATGATCTTGTGTTGGTTGTTAAATCAGCCCATGGATTGCAGATGCACCTATATGCCCTTGATAATTTTTGTAAAGTAGTGGGGATACAAGTCAATACCAGTAAGACCAAAATAATGATTTTCTCTAATAAAAGGAAGCAAAGGCAACACATGTTCTTCTTTGAAGGCAACATTCTTGAAGAAGTAAATGAATACAAGTACCTTGGGATCGATTTCAACAAGAAGCTTAATTGAGAGGATTGTAGAAAGAAAAGAATTTTAGGAGGGTGGAACGCACTATATGCACTTCAAAATAGATGTAGAGAGGCAACGTTATGGGATTGGAACATGATCAAAGTACTTTTTGGACTCCTAGTTTGTCCAGTGCTATTATATGGGCGTGAATTGTGGGCTAGCAACATCCCTGTTTCAAAATGGAAACAAATTCAAAAAATTCAAAAATTCTTGATCACGAGCAAGTTCAAAATAAAAAGTTCGTTTCCCTATGAGATAATGTTGAGTGAAACAGGGGTAGCTCCCATAGAAGCAATTGCCATGGTGCGTCTTATAAGGTATCTAAAAATATTTGAGCAAATGTGAGGAGGTAGATGGCCGAAAGTTATCTTCAATGAAGGTATGAGTGAATGAAAGAAATAATGGATGAGACAAAACAAAAAATGGATGCAAAAATGGAATATTTCCCTGAATGCATGTCCCACAAATAACGAGGAGTTAAAGAATTTTGTGTTGGAGAAGTTCCATAAGGGTATATGGGGCAAAGAGTTGGGTAGAAAGAAGAAGTATTATGTTCATGAATTCAACCCCGCTTGTGATCTCCAACAAAAAGAATATATTGGAGCTAACATTCCTTGGAGAGCAAAGGTTCTTATTGCTCAATTAAGAACTAACTCACATCAACTTCAGTGTGAAATAAGACGATGGAACAGACCTAAAGAATCTTGGGTAGAAAGGGTATGTACTTTTTGCACTTCTGGGGCAATGGAATCATACATTTTTTTTGTTTTGGAATGTGATGCTTTTAGAGACATCAGGGACAGTTACCGCAATATGTTAGCATCAATTCCATGGCATTGTCTTTTCAGTGAGGGAACTGTTAAAAGGTTGGGTCAACTCATGATCAATTTGAGTAAGAAAAGGATTGAATTACAGAAGGCAAAAAACAAGGAAGCTGGGTTCCCATAGACTATTTTTAGTCCCGTGGACGTTAAAATATCATTCATTCATTCATTCTATGTACAATATATTTGTATCAATTACTGAAATTAAGCCATGTTTTCATTGACCGTACTCAACTACAATTTATAGAGGATTGAAGTTAGGGTTTCAACTGTTTTCCCCATGTTTCACCAGGTTCTCATTCCTCAATTTCCTTTTTTCAGGTTTTCTGGCTGGCACATATCCGAAGGCTAGTGGTAGGGTTGAATTACACATGCATGCGATCATGCCGTTGAAAATTATAAAATAATTTTCTTTATTAAATTATTAAATGAGACTTGGTTCTTTAGATTAGGGCTTGAACTGTGGAACTTGGCTCCACCATGGGGTTTTGTTTCGAACCTTGTCAACCTGCATCTGTATAGTTTCATATATATATATATATATATATATATATATATATATATATATATATATATATAGAATTTTGGCAAGGGCTTATTATAGTACTTAAATGTATGATGTAGTTTTCCCATTGAAAGTTTCTCTAATATGAACGCCCTACCTTAGTGTTATACTCAATTGTTTTTTTTTTTCGCATAACTGTATGATGAATATCTCTACATGTGTACTGATGATAGCTTTGTTGCTTATGGTTCTATTATTAATTTCCTTGAATATCATTTGTTTGATGTTCTTGAATATAAATACTTTTCTGTTGGTTAAGGGAACTGTAGCCATGTTTTATTTTTCTTGTTTTTTTTTGGGTCTATAAATAAAATAACCTCCTCGTTGTAACACCCTCTTCCCACATCTACCCAGGTAACTGACCAACTAGGGTAAACATGTGACGAGAAGCTACTATATGATCAGACTCAACCTCCTAGATGACCTTAAGGAAGTAGAATCAATGAAATCTCTTCAGATAAACCTTGTACATCGTCAATAACACCCCCAGGGGCTAACCCAACCATTTAGGTATCCTTCCCCTGGGTCCCACTGAGTTTTTTAGCCTCTGGATCTCTGGATGCATGCATAAGCCAACATGTCAACGTTCAGGGACTAAATTCCTTAGTGTTGTGCCAACGTCCTCGGGATTTGAGCCACTTTTTCAGGCCTAGAACCCAATGTTTTGCCTGAAATTCAGGATAACTTCAAATATTATTTATAACATTCAAACAATGATGTATTTACAAAAACATCCGTAAGGAATAAACTGGACCCCTACTAGCCATGACAGGCATTTTGTCAAACATGTCACAAACATGAAAGTTACAGGTATAAACAATGGAACAGAGAAAAGGGGTGTCATAATTATCTGAGAATATCTAAGAGGCATTGCTCCCCTACATCATTAGATGTATTACGATGTATTTTACTATAGATACATTGTACATTCATTTACAAGTAAAAACATGGGAAGAGGCATACATCATCACTGTTAAAATACATGCTTATAATAAGCATAATAACAAAAGAAATACCATGGATACAACAACAATAGAATCCACATATAAATCAATATATTTGCAAACCAAATACCAAGGGAACAAATTTCTCATTAATGAATGTAGAAACCAACCAGAGATGGGACTTCCACGTTCCATCCGACCATAGATTGTTTGAGCCAAATCTCTCTTCAACCAATCACCCCTTTGCCATATTCCAAGCATGAATGTGGGATCTAATTAAACACATCAATCAAAACCAATCTAGGGCTTTCAAAGGCCAAACCACCTCAACCCTCAACCCATGATTCCACCTCATGGTCGGACATCACAACCATCACGGATTAGTCTCTATCCAAGTTGTTCTAGTGCTTCAGAGTGTTTTTTCCAACCAAGACTTCAGGACTAGTAACTCAACCCGAGCTGTTTCCAGGCTCCAAAGCGTTTGTCCAACCAAAGCTACTAGTATCTCAAACCACCTAGGGCTCCTAAGCATTTGTCCAACAAAGATGTCATCACTAGTAACTTAACCAAACAACTGTCTACCAAGCTCCAAAGCATTTGTCCAACCAAGACTCCAGAAACTAATAACTCAACCCAAAACTAAGGGAACATGTGAACCGACCAGAAAATTAACAATAAAATGAATCTACATATCCATATCTATCCAAGAAATGGAAAGGCTAGGAAAATCCACTATCAATCCAGGAAATCCTCTATGCCAATGAAGTACAAGCTACAAGCTACAAAAGTGATGAAGTACAAGCTACAAGACTTTCACCCTCTGATGCCCAACCCTCAAAATGACTGATAACCACATAAATATAGACTATAAACAAGTTCCCCTCTCTTAGGGGTCGAATCCCTCTGTATAAAAACAAATTACAAGAATATTTCCATAAAAACCTAATGACTAGGGAGGTTAAAACAAATCCCCCATTTAGAGCTTGACTGACCTGCTCCTCATCAATGAGGTCCAAAATTACACCAAAATTACTCTAACAAGTCCATTTACCCTCTATTACATCACATAAACATAAAGCTAGAGAAATTACATCATCAAAACTGAAATTGACTGAATATAACTCGAAATTTGCATAAACAGGCAAAAGCCTAGCACATCTCTGCAAAATCATAGCGCCTCTAGACAAAAGCGTAGCACAGAACTTGTAAGGGACTTTTGAAGGGCTTCCCCTGCTCCAAATTTGGTTTTAAAAGATGAAATGGAAAGATGAGGATGTCTAGTTATCATTAGACACCTTAATCAAGAAAATTGGACACTCCATGACAGAGAAAAATGCACTCCCACAACTACTCCCAAAAGCACAATGCCTAGTCCAAAACAGTGGCAGAAAATGTCCTTTTGACCTGTTTTTGGGCATTTTCTCTCAACCAGTTTGCTGACAAGGAACCCTAGATGGATAGATGACATTTAAGAGTGATTATATATCCAGAAATATTTTTTTTTGAAATTTGGATGGCTGAGGAAAAATTACAGTGCCAAGGCGCTACACTTTTAGCTGTACTAAGATTTCCAAATAGGCCAAAAGTCACAAAAAACCAAAATTTTCCAAAATTTCTTCAAAAATTGTTCAAAATTGTCCCATGAAACCATGTGATGATGTGTCCTACTATCAGAGAGGCTTAATCAAGAAAATCAATCATATCTTTCTCCTTTTGCCTCATTAGGGTTTCCTTGAGCTTCTTTTTCAACTGCTTGATTCTGACTTGGCAGACCTAGTTCCTTGTATAGTAATGCATGGCCATGTGTATTTGTAGGTTATTATTGCTATTTTCCCTCTTGAGAAGTATTTCCAAGTGGAAATTCACTCTATTTAACCAACCTACCTTTTCTTTCTCAATATTTTCCAAAATGAGTTCATCAACTATCATTTGAGTTTTTGGTGTAGATGTTTCTTTTTGTTGGTCAAGTTCCCTTTTGAGGCCTCTTTTCCTTCGTCTCTTAGTTCTAACCTACTCTTCCTAATCCTCTAAATCATCAATATCAACCACTACCTTACCTTTTGCATCATCCTTGCTCAAATCTACTTTGGGATTATTTAAGAGCAATTGATTTACCATTAGCTGCATGTTATCCTACTGCAAGAATGAAACCAAGAAAGTTGCCTTTGAAAAACTATCCTTGAGCTCTCTAATCTAAGCCTCCTTCTCCATGATGATCCGCTTTAGTGTTTTATTCTCCTCATTCACCTCCAAATCTGCCATATCAGGGTCAAGATGGAATTGTTCCTCATCCTGCAATGGTGCCTCATGATGTGATGATGTTTCCAGTGCTCACCTTATGTAGGCTTGGCCCTTTCAACAATGTCTAGTGAAAACACAAGCCTATTACCTCTAACATAGGTATGAGTCACTTCTACCCTAGAAATTATGTTGGTAGGTCTGCTTGTGGAAGAAACCTCTTTCTATGCCGATGATGACAAACGAGTAGAGTGAATGCTAGACTGGGCTAGAGGAGACCAAAGAGAAGCTGAATATATAAAACAATCCCATGAAAAATTGATCTCTGTGAGTTGATTGGAAACCAGGATATTCACGAAGCCATGGTGAAACAAACTAGCATGCTGATTTTCTCCCAATATTCGTACCTTCTCTGCCATCTTTACCATGCTTTTGTAAAGGTAATGGGGAAATTTTAGGGGTCTTAGACCGGTGAAATGTATCAAGAGTCTCATATGATACTGATATAACCTTGATTATTTGCCCTCACATGTAAAATATCTCATGACACTACAAGGAGAAAAACCTCTAGTAGATGTTTTTGAGGAATCCCTTATAAAAATAGCCCAGATATCCGTATATAGCAGAGGTCAGTAGAGGAGGTTGGTGGGTGGATGTTTTTACAGATGTTTTTTTTTTTGTAGTGCATTCGTCATCATAAAACGCACCAGTGCGTACTATAAATTGGCACACCAAGACAACGTGCTCTCTGTACAAAACCTCCCACTGCGTCTAAGTACTCTAGCGCATTGGTGCTCTACGTACAAACCGATTCAGTGTGTCTCCGCAATCCAGCGCACTATATCGATGTGCGATGCGCCATTGATAAAACTGCTCGGTGCATCTCAAAATCAAGCGCACCAAAAAAGGGTTAATTTAAAAAAAATTACCGTCCATAAAAACCTCATTTTTACTTGTTCAGTGCTCTAGACCTCTCGAGCACCAGTGTGAGTTTCTCTTTTGTGAAGCGCCCTACCGTAGGTGCTCCCATTGCCTGCATTACTGTTGTCCATTGCGCACTCTGTGGAGTTCAAATTTTTCAAAACAGTGGGAAATTTTTTTTTCTTCAATTCCTCAACAAAGATTCCTCCTCAACACACAAATGTACCACTAATCTACTTGTTTCTCAATAAATAAGACTTTTAGCGGATTAAAATTCGAAATTAACTTAAAATTAACCATTAAAAAAAAATATATGCACGGTATGTTTGAGCTGTTCGGCTCGCACCATTCGCGATGCTTCCTATAAATTTACAATCCGCACTGCGAACGGTGTTAACGGAAACTGCACCAAGTTCTAGTGTGGTACTAAGAAAATGCACACCGATATAATTTAAAAAATAACATGGTGGTGCAGTCATTTAAACGACCACACTGTTGACTATGTAATACTATTGGGAGGGCGGTGCATTGACCAAACTAACCGCCCCAGGTCGGATAGTTAGGTCAACGCACCACCCACCCGACATCATTACATGGTCAATGGTATAGTCGTTTACAAGACTGTACCATTGACCATGTACTGCTGTTGGGCAGTGCGTTGACCAAACTATCCTCCCCAGGGTGGTTAGTTTTTTTGACGCACTGAACAAAAATATTCCCTGGTTGGGTAGTGCACAAACATTTTTCATGCACATCGAGCATGATGCACAATAAAGAAGTACACACCGGTAATGGTACGTTACTTTTTTTTGGGCACATGGAGTGTTTTTTTTTTCATTAATATATATATATATATATATATATATATATATATATATATTGGTAAATATATTTCTCATTTAATAAAAATAAATGTATTTAATATGTGAATCATTCAACGACGTCAATGAAGAGAGAAAGGGGAACAACAAGAGAATATGGAGGACCGTTATAATGTGATTCAACTGTGGGAGGCATGAGAGAGGGAGAGACTTTTGTACCCTCGCCCTATTATGACAACCACCCAGTTGCTCCTAAGGGAGGTAGGCATTCTCAAGTTCTACGAGGAGGCTACATCCCTGAAGGGCCACAATGGGTGATTGGGACAAATGATCTACATGTGGGATGCCCATCGACATGATTTCTGGGTCGGTTTAGGCTAGTGGTATGAACCCACTGAGGAGGAAATCTATTTTATTACTGGCCTATCTAGGAGAGGGAAATATTTTCCCCAGTTCTCAGATGTCCCTGTCAGTTATGTAGCAGGGAGTTAGTTGGTGTACTCCCAGAGATACATTAGGGATGATATAGTTTCTCCTATAGATTTTTAGGTGTCCGGTGGTCAATTACGCATTGATTCGTTTGGTCCAGACGAGGTGAGGTGCCTCTCACTAGTACTGACAACAATTGTGCACTATACTAGTGACGGGTAGCGCATTATTTTTCCACTTTTATTTTATGTTGATTATTTATTCCAGGTGCCATGACTTGTGAGATGGTCTGCGATTTTGTTGCGGAAGTTTTGTAGAACATTAGATAGATGTCGTTCTCAGGAACATGGGAGGTTGACCTTCCCTTCTGCTTCTGAGTTATTTGTTTATTTTTTGAGAGGTTTCCGGAGACGAGGCCTACCTTTTCGGCAGCCTCGAAGGCCGATGTTGCATTTACGGATGCAGATGTGGGGCCAGACGATGCCCAAGAGGGGTCTGTATGACTTTCCGGCCATGATATCTACTGATGCATTGGAGTTTCTAGTTAGTGTCGATGATCACTCGTTCGTGATGGTGTCGTGTCCGTATGCCGGTTTGGATTGGCGAGGGTGTACCAACATCCTCTTCACACAGGATGAACCATCTGATGTGAGAGGTAATATTAGTGTTTTCTTTAAATTAATATGGTTTCATTTTATTGTCTTAATTAATTCATTAGAATAAAATTTATTCTAACACGTTCTTTAACTTGTTTTATTAAATTGTTTAATGAAATTATCTAATTAGTGTTACGTACTATATATTTTGTAGATATTTGGACATTCATTGGGGACATGATTCCACCCCCAATGGATGATCCAGGTGTAGATGTTGACAAGGAGATGGTAGAGGTGGCAGATCAGGGTGACATACCTGATCCTCGGGTGCAGATACCCGTGGGGGTGAAGTGTAGGGCGGACACCCAATTCAGGATGGATTTGGGCGATTGACTGTGTCAACTCTTGGTTGATGAGGGAGTTTTTTGTTACAATACAAATGACCTCCTTATCAGCTTAGAGGAGAAGGATACATGGAAGGAAGAAAATGACCTAGATAGAGACCTATTTTTCTAAGGTAACACACCCTAGAGATAGCTAGGTCGAGTTATGACGCATCCCTCCATCTTAAAGGGAGCATTAGTACCTAGGTTAATGCACTGTCTTGCCTAAGGGGCAACATTACCCACGTTTCATGAGGAAAAAGGGACAATTTCCAAAGTAATTGACTGACATTTCCCGCTTTTTCTCAAGAGTCAGTCCAAAAAGCAGCAACCTGTAGTGCAGGCCTATGATTGGACATTTCTAAACCCAACTGAGCATCCAAAGTGGGAAAAAGCTATGAAAATCATGGAAACATCATGGATTTTTCCCTATTCGAACTAATGGAGAAGAATGGCAAGATTGGTCCTCCCAAATTCTTATAAATTGGAGGCTAGGGCTCATTGTCAAAGGTCAAAAGGTTGATTGTGTGGAGAACATACTTTTGTTGTTGAGTGTGAGGCTTCATGATTGGAAAGGTTCATTGAGAGCTCTTGACCTAGGTATCATTACACTCGGATATTGAGGAGATAGAGAGAGGAGTCAGAAGACTGAGGGAAGCTTGGCCAAACCAATGGTTGTTATCTTCCTTCTCTTATTAATAGAACTACCTATATTTTTTTCACTTGATGTTTTATTGATGCATCTATTGTTTATTCGTTTATAAAACATGATATAAATGCATTAAATATACATAGTTAAATGTTTGATTATATACTTTTTTGATTGCTTGTAGTGATTTTTAGTCATCAGTAATTTTTACTATCTGTACATGACTAAATATCAGATCTAGATTTCTAAAAACAATATTCCTGAATATTGTGAGTTTTAGAAATCTCACAGCCTTCATTATCCTTATACCAAATTTTTTCAATATTCTACTATTTTTCCATTTCATGGTTACCCTACCACTCCTAAAAGACCCTTATGGGCTTGTGCCACTCATCTCTATCCTTTTTTTCCACTTATAACCTCAACACTTTGTTTTGCCTTTGCCCATCACTCCACTTCCCATCTAGGGTTACCAAACAAACTTTCCTTCCCATGTTCACTAGGTTCCTCAAGCACTGATGGTCTCAAAACTATCTCTGTAGGCTCTTTAGATATATCAAGTCCATTGGATTTTAGATCTTCAATACATCAATTTGTCAAAAAATCTATTTTTACACTTGAAGATCCTAAACCAGGTTTCATTCAAAGACCAGGTCCAAGGATCCTCCCACTAGGTCATTAGGGTTTCATAGGTTGTAGGGTCATCCTTGGTTTTTTAAGCACTGATTTTCCTGTGCTAGAAGCTTGCTCAAATGTAAAAGAAGATCAACACGTGGTTGTCCAAGAAAGATCAAAAAATCTCCAAGGAGGACTACTTTATCAAGTTCAAGTTTTGTAAAGGGTAAATGTGAAGTTTGACATTTCTACAAGAGTGTTAAAGTCACTATCAGTAGACAATTGGTAAGGTAAAAATACCTGCTTCTAAATCAAGACATTCACAAAAAATAAAGAGGAAGGAGTTTGTGTTCAAGAAGAATCAGGGTTTCTAAGCCTGATTGGGCCAACAATGTGCCAAGCAAAGGTCCAATGCAGTAAATCACATGAAGGAGGCACACCAAGAAAACCAAACATGAAATGAAGTTTTTCAGAAATTATAGATGAAATAAGGAAAAATGTGAGGTGAACTGGACATAAATGAATGAATTTGAAAGAGCTATAGAGAAATTAGAAGACAACACTGATAATTGCTCTCAAGCATCCCAAAAACATAGGGTTTTGGGAAGATAGTCAAAGGAGGTAAAGTGAAGATGTTAGGCCTCCATGATGACAATAGAAAGAAGATTTGAAGAGATTGCTGTGATTGACATCCCAGAGTTTGTCAAAAGTGAGTTTATCATGCTTGAGGATCAATGAGAAAGGTGAAGCCAAGGTTTTTAGTCACCTACCAAGCACAAGATACTTTGAGCTCCAAGGTAAGAACAAGAAAGGTTTTGAAAATACTGCTTTGTGTTTAAGTTCCTAAGGTTGTCAAGGGTAAAGTTAGCATACTTACAAGATCCGAGGGAAAAGTCATTTTAGGGTTCTCATAGTCACCTGTCATCAAAAGTGTTGAAAGGATATCAACAAGCCAAAGACAGTCTATCTTGTGATTCAAACAAATTTGTAGAACAAGGGGGTGAAGAGTATCAATGAGCAAGGTTTAAATTATCATTTTAGGCACTTGCAAACCAGAAGTGGCCAAATAAGCTAAAGGGAATTGTTTGAATTCCATAATTCATGTCAAAGGAGTGTTGTGATGATGTTTCCTTGTTTTTTAGTCTCTAAGGTGTCAAAAGCAAACATATTAAGACCCCAAGATTAAAGAATGTCAAGTTCATCATATAATCACCTGCAGAAGAAAACATTGTGAAAAGGTCAGTAAGAAGAGGTAAACGTTGAGTTGAAATGCATGATGGAAGTAACAGAGAATCAACTTTACCAGAAATGACAAAAGAGTTGGTAAGAAAAGCAAAAGCAAAGTCCAAATTAGTACTCTGGTCACCTACACCAAAAGGTCAAAAGAATATCAATGAACAGTGACAAAGGCTTGAAAAACATTAAAAAAGTAGGTTTCATGGTTAAATTAAAGTTTCTAAGCCTATAAAGGTCCTCTCCAGCCTTCAGTAAATCATTGTTCACTTGCAAAAACCGTCAAAAGTATCAAGGAGAGGAAACTCTGAGTTGCTGAGGCTAGTTCAGGCAAGTATACCCAGCGCTGCGTGTTCAAGACTGTGCTGGATGCCTGGAGTCATGCACTATGTGCCTAGGCAAGAAACTCGTGTAAATTTCCAAAGTGCTGAATGCCTGTGAGTACGCGTTGCACATTTGGCTGAATGCTGTGCATTCACCTGGCAAACCCGACAAGCCTGACAAAAGAACTCTGATGTTGCGCACTCGGCACACATGTTCCATGCAGCTTGACCCGACTCGCCCATGACCCGCTGCACATTCAGCCTGACCCGACTCGCCCGTGACCCGCTACGCGTTCACCTCGACCCGACAACCTGTTCAACGCTGCACGTTTGGCTGACCCGACAACCCGTTCACACGCTGCGTGTTTGGCCAGGAGGACCTCCTGCACCGCAAACCCTCAAGTTGGCTCAAAAACACCTACAGGTCATCATCAAGGGTTTTCAAGCATCCTTAAGGGGTAACTGCATCTCATCAAACCCTCTCCAAGTTGTTTGTCATCAGTTGATTGAGGGAATGAAGACCTAAGGAGGAAAACCTAAGTTCATGCTAGAAACACTGATTAAGCCTCCTTCATCTGCAAACAAAGAAATATCAATTGAAACAGGGGTGAATTAGGGTGGTTGCAGTGGTTTGAAATTGGTCATCCATCCAAGCTAAAATAGCTATGTTCCTTACATTGCAGACGCTTTGACCTCACATTACCCTTTTTCATTTCAATTTGACATAAGTGCTAAGTGTGTCCAAGAAGAGTTTTTGTTTACAAATTAGCAGAGGAGGTCATCAAATTTTTCCTAGCCTCTCATACAGCCTGCTATACCTACACACTCTCTCATTTCGTTTACTGACAAAAATTTCCCCTTTAATCACCACTCCATTACCCTTTTCCACATCCATTTCATAAGCAGAGTTAGGGTTTGGCTCAAAAGCAGGAGTGTTCAAAATTTCAATGGAAGGTATCAGTGATAGTGGTGAGGAAGGCCAAGTGCCAAGAAGGCATCAACATAGAGGTGGAAGGATCAATAGGTTTGAACCTCAAAAAATAAAGGAGCTTAATGCCTCTCCTATGACTGTCACATGTTTCCAAAATTTAGGGTGTTTTAATTTTTGTGAAAGAGTGCAACAGGTACAAAGTCATCCTGAGCTGACTAGGCTCTTCATGTTGGAAACTGGGTTCAACGCTCCCCATGTGTTTCGCGACATGGACTAACCGCCTCTCATGGATCCTAAATTTGGTGATTGTAGCGGAGAGTAAGCCTATGGGTTTTGGTCTAACGACAATCACGATTTCAACAAGTGCTATCAAAGCAACAGGTCTTGAGTTTGAAACTCACCTGGCTCACGTTGGGGGGGAGATTGTTGGAAATTGGGTTCAACGCTCTCCGTGTGTTTCGTGACATGGATTAACCACCTCTCGTGGATCCTAACTTTGGTGATTGTAGCGGAGACTAAGCCTGTGGGTTTTGGTCTAACGACAATCGTGATTCCAAAACTTCATCCTTAACCTACATGAGAAACAAGTCATTCTTGCAGAGGTAAAATTTGAGATGTCATCAGATGCCATTGCTATTGCCACTGGGATACCTAGTGTTGGTGAAAAGTGGTTCAAACAGGCCAATTTAGACATAAGCCACTATGAGCCATTTCTCAAGCCCAGATACAAAGACTACAATAAATCTATATTTCCTTTTTCACATTTTCTTGAGAGGTATGCACCCATGATGAGGGTCATTATGAAATACTTCACATGTGAGGGAAGGTTTTATAGGCTTTATTCCTATCACATAATATTGCTTATGCACTTTACTAGGGTTAAGATGCTGCATTTTCCCTACTACCTCTACAGGAGTATTGGCAAGATGTCTTATATTGTGCAAAAGAGAGACCCTTGACAGCAAATGAAAAGCTTATTTCATCACTCTTTGATAAAAATGGTTGTGATGCATCAATCAGAGAAAAAGGGTATTCCATGGGAGGTTTTCATTGCCCATGAAGTGTTCACCAACCTACAACCTCATCCTTAGAAAAACATGCCTTCATCATCTCATCCTCCTGTCCTTACTCCTCCATCATCTCCTGATGAGCATGCTTCACCATCTACACATATTCCTTCACCTTAGGACAACCCTCCTTCCTCACCCTCTCCCAATGCATCAGAAAATGCAGGGAGTGAAAATGAGAAATCAAGTGACCATGAAGGAGAGGGTAATGATCATTCAAGAAGTGAAGTAGAAACAAATGAAGAGGCAGAGGTCAGTGATGAGGCCGAAAACATGGAAACTGAAGGCAATGATGATGTTGGCGATCAAGAGGAAAACAGTGAGGAGTCAAGCAAAGAAAAATCAGGCAGTGAAGATAATGACAGTGCAGAAACTAGTGATGAAACAAAAAGCCACGGTGACAGTCATGAAAATGAAAATAGTGAGGCTCCTAGCAGTAATGAGAAAAATGAAAATGTAGAAGGTAGTGAGGACACAAATGAATAAAGTGGACAAGAAGACATGGAGGTAGATGTAAATAAAGATGAGGAAAATAATGAAGATGAGGCAGAAAATGTTAGTGAAGAAGAGGCCACTGAGTCTAAAAATAGTGAGGTTCATAGTGATGATGAAGGAAGTGCATAAAGCATAGAGACAGAAGAGGCACAAGTCAATGGATCAGAAGCATAAACCAATGATGAAGAAGACAACAAGGAAGTGAGCCAAGATATCAGTGAGACAAATAATGGTGATAGCCATGACAGTGAAAATAGTAAGGCTCCTAACAGTAATGAGGAGCAAAATGAAAGTGAAGAAAACTGTGAAGAGGAAGAAGAAGATAGTGAAGAAATGAGCCATGATGAAAATAGGTCAGAAGAGGCAGATATCAGTGAGAATGAAGAACAAAATGATGAGCTTGATGTCAATAAGGTGAACAGTAGCGCAGAAATCAGTGAGGAAGAATCAAGCAGAGAAAAAGGCAGTGATGTCAGCATGGAAGATATAAATGATACAAAGGGAAAAGATGAGGAAAGCAACCATGAAAGCCATAAGACAACAAGGATATCACTGATGATGACAGTCAAGATGACAACCATGGTGAATACATAAAAATGAGCACAATAAAACCTTTTTCTTTGACTTATCAAAGAGGAAGTAGGCATGTGTTTTCTACCTCTAAATGGCAAGGGGCCATGCCTTCCACTTCAATGAAACAGCTGGACAAAGGCAAAGAGAAAGTCATAGAGGAAAAGGAAGAAGATCAGCATGAGAGTGAGCGGGAATTTGAAATCATTCATGTTGACAGTGATGATGAGAACAAGGCAAGGGTCACAAGAATGCTGCTCAAGGGTAAGGATGCCCAAATCAAGGATTTGCAAGCCAACCTAGCTAGGGCCAGGAATTTCATCCACTATTATGAGACTGAAAACAATCATTTGGAGGTACAAAAGTTTATTTATGGGGTTAGGGAAATTAGAGCCTAGAAAGAGGCTGAAAGGACCAAGGTTAGGCTTGATGAAGTCTTGGGTGTTTTTGATGAGAGTGAAGATGAAGAAGGGCAACTATCTAGAATAAGGCCAAGAACAATGGGCTTGAGGAAGGCCTTGGCCAAGGAGAAAGAACAAGAAACAACATTGGCAGAGAAGCTCACTCCAAGTGAGCTACTTGCCATGGATATTGAGTATGAACGGGAGCCTTGGTTGGAGAGGGCTAACACACACTTGGAGGATTAGCTAGCAAAGACACAAAGAGACCTTGGCCTTCGGAAGAAAATGGGCAAGCACTATGCCTTGAGAAATCAAAATTGCAAGGGCCAAGCTCAAAAGAGCCCTTTCCAAAATTCAAGAACTCAAGGAGGAAAAAGACCAAGAAAACCTTGGAATCCTAGCTGATTCTTCTCTACGGGCATCCCAAACACTATGAGGGAGATATTTGCAAATTTTGGCAAGTTTTTGACATTTTTGGTTTTTTGACTGATTTTGAGGGTCAAGGGCACAACGCCCTTGGCGCTGTGCTTTTTCTACGGGCATCTATTGAAGGTAAAGTTTACATTTTTTGATTCATCAGGCCAAGGGAATCATGCACACCAAATTTCAGGTCATTTGGAGCAGTTTTGGTCCTCCAAAAGGCCCAAAAACATGCAAATTTTCACCTTTCTACCATGTTTTCAGGGCTGGTGCTGCGCCCTTAGCAGCCTTGAGAGTTTTGAATTTTGAACAGGTTATTAGAGTCCAATTAGAAAACCAAGGGAATTTTTGGAAATCAGACTTGATAGGCTTTCCAACGAGCCATCACAGAGCTCATTCCGACATCGGGAAGGCCTTCAAAATTCAGCTATAAGGTGACCCAATTTTCCTGTGCAAGCGCTGTGCCCTTGGACCTCCTTGCTGCGCGCTTGTGTGCAAAAGTCAACAAAAGAAACTCGTTTATGGAAAATGGATATTTTGTGGATTTTTGGGAAAATCACTCCAAAGTTAAGTGTTAGAAGTTATTTTTCATTTATTTCATTAGATATTTTATGCCTTGGGCCTTGCATGGTCTCTTTGGACATAAATGGTATTTATGAATTTTTCAAACCCTAGTTAGGGTTTTGGTCCTCTTTGCTTGTTAAATATAGCATTTAGGCCTCATTGTATATGTTGGATGATTATAAGAGTAATGCATAGACTTTGAGATTGAAGAGAAATTTGGCTTTGGTTTTTGTGGATGGCTTGGCTTGCTTGACAATGGAGAAGGCTTACTTGCAGGATCCCTGAGCATAGTTAATGGCGATGAGTTCCTTATTTAGTTTTTGTTTTTTCATGTTATTGTTTTGTTCGATATTTCTATTGTAGTTGGAAAAAATTTTTAGGCTAAGAAATGTTGTTTAGAGGCACCTTAGCTCCGTTTGTTCTCTATTGCTTCTATGTTTTCCTCTTCTATGTAATATTCCCAAATGTTCACCTGATATTTGGAATATTAGAGTTCTTAATTTTCTTAATGAATTAAGTAAATAAAAGGGTGGAGGGACCCATAATCCTCAGTATGAATAAATATCCACTTTTGTGTGTGTGAATGTGGATTAATTAAGCCTAGATCTGCATAATAAGGTAGTTGAGCAACTACTAATGTGAATGGAATTGGAGATCATGTCTCATTTATGAGATAGATCATGGAGGTTGACACAGTTAAATAAGATCTTGAATATGTCAAACAGAAGATCATGGAACATTCATGATAAAGTGATGGAGGATGTTGTGCAATTAAACACATGATGGAGAGGGTGTGCATTGCACTAAGATATGATGGTTGATTTGGTCAAAAAATGCAGTCAAACTTGGAGGATCTTGTCCACATGAATAGTGCAGTCTAGATGAGGGCCAAGGCATGGGAAGTCTCAAACATTATATAAAGAAGATGAAGGCAAGGATGAAGGCATGTTGGTTATTCTTGATGTAAGGATCTTTTCAGATCTGGAAATGTCATGTGACATTCCATTGCTTTCTCAAGTTGTTTAGCAGAGATTGTAAGTGTTGTTTAGCACAGGGTGTTCCTGGTTGCGAATCCCACCTCTTTCATAGAGTAGCTCTAGAAAGAGTATTGTACTTCATTCTACATTAGGAATTGGTGCCACATCTCTTTTCCTACTCTCTGCAGAACATTCATATTCAGAAATTACAGATTTCTGAAGATCAGTTTGGAAGGTGGAAGTTGTCTTCAGTACTTTAGTTGGAGAACCGGTGAAGGTTTATTCCTATCACCTTGGGATTATAGATCAGCATTCCCAGAGCTTCATTTCAGTTCTGGCATCAGGCCAAAAGTTATTTACCTCCTAGCAGTAGTATTTCCTTTAGGAATTACGCTGTCCAATTTGCAGATCCAGAAGGAGGAAGGAAGTTACCATCATTTTAGCTAGTAATCCTGTGAG
The DNA here is from genome assembly GCA_034641835.2 of Pinus albicaulis. NCBI lineage: Eukaryota > Viridiplantae > Streptophyta > Pinopsida > Pinales > Pinaceae > Pinus > Pinus albicaulis. The sequence continues at coordinate 1,260,429,031 of CM076574.1, read as the reverse complement.
GGATCATCCCCTCACATTGCCATTAGTATTTACATCAGCTTGGAGTTTATTGCAACATTTTTCAGTAGGCAAAAGGCCTCTCTTTCCCTCACAATGTAGTTTCGATTGGCAGTTGTGTTGCAGTAGCTGCAATCATTATTGGAGGATTGAGAAGCTAGATCTAGAGCTTCTAGCTTGTAGATCTGAAGAAGGGATCAACCCTTCAAGCTTATATATGATCTTGCAACATATTCAGCCATCTATTTGACAGATCTAGCTTCAGATCTATATTTCCCAGCAAATCAAGTATCAAATCCCAGGGAGGTGTTTTTCCAAAGTTGTAGATCTGGAAAATCCTTTCTGGGATATCTTGGGAATCCATCACATTGGCCAGATCTTGAATCTTGGCATCATATGAGCTCCATATTTAAGTAGATCTGGATTTTCCTTTTCAGCTTGCAATCATATGTTCATATTTTACTGAAGGGACAACACAATATTTGCTTCAGTAGCTCTCCAGTTACGCTGTACCTATTGTAGCATGTTTTCTGTGTGACTCTAGACCATATTTTTGGCTAGATCTACTCATATTTTGTACATGGAGTAACTGAATCTTCTCCAGTATAATAAAATGGCTCAGCTTCTCTGTAAATTCTGATGTTGTCTTAAGATTTATTGTTTATCTTGCTGCAGTTCTTATATTGTGTTTAAATATTACTGCATTCTCCCTTTTTGGATATTACAGTGGTATCAGAGCATGATATTTGGCTCAACTTGTGGACACTTAATCTTTTACTTCAAAAGAAGAAGCAGATAGATGAGATCTATCATGGAGGAAGAAAATTTTGCCACTCATTTCTGTATATCTATGCAAGATCTCCCCAAGGAGGTCAATCAAATGAAAGAGGAAAGGCAGAAAGAAGATCCAAGAAGAAGATGTGATGAGGAAGGTCCAAGCACTTCCTATTAGCAAAGAAGAAAACCAAAGAATCCTAGATCTCCTCATAGATCCACTATGCCCAGTTTATTTGGAGAAGGTGAAAGGTGTAGAGATGAAGAAAGGAATGAACCTAAGACTCATGAGACTCTCAGTCTATATCTTGAAGAGTACAAAGCACAACCTAGAGCATTCAAGGAGAAGCTAACTCTCCAACAATTCTTCAAAATCAAAGAAGAAAGAGGATCCTATAGCAGTAATAGAAGGAATTGGCATAATATATTTTATTTTCCTACATTTGATGGATCTTCCTCAAGCACTATTAAGGCTTGGAGGATAGAGTTAGATGCATTTTTCAGGCTACATCCTGTAGCTGAAAGAGAGGCTGTTCAAATTGCAACACTTCATCTTTTAGGTGAAGCCAATGATTGTGTTGTGGTTCCCATGTTTTGGCAAGGTTGGAAATACCAAAAGATGAGACAACATAAAACCACTTTTAGACCTCAGGATCTAGCCCTCCTGGGTCCAGAGAGGGATCTCTCTATGATATGTCAAAGGTATATGACTTTGAAGCTCAGAGGTTAAGATATTAGGCCAGTTATAGTCACAGGGTTTGTTTGTTTGTTTGGTTGCTGGTTATCAAGAAAGAAGGGTTCAATGTAAGGCAAGGATGAGAAAAGAGGATTTAGGTAGAGGTGAAGTATTCCAGGGAGCATTCAAAAGCATTGGGAAATAGAGTAAGGAAAGGGTTTACTTGCTATTCAATGTGCAGGCTTTCAGTTGGGCTAGTCATCTAAAACATTGGATCTTAAAGATGATAATGTGGTATGGAATGGTAAGGGAGGAGGAAACAATAAAGATTTAGAACACAAAGTTAAAGACCTGAGATCAGAGAGAGATTTTGAACTCTCAATGCTTTGGCCTCCAGCTTGAGGGATCTCAGAAAGGTTCAATCAATTGAAAAGGATCCTAGTGAGATAGAAACAGGGTTCTAGACCTCCCAGTGTTCCCAATTATTTCAATTAAATCCTAACAAGAACATCTAAGAACAGATTCATTTAATTCATACATCATCTAGCAGGCAATAACATCCACTACACTGGTTAAATTAACGGAAATCAAATCTTAGATAACACATTAGTAGAAAACATTGAAGGCAAGGAGAGCAGAAACATAGGGTACCTAACAAGGGTAAATCCTATGCCAATATTCTGATGCGAGCCAGCAGAAATGAAATGAAACGGAATGCAAGTTAAACACAAACACAGAGATAGAAAAACATCACTGCTGCTTTAGATTAGGATCCAAAAAAATGTGCCTATCATATAAAAAAGAAACACCAGTCAAGTACAACATTGCCAATAGCTGGATACTCAGTCTGAAAACATCTTCCTCAGCCTATCTTACAACTTTACAAAGAGACTTTGTCTCAAAAGAAACAGCTTGTAATTCTCTGATAACTGATCAAAAACCTTTACAATGAGTTCCTTCACGAATTTATAGCTCAAGTGGAGCAGAGAAAGTACGTGAAAACTAAATGCAGCATTAAAACTCAAGAAAGGAAGAGGGCCGAGGCCCATTCTATTTAAATCCTATGCATTTATCCATGGCACTCTTTGGGTGAAAGAGTGGTCTTCTCCAGGCTCCCATTTACTCCGGTATGTCTCTGATGTAATTTGGTGCAGCACTCTGTATTACTTCTGGTGAATAAACAAAAAGTAAATAAATGATGCTAGGGTCTGCCATACTGTGAATCAAATGCTCTGATAGCATCAGGACTGTTGTCAGGGTGGAAATCTTCTCAGGCACACGACATAGAATAAGAACTGTATGGGCACATTGTCCTTTATGGAAAAAATCTTTTGCTGATGTGAAAACCCTTTAGTATGATTTTCTGGACCTTCTGATCGATCTTCGAGGTCTTTGAACTGGTACTTTGCCTCTAAACTGCTGAATTAAGGCTCAAAGATCTCCATTTTCATGCCTTAAACTCTCTGCTGCTCCATTTCTAACTCTGTCGGTGAAATCTGTGCTTTTAATGGCTCTGGGGAGGTTTTACAGAGTTCAAACCCTGTTCCTTTAATGCAAGTCCTGTCATGGTTCCTTCCCAGGCTTTCTTCATGATCTCAGCCTCTGAAAAATGGTCCTTTCTGCGTTTTTTGCCGCTGTAATAAAAACTATGAAATCATGGTGGTTTTCACCCTATGATAACCCTGCAAAACACGAAAACCTGTTAAGAAAACCATGCATGGAGGTGGTGGATGTGACGGGGATGACGAGAATGGCCATGCGGACTTGTGAGATGGCGGAAAAGTGTAGGATTATGGTGGAAAATGCAGTGGGAAGCTTGTATAATGGTGGCGCACAACAGAAATTTTAATGTAAAATATTGAAATTTGACCTTTGAATGACTATATAAAGGGACGGGCGACAATGCGACAAAAATCACGTGGATAGATGACGTGGCGGGATGGGGTTAATGGTGGGACATGCAATCAAATCTAGACCGTCCGATCTCGGGAGGAGATCGACGGCTGAAAATGCATCGAAGGGCGACGAATGGTGGGCCAGGGGTACGGATTGCCTTGGTTAACTCCTACGTAGCTTCGTGGTGCGACAATCGTCGGATGGACGATCGCAGATCGGATGGTGCACATGCATATCGCACCGGGTTTTCTGCCGAAAGATAATGCGTGATGGGTGGGTGGTTTTGAAACAGTGCCGTTGCCACACGTCGTTTGATGAGTGGAATCGCTGTGAAATAAGAAGTACCGCCAGCCCTCCAAAGGCGGTGTGATGGAAACCGGTGGTTTCTAAATAGTGCACGGGCGTGGGGGCCACCGGGGTGGAAGAAATATGGAACATTGGATCGGCGGGTTGATCGGACGGTTATGATGCGCTGAACGAGCGGCGAAAGGGTCGAGTAATGGATGCTGCAAAGCTATTGGGAAAAATACTGAGAGGGGGGGTGAATCAGTATTTAGAGTTGACTGAGAACTTTTAATTTTTCTTTCTTGAAACCATATGCTACTTTACTGAATCCAACTTGTATGTTCAGAGATCTTATTATGTCTTTACTTAGATCATTGCATCATTCATTCATCAGATGTTATGCAGTAAGTATGAACAGAAATAACAAAACAAACCATCAATCATAAGCAATACATATGAACACCAGTATTTAAGGTGGAAACCCAATTCAGGGGAAAACCACCGCTGCTGTTATCTCAGTCTTCAATATTTATTATAAAGAAAACTTCTTACAATTTTATGCTGGTGCAAACTCATACCAGCATGCAGGCACCCACCTGCAGAAGGCTACAACCTTCTCTCGTTTACCAACCTCTCCTGGAAGGGAGCTACAACCCTCTGCTCTCGTTTACCAGCCTCTCCTGGAAGGGAGCTACTACCCCCTGCTCTCGTTTACTAGCTACCACTTGAAGGGAGCTACAAACCCCTCACTGAAGGCTTCAACCCTCATATCTACTGCGGACCACGTTTCATCAATTTTCATACTGGATCCAATAGCTTCCACACAACATACCTTGCAGGCCACCAGATGTATTCATTTTCTTCAGTAGACTCGCACCAGTTCTTCATGATTTCATCAGTCAATCGAACCAGATATTCATCATCGTCAGATCATTATATCCATGGGTGCATCATATATTCAAAATTTTCAATTAAGAACAGAGTTCGTCCATGCAGATATTCCTTAGAGAAATTTATTTATCCACCACCCTAACGCATGCACACATTGAACAATAATCATCTTCTCCTTATATAGTTTAACCTTTATAAATACCATGAGTAAAAACCATTCAACCGCTAATGGTATTCCTTTGAAAATATTTCCTTTAGTTTACCCCACGTGCCTCTTTGATTTCTTTTTAATTTATTTATCAATTTGAAGAAATTGACAAATAAATATATTTACAACTTTTAACTGAACTTTAGGATTAAAGTTACACCCCTTCGCACTTTAGAGAAATATCCAACGCTTTTCAAACAATTAACCTTATGATAAACCTTTGACCCCGGGCCCAGAAATATAGCCAGTAGCCAATCAAATACGCGCATGGTACCATAGGTAAACTTCGCGCAAGTCCAGCGTCTGATCACAGTTCGATAGCAAGCTTCCAGATCAACGACATATATGCATATCGCTCGACCTCCGATGCCGAATGTTAACGTGCGATGGCCTGCCGTACTTTGGTTATTCTTCGTGCACCTTCCTCATGCGACCACCGTCCGATGGCTTCCCTCCAGATTTACGGCGCACAACAATATCGCTAGGCGTCCTGGGTCGAAATATAACGCGCGATGGCGCACAGTGACAAGCGGTTTTCCATGGGTCTCCTTGCCACGTGTCGAATGATTTATCAAATCATTTCCAACTCCTCAAATACCGCTCACTCCGCTTAGGTGGTGCGATGAAAACCATAAACCGCCTTCACTGTTCACTCGGTCACGGTTCCGCTCTTCCACGCAGGGTTCCGTCGTACTTCCTTTTGTTATGTTCTACCTCTTTCCTTCCAGGTTCCATTCATGATTCCAAAGGGTTAGTCTGGGTGTGCGCTTTCATTCTTACTTAGTTAACTCTGGTCTATCCTCGACAGGATTTCCAATAATCAACGAACAAATGTAGTTCTCTTACGACGGGATTTCCTCACAAACATCAACTCGAAACAATTCAATGTCATTCTGTCTTCAATTCTGCTATAATATATCAACCTTCCATTGCATGTTCGGAGTTCTATCCTGTCACAGTTCCGCTTCTGACTGTACATTCAAGTTCTTGATTCTGCAAACTGATCACTGTACTATGATCCATCGCAATTATAATCTTCGCTACATTCAAAACCATCATATCTCCGCAACCATTAATTCCTTCAATTTATACACTAAATCTTAAATTTCGAATCCTTGCCACAGGGTTTATGATGTTTACAGACAATGATTCATATTTTTCCACAGGGACTTAACTATCCTTCCTTCTAAATTCTATCAAGAATATACATATAATTCACAGAGAATGCAGAACCTTTTTCTGTTTGATGGCCTTTTTCTTCCTATACTGTCTCTGGACAACTTTCAATTCACTGCTCGTCCCTGCTCCTTGACTGATACTGCTCTCTGTAGATGCACTCTTTCTATGTTCTTCTCGGCTACATTTCTTTTCTCTGTTCCTAGTTACCGTTTCAGATGCCAATTCCTCTGCCACTGTTTTCTCTGATGTCTTTGCTGCCTTTCCAGATCTCCAATCAACTAACCCTTCTAAAACTGCCTCAGCTTCATATTTCATTTGCTCTTTTCTTTGTTGCTGTTTCAAGTGCTCCTCTTTTGGCATTGATGGAGATACATCATTCTTACATCTTTAACACATAGGTTGCTTATCATAGGAAAATTATCAAGTAGGTTGCCATCAAGGACAACACTCTGCATCATATTGCCAATAATCTCCCCCTTTGGACTTGATGGCAACCATGATGGTGTTTGATCACCACAATAGATAGATACATTGATTAGATCATTATTCAAACACCATGATACTCTCTCCCTTTGACATCAAGGGCAAAGGGCGGATCAAAACCAAACAAGGTTTTTCTTCTCTTGTAGAAAGAAGAATTCTATAGATCTGATTTGTACTGAAGTTACCATGCTCCCCCTGAGTTCACGCTGAATCTTCAAACATATTTTTCAATGAAGTACATGACCCTATGACCATTCCTGTCACCAAGGACTTCATACTTACATTAATGGTCCAACCAAGTGGATTTACATATGTGACTCAACTACCCAACCAAGTGGGTTTTACAAATTTGAACAAATCCTTTCATGACTGAATATTACAATAGGTCTCAACATAACCTTTCCGTCAAATTAAAAATATGAATTTTTATAACCAATATCAAAAATACCTCAAGAGAGAGATCATATTTCAGAACCATCATAATGCCAACAATGCATTACTCTCAGCAAGGCTAATGCTCCCCGTTAGCCTGTGTATTCAGAGATGCCCAACAGCACCTCACAACCAATTTAATCTTCTGTATTTAAGTAGATCTGATCTTCTGCATGGCAGAGACTACTCCCAGTTTCTGTCTGAGATATTCAAATGCTTCCCTGGAATATATGAGATATTTTGCTTGAGATAAAAACATGCCATCGGTTTCTTGTTGCACTGGATGGATCCTTTTCAGATAGATCTTCTTATGTTGCTTCATTGGGTTCACCTTCTATATTGTTGCTATTTGTTGCAGGAATATATACAACACCATCATCTTCATTTTTTGTTGGTGTTTCCTCATAACCGCAGATGTACCCATCAGCACCAATCCTTGTCTATCAATAAAGTTCAATATTTTCAACCTGTGACCAGGTCTATGGTTCGAGCATCATAGTATCTTTCTGTAGAAACCATTTATCAACTCAATCTCTTGTCATTATAAAGGTGAAATTTCCATTTCCCTTTTGTAGAAACATATGTGAGAATCATCATGAAAATATAGTAGAGTGGCACTATATGAGAAAACACCACAAACTTGTATCAACAATATCTGAGAAGAAAGATAACACAATGTATCCATGTTTTCAAGTGTCATCCAATAGTTGTAGCATAAGCACATCAGTAACCTACATCAGGATCTTTGTAGCAACATCATATTCTTGGCAAGAATAATTTTCATACCAGAAAAACTTCATCATAGTCAATATGTATCAAGCAATCATCCATGAGATCTATTATTACCAAGGTCTTTTATAATCATGATGTTCATCAACAACAAAATCTGCATGCTTTGTCCTTATATCGGAATAATTAGACTTGCATCAAATCCATGTGTGAAAATAAAGATATTCTTCTGCAAAACGCGATCAATGCTCATCCATAATATCATCATAAGAAATCACATCATTCTAACATGAGCATCACAAGAATAAGCAAACAAAATGCCAACAATGAAACTTTAGTAGTTGGGCTAATGCTCCCCCTGAACCAGTGTTACATGTTCATAGTCAAGTATTACCATATCATATCAGCAAAGCTTCTGTCTCCATTGGAACTTGTGTGTATATGCAGCTTTAGTTCACGAAACCCGCGTATAGGAAGTGAAGTACAGAAAAATTCACAACTCCTTCTCCCCCTGAAATTATGCCACCTGTATCTGTCTTCCTCACATCAGATGTACTGTTAGAAATAAACATATCCAGAATTACCAAACCAACCATGGGAATCATCATACATTGCTCCCCCTGTGATGATACATTACTGAATCCTATAATGTATCTCACATCAGCCCTGCAGTCTTTATGATAAGTAAGCTTTAGAAGCGGAGGACTGCAGTAGGATTATTATCCCCTACGTTTTTGACCGGTCCTCCTTCTTTTTCCAGCTTTGCTTGAAATTTCTTATTGTGTGCTGGAAATTATCCAATTTCTTAGATCTATTCATCCCGCATTCTTTTTCTACATGTCCATACTTGTTACAAGCATAACATCTTGTGTGACCAGTAAAGTAAGCATAGGGATCATAATGTGTTTTTCTATTCTTTCTTCTATTGCAATCAGCTGCTTTATGACCATACTTGCTGCATGAAAAATAGTATCCCTTAAAGAAACCTGAGTACCTTCCTGTGTAGAATCTGTTTTTTTGTGACTGAAACAATCTACTCCTGCAATTGGCTGCAACATGCCCATAATTATGACATTTAAAGCATTCGACATTATTGAACAAAGGAGGGAATGATTTCTTTTGAGAGTTCATGATTGTCGATTGATCTTTTGTCTCTTTCAATATTTTAGGTTTTGCATTGATATCCTTTGAATCTTTAGCATTTTCTTGTGAACTAGATTCTCCTTTAATAGTTTCATGAAAACCAAGACCAAATTTAACAAAAGGAGACCTTTGACTACTAAGAATATTGTCCAGAATCTTAGTACTATCTTGAAACCTCAAGAGTTTATCTTTTTCTTCTAATTTACCTTTTAAAATGTTTACCTCAACCTCCAATCTTTGGCATTGCTTCCTCATACTTTCTTCGACCCTTCTTCCTTCTTCTCCTTGATCATTCAATTTTAAAATCTCTTCTTTCAACCCATTTTCTTGTTCTTCAAAAGTTTGTAAGAGTTCTTCATTCTTCTTATTTTGTTTTTCCAGATCTGTTTTGAGAGAGATGATTTCTGCTTCAAGTCCTTCTTCTTCAAATGATTGTAGCAGTTCTTCATTCTTCTTATTTGATGCTTCGAGATCTGCTTTCAGAGAGATGATTTCTGCTTCAAGTCTTTCACTGTGATTGGTTGCATAATCGTACAAACTTTGATACTTGTTTATCTGTTCGTTTATTCTATAGATCATATCTTTGTAGATAGATTATTTCTCGTTAGATAATATTTGTTGATTTTCAACTTTAATCTTGATAACTTCTTCTAGATCCATAATATTACTTTCACTATCTTCACCATTGCATGCACAAGAAAGTGAATCACAAGAACAACAATCAATACCTGTTTCATTTTCCTCATTTTCTGCTGCACCTGTTTTCCGAGGTATCTCCTTTCTTTGAGTAGCATTCTTCTTTTGCTTCCTTCCCATTGTGACGGATCTCCTTCAAGCGATCAAGCTTATGCAGAAGGACCTACTCTGATCCCAATTGTTGGGAAAAATACTGAGAGGGGGGGGGGGGGTGAATCAGTATTTAGAGCTGACTGAGAACTTTTAATTTTTCTTTCTTGAAACCATATGCTACTTTACTGCATCCAACTTGTATGTTCAAAGATCTTATTATGTCTTTACTTAGATCATTGCATCATTCATTCATCATATGTTATGCAGTAAGTATGAACAGAAATAACAGAACAAACCATCAATCATAAGAAATACATATGAACACCAGTATTTAAGGTGGAAACCCAATTCGGAAGAAAACCACTGCTGCTGTTATCTCAATCTTCAATTTTTATTATAAAGAAAACTTCTTACAATTTTATGCTGGTGCAGACTCATACCAGCACGCAGGCACCCACCTGCAGAAGGCTACAACTTTCTCTCGTTTACCAGCCTCTCCTAGAAGGGAGCTACAACCCTCTGATCTCGTTTACCAGCCTCTCCTGGAAGGGAGCTACAACCCCCTGCTCTCGTTTACCAGCTACCACTGGAAGGGAGCTACAACCCCCTCACTGAAGGCTTCGACCCTCAGATCTACTGCAAACCACGTTTCATCAATTTTCATACTGGATCCAATAGCTTCCACACAACATACCTTGTAGGGCACCAGATGTATTCATTTTCTTCAGTAGACTCACACTAGTTCTTCATGATTTCATCAGTCAATCAAACCAGAGATTCATCATTGTCAGATCATTATATCCATGGGTGCATCATAGATTCAGATTTTTCAATTAAGAACAGATTTCATCCATGCAGATATTCCTTAGAGAAATTTATTTATCCACCACCCTAACGCATGCACACATTGAACAATAATCGTCTTCTCCTTATATAGTTTAACCTTTATCAATAGCATGAGTAAAAACCATTCAACCGCTAATGGTATTCCTTTGACAGTATTTCCTTTAGTTTACCCCATGTGCCTCTTTGATTTCTTTTTAATTTATTTATCAATTTGAAGAAATTGACAAATAAATATATTTACAACTTTTAACTGAAATTTAAGATTAAAGTTACACCCCTTCGCACTTTAGAGAAATATCCAACGCTTTTCAAACAATTAACTTTATGATAAACCTTTGACCCCAGGCCCACATATATAGTCAATAGCCAATCAAATACGCGCATGGTACCATAGGTAAACTTCGCGCAAGTCCAGTGTCTGATCACCGTTCGATAGCAAGCTTCCAGATCAACGGTATATATGCATATCGCTCGACCTCCGATGCCGAACGTTAATGTGTGATGGCCTGCCGTACTTTGGTTATTCTTCGTGCACCTTCCTCATACAACCACCATCCGATGGCTTCCCTCCAGATCAACGACGCACAACAATATTGCTGGGCGTCCTGGGTCGAACTATAACGCGCGATGACGCACATTGACAAGCGGTTTTCCGTGGGTCTCCTTGCCACGTGTCGAATGATTTATGGAATCACTCCTAACTCCTCAAATACTGCTCACTCCACATAGGTGGTGCGATGAAAACCATAAACCGCCTTCACTGTTCACTCGGTCATGGTTCCGCTCTTCCACGCAGGGTTCCGTCGTACTTCCTTTTGTTACGTTCTACCTCTTTCCTTCCAGGTTCCATTCATGATTCCAAAGGGTTAGTCTGGGTGTGCACTATCCTTCTTACTTAGTTAACTTTGGTCTATCCTCGGCAGAATTTCCAATAATCAACGAACAAATGTAGTTCTCTTACGACGGGATTTCCTCACAAACATCAACTCGAAACAATTCAATGTCATTCTGTCTTCAATTCTGCTATAATATATCAACCTTCCATTGCATGTTAAAAGTTATATCCTGTCACAGTTCCTCTTCTAACTGTACATTCAAGTTCTTGATTCTGCAAACTGATCACTGTACTATGATCCATCGCAATTATAATCTTCGCTACATTCAAAACCATCATATCTCCGCAACCATTAATTCCTTCAATTTATACACAAAATCTTTAATTTCGAATCCTTGCCACAGGGTTTATGATGTTTGCGGACAATGATTCATAGTTGTCCACAGGGACTTAACTATGCTTCCTTCTGAATTCTATCAAGAATATACATATAATTCACAGAGAATGCAAAACCTTTTTTTGTTTGATGGCCTTTTTCTTCCTATACTGTCTCTGGACAACTTTCAATTCACTGCTCGTCCCTGCTCCTTGACTGATACTGCTCTCTGTAGATGCACTCTTTCTATGTTCTTCTCTGCTACATTTCTTTTATCTGTTCCTAGTTACTGTTTCAGATGCTAATTCATCTGCCACTGTTTTCTCTGATGTCTCTGCTACCTTTCCAGATCTCCAATCAACTAACCCTTCTAAAACTGCCTCAGCTTCATATTTCATTTGCTCTTTTCTTTGTTGCTGTTTCAAGTGCTCCTCTTTTGGCATTGATGGAGATACATCATTCTTACATCTTTAACACATAGGTTGCTTATCATAGGCAACTTATCAAGTAGGTTTCCATCAAGGACAACTTCATCAAGTAGGTTGCCATCAACTTTATCAAGTAGGTTGCCATCAAGGACAACACTCTGCATCATATTGCCAACAATCTCCCCCTTTGGACTTGATGGAAACCATGATGGTGTTTGATCACCACAACAGATAGATACCTTGATTGGATCATTATTAAAACACCATGATACTCTCCCCCTTTGACATCAAGGGAAAAGGGCGGATCAAAACCAAACAAGGTTTTTCTTCTCTTGTAGAAAGAAGAGCTCTGTAGATCTGATTTGTACTGAAGTTACCATGCTCCCCCTGAGTTCACGCTGAATCTTCAAACATATTTTTCAATGAAGTACATGACTCTATGACCATTCCTATCACCAAGGACTTCATACTTACATTAATGGTACAACCAAGTGGATTTACATATGTGACTCAACTACCCAACCAAGTGGGTTTTACAAATTTGAACATATCCTTTCACGACTGAATATTACAATAGGTCTCAACATAACCTTTTCATCAAATTACAAATATGACTTTTTATAACCAATATCAAAAAGACCTCAAGAGAGAGATCATATTTCAGAACCATCATAATGCCAACAATGCATTACTCTCAGCAAGGCTAATGCTCCCTCTTAGCCTGTGTATTCAGAGATGCCCAGCAACACCTCACAACCAATTTAATCTTCTGTATTTAAGTAGATCTAATCTTCTGCATGGCAGAGACTACTCCCAATTTCTGTCTGAGATATTCGAATGCTTCCCTGGAATATATGAGATATTTTTCTTGAGATAAAAATATGCCATTGGTTGCTTGTTGCACTGGATGGAGCCTTTTCAGATAGATCTTCTTATGTTGCTTCATTTGGTTCACCTTCTAAATTGTTGCTATTTGATGCAGGAAGATATACAACACCATCATCTATATTTTTTGTTGGTGTTTCCTCATAACCACAGATGTACCCATCAACACCAATCCTTGTCTATCAATAAAGTTCAATATTTTCAATCTGTGACCGAGTCTATGGTTCGAGCATCATAGTATCTTTCTGTAGAAACCAACTATCAACTCAATCTCTTGTCATTATAAAGGTGAAATTTCCATTTCCCTTTTGTAGAAACATATGTGAGAATCATCATGAAAATAGAGTAGAGTGGAACTATATGAGAAAACACCATAGAATTGTATCAACAATATCTGAGAAGAAAGATAACACAATGTATCCATGTTTTCAAGTGTCATCCAACAATTGTAGCATAAGCACATTAGTAACCTACATCAGGATCTTTGTAGCAACATCATATTCTTGCCAAGAATAATTGTCATACCGGAACAACTTCATCATAGTCAATATGTATCAAGCAATCATCCATGAGATCTGTTATTACCAAGGTCTTTTATAATCATGATGTTCATCAACAACAAAATCTGCATGCTTTGTCCTTATATATGAATCATTAGACTTGCATCAAATCCATGTGTGAAAATAAAGATATTCTTCTGCAAAACGTGATCAGGGCTCATCCATAATCTCATCATAAGAAATCACATCATTCTAACATGAGCATCACAAGAATAAGCAAATACAATGCCAACAATGCAACTTTAGTAGTTGGGCTAATGCTCCCCCTAAACCGGTGTTACATGTTCATAGTCAAGTATTACCATATCATTTCAGCAGAGCTTCTGTCTCCATTGGAACTCGCATGTATATGCGGCTTTAGTTCATGAAACCTGCGTATAGGAAGTGAAGTACAAAAAAATTCACAACTCCATCTCCCCCTGAACTTATGCCACCTGTATCTGTCTTCTTCACATCAGATGTATTGTTAGAAATAAACACATCCAGAATTACCAAACCAACCATGGGAATCATCATACATTGCTCCCCCTGTGATGATACATTACTGAATCCTATAATGTATCTCTCATCACCCCTGCAGTCTTTATGAGAAGTAAGCTTTAGAAGCAAAAGACTGCAGCAGGATTATTATCCCCTACGTTTTTGACCGGTCCTCCTTCTTTTTCCTGCTTTGCTTGAAATTTCTTATTGTGTGCTGGAAATTATCCAATTTCTCAGATCTATTCATCCTGCATTCTTTTTCTACATGTCCATACTTGTTACAAGCATAACATCTTGTGTGACTAGAAAAGTAAGCATAGGGATCATAATGTGTTTTTCTATTCTTTCTTCTATTGCAATCAGCTGCTTTATGACCTTACTTGCTGCATGAAAAACAATATCCCTTAAAGAAACCTGAGTACCTTCCTGTATAGAATCTGTTTGTTTGTGACTGAAAAAATCTGCTTCTGCAATTGGCTGCAACATGCCCATAATTATGACATTTAAAGCGTTCGACATTATTGAACAAAGGAGGGAATGATTTCTTTTGAGAGTTCATGATTGTCGATTGATCTTTTGTCTCTTTCAATATTTTAGGTTTTGCATTGATATCCTTTGAATCTTTAGCACTTTCTTGCGAACTAGATTCTCCTTTAACAATTTCATGAAAACCAAGACCAAATTTAACAGAAGGAGACCTTTGACTACTAAGAATATTGTCCAGAATCTATAGGGTGCTAACAGAATCTATAGAAGCCTCAAAAACAATTTAGCCCCTTACTTTTCTTATCAAAAAATTTATAGGGGACTAATAGATTGGTGGTTTGGTCACAGGGAGCATGCAAAGGTGACTAAATATTCAGATTTCTTTCACAAGTTGAGGAAGGAATTTGATGGGAGAAAACCATATATGTGTCAAAAAGTGACATTTCCTAAGGAAGAGGATGTCAATCTTGTCACTCTGGACAAGAGGTCACTACATTCACCACCAGCTACAGAAGTACTTGCATCCGGAGAAGAGACACTTGCAAATTTGCAAGATAGTCTTGAGCTCTTGACACATAAAGTCCCATGCATGATTCAGGAGATGCATGAGGTAAAGGAGGAAGATTCCAACGCTGGTACATTGGAAGAAGAGTAGCCATCTCTCTTACCAGTAGTTGGAGGCACTATTTTTCTGGTTGGCGGAACTCTTGTGTTCTGTCAAGAGGCTCCCACATATTAGTTGATCCAAGGTATGCGTACACATTCATCACCTACTGTTTCAGTAGATCTTATTGAAACTTGTGGGGACATGCCATCAGGGCCAATGCATGACCAAGGGTTAAATCCAAATGCTGATTTGAAGAAAAAAAATATCACAGCGCAGAGGACCCTTGATCTAATCAAGGAGGAGATGAAAAACTATCCCAGTTTTTCATGGATGAACTACATTCAACCTCTTGAGTTGAAGTGTAGAATTTCATAAGAATGGATGAGCATGATCCTATGTACGATCATTGGTCATGAGATCAATATTGTACCTTGATTTGGGACTGTATATGTATTACTTTGAAGATCTATAGTGATGTCACCTAGTAGCAGTGATAGTGATGATGCCCCATTATTCTTGGATTATTATGAAGGTAGCTTCACTCATGAAGCAATGGAGGACAAGATGATGAATGGTAGATATCTTGAGATGAGAAATCTTTTCTCCTTTCTAGATGACCCTTTCTCAATGAGCATCTCACAGCTCAAGGAGAAAATTCTACCTGCAATAGATCCAAAACTTCATTGGTTTTGGGGGGCCTTTGGTGAAAAGAGAGTCTCATTAAGAGATCTCATTAGAGGTGCACTTCAACATTTCATGAAGTGCAAAGTTCTTCATCAGTTTGGGGAAAATGGTATTCTACAAAGGGAGGATACCATGATTGTGCAGTACATCATTCATCATCCACATTGGGGTGAGTGGATGAGGATTATAGGCAAGAGGTTTCATGACCACTTGCAGATTTATGATATGGGCCAACAATATTGGTTACATTGGTTGCCCTTGGGAGATTTTTGTCACTACCCAAAGGCTCCTATTTCTTTGATCCATGCCTTGAAGAACACTTATGAAATGAAGAAGGAGGCACGGATGTGCTGGCTACTCTTGGGTGAGTATGGTTCACCCAATAGCTCATATTTTTCTGATTCATGCCTCGTGTATCAATGATAGAATGCAGCAAAAGAAGGCATGTTCATGTTGGTTTCACTTGAGAGATATTGGCCACCACATGACATCTCCTATGTCTATGTGTTTTGTATTGGGTAAAGCTTGGCATGATGCTCTCACGATGTGCATTGATGATGTTTCTTTGTATTGGGACGATGTGACATTCCATATGTCCATGAGTATGTTTTTGCTTCATGATGCACATGAGGAGGAGAGAAAGCATCAAGATTTCTTGTTGCTTTGGTTGCTTTTGTGGGAGTTTGGCTTGTCCATCTTACATGGAGGAGATGGAGGATGGCAGTAAAGGGCCTTACTCCGGTGGTTACTATTAGGAGAATATGGTTTGACATATTTGTCTACCCATATAAATCCTTTCCAAATTCTTTTGCATAACGTTGGAATGATGCTTGGATCCAACAAGGCCAACAGGGCTAAGGATGAGAGCATATCAATGCTCAATCAAACTCATAAAGTATGGGATGAAGAGATGTATTGTGAGAGGGAGATTTTCCTTCATGGAAAGAGCCACTTTATTCTATGTATCTCATGTATTAATGATGAATTTGGAACTCATATGGTTGTCATTTGGTACTTCAGGATGGGAGGAGGACATCTAAACATACAATTAGAGGTCATTCTACATGTTTTTGAAAAACAACTTTGGAGCCAAATATACATAACACATTGCAGCAAATGGAGGAAGCCTTCCTTATGTGGATGCCATTTGGAAGGGAATAGATGGCTTTGCATCCACCTTTTTGAGTTGCTTGAGGACAAGCAACATTTTTTTGGGGAGGACTGTAATATTCCCAAATGTTCACCTGATATTTGGAATATTAGAGTTCTTAATTTTCTTAATGAATTAAGTAAATAAAATGGTGGAGGGACCCATAATCATTAGTATGAATAAATATCCACTTCTAAGTGTGTGAATGTAGATTAATTAAGCCTAGATCTACATAATAAGGTAGTTTAGCAACTACTAATGTGAATGGAATTGGAGATCATGTCTCATTTATGAGATATATCATGGAGGTTGACACTGTAAACGGAGATCTTGAATATGTCAAACAAAAGATCATGGAATATTCATGATAAGGTGATGGAGGACGTTATGCAATTAAAGCACACATGATGGAGAGGGTGTACATTGCACCTAAACATGATGGTTGATTTGGTCAAACATCGCAGTCAAACTTGGAGGATCTTGTCCACATGAACAGTGTAGTCTAGATGAGGGCCAAGGCATGGGAAGGCTCAAACATTATATAAATAATATGAAGGCAAGGATGAAGGCATGCTAGTTGTTATTGATGTAAGGATCTTTTTAGATCTGGAAATGTCATGTGACATTCCATTGCTTTCTCGGGCTGTTTAGTAGAGATTGCAAGTGCTGTTTAGCACATGGTGTTCCTGGTCGGGAATCCCACCTCTTTCATAGATTAGCTCTAGAAAGAGTATTGTACTTCATTCGACATCAGACATTGGTGCCACATCTCTTTTCGTACTTTCTGCAGAACTTTCATATTCAGAAATTACAGATTTTTGAAGATTAGTTTGGAAGGTGGAAGTTGTCTTCAGTAATTCAGCTGGAGAACTAGTGAGGGTTTATTCCTATCACCTTGGGCTTATAGATCAGCATTCCCAAGCTTCATTTTAGATCTGGAATCAGGCCAAAAGTTATTGACCTCCTAGCAGTAGTATTTCCTTCAGGAATTACGCTGTCCAATTTGCAGATCCAAAAGGAGGAAGGAAGTTACTAGCATTTCAGCTAGTAATCCTGTGAGGGATCATCCCCTCACATTGCCATTAGTATTTCAATAAGCCTAGAGTTTATTGTGTTAGTCATCAATATTTTTTCCTGTTGTGATGACTATATGCCTTGCCTAGGTTTTCTAGAAACCAATTTCAAACAGTCAATTTTGTCCTCTAGAAAACCCCTTAGAGAAATTTTTATCTTTTTCTCTCTTACAGATTGTGTTGGAAGTGGTCATCAAGTTTAAGTCTTGATAAAACTCCCCTATCCATAACTATCATAAGCCTTGTATATCTGATATCCAAAATCCTCTATTTTCACACAGCTCTCTGTCAAAGCATAAAACAAGCTGTATTTTTCCCCTCATGTCCATTTGATGACCTGACTATGTCTGAGAAACCCTTCAGAAGTCATGACAAAGTGTCTAGGTTTAGGTGATGGTGTTTAGAATAGGTATCTTGAGAAAAATATCTCTAGTCAAAAACCTGGTTTTAAATATTAGTCAGCCATCCTCTTTCTTATCTGGCAAAACAAAACCCTTGTTTACCCCTAGGTCATATACCATCAAAAAGGTGGTTGTGTTTTGTTTTAGCAAAGCTTATAAGGTTCAAATTCAGGAAGAAACAAAGTAAGAAGGTCCTATGTCCGAAGAAATTAATCAAGTGAAATTTTCAAGCATTATCACCATGATACCTCAGGAAAGGTTTCCAATGGTCAAAGACATTTTATCCATGCATCTTTGCAGGGGTGCTATGGATATATGGCAGTAAGCAGTTATGAAACAAAAGGGACACTTCAAGAAAAGTTTTCAAAGCTAAAACAGTTGACTGTTGTGAAATGAAGGAAATGCAGATTTCAAAGAGAAAGGAAACCTACAGAATTCATACCTGTGAAGTTTATTGCATCTAGCATTTCATGTCAACCCACAATGGCATTTGAAAATTCTTCCCAAACATATGGGCACAGCTCTGAAAAACAGTCTTATAAGGCTAGGCACGTTAGTTTTTCTGGAAAAATACTTCCAAGAAGTATAGATATCAAAGTGAGAAGCATAAAAAGGGAACAACTGCCCTTTTTATATCCCTATAACCTAGACTCTAAACCCTCAGAGACACTGTCATCACAAGGGAAGCCTAAGCTAGTACAAAAGAGAATTAACCTAAGAGACACAAAGCATATATGTTGGAGTTTAAAATATCTTACCTGTTCACTATCTCCATAGTAAATTTATACAAGAAGCTTGTCTCGTACAAATTGATATAGGATAAACCATTTGAAATGCCTCCTTCAATGATGATAAGTAGATGGCAATCACTTGTGTTTATGAAATGCCTCCTTCAATGATGATAAGCAGATGGAAATCACTTGTTTTTATGAAATGCCTCCATCAATGATGATGAGTAGATGGAAATCACTTGTTTGTGTGAGGCACCTCCTTCAATCATGAGCAGAGGGCCTAAGCAGTTTATGTCTAACAAGCCTCATTCAAAGTGATAAGCAAAGGGCATGACTCAAACAATTTGTTTAGAAGGCTAAAAGCTCCATTTGGAAAATAGAGACCGGGCCTAAAGTCGTTTTAAAGGCACCTCCTTCAATTTATAAACAGAGGGAAAATACTTCTTTAAAGGACCTCCTTCAATTTATAAGCAGAGGAAAAAGACTGCTTTAAAGCACCTCCTTCATACAAAAGTAGAGGGTACCTACAGTTGGTAAAAGGTCCATTTTCATAAAAAGTAGAGGGCACATTTTATAAGTTAAAACAGGGGAGGTTTGCTTTTACACAAAAAATGAGAACTTGTTTTGCTGTTTGCAAAGCATTTTTTTAAAATAAAACACTGTTACACATGTTTAGAAAATTGTTTCACGAAAATAGGGCAAATGAGAAAAAAGGAAAAGTTTTAATAAAACTATTTTTGAAAAAGTCAAAAGGAAGGTTGTGTGCTTTAAAAACACTCCACAAGGCACAAAAGCCCTCAAAGGGCATATCTTACTCTCGTATTATCGATTGGAAAAAAGAGAGGGTCTCTCTGGTTCTCTGGCAAACACTCCGGGCACTTTTTCCAGGACGCGACATGCCTGTACCTGAGCGCTACATGCCTGTAGTAGCTCACTGTAGGAATTTACAAAGGGCGCGATGTGCCTGTGCACTGGTGTGACGCGTTTCGACGCCTGACCCTTGTTCAGTTTTCCGCCCGACAACCATAAGCGCCCGTCGTTCAAAATTCGTTGAAAAACCCATTTTTTTGAACTAGTGTAGTGTATTTTCCTTATGCAGCCTCCGTTCAAATGCTACGCACCTGTGGGAAAGGGCGTAGCACCTATTCATTTTGTTACAAAGGGCCAAAATTTCCAGTCTTTCTCAAGGGTCAGTGTTCATCACTACAAAGAAGTTTTCAAGGTATTTATCACTATTTTTACCCCTCAATTGCTCTTAAAACACAAAGGATATTTTGAAAGCCGAATTAAAGGAGAAAGAAGTGTTAAAGGAAAAGGAAGCCTGTTTTTATTTAAGGTCTATTTAGTTGATTTTGGAGAAGAACATAAAAATCAAAATGCCTCCAAATAAAAGGGTAAAAAAGGGAGGCCAACATAACAGATTTGAGCCCGTTACTGTTCAAGAAATCACTGCCTCTCCCTCAATATTGTCCTGTTTTCAAGAGGTAGGCTACTGTTAGGACTCCACTATGTATCATTTTTGCTATATACTTTTACACCATTTTACTTTTATAACCATGATTAGAAAGGATTCCATTATCATTTTCATCTACTTTATCCCAAGGTATATAAAATCCTTTATCTTTATTATATGTTTAATGCATTTTTACATTTAATTCCATAATATATTGTTATATTTTATCATTAATTGAAGTGCATCGTTGCTAACATAAGTCCAAAGATGAGATAAGTTATATGCGTTGCTAGGAACAAGCGGCCGTTCTTTGACAAGTGCAACTCGATTCTTTGAGCTCATCGTCAAGCACGTAAATTCCGTCATGCGTAATTTGCGATTCTGGAAGAACTTTTTGTGGAATAGTAGCAACAGCACGAAGACACGGTTACCTGTATTATCCTGAAGATAGCATTCTTGTTGTCTCTGTTGTAACAGTATCTTTTTTTGGAAGAACAGAATAGTCCTGTTTTGGGAAAGAGAACAGATTTGAGATAACGTAGATTTGCTCTCATGTAAATTGTAAAAGATGTCTCCTCTTTAAAAAGAGGAGACATCATCATTAGTAAGGGGTTCATTGTTGTAAAGCTACAGGAGAACATTGTGTGAGAACTGGAGCTAGTCTCCATTTGTAATGTATCAATTATTTTGACAGATGAATAAATTCTTCTTTTGAGCGCTCTAATTTAATTCTTTCCCCCGGGGAATCTTGTGAGAGGGAAAGGGCCCGCCTTCCTCACAAGATTCACCCTTTGATTCCTGTAATTTTTTTAATTCTTTACGTTGTTTGCACTTTACTTTAATACTGCTGTTGAACACTAATTGCACAGTTTAGTAGTACTCTGTTTCTCTAGCGCTGCATGTATTGAACACATTCACTCTTGGAAGTTGAGAAATCCATTTCTATTAATTGTATGAGTGTATGATGCTGGGAAGCAGGTGCTGAAGATTCCAGTATAAAGGAATAGGGTCCTGCTCCCATTCATTGCTTTCCTTTTTCTGCAGTGTGATTAGAAACAAGAGAACAAGTGCTGAAGGTTCCTGTTCATGGGAATAGGGTCTTGGTCTCTTGAAGCTACCTTTCCTACAGTGTGATTAAGTGTCAGGCAGCAGGTGCTGAAGTTCCTAACTAAGGAATAGGGTCCTGTTCCTACTGTGGTTGATTGATTTCTTTCCTTGCAGATTGGTCTTCCTTTGTTTGGATTGTAACTGCAACATAGAAATTATTCCTGCTATAACTTAAGTAGCTTCAGCTTTGATTAAACAGAGTGTGAATCAGTAGATTTGTGAGATTGATAATTGTGTGGATTTTTACTGCAACATTGTTTCTGCTTTTGAAATTGAGCATATCCAGTGCGTGATTATCTTTGAAATAAAAAGACTTCCTCGGGTTGACAATTTATGTGGAGCTTGAATTGTGAAAGCAATTAAAGCGACCAACATTTTGGCGCCGTTGCCGGGGGAGGTAATTATAGATTTCAAAAGCATTAATCTTTTCTTTTTAAATGTGCAGATTGTATGAGAGGACGCGGAGACCAGAAGAAAACTAACCCCACAGGTGGCAAAGGCAAAGGAAGGGGAGGAAGAAAAACTTTCATTGACGAGATTGTATCAAAGGCTGAATCATCACAGAGATTAAGTTCTCGAAAATCAAAACTTCAGAACTCCCCTCAATCAGATTACAAAACAGAGGAAGTTGTGGGTCCTGAAAATATAGAAGAACCAGCAGTCAATACTGGAGAGTCAGAAGAAAGTGTTAGTAAATCAGCAGAGCACATTGAGGAAATAGTAGAGAGCGTTGGACGACCAGTGGAAAACATTGAAGAGCCAGTAGAAGATCTTGACGATCGAGCAAGTGCAGTAGGAGAGCCAACAATGGAAGGAAACAATGATGGTTTCTTTGGTGGAGGACGTGTAGATCCTGAAGGAGAAGGAAGGAATGAAAATTCCCTCTCTACCTTGTGATTTCCTATCAATGATCTTCCTGCAGGGATAACTCCTATGAAAAATATTCCATTGTATGCTTTACCTAACTTTCATGGTTTATCCTCTGAAGACCTGGATGAATTTCTTTTTGAATTTGATATATTATGCAGAAGTTATGATTATGTTACTAATGCTCAAAAGTTGAAACTGTTTCCAGCCACCTTAAAAGGGAATGCTTTAAGATGGTTCATGAGCCTTGGAAGTCAGGTGATCACAACATGGGAGCAGATGAAACAGGAATTTCTGCTTAAATATCAAGACTACTGCCGGACGAGAGAAAAGAAGGATGAACTATTCAATATGGCACAAAAGCCGGATGAGAGTCCGGAGGACTATATAGAAAGGCTGCAGTACAACATACAGAGATCTGATCATCCGAATATAAGTAAGGAAATTCGCAAAACAATATTACTTAAAGGTTTAAGGGATGATTGTTTAGATATGTTAAACATGCTTGCGAAGGGAGACATATCTAAGGAATCATATGATGAGATTTGTGAACTTGCTAAGAGGTGTTCTAGGGGAGCTGCAAGAAACAGAACAAGAGATTCCACCTATTCAAGAGTGCAGAAATCAGCCAATGGAGGAGCAACAATAGCTGAAATAGGTAATTTACTTGAAGAATTTAAAACTGAGATGTTAAGTTCTTTTGCTTCACAAATTAACACTTTGCAGGTTAAGAAGAAGCAGGCCGAAGCAGAAGCAACTCTGGCTGTCTTTTGCCCGAAGTGCAGAGACAAACATCCACTAAGGGAATGCCCAATGGATAAAATACCAATTTGTACCCTTTGTGAGAAAGATCATGAGACAAAACAATGTCCATGTCTACCAGGAATAAAGGCAGCATTGCAGCCAACGGAAGAAGAAGCTGAAGCAGTTTACCTGCTAACTCAAAGAAGACAATGGCAACCAAAAGGACAAGGTATGAACCCTAGTATGCCATTTAATCGTTGGAACAATTATTCTGCTTTTGGTCAAACAAACTACCCTCCCTTCAATCAAATGCAATACCCACCCTTCAATCAAATGAATTTCCCACCCATGCAGCAATCAAACCCACCCTTTGTTGATCCTTCAATGTGGACTCCCTGGCCCTCACAGCAGCCATCTTCTTTTAACCCTTGGAATTCAAATTGGAGAAGTCAACCACTCCCGTATCCAAATCAATTGCCGCAATTCCAACAACCACTTCCTCTGCCATCAAATGCTCCGCCAAATAACCAAATGAGACCCCAGCTACCTGTGCAACCAAATCCTAACCCCAATAATAAAGTTATGCAAGTTATTGATATTCAGAATCAGTCTATATTTCCTACTATGCAATGTAACGATATTCATTTGAGATCTGGAAAAATAGTAGAGCCTATTATTGATGACATAACTTCTTCTGATTCTGATAAAGAGGAAACTGAGAAACATAAGAAAGCACAACCACCTCCTAACAAGAATGTGGAAAAAACAGAACCACCATTCCCTGAGCGTTTGGTTTTAACCAGAACAGCTGAAACACCTGCTTTTAATCTTCTAGGGGAATTGAAAAATTTGTATGTTAAAATTCCACTTTTACAAGCATTAAGAGATGTACCAATTTATGCCAGAACATTAAGGGATATTTGTGTTAAGAAACCTGGTAGGAAAACGAAGGACCCCCTTACAGTGCATGTGATGGGGGACTTGTTTGCATTAATGTCCGGAAAAGCCCCTCCTGTGAAATATGGTGATCCCGGCCATCCTACAGTAACAGTTCAGATTGGTAAAACAATGATTCCCCAAGTTCTGGTAGATTTAGGTGTTGCAATTAACATAATGACTCTTGAAACTTCACAATTGTTACAGCTGAATAGCACAATCAGAGATACACCCACCATTTTAGAGTTGGCTGATCGTTCTACAATTAAACCTGAAGGAGTTGTTGAGGATCTACTTATTTCAGTTGAATCCTGGAAATACCCAGCTGATTTTGTTGTATTGCAGACTAAAACAAAGCTGGGGGGACACCCCTTAATTCTAGGAAGACCATGGTTGGCCACAGCTGATGCTTTTATCAGTTGCAGATATGGTTCAATGACAATTTCTAATGGTTATGAAACAAAACAGCTTACTCTTTATCCTCATGCTACACCAATAATTAATAATGAAGATTCTATATGGATGGATTATGATGATAATGTTGTTCAGCCTATTCTAACTATTGGACAAGCTTTAACTCTTAAAGACAATACAGAGGATGAGATAATTAATAATTTTATTTGTGAACCTTCTTCTGTCATTGCTGAAACACACAATCAATTAACTGCAATTTTTGAAACTGATACACAAGAAAAGATCGAATTTGAAGACTCATCTCAGACTTTAACCACTATCTCATCTAAAAGCATAACAGTTGAAATTGAACCCGGCAAGACATTAAACATAAATCCTGATCTAACAGATGCTGAAACACAACAATTAATGAAGTTATTGCATGAATATAAGGAGGCATTTGCATGGGATTATACGGATATGAAAGGTATTTCTTCTGAATTATGTACTCATCGAATTTACATTAAAGAGGGATGCCGACCTGTTTGTCAACCCCAAAGACGAATGAATCCTAATTTACGAGAAATTGTTAAGGAAGAGCTTCAAAAATTGCTTAATGCAGGATTTATATATCCTATATCTGACAGTGAATGGGTTTCCCCATTAGTAATTGTCCCTAAGAAAAACGGGAAATGGAGAGTATGTGTTGACTACAGAGCCTTAAACAAAGCTACTCAAAAAGATCACTTTCCTTTACCCTTCATTGATCAGGTGTTGGATAGTTTGGCAGGGAAGAAATTCTTTTCTTTTCTAGATGGATTCAGTGGGTATAATCAGATAAGAATTGCACCCCAAGACCAAGACAAGACCACTTTCACCAGCCCTTGGGGAACTTTTGCCTATAGAGTTCTTCCATTTTGGTTATGTAATGCTCCAGCAACTTTTCAAAGAGCTGTTATAGGAATCTTTTCTGATATGCTGAATGATTCTATGGAAATATTTATGGATGATTTTACTCCTTATGGTGTGTCTTTTGAAGATGCATTACAAAACCTTGAGAAAGTACTTAAAAGATGTATACAAGCTCACCTCTCCCTAAGTACTGAAAAATTCCATATGATGATGAGTGAAGGAATAGTGCTTGGACATTTTATTTCATCTCAAGGTATACAGGTAGATCCATCTAAAATATTGGTCATTCAGAATCTTTTTGTTCCTAAAACTCAAACTGATGTGAGAAGTTTTCTAGGACATGCTGGATACTACAGAAGATTTATTAAAGATTTCTCTAAGATAGCTTCTCCATTATTTGTGTTGCTTATGAAAAATGTTGAATTTAAGTGGACTAATTCTTGTCAGAAAGCTTTTAAAGAACTCAAGCATCAGTTGTCTACTGCTCCTATTTTGAGGGGGCCTGATTGGAATCTCCCTTTTCATATATCTTCTGATGCTTCAGACACTGCAATTGGAGTTGTCTTGGGACAAGAGGAAAATCATCTTCCTTATGCTATCTACTTTATTAGTAAGAATATGACCCCTGCTGAGCTTAATTATACAGTTATCGAGAAAGAGTTTCTTGCAGTAATCTATGCCATTAATAAATTCCGACACTATATCACTGGTTATTCTACTTTTGTGCACACTGATCATTCAGCTATTAAGTATTTAATGAAAAAATCTGTCACAAATGCTAGAGTTACCAAATGGCTATTATTATTGCAGGAATTTGATATCACAATTGTAGATCGGCCTGGTAAAGAGAATGTGGTGGCTGATTTCCTTTCACGGTTAAAAACTGACAATGATATTCCAGTAGATGATTCTTTTCCTGATGAGTATTTGTTTGCAGTTTCTGCTCACTCTCCATGGTATGCGGATATTGCTAATTATTTGGTTGCAGGAAAATTACCATCACACCTGTCATACAGAGAAAAGAGAAGAATTGTTCAACAAAGTGCCAGGTATAGCTGGATAAGCGGGTGTCTTTTCTACACTGGGCTTGATCAGGAGATCCGAAGATGCATTAGAGAAGATGAAGTGTATGACATATTGAAAGCTTGTCATGATGGCCCTTGTGGAGGGCATTTTGCTGATAAGAGAACAGCACACAAGATTCTGAGGATGGGTTACTATTGGCCCTCATTATTCAAGGATGCAAAGAAGTATATAAGGGCTTGTGACAGTTGCCAAAGAATGGGTCAACCCAATCATAGAGACCAAATGCCATTAAACCCCCAGGTAGTTTCTGAACCATTTGAAAGATGGGCCTTGGATTTTATAGGACCCATTAACCCTCCATCCAATCAAAGAACTTATATATTAGTCTGTACAGACTATATGACTAAATGGGTGGAGGCAAAAGCACTTATTAGAGCCAATGAAGAGGTTGTCCTAGCTTTCTTATTTGAAGAAATCTTTACTAGATTTGGGATTCCTAGAGAGCTAGTTACTGATGGAGGACCTCCATTCAATTCTCATGGTTTTAAATCTACCCTTCACAAATATCATATTCAACATAGAATGACTACACCATACCACCCCCAGGCCAATGGGTAGGTGGAAAGCACAAATAAAGTTTTAGAAGCCATTCTAACTAAAACAGTGAAGGACAATCGGAAGGATTGGTCCCAAAGGCTCCCTGAGGCATTATGGGCTTACAGAACTACTTGGAGAAACACTACAGGTTTTTCTCCCTATGAATTGGTTTATGGTAAAAATGTTGTTTTTCCTGTGGAATTTGAGATTAAAACTCTAAGAACTGCTTTAGCTATTAATCTTGATTTGAATGATGTGCAGACAGCTAGGTTGCAGCAGCTTCTGGAGTTGGATGAAAAGAGATTAGATGCCATCCATCAAACAACCATGATACAACAACAAAGGATGAAGTGGCATGACAAAATGATCAAACACAAGCAGTTCCAAAAAGGTAATTGGGCCTTGTTGTATGACTCTCGGTTTGAAAAATTTCAGGGTAAGCTACGTACACGTTGGCTT
Source organism: Pinus albicaulis (assembly GCA_034641835.2). Taxonomy (NCBI): domain Eukaryota; kingdom Viridiplantae; phylum Streptophyta; class Pinopsida; order Pinales; family Pinaceae; genus Pinus; species Pinus albicaulis. The sequence goes on along the minus strand of CM076574.1, from coordinate 1,260,401,513 downwards.
GGACCATATGAGGTAGATGTTGTTTTTCCAAATGGAACGGTAAGACTTTTAACAATTGATGATTCTAAAACACCTCTACTAGTCAATGGTCATAGGCTCCGTCTATATCAACGCCCTGTTTCTAAAGAGGATTTCAAGACTGCTTGCATGACTGATATTCATTATCTTTTTCTAGGGGAGTCTTCTGCTCCTCACAGCATTTAATTTTCTGCATTGTATTTTTAGTATTAGATTAGATTTAGCACTAATAATCCCTGTCAAGGATTGGCATATTACAATTGAATTTTGCAGATTCTGGAAAAGCTCATTAAGGAGGACAGATTCATCATAAGAAGATCTGAAGCTTCAATCACAGAAGCTTGTTCCCATCATTTTACCCCATTTCCTAGCAATATCCCTTCATACCCATTCCTACATTATTCCCATTTCTCCATTTTTCCCACCCCTACCATCCCTGAAATATCTTCCTTCAGTCAGTGTTTCCCATCCCTTACTGCTGAAATTATTCCCCATCAAATATTTTCCCTACTGTTTACAGACCCAAGTCATTTATCCCATTTCTCTGATTTTTCTCGTTGCTGAAACACCTGTTTCAGCAACGTATCGTTCATTTTTCCGTTGCTGAAACACCAGTTTCAGCAACCTGTTATCATTAAAACATCATTTCTTTTCACTGTCATATAAGCTTTTTGGTTCTCCATGATTATACTTCAGATCCTTTGGGTGAAAAATTATTCAGCACAGAGCAAGATCCAGTTACACTCCTGTTCTAAATTTCAAAGAAATCTACAGATTCTTCCATGTACATTAAGCCATTTTGAAGCAATCGACACCTCGAATTATTAGACCAAAGGTAAAAAAATGTAAGGTATGAGGTTTTAATGTAATTCAGTTAAATTATATTAAAGAGAGGATTTCATTCATAATGATTACAGATCTTCACACGCCCAATCATCATTACACCATACGTAGGGGGGGGAATTTCAAAAATTGAACAATCATTTCGCATTAACCAAGCCTCTGTCCCTTGTCATATCCACTTCCGCCGTCATTTGGACCTTGCAGCCTCTGTTGCAACAACTAGCGCGATCAGGGTCTGTGTTTACTGTGTTCTGTGCCTCTGAGTATAACTCAAAGCTACAGCCATGGGAGGGTCGGCCATTAGACATGAGCCCGGCTCCATAAATCTTCTTCAATTGTTTCCCGAAGCCTATCAGATTTTTCAACAAGCGGGATGGACAGTATATTTTGAAAGATTGGGTGAATTTGACCAGGAACAAGTCTTAGAGTTTGCACAAAACCTTCAAGGCGATTTTTCAGTGGTCCAAGGGGTTCGCATTTCAGTAACAGAGGAGGACATAGTTCAGGTATCAGGGTTGCCGGCTATTGGTACTCGCTGGTTCAGCAGAAAGCAGGTTATTCTCAATGCGCAGCAAGATTTTCTTCGTCCAGATGAGCCAGTGGAACTCAAAGGCCGCGGGGTTAGTCTGCACTCACTTCCTCAACCATGGCCATCGGTGGCAGAATTCATCAAACACTACTTAACGTGTGAAGGGCGTTACCAGGTAGTGTACAATCACGATTTTGTCTTGATGAATCATTTGAGAAATGGACGACTGATTAATATCCCCTATTATCTGCTTGGTTGTATTAGAAACATGTCTTATTATTGTAGACGGTCTAAATTCCCAATGTTATCCCTCACCCACCACCGTTTATGCCAGTTGTTGATACAGAGGGGTTTTGCTCAACAAAATCCCCCTCTGCATGTCCCACTCCCTGTTCCCCAGCTGCCTGAAATTCCTCAGCAGGCTCAAACGTCCCAACAACCCGAAAGTTCTCATGATACTCCTGAAATTCCTTATGAAGGACAATGGGACGATATTCCATATTCCCCAGTTGACCCAACCCCGAGCTCGTCCCACTTAGCAGAGTCAACTGTCCCCACTATTTCTGTCCCTAGTGACGACTCTCTAACACCCCCATCCCCACCCACTTATAAAAAGAAAAGAACCCCAACAGTCTCAGTCTCCAAACGACGGACAAGGGCTAAATTTCAAATTCTCACTTCTTCTGAAAGCCCTTCCCCCAGAGAAGAACCCTCCCCCTCAAAGAAAAGGAAAGGCAGTGACTTTGCTGCTTTCCTACCAAAAAGAAAAAAGAAGATGACTGTTGAGATAGGACTGACCTCCATTTCCCCTGACCCTGCCACTATTCTGTTAAAACTCCAATCTTCATCCCCACTTCAAACCTCCCAACCCGTCTCGTCCGGTGGCACTACCACACAAGAACCAGTGCCCCGGGATAATACGACATTGTTTATGGCTCAAGAAGTGACTGTCACACAAGAACCAGTCACTTACCCAGAGGCTGAAACACAAGAACCAGCCACTGTGGTACAAAAATATACCAAGCATGATGATAGTGGGAGATCAGCAGTAGCTGTCCCACAAGAACCAGCTACGACTGTGCATCAGCAGACTACCCCAATAGAGTCAACCAGCGCACAGGGTTTACATACTATGACATCTTTACTGCAGGAGAATGAATTCTTGAAGTCTGAATTGGAGGCCTACAAGAATGAATTAACCTTGGCACGAGAGGCTTTTGATAAAGAACTGAATCTTTATATGTTAGCACACACAACCTCAACGCAAAATAAGGAGCCATGCAAGGAATACATGTGCCATGAGTGTGGCAACATTTACCAGGAGGCAGGCTACAAACTAGTTAAAATTCAATTATCTGAGGCATCTACATCAGCTGGAATAAAATAGGGATGCCCTACTGCTCCACAAGAACCAGTAGGGCTCTCTATAAAGGAAGAAAAAGAAATCAAACCTCAGATACCTCGCCCTTTGCTAGTTAATGCAGCCATTCAGACAGAAGCACCACCACAGATATCTCCTCCTTTGCTAGTTAATGCAGCCATTCAGACAGAAGCACCACCACAGATATCTCCTCCTTTGCCAGTTAATGCAGCCACTCAGACAGAAGCACCACTACAGATATCTCGGCCTAAGTTAGTCAGTGTAGCCATTCAAACAACGTCCCAACCCAGTACTTCTGATGCCAGGACACAGACCTTGCCATGGAATCAATTGGAACAGATGAACAAATGGAAGAAGCAATATGCTGAGGAACAAGATACAATATTACGCCAGCATAAGCTAGCATGGCAGAACCATGTATATGCCAACTGGGATAGCTGGGAACAAATGATGCAACAGCTCAAGGACTCCAAAAAGGAAGTCAAGGAATCTAAGGAAAAGATGGCCTTGATGTTTTCATTAGTCCAGAAGTTGATGGCTACGCGCAAACCCTCTGTAAACTACTCTCTCTTTCTTTCTGAACGATTAATTTATTTTCAATTAAAAGCAATAAAAGATGGCAGACCGTATGAGTTAATTACTTCAGAGAAATTTGTTGAGACTTTTAATGAGGCCCCCGAGAGTGATCAGCATTTGCTATGCGAACTCTACCTTCATAATGAGGCCATTCCCGACAATAGAAGAGTTAATCTTATTCAAATTGTAGGAGATATACAAATAAGGGCATTTGTTTCATTTTTGTCTAACCAGCTCACTTGGCAAACTGCGTTCACTGCAAGCAGTCATAATGAGGAGAATAGGCTCCTTTGGATTAGACCAGAAACTTTAAGTCCAGCCATGTTTATAGCACAATATCACCAATTCTTACAGAAACCAGGAATGCATAGGTACATGCAACAACTACAGGCTTCAACACTTTTTAAGTGTCAACAGCAAATCAGAGTAAAAGGGACTGCTGCATTGAAGGCCAATACTATGTTTTGGCAGCAGGCATGTAAAGAAAGACAAGATTATCACCCTTTTAACCCTGACAATCTTCAAGCGGCACTTTCCAGGGTACCTAATTACATCGGATGCATTCGACATTGTGGAGAAAACTGGATTGGTTACCATTTTCACTTTCCAATTCTATGGCTGCCTTCAGAGAAATATCAATGTCACTACCAATTGGCTGGCAGAGATGAAGCTTTAGCATGGCAGCATTTTCAGAATAATAGAGGATTCCGAGCTCCTTCAGATGCCACCTTCTCCAGCTACTGCTTGAGAAATTTGCATGCACAGAATCAGTACTCAGACTCTGACTCGGACTAGGAGTTTCCTGGGGACATGCAACATTTTCAGCTGGGGGGGATGTTAGGACTCCACTATGTATCATTTTTGCTATATACTTTGACACCATTTTACTTTTTAAACTATGATTAGAAAGGATTCCATTATCATTTCTTATCTACTTTATCCCAAGGTATATACAATCCTCTTCTTTATTATATGATTAATCTGTGTTACATTTAATTCCATAATACTCTTATATTTTATCATTAATTGAAGTGTATCGTTGCTAACACAAGTCCGAAGATCGCAGATAGTTATATGCGTTGCTAGGAACAAGCGGCCGTTGCTGAAACGGTGACTCGATTGCTGAAGCAGTATTAACATAAGTAAATCATCGTAATTTGCGATTAAGAACTTATTTTGGAATAAGCTACTTAGTAACATGAGAACCACGGGTTACAGATCATCACGAAGATAGCATTCTTGTTGTCTCTTGTTTATGTGATCTTTTTTGGAAGAACGAGAATAGTCTTGTTTTGGGAAGAAACGAGATTTGGGATAACGTAGATTTGCTCTCATGTAAATTGTAAAAGATGTCTCCTCTTTAAAAAGAGGAGACATCATCATGAGGGGGGAGTTCATTGTTGTAAAGCTACAGGAGAACATTGTGTGAGAACTGGAGCTAGTCTCCATTTGTAATGTATCAATTATTTTGACAGATGAATAAATTCTTCTTTTGAGCGCTCTAATTTACTTCTTTCCCCCGGGGAATCTTGTGAGAGGGAAAGGGCCCGCCTTCCTCACAAGATTCACCCTTTGAGTCCTGTAATTTGTTTAATTCTTTAGGTTGTTTGCTTACACTTTATCTTTAGTGAACACTAATTGCCTGATTTAGTAGTACTCTGTTCTCTGGCCTTATGTATTGAACATTATAGAGTTAAATCCATTCTATTAATTGTATGTAGTGTATATTCTTTGAGGCAGTCTTGAAGATTCAGTATAAAGGGCGGACTAGGCCCGGTGTTGTTGCTTTCCTTTTTAAGTGTGATTATAAGCCAGAGCAAATCTTGAGGAATTCATAGCGTCATAGAATAGGGTCCTTTGGTCTCTAGCTACCTTTCCTACGGTCAGATTAGTATGGGTAATAGTCAGGATATAACTAAGGAATAAGTCCTGTTCTACTTTGTGGTTAATTGATTTTATTTCTGATTACATTCTTCCTTTGTTTGGATTGTAAATGCAACATAGAAATCATTTCTGCTATAACTTAAGTAGCTTCAGCTTTGATTAGATAGAGTGTGAATCAGTAGATTTGTGAGATTGATAATTGTGTGGCTTTTTACTGCAACATTGTTTCTGCTTTTGAAATTGAGCATATCCAGTGCGTGATTATCTTTGAAATAAAAAGACTTCCTCGGGTTGAAAATTTATGTGGAGCTTGAATTGTGAAAGCAATTAAAGCGACCAACAGCTACTGTTATTTTTGCAGTAGAATACTAGAGGTCACTAGCCACCCTCATCTAACAGAGTTATTTTCCTTGAGGTTGGATGGAAAGAAAGTTCACATAGCAGGTTTAGATTTTTAACTCACTCCTAGAGTTGTTTCTAAGGCAACCAAAATCCCTAATATAGGAGAGGATTGGTTCAAACAATCATACCTTGACCTCATCCACTATTAGCCTTTTCTCAAGCCAAATCATGAAGATGCATGCAGCTCCATTTTCCCTTTCTCACACTTGCTGGATGAATATGCAGCCCTCATGAAAATAATCATGAAGTTTTTCATTTGTGAAGGTAGATACTCCCAAGTATATGCCTATCACATCAGACTCCTTATGCATTTCACAAAAAATAAGTTGCTAAACCTACCCTTTTTCCTGTGCAAGAGTATAGAAAAGATGTCTTCCATTGTTAAAAAAAAGCCTCTAGCTCAGCAGAAAGCGAGTTTATTCCATCACTCTCTCATTAAGATCATTATCCTTCACCAGCTGAAAAAAAAAGGGCATCCCTTGGGAAACTTTCATCTCTCACCCTGATTTCACTTCTGCATCTTCTATGCCACTACAAGTTAGGCCATTTTCATCCTGAGACCCTCCTCATGCTCATTACTTTCCCTCCACACCTTAAGTTTCCTCTTCTTCTCATGAGTCTACTCCCCAACAAAAACCATCCTCCACAGATAGCAGTGAGAAAGAAGAATGTAGTAAAAGCAAAGAACAAGGAGGTGATGGTGACAAAGAACAAGGGGGTAATGGTGACAAAGAGTAGGGAAGTGATGAAAGCAGCAATATAGGTAAAGGAAAGCCTGATGTGGCAAGCAGCTCAAAAGGAGAAAATGAAAGTAGTAATCATGAAGTTGGTGACCCACAAGGAAAAAATGAAGACAGTGATGAAGGAGCAGGCAGTCCACAAGGAGGAAATGAAGACAGTGATGAAGAAAGAGGCAACCGACAAGGAAAAAATAAAGACAATGATGAAGGAGTAGGCGGTACACAAGGAGGAATTGAAAGCAGTGATCATGAAAGTGGCAGCCCACAACAAGAAAATGGAGACAGTGATGAAGAAGAAGGCAACACATAGCAATAAAATGAAGACATTGATGAAGAAGAAGGCAACCCACAGCAAGAAAATGAAGACAGTGATGAAGAAAGAGGCAGCCCACAGAGAGACAGTGAAGGTAGTAAAGAAGAGGGCAGCCCACAACAAGAAAATGAAAACAGTGATCATGATGAAGGTAGTCCACCTCAGGAAAACATTGAAAACAATGAAAATGATAGAAGAAGTCACAACAAAAAGGGAAGTAATAAAAATAGTCATGACAGCAAGAAGATAGATGAAGGCAAAGATAGTTTTGAAAAGGAAAATATAGTTTTGAAAAGGAAAAAACAGTAGACCTAGACATCTCCCTCCAAACAGAAAAGGAGCATGATATTTCTAAGTTTACTCCTGATAATGAGTTCAGTACAAATATCAAATTTAATGAACAAGGAAATTCCCCATAGCAAAGCAACCAAGAAGTGCAAGAAAAGAATGTTTTTGGTGAAGAGGACAACCCTAAGGCTGCAGGAGACCAAACTAAACAAGCCTAGGTATTAACTCCTCCTCTCACTCACCATCAGTAAGGTCAAGAGCATATGTTTACTGCCTCTCCAAGGCAAGGGGCCATGCTTACTTCATTAAAATTAGCAAAGGCTAAAAACACCAAAAAAAAGGAAGAAAATCACTCAAATAGGGACTAGCAATGTCACTAGGGCACTAAGGAGTAGAGGCAAATTGCCAAAGAAGAGCAAAGTAGAATTGCCCAAGAAAACCAGAGGAAAGAAAATCATTAAAAGCAAGGGCAAAGAGAAGGTTGAATAGCAAGAGAGCAACCATGAGCGTGAAAGGGAATTTGACATAATACAAATAGACATTGATGCTGAAGATGATGAGGCCATTATTCTTAGATCTCTTTTACAAAACCTGGAGGCTCAGATTAAAGATTTGGAAAATGGCCTAGAAAGGTCAAAATACATCATCCACTCTTTGCAATTGCAAAATAATCAAATGAGTGGACATATGGAAATATTTGAGGCTCGGGCGCTCAAATACAGAAGGGAAGCTCAAAAGTCTCAAGTGAGGCTAGAAGAATACATGGGTGAGTATGCGGAAGATGATGAAGAAGAAGGGCTAGCAAGAAAGAGACCTAGGACCATGGGTCTTAGGTTAGCATTGCAAAAGCAGAAAGAGGAAGAATAAACTCGTGCACAACAGTATCCTCTTACGGAGCTCCTTGCCAAAGAAATTGAGAATGATAAAGAGTATTGGTTTGAGAGGGAAAATAAGCATTTGGAAAACAACTTGGAAAAATCTAACAAGAATTTGGGCCTACAAAGAAAAATGACTGAGCACTACAAGAAGTTGAATCAGTTTGCCCAAAGGAAACTAAAAACTGCACAAAGGAGGCGCCTCACGGAAAAAAAATGGAAAAGTCCCATCCCATATTGGGATTCTTGCTCAAGCTTCATTGCATGTTTCTACAAACCCTTAAGGGGTTTACTCACCAAAATTGGGCATTTTTGGTCACATTCTTGTTTTTTGTGAATTTTAGGCCTAAAAACATAAAATCATGGGTGCCTTAAATTTTTCTCGGAGCATCCTTAGCTGAAGAAAAATATATTTTTGGATCCCTTGACATCTAGGGAACATGCTCAGGATTTTTCAGATCAAATGAAGCTATTTTTGTCTCTCAAAAAATCCAAAAACAACCATTTTTTACCTTTCTACCCCTAATATCAGCAGGTGCTACACTCCTGGTTTTTTTCATTGTTTCTACTTTCTAACTAACTTCTAGGTATCATAATGGAAAAAATAAAGTATTTTTGGAAAGTAGACATCCGTATCTTTCCAACGAGCCATCACGTGACTCATTTTGACATCAGGAGGTCAGCCAAAACTTCACTGTAAAACATAGTTTTTTCTGGTGCTAGGCTCCTGTAAATTTTGTTGAAAAGAAGTTTTCTGAGTGGTGACTGGGCCAAATGTGCATTAAGCAAGTTTTTATTATATGTCAGGCCTTGAAAGTGATTCCTTCTTTCTATTTTGGTCCGAAAAGATATTTTTGAAGGATATTTTGTGCCTTGGACCTTGCTAGGCCTCAAGGACAGTTTTAGATATTTATTTTTGGCCAATGGCCTTCTAGTTGCTCTAGGTAGTTTTCCTCCTCTTTGGCTTATATAAACCAAGAGGATTCATTGTAACAAACAAGCAGAACTTGATATATTGAGAGCAATACATAGTATTATGATCTTGGAAGAAATACTTGTTTTATGAAGTGGATGATGCCTTGCTTGGCTTGATGGTGGAGGAGCAATTTGTGCAGGATTCCATGGCTTGGAAAATGGTGATGTTTCTCTGATTTGTTTATGTTTCCTTGTTTTCATTTATGTTCCATACTTCTCATTAGCTATAGATCAGAAAGGTATATGTTGAGACATGCTCATGGAAGCACCTCAAACATCCTGCATGTTACAGCTTTGATGTTTTCTTCTTCTTGATCATTTCTAAAGGATTCTTAACTGCCCTTTACGTCCATCAAGAAATTGCTATTTGTTTCATTTATGGTTAGTATGTTTTGCTATCTTATATGATTTAAGGTATGCCCTGCTTACTTATAGCTTCTCAAAACTCCATTTCTGAAATATTTCTATGAAATATTGGTTGTTTTAGTTGAGTCAAAGAGGTCTCATTTGATCTTGCCCTTTGTCCATGCTTGCAAACATATTTCAGAGTTCCCGATAGCTCAAGATATGCTGTTTAGGAGTTCCCTCTTCATAGATTGAGTTGTTTTTTTATCTTATTTGTTTTCCCAACAACTGAAGGTGATTTTCTAGAGTTAGAGGTTTTTATGCTTCTATGTATCGCCAGATTGTTTATCTTTCATATGTATCAGTTTGAGTTTTATTCATAGAGATTTATGGTTTGCCCTACATCATGAATAACTGTTTTAAAATTATATATGTTTAATATCTCTTTGTCTTTCACAAACTTAATGTTTATTTCACTTCACTTTCACCCAAAGAATCCATTTACTTTGACTAAATCGGCCCTGCAGTAATACCTTGTCCACCATTTAGACAATCTTGACTTTATCTGACCCCATAGTCATGTTGATTTGATGAAATCTCTTTCTATTTGTCCTTTGCGATCAGTTTACCTCAAAAAACCAAAACAAACGAAAACATACTTAACAACTAGCCTAAAATGAAACATACAAAGCGAACAAGTTCACATACTTCGCATAATAGAGAGAGCCCTCTCCGAGTCTAGGAAGGCTAGGTCCTAGGACTCCAAAGTTTGGTCTGATGTTTCCCTGTCATTTGGTTTACCAATCTGCCAAATCACAGGACTCCAACATAATGGCGATCACGGTGGTACTTCTGAGTACATAGTTTCCTGAATACCTCATACAAGCTTAGTTAGACTTAGAAATACTGGTGAAACTACCTACTCATCACCACACTGAAAAAATGGTGATTGCAATGGAAACACTAAATACATAAACAACCTAACCAACCTCGGTAGACTCATTAGTCCTTCTATATTAAAATCAAACAAACATCCTATAATTTCCATTTAGAGTAGAGTCTCTTTGTTTCAACACCTTAGCTAAGTGAAGAATCAAATATAGGACACTCTTACGGAATAGGCTATATATATAAAACTCTTTAAAAAACCTCACAAAAAAATCTGTAGATTGGTTTCTATCAGTCATTGGCGGTGGACCATAAAACTTTATCTTTACAAGACAATAATATTCACCTGGTGACTCCACTAGCCTCCAGTAGGCCTAATACTCCACTTAAAAACAAAAAATTTCCATAAGCATGCTATCCTGTTGAATTACCTTTCCAATCACAAAGATCATGATGCAACCTCTGAAATCAGTGACAAACTAATTACTACTTAGGAATTCAAAAATTTTCATCAAACATAAAGAATCAGCAGAATAGCCTAAAAATAGAGCTATAGTTTTCTCAACGTCCTAGCAAATTGTTGATCAGATTTTTAGAACACTCTTACAAGTTTTGTCATAGAATTTTTCTAAAAAATAATTTCCTAAAAAACACCTTTTTCAGTATTGGTGGTGGACCATAAACTTCAAAGCATCCACCTGGTGACTCCACTAGCCTTCATTTAGTTCTAAAACTTTACTAGCATCCGTAAGACTCTTAGAGAGGAAACCATCCAAAAAACAATCACAGATGTCATCCTCTCTAAATTTTGAATTTGAAATATGGCTTCACGAAGATTTAATACCAGATCTCATCCAGACCCAAATCCTCCTATCATAGTTGACGACTCAGAAAATATTTTGTGGCAAACTTCTGAAACTGGTAACTTAGCTACCGATAGGACCATTCACAAAGCAAGCTCTGTACCCGAACATCTTACATCCTTGCAAGATCCCCAGTTTGACTTGTGTTCAACAAAAATCCTTTTTAGAAACAAGTCACAAAGTAGAATCAACCCTGCCGATCTTGAGCCCTTAGATTTTCAACAGAGTCCTAGCACAGAAACCTCACCCACTACACCATCCGATTTTCAGCTTCTCCACCACTTCGGCCCTTTTCACTCTAAATCTGCTCAAAATCAGTCTACAAGTCCAAATACCTCTATCACACCCATTCAAAACACCACTGTGCAAATCACCTCATCCCATACTACAAATCCTCATATTTTAAATCTACCAACAACTCCCATCATGGAAACCTGGTATGTGCCCTTAGTGTTACCACAACCTTTGGTACCTTTTCAAAATTATTACCAATCCAGAATCCCACATTTGGCTGGGGCCGAGTCTACTACTGTCCAATAGCATGTAGATAGAATCGGTGATGCTTTTGACTATATGGAATTAGAATATGAAACCATAAAGATGAGAAAGTTTTCCCAAAGCCTAGGCGGAAAATCCAAGAAATGGTTTAAGAACTTGGCTCCTAAAAGTATATAGGATCTCCCATCACTCTACCAAACTTTTATAAATAGATGGGAAGTCAGGAAAAAACCCATCCAAATCCTTTCCGAATACAACAATCTTAAAAGGAATATGGGGGAAAGTGTTCAAGACTATTGCACTAGGTTTAATAGTGTCTATAATGCCCTTCTGCCTCACATGAAACCTCCACTTGGCCTAGCGCTAGAAAAATTTCCCGAAGGTTTCGATCCAGATATGAAATACCAATTAAGAGAAAGAGATCTCGCAACTTTAGAAGAAATGCAAAAGGTAGCTATTAGTGCCGAAGCCAACCTAGCCGAGAAGAGAGCTAGAATGAGATCGGAAAAGAAAGTCACTTGCCGAGATGAGACCATACCTTCCATTTCCTCTTCAGATTCCAAAATAGACAACCTGGTTAGAACTATGGAGAGAATGATGGAAAGAATAAATCTAAGTGAAAGAGCACCTCCCAGGGACAACTAGCCAAATCCTCAGAACAGAAACCAGAATCAGAACTTTAGAAGGGACCCACCTCAAATCGAGCCAAAGGAGAATGATCAACAGATCAGGCCACCTTTCCAAGAAAACTATGTTGATGAGGTAGAAAGAGATATTGAACCACTTGATGAAAATCACTTAAACTTGATAGGTTCTGATAGCGAGGGAGAGGTTTTTCTTACAGAAGAAGAACATGTTTTCTTCTCCTCAAACCAAAATGAAACAAATTATGAGGACCCTGAAGATCCTGAAATAGGATTACAAAACGCCATAATGGAAGTTCATAGGAAATATGATCTTAGGAGTAAAAAAAACCAAGACAACTCTAGGAAAAGTAGCCCAAACACTGCTGTTACGAAAGCCCCCGATACTATTCTTAAAAGAACAACAGATAGTAAAAAAATCATGGCTAAGAAGACTGATCAAAACAAAGACAAAAATAGCTAGGCAAACCTTGATCCTAACTGTCCTAGTACCTCTACTAAGATTCCCGAAACAACTGTATTGAACAAAACCCCGAATCAAAATCAACAAATTAAGAATATAGAAAAAGTCATGGCTGAGAAAACTGAAACAGATATATCTAAAATACAAGTACCTTTTAGTTTTGAAGGGGAAATTTCCAAAATTAAGATCACCATGCCTCTCACTAAACTTATTTCCCAAAGCTCATACAAATCTCAAGTGCTAAGGGTCCTAAACATAGGAAATGATGCAGATACTTTACACCTAGCTGATGATACCCCTGAGGTGTTGTTTGGACCAAAAATAGACGGAAAATATCAAGAGGGAACCACTCATACTTTTTACATTCGTCTGAATAAGCATGACCAAATCCTACATAATTCCATGCTAGATTCCGGGGCCTCTCACAATCTCATGCCAAAAGTGGTAATGGAAATATTAGGCCTAGAAATAATAAAACCTTATAAAGACTTATATTCGTTTGATTCAAGCAGAGTCAAGTGTTTAGGCCTGATAAAGGATCTTTGTGTCAGTTTGGCACAAGTACTTGCAAAACACTTGGTCATGGAAATAGTGGTAGCAGACATTCCTCCCAAGTACAGAATGCTTTTATCCAGGTCCTGGGGGGCCAAGCTTCAAGGAAATATTCAATTAGATATGTCTTATGCCACCATTCTTGTGTTTAACCAAAAAAGAACATTATACCGAGAATCACACATGAAATATATGGTTAGCAATCTAGAAAGACCAGACAACATACCTCTTTATTCTGTGCATTTAGACCTTAATACTTTCATTTTACATACTGATGAAGACATTGATGAAAATATAGGTAAAGTTGAAGCAAATCTAGGCCCACCGCATCAGGCACACCAGCTTCTCTATGATGAGCTAGATACTCAAAACTATCATAAACTAGAACAATTGTATCCTGATGAAAAATAATCTGATGTTCTAGACATAGAAAATAAAATCTCAAAAATAGAAAACATTTTACACTCTCAAGCAAGTTTCTCAAACGAAGTACAAACCTCAAATATACAATCAGAACCTTTTTCCAATATAGAGGCACTAAAGAACTTGCATAGAAAAAAAAATACTTGGAAATCAAGGCCAAGAAAGCCTTATGTTCTTACCATATCTAAATACCTAGCCATCCCAAGACTTTACCCCTCCAAATAAAACTTTAACTATTGCAAATAATTCTATAAATCTGGGAAAAATTTCTGATAAAGATAATATGGGGGAATGTGATAAAAGAAGTCTTGGAGAACCTGAGCTTATTGAACTAGCTAAAATTTTGTCATTACACAAGAAATTGAGAAGTGCTAGGATATGCAAGATTCTTTAGAATACTAGTAAATGTCGAGAGAATAACTCAAAACACCATGACACAACCATCATTTCAAAAAATCACCCTTGCAAAAGGGAACACAAAAATCTTGATCAGGCATTAACACTTGAAAAGAAAACAGCTGGTTACAGGATATGTGTAGATTTTAGAAACACAGATAAAAACTCCCTAAACAGCACTCATATCCTTCCAAAAATAGGTCATACCATACAGAAGCTAGGAATTTCTAACCATGTGTCCTTGCATGATAATATTTCAGGATATCATCAGCTAATTCCTCTTAAAAAAAAACAGCTCAAAGATTTTTTCAAATACACTAGAAGCAGTTTCAAGTTCAAACCCAGTTTTTCAAAACTACAAGACACTGGGGACATGTTTCAGAGGACTATTTTTCCAGTGATTAACTTCTTCACTATAATTTAACTTGATGATGTCATAATCTATTTTAAGAATGACAAATAATATATGTATTACCTAAAGAATATGTACAACAAAGGCAGGAGTGGAAATCAAAGGTATAAGGAAAAACAACAAGCAAACACAGGTTTTTTAAAGATTCTTGCAAGAACCCTTATGTTGTGCTTACAATAAAAAGTTTTCCTGATTTTTCTTTTCAAGAACTAAGTGGACCAAGAGAATCAGGGGATCCTTTTGAAGATAAGATGCTCAAATTTCACCATTATCAAGAGTTCTAGTTGTGAAGTTTGTTACTCATTGTACATATTTTTGTTGAAAGAAAGCAGAAAATACAAAAACAACAGAAAAATAGAAAAAGAGGGTAGTCTTAAAGCAGCAGTAAAGCCCCATGTTCAAAAAATAGTCATGCTGAAAGTGTACAAGTCTAAATGCCACTAATAGTGCTCAAAAGATGTCTTGTTTAGTTATCTAGCCTAATCATAACTGAGCATGTTTTAATTTGATTGCTGATAAGTTAGTAAAAAAGAATGATAGTCAAAATATGCAATCTTGACTTATCAAAGAAAGTATATTAGGAAATGAAGATATTGGTTCCACACGCTCAAAATAGAACCAAAGAGAAAAATAGGAATGAAAAGCAAACTATGTATCTTAGCCCTAATTTTTCTAAATCTCCTTATGTGAAAAATAACATTTGTGTGAAACTTGTCTTTATGCCACAAACACATGATAAATCAGACTATCTAATCCTAATTTGATCATTTTTCAATTCCATGTTTTAGTCTATTGAATGAAATCCTGTCAAACAACTTAATCTTGACAGTTGATCTAGTATAGGTAGAGAAATAAAGGAGTTCATCAGTTTAATCTGAACTCCCTGAAGATATAAGTGTAGAAGTAGATAGTGTTTTCTTTTTCAAAAATATCATGTCAAGGGTTTGCCAATCCAAGAGCACCCAAAGAAGAAAAAATGTTAGGCAAAACAACTGGGTAAGTAGAAATGAGGTTGATGCTAATCATGTTGTCAGTTGGTCAGAAAGCATCAAGAAAAAGAGAAATTTGCGCCAATGGATGAGGCACTGGTCTTCATAAGGCAAAGATCTGCAATTCTAGACACCTCTCGAAAAGGAGTTGCCCTCCCCAAATGGAGCCACTGTTATGTTAGGTGTGGAGCCTGATTATCTTGTTTACTTTGTATCATAGCATTGGACCCCTGTACCTTAAAAGGGGCGGCAACGCCGCTAGTAATTAATCGCTGCCGTGGGGGGTCCAGGGCCGTTCATTAGGAAAATTGCCTTGTAAAAGTATAGCAATTTCTAGTCAATCTGGGCTGTTCATTAGGCAAATGATCTGACGGTAGAAGTTATGTTTAGATTAGGGTTTTTTTCCCTAGAAGACAACCCCTCGTTTTTATGAGGGCATTGTATTGTGGCTGTGTATTGTATGTGTATTCTCAGAGCGAGAAACAGAGGGGGAGACTGTGAGAAAGAACAGAGGATATTACAACAGATCTGCTGTAGGTTTTGTCTCTTCATTTTTGCTGGATAATAGAAAGGAAGGACTGGCTGTTTGGGGTGGACGTAGCCCAAACTGGGTGAACCACGTATATCTGTGTCTCTCTGGTTTTATGTTTTTTTTTTTTTTTTTGCGTGCTTGTATTTTCCACATATTTTATGTGTTGCATTGATCCATAATATATAATTTTCTAACAACTGGTATCGGAGCCGAAGGTATATTTGGCTGATAAACTCGCAGGAAAAAAGGGTTCCTGGTTCGAGTGGGAGCAATGGCGGACGATGGTAAGTTTAGGGTCGAGAAATTTAACGGCCAAAACTTTGCGCTGTGGAAGATACATATGGAAGATTATCTGTATCAGAAAGATCTATACCTACCATTGAGCAGAAAAACAAAGAAGCCGGCGACCATGACAGACGCAGAATGGAACATTCTCGATAGAAAGGCACTCGGAACAATACGGTTGTGTCTTGCGGCGTCAGTCGCCTTCAATATTTCGAAGGAAACAACAACAGAGGGTTTGATGCAGACATTGGCAAAACTATATGAAAAACCCTCGGCCTCAAACAAGGTATTTCTTATGAAACGACTATTTAATATGAAGATGTCGGAAGGTGGATCTGTTGCAGACCATTTAAATGAATTTAATACAGTTACCAGTCAGTTAAGTTATGTAGGGGTAAACTTTGATGATGAAGTTAGAGCTCTATTATTCTTGTGCTCATTGCCAGAGAGTTGGAATGGTTTAGTAATGGCCATTAGTAACTCTGTCTCTGGATCTAGTACTTTAAAGTTTGATGATTTTGTTGGTGCTATCCTTAGCGAGGAAATGCGACGGAAAAGCTCCGGTGAGACATCAGGTAATGCTTTGAGTGCAAAGTCTAGGGGAAGAAGAATGGAAAGAGGAAAGAGCTCGGGATATCGCAGTAAATCAAGGAAAGGCAGATCCAAGTCCAGATCGGGGATAGTGTGCTGGAATTGCGGAAAGAAAGGACACCTAAAGAAAGACTATAGATCTTGGAAGGGAAAAGAAGGAGACACACAGCAAGAAAACAATCATGAAGCAAATGTGACAGGTGATGTGTTACAAGATGCTTTGATTCTTTCTTTCGAAAATGTTACTGATTCTTGGGTTGTAGATTCGGGGGCTTCATTCCATGCCACACCTGATAAGAAATATTTTCATGACTATGTTCAAGGAGATTTTGGACAAGTTCGTTTGGGTGATGATAAACCCTGTAAAATTGTTGGAATGGGTAAAGTTCTTGTAAAACAACAGAATGGAAACCAATGGCTACTAAAGGAGGTAAGGCATGTTCCAGATCTGAAGAAAAATATGATTTCAACGGGGCAATTAGGCAGTGAAGGTTGTGTGACAACTTTCACAGATAAAACTTGGAAGGTCACCAAAGGAGCGCTGGTAATAGCAAAAGGTGAAAAGGTTGGTACATTGTATTTATGCAATGGTATTTCTAACTATGTTAATGCTTTAACTTCCAAAGGAGCAGATGCAGCATTATGGCATCATAGGCTCGGACACATGAGTGAGAAGGGAATGAAGATTCTTCACTCAAGAAATTTGTTTCCAGGTTTGAAGAATGTTGATTTGGATTTCTGTGAGAATTGCATTTATGGAAAACAAAAGATAGTCAGATTTCTCAGAGTTGGGAAAGAAAAGAAGAGCGAAAAATTGGAGCTTGTGCATACAGATGTATGGGGACCTGCTCAGGTATCATCTCTCGGTGGCTCTCGTTATTATGTTACTTTTATTGATGATGCAACTAGAAAAACCTGGATTTATTGTATTCAGAATAAATCTGATGTATTTGATACTTTCAAGAAATGGAAATGAGATTGAGACAAGAAAGAAGTTGAAGTGTCTCAGATCAGACAATGGACGTGAATATTGCAGCAAAGAGTTTGATAGGTACTGTTCAGAGCATGGAATTCGTAGAGAGAAGACAGTTCCAAGAACACCACAAGAAAATGGTGTGTCAGAAAGGATGAACAGAACAATCATGGAGCGTGCAAGGTGCATGAGATTGCATGCAGGATTACCTTTACAATTTTGGGCAGATGCTGTAGTTACTATTGTTTATCTAATAAACAGAGGGCCTTCAAGTTCCTTGGATGGTGGTATTCCAGAGGAAGCATGGACAGGTAAAAAGGTAAACTACTCTTTTTTAAAGCCTTTTGGTTGTGAGGCCTTTATCCATATTAATAAAGAAAACAAAACAAAGCTTGAGGAAAAATCAAAGAAATGTACCTTTATTGGATATGGTGCTAATGATTTTGGTTATCGCTTATATGATTATGAAAATCACAAAATCATTAGGAGCGGAGATGTAATATTCAATGAAAAGGTCTTGTATAAGAATCAGTTGCAGGAAAAGAAACAGGAAAAAGAAAGCAAGGAATACACGGTTCTTGATGAGATAACTGAAAAAGTAAAGGTGCCTGAAAATAATAATAATCAACAACCACAACATCAACAACCACCACAACAGCAACAGGCACCTCAAACACCTGAAAGTGGTGTTAGAAGATCTACCAGGATAAGTAGACCCCCTGAACGATACTCTCCTTCATTATATTATTTATTGTTGACTGATTCTGGTGAACTTGAATGTTATGAAGAAGCAATGCAGGTTGAAAGCAGGAAGAAGTGGGAGCTAGCCATGGAAGAAGAGATGGACTCCTTAATGCATAAGCAGACTTACGACTTAGTAAGGTTGCCTACAGGTAAAACTACATTGCAGAATAAATGGGTTTACAGGCTGAAGGAAGAAGATGGAGGAAAACGGAGGTACAAAGCTAGACTTGTGGTGAAGGGGTTTGCACAGAAGAAAGGTATTGATTTTGATGAAATATTTTCTCCTGTTGTTAAGATGACTTCAATCAGAACTATTTTAAGTCTTGTAGCAGCGAAAGATTTACATCTTGAACAGTTAGATGTAAAGACAACATTTCTCCATGGAGATTTGGAGGAAGAGATATACATGCAGCAACCAGAAGTATATGAGGTAAAAGGGAAAGAAAAATTGGTGTGCATGTTAAAGAAGAGCTTGTATGGTTTAAAACAGGCTCCAAGGCAGTGGTATCTAAAATTTGACAAGTTCATGTCTGAACAAGGTTATACTAGATGTCACTCTGATCATTGTGTTTATCTAAAAAGGCAAAATGATAGCAGCTATATTATATTGTTATTGTATGTAGATGACACTCTTGTTGCAGGGTCTAACATGCAGGAAATAATTGTGCTCAAAAGAAAATTGGCAAATTCATTTGCAATGAAGGATTTGGGAGCTGCAAAACAAATCCTTGGTCTGAGGATAACTAGAGACAGGAAAAATCATAAATTAACACTGTCTCAGAATGAGTACATAGAAAAGGTGTTGAAAAGATTTAATATGCAGAATGCAAAACCAGTTAGTACACCATTTGCTAGCCATTTCAAACTTAGTAAGTAGATGTGCCCAAAGACCAAAGAAGACATGGATTATATGTCTAAAGTTCCATATGCATAAGTAGTTGGAAGCTTAATGTATGCAATGGTCTGCACAAGGCCTGATATTGCACATGCAGTGGGAGTTGTAAGCAGGTACATGAACAATCCAGGAAAAGAACATTGGATGGCAGTAAAATGGATTCTTAGATATTTGAGAGGTACCACAAATTAGGCATTATGCTTTGGTGGTTCAAACATTGCTCTACAGGGATATGTTGATGCAGATATGGCAGGTGATAGAGATAACAGGAGGAGCACTACAGGATATGTATTTACTGTAGGTGGAACAACTGTTAGTTGGGTTTCAAAAATCCAAAGTGTTGCACTTTCAACAACAGAAGCCGAGTATTTTGCTGCTACAGAGGCTAGTAAAGAAATGATTTGGTTACAAAGGTTTATGGATGAATTGGGTAAGAAGCATGATATGGGCATGCTATACAGTGATAGCCAAAGTGCCATTCATCTTGCAAAGAACTCAAAATTTCATTCCAGGACTAAACACATACATCTCAAGTACCATTTCATACGGTCAGTATTAGAAGATGGAGAGTTGAAGCTGGAAAAGATACACACTAGCCAGAATCCTGCAGATATGCTAAAAAAAGTTGTAACCAGGGAGAAACTGAGAATGTGATCAGTTTCAATTGGTCTTCAAGGATGACGATGAAGATGAGGAACAACCAGGTCCAAAGAGGAGTCATTGTCTAGCAAATGAAGTAGCGGTGGAGTTGCTACAATCAGTCTCCAAGTGGGAGATTTCTGGGTGTGGAGCCTGATTATCTTGTTTACTTTTTATCAGAGCATTGGACCCCTATAACTTAAAAGGGGCGACAATGCCGCCCGTAATTAATCACTGCCGTGGGGGGTCCAGGGCCGTTCATTAGGCAAATTTACTTGTAAAAGTATAGTAATTTCTAGTCAATCTGGGCCGTTCATTAGGAAAATGATCTGACGGTAGAAGTTATGTTTAGATTAGGGTTTTTTGCCCTAGAAGGCAACCCCTCGTTTTTATGAGGGCATTGTATTGCGGCTATGTATTGTATGTGTATTCTCAGAGCGAGAAATAGAGGGGGAGACTGTGAGAAAGAACAAAGGATATTACATCGGATTTGCTGTAGGTTTTGTCTCTTCATTTTTGCTGGATAATAGAAAGGAAGGAATAGCTGTTCAGGGTGGACGTAGCCCAAACTGGGTGAACCACGTATATCTGTGTATCTCTGGTTTTATGTGTGTTTTTTTTTTTTTTGCGTGCTTGTATTTTCCGCATATTTTATGTGTTGCATTGCTCCATAATATATAATTTTCTAACATGTTAGTCATCAGTATTTTTGCCTGTTGTGATGACTATATGCCTTGCCTAGGTTTTCTAGAAACCAATTTCAAATAGTCAATTTTGTCCTCTAGAAAACCCCTCTGAGAAATTTTTATCTTTTTCTCTCTTACAGACTATGTTGGAAGTGGTCATCAAGTTTCAGTCTTGATAAAACTCCCCTGTCCATAATTGTCATAAGCCTTGTATATCGGATATCCAAAATCCTTTATTTTCACACAACTCTCTGTCAAAGCATAAAACAAGTTGTATTTTCCCCCTGTCACTGTTTGAATGTCCATTTGATGACCTGACTATGTCTGAGAAACCCTTTAGAAGTCATGACAAAGTGTCTAGGTTTAGGTGATGGTGTTTAGAATAGGTATCTTGAGAAAAATATCTCTAGTCAAAAACCTGGTTTTAAATATCAGTCAGCCATCCTCTTTCTTATCTGGCAAAACAAAACCCTTGTTTACCTCTAGGTCATACACCATCAAAAGGGTCGTTGTGTTTTGTTTTAGCAAAGTTTATAAGGTTCAAATTCAGGAAGAAACAGAGTAAGAAGGTCCTATGTCCGTGTTGGGGTTCCCATGTTTTGGCAAGGTTGGAAATACCAAAAGATGAGACAACATCAAACCACTTTCAGACCTCAGGATCTAGCCCTCCTGGGTCCAAAGAGGGATCTCTCTATAATAGTCAAAGTATATTTGTCTTTGAAGCTCAAATGTTAAGATGTTAGGCTAGTTATAGGCACAAGGTTTGTTTGTTTGATTTGTTTTGATTTGGTTGCTGGTTATTAGGAAGGAAGGGTTTAATGTAAGACAAGGATGAGCAAAGAGGGATAAGGCAGAGGTGAAATGTTCCAGGGAATATTCAAGACCATTGGGCAATGGAGTCAGGGAAGGATTTTCTTGCTACTCAATAGACATGCTTTCAATTGGGCTAGTCATCTAAAACATAGGATCTTAAAGATGATAGTGTGATATGGAAAGGTAGGAGAGGAGGAGATAGCACAAATTTAGAGCACAATGTTAAAGACTAGCTGGTTGCACAAGGATCCTAATGGACAGGGCTAACTCTAATCCCCAGTGTTCCCAAATATTCCAACTAAATCTTTAACAAGAAACATCTAAGAGATGAATTCATTTAATTCATACATCAGAGAGCAGGCAATAACATCCACTACACTAGTTAAAACAACTGAAATCAATTCATAGATAACACATTCAGAAGAAAAAAATTAATGGCAATGAGAGCAGAAACATAGGGTACCTAACAAGGGTAAATCCTATGCCAATATTCTGATGCAAGCCAGTAGAAACGAAATGAAATGAATCAAAACATAGAGATAGGAAACATCACTGCTGCTTCAGATCAAGATCCAAAGAAATGTTCTTGTCATATTAAATAGCAATACCAGTCAAGTACAACATTGCTAATAGCTGAATACTCAGTCTGAAATCATATTCCTCAGCCTATCTTACAACTTTACACAGAGACTGTGTCTCAAAAGAAACTACTTGCAGTTCTCTGATAACTGATCAAAAACCTTTACAATGTTTCTTCATGAATTTATAGCTCTGGAGGAGCAGAGAAGGTAGGTGAAGAACTAAATGCAGTATTAAAACTTATAAAAAGAAAGAGGGCCGAAACCCATTCTGTTTAAATTCCGAGCATTCAATTCCTGTCACTCTTTGGATGGAAGAGTGGTCTTCTTCAGGTTTCCAGTAATTCCAGGTATGTCTCTTGATGTACTTTGATCTGCATGACTTTGTAGTGCTATTGGTGAATAAACAAAATATAAATGAATGATTAAGAAGTCTACCATACTTATGAAACAAATACTCTGATAGTACCAGGGCTGTTTTTAGGGTAGAAAATCTCTCCAGAACACGGCATAGATTGAACACTGCATGGGCGCTTTGTCCTTTACGGAGGAAAAACATTTTGCTACTGTGGAAACCCCTGATATGCATTGATTTTTGTGCGCTATACCTTCTGCGTGGTCTCTGGGTCTTCAATCTGGTGCTTTGCCTCTAAATATTTGAACCTAAGGCTTAAATACCTTCATTTGCGTGCCTTAAGCTTCTCTGTTGCTTAATTCAAATCTCTGTTTGCAAAATCTGGGCTTTAATGGCGCTGGATAGGTTTCTTCGCAGAGGTTGAATTGTCCTTGGGTAATATTTATGACGCCGCTACCTTTCTGAGTATTTCTATTGTAGTACCAGCTTCCAAATTCAACCCCCCTTGTGTAACTCGCCATTGCAATAGTACGATTGAACCATGGTTGTTTTCCACCTCTTTGGAACCCTGCAAAACACGAAAACAGGTTAAGAAAACAATGGGGGTGGCGGATGCAATGCAGATGTTGAAAACAATCGTGTAGTTGGTGAAATGGCGAAACAATGTAGAAGAATGATGGAGGGAAGCCTTGGTGAAGGTTGGCAGAGCGTAGAGGAAATTTAAAAGAAAAAACCTTAACAAACTCGACTTTTGAAGAAATATATGCAATGGGATGTGTGTATGTACGGTGGATACACGTGGGGGTGACGTGGCAGGACCAGGCGGAAAAGTCAACAGCAGGGAAAACAAATCTGGACCGTCAGATCTCAAAGGAGATCGATGGTGAAAAATGCAACGGAGGGTGATGGACGGTGGGCCAAGGGTACGGTTTCCTCGGGTTAAACCTCACGCAAATTCATTGAGCAATGACCGTTGGATGGGCGAAGACAGATCTGACGGTTGACGGCGATATCGCTCCGCGTCCTGTACCGAAAGATAACATGCGATGAGCAAGCGGTTTTGGAATTGTACAGGAGCCACAAGTTGAATGGTGAATGGAATCACTGGGCAATGGAAAAATACCACCCACCGCCCAAAGGTGGTGCGATAGATACCACCGGGTTTGAAATAGTGCGCTGCGGGGACCACCGAGACGGGGGATCATGGACCGTCGGATCTGCGGGTAAATGGACGGCGATGGCGCGATCGGAGAAATGAACTATGAACATGGGAGGTTGTGGGGGCCGCGATCACTGTCTGATATGTACAGATCGACGGTTGAAAATGCTCCCGATAAACATATGGGACAAGCACTCGGTCATAGCGCTGGGTTCTGTGGGGGGAAATGTACAGGGGACTAGGCTGAAAGGGGCGAGGCCCTATTATAATGTTTTAAAGTGGATTTTTAAGCCCTTTTAATGGATTTTAAAGCCATAATAGGGTAACGATAGGGGGACTAAGGGGGGATTTGGTAAAACAAAGGGTGAGGGTGGGATTTCATGGGGATTTTGGGAAGTTTTAGGAGAGTAAGGGGGAATTTAGGGGGAACAAAAGGGGACTTTGGGAAAGGTAAAAGGGGGTGAAAATGAAGAATTTTGCAAGGGTATAAAGGGTAGAAATAAAGCCTTTCGGAGCATAATTCTTTATCAGCAAGGCTTATTTACTCAGAACAACAGACGGAAACAGTCACAAGGCAGGGAACATGAAAAGGCTGCAAGGATGATGTGTTTTCAAGGGAAATGCATTCCTTGTAGGCTTATAAAACAAACTAGCCCCTTGCTTGCTTGTCAAAGAATTTATAACGGGCTAACAGTGGCTCCACATGGGGATAGCTTCTTCTTGAAGGAGCCAAGAATTCAGAAATGATCTTTGGAGTAGGCCAGATGCCAGCTGCTTGAGCCACCTTTTTCTTTGATTTTCAGCTGCCACAATTGTGAAGACATCAATTTAGCAGAAAAACTTTCCCAATCAATCTACCTACCCACACTACAATCCTAGAATTTTTTCTTCTTCTGGGGTGCATTTGAGCTAGCAGACCCTTTACATCATTTATTTTTTACAAACAGGAAAATAAACATATTCTATTTCTACCCTTATTACTCCATGAGACCAGATTAGACTGTTGGTCTCACATGTTTCTCTACCTAATCTAATATCTGCTGGGATTAAACTTTCCAGCAGATTTCTTCTCTACATTCTACAACAGAAATTTAAAAACAGTCAAACTAGTATTAGACAGTCTGGTTTGCTGTGGATCCAAGGCATAAAGATAGTTGCACATGGACAGAAAATTACAGAAAACTGAAAAAAAAACTATGAAGGCTTGAAATCTGAAACTTGAAGTATCCTTCTTTCTTTTTTGTGACTCGAGTTTTGAGCATGTTAGAGTCACTTCTTTTCTTCACTTCAGCTCTGGTTTGGGCATGTTAGAGCTGATTCTTCTTTCTTCTTTGCTGGTCTAGATTTTGGGCATGTTAGGACCAGCTGTTTTACTTTCTTTGGCTCAGGTTTTGATCATATTAGAGCTAATCCTTTGCACTTCAGAGGTTCATGTTTTAAGCATGTCTAAACCTCTCTTTTCCTTTGTTTTTTGAAACATTTTCTCTTTTTTTTTTTTTTTTTTCTTGAAAATAAAAACTGCAATGGTATGTACAATGGTAATGGAAACTGTAAATTGTAAATCAGTAGAAGTAGTGTTTGAGCATCTTGCCATTTACAGGACCCCCAAACAGCTCTGTACCATCTAATTCTTGTAGGAAGAAGGCATTTGGACCCACAGTGGCCTGGATGATGTATGGACCTTGCCACAAACTGTCAAACTTTCCATGATTTCCTTTATCCTCTTTTCTTGAGTCCCAATTCAGAACTTTATCCCCAATTTGGAAATCAACAGCTTTGGTTCTCTTTTCGAACGATTTCTTTATATTCTCCTGAACTTTCACTGCCCTGTTGTAGACCTCTTCCCTTGTTTGCTAGAGATGATTTTTTTGGTTTATTCTTCTCACCATACTGTCTTCTTCTATTTGAATCTCTTGGATCAGCTTAATCACTGGTACCCCAAGGCTGGTAGGAAACACTACTTCTGTTCCATAAACAAGCTGATAAGGTGACATGAAAATAGATTTCTTTGTTGTAAGCCTGTCAGCCCACAGAGCATGTACTAGCTTGTTATGCCATGACTTTTTGTTCTCTTCCAACAGCTTTTTGATGATGATCACCAGGCTCTTGTTTGATGATTCAGCTAATCCATTACCTTGAGGGTAATAGGCAGTTGAATGACCGAGTGCTATTTAATACCTGTGACAAAAATCAACCATTTTCTTGGATCCGAAAGCAGTAGCATTATCAGTGATTATTTTCCTTGGGTAGCCAAACCGAGAGAGGATGTGACCTTCTAGGAAACTAATGATGACCGAATCTGTGGCATTCCTAGTGGGTATGGCCTCTATCCACTTAGTGAAGTAGTCTGTGGCTATCAGGATCCATTTGTGTTGTGCAGAAGAAGTAGGGTGAATCTCCCCTATGAAATGTAGGCCCCATTGCAGAAAGGGACCTTCAACAATGATGGGTTGTAGAGGTAAGGGAAGGAGTTTTATTTTGCCTTCAAAAATCTGGCATTTGTGGTAGGCAATTATCATCTTATGGATATCATTGAAGAGTGTGGGCCAATAGTAGCTAGCTCTAAGTATTTTGTTTGCAGTGGCTTTCCAACTCAAGTGCCCTCCACATTCTCCAGCATGGAATTCTTGTTTAATCCTCTCTGCCTCGTTTTCAGGAAAATTTTTTAGCAATAGGCCGTTTGGGTTCTTCCAGTATAAGAAGTTATTCAATGTGCAATAGCTCCTGGATTTTAGCTTTAAGAATCCGGCCTTGGTCTTTGATAGTTCGGGAGGGGCATTGAGGTGTGTAAGCACATACATAATGTCAGAATACCAAGGAGAGCTCTGAAACTTTTCCTCAACAGTGGGATCAGGCAATTCTTGTTGCTCATCCAAGGTATTCACCATGTTAATGTCTAGGGCTTGTAATTTTGATTCAACCATTAGTCGTACTAAGCCCTGACCTTTATTTAGTTTGGTGGGTTTTATCTCAAGGTCATATTCTAAAATCACAACAATCCATTTGCCCCTCTTCCCATCTGGGTCTTGGGATAGTATGTCTTTGACCACTATATTTGGCACATAAGCTATGGTGTGGGAATGCAATATGTACACCTTAAAATCTTTTAAAGCCTTAACCAGAGCGTAAGCCTGTTTTTCCATTATGTTGTATTTCAATGGTGCATCCCTCAGTGCTTTGCTAAAAAAGGCAATTGGCTGTTCCATTCCCTCTGTGTTTTTCTGCAGCAAGACTGCAGCCACTGTATGCTCAGAGGAAAATGAAAAGATCAGGAAATATTTAGAGAAATCTGGGCTGATCAGGACAGGAGCTTGGGTGAGTGCAAGTTTTACTGATTCAAAAGATTGTTTAGCTCCAATAGTCCATTTAACCCCCTCACCTTTCTTCAGCATGTTAGTCATATTCCTAAGGTGTTCAGCCAGGTTGGGGATAAATATCCTAAGGAAGTTGATTTTCCCAATGAAGGACTGTAGTTCTTTGACGTTTCTCGGGTGTGTGATTTGTAGTATTCCCTCAAATCTTTGTGGGTCTATCCTAATTCCCTTTTCAAATATGATGTGGCCAAGGAGTTTTCCTTCTTGTAGCCCAAAGACAGTCTTTTTAGGATTCAGTGACAGACCATACCTTCTGCATTTTTCAAACACTCTTCTCAGGTGTTCTAGGTGTTCTTCCTCAGTCTTAGAATAGACTGTTATGTCATCCAGATAGATGACAATGAAGTATCCTATTTCATCTGGAAAAGCTAATTCCATTGCTCTTTGGAAGGTTGCCCCAGCGTTCATCAGTCCAAAGGGAATTTTTACATACATAAAGGTGCCCCATGGAGTGGTAAAGGCTGTCTTGAGTTGATCTTCTGGGATTACTAAGACTTGGTTGTAACCTGAAAAACCATCTAGCAGGGAGATCCTTTTAGAGCCCACTACCCTTTGAAGAATATGTTCCATTTTTGGCAAAGGGTAGTTGTCTTTGAGTGAGGCTCTATTAAGATTCCTAAAATTGATGCATAATATGATCTCACCTGTTTTCTTTCTCACAACCACCAAGTTTG
Organism: Pinus albicaulis; assembly: GCA_034641835.2. Taxonomy (NCBI): domain Eukaryota; kingdom Viridiplantae; phylum Streptophyta; class Pinopsida; order Pinales; family Pinaceae; genus Pinus; species Pinus albicaulis. The sequence goes on along the minus strand of CM076574.1, from coordinate 1,260,373,918 downwards.
ATACCCAATCATAGAACCTCACAGGCACTATTATACCTGCCTCATACATCTTCTTAATTTCTTTTTCTACCGCAGGCAGTTGTTTTGGGTTTATTCTACGAAGTTTTTGTCTAAAGGGCTTCTGATTTTCTTTCAATGGTATCTTATGCTGAATGATGTTTGTGTCATAAGCCCTCAAGTCCTCGTAACTCCAAGCAAACACATCAATAAATTCTTTGAATAGGTCAATGTATTTATTTTTCATGTTTGCAGGGAGAGACTTAGCCAATTTAATCATTTTGGGATTATCCTCTATGCCTATATTGCATTCTTCTACATTAGAGTCCGCGTGCTCTATGGTTGGATTTTTTGCTACATCGTCAAAGTCAAAAAGGTCTTCTAAGGGTGCCAGGACTCTAGGTATATTCTTATCTTTGGCCTGCAGCACCTCCATCTCCTCATTTTCTGTGTTTTCACAAATTTCGTTTGAATTTCCAGTTTGTTCATCTAAAGAGTTTATTTCTATGTTACAGGGCATTTATTCCTCATCTGAGGACTCTTCACTTAGGCAGCTACTGTCAGATTTGGAGTCTGAATCAGAAAATTCAAACTCGTTTCTGCCTACTAGGAAATCTTCGATCTGCTTATTTCCTTCAAAAACCTGCCAATATTTTTCATTTTCCGGCACTGCAGGTCTGAATTTGGTCTGAATGATGATCTGTTGGTCACTGGGAGTCTTGGGGTAGGAACTAGCTAGGTAAGCTAATCCGTTTTCAATGACGTTTTGACTCCTAGGAACAAACACTAATTCATATTCAACAAACGTTTTCAGTAAATCCATAGTGTCGTTCCTGTAGGCTTGAAGTCTAGGATGTTTTGCTGTATATTCACCATTCACCTATTTAATAATCAGCTCAGAGTCCCCATGCACAGTTATCCTACGGGCTCTTAATTTTCTCAACAGGTTCAAGCCTAGGATAAGGGCCTCGTATTCTACAACATTGTTTGTACATTTGAAGTGCAGGTTGTAGGCATGGCTCTCTGCGTAATCACTCTCTGCATTATGTATCCACACTCCTGCCCCAACAGTTCTTCTTGTGCAGGACCCATCGAAACTCATTTCCCACAAGGGTTCATTCTTTGTTTTTATCATCATTTCCTACCTTACAGCTGGGTTCGCCATTATGTTGTATTATAGGGTCTGCACTAGGTTGTGGGCCGTTTATTTTTTTGTTATGGATGTGGAAGTCAGAGAGGTGGCTAGTTGGCTGACTGCACTCTGTTTCTGGTCGATGTTGCGTTGTTGTTTCAGTGCGCTGTTCAAAGTTTTCTACGTCTTCCTCCTCTAAGTCTAGAGTAGCCATTATGTTAAAATCCATGGCTTTTGTTTTCTTGTTTGTACCTCTGTTTTGAGTTGTAGACCCTTCTAAGGAATCATCATTGCAAAGGATGAAGGAGTCAAGGTCTGTATGTACAGAGTATAAAGGAGAGTTTTCAGGCTTTTCAGGGCTACTAACCAGGAATTTCATTTGTGCCTCCCTGTACAGTCTTCTAAGTTGGCCAAAGATTGGGATTGTGGCATAAGCCCCATCCATCTGCATAGTCCCTTGCAGCTTGGCTCCCCATGATCTTGATAATAACATGCCATACTTGGGTGGCACATCTACCACCACAACATCCATGACCAGACACTTGGCAGGAATCTGAGTAAGGCTCACACATAGATCTTTAATCAGGCCAAGACACTTTACTCTACTAGAGTCAAATGAATACAGGTCTTTATAGGGACGGGTTATCTCTAGGCCTGATCTTTCCATCACTACCTTAGGCATTAAGTTGTGTGATGCTCCAGAATCATGCATCGCATTATGAAGAGTCTTGTCATGAACATTAAGACTGATATAAAAAGGGGGCACTACCCCTTCCTGAAACTTTCCTTCTATCTTTGGACCAAACAGAAGGGCAGGTTGATCATCACTCAGATTTACAGTGTCATTGTTCTCACCTAAATTTAATGCTTTCAAAATTTGGCCTTTATATACATCTTGAGTGGCCAGCTCAGAGAGTGGGATAGAGATTTTAATTTTTTCAATCTCACTCTCCAAATTGAAAGTGGACTGACTCTTTGGAATGTTCAACTCTGCTTTGTTAGCCACTGCCTTAGTGGCTGAATCAGTGTGCTGATTCTCACTATGTACAGTGTTCAAAACTGTTTTATTAGGAGCACTAACTGCAGTGTCAATGCTGCTTGTTGGTTGACCTTGTGTATCAGTGTTTTGGTTGTCTTTTTCTTTGTTCTTTCTAGAACTCTCAGCTGCTGATTTGTTACTTTCAGCAGTTGCTTTTGAAGTTTTCTCAGGTCTTTTCTTGATGGTGACCTCAGAAGCTTTTGGTTTGGTAGTTTCTAAGCTCTTTTTGCTTCTAAGTTCATATTGTTCTCTGACCTGCATCATGGCATTTTCAAACCCTAACCTGTAATCTTCAGATTCTAACCACTCCTCCTCCCAACCAGAGGGTGAGGGATGATCTTCTTCTGAGTAACAGTTATGGATTGAATCTTCCATTTCAAACATGTTTATTGTGTTTCCCTCAGACTCTTCTATGATTCCCTAATCTTCATCAAGAAAATTCTCTTGGAATGGGGGAATAACTTGCTGATCTGATTCTATTTGTCTGTTGGGAGTGGCATTGTTTCTTCTAAAGTTCTGGTTCTGGTTATGGTTTTGATTTCTGTTTTGGTTACTAACCGTGACAACCATTTTTTTCACCATTTGTTGTATCTCTTCTACATTTTTAGATAGACGGTCATAATTGGGGTCAGATGTGGAAGCTACATTGTCATCTCTATATGTTACCCTCCTCTCAGCTCTTAGTCTTGCCCTTTTTTCAATCAAGTTGGCCTCTATGTTCATTGCTCCTTTCTGCATGTCCTCCAATGTGTTGTATTCTTTATTTCTAAGCTGGTAGGCCATGTCAGCATCAAAGCCTTCGAGATATTTCGCTTGAGCCATACCTTGTGGAGGTTTCATATGTGGAGGGAGAGCATTGTAGATGCTATTAAATCTCGTTGTGTAATCATGGACACTCTCCCATACGTTTCTTTTAAGGCTCATATATTTTTCTAGGAGTTGGCGAGGGTTGGCCTTGACTTCCCATTTGTTTATGAAGGTCTAATATAGAGCTGGGAGGTCATTAATGCTACCCGGAGGTAGGCTCTTAAACCACTTCTTCACATCACCCCCTAAGCTCTGGGCAAAGATTCTCATTTTGACTGTATCATCATCAATTTCCATGTAGTGAAAGGAATATTCCATCTTATCTACATGGTATTGTGCTATGGTAGAATATTTTGCAGTGAAGTGTGGGATCTTTGATTGATATTCATTGGGTAAGGGTACTAGAGGCTGAGGTAAAACTAGAGGTGCATACTAGGCTGCCATAATGATGTTCTGATGATGTAAAGGGTTAACTTGAGAAGCTGGTATATGGATGATAGGGATATTATGACCATCAAAAGTTTGATGAGCAGATCTAGGGTGACTGAGCCCCAAGTCTTGAATGAAGTGTATATCAAGAGGTGTAGATGGAGGGGTCTGTCTAATCCCAAGGTGTCTACCACTTTGGGGTGGTGAACCAGGAAGCTCAGGGTCTGGCTGGTCTAAAATACTAAATGACCTAGCTCTAGGTAATCTATTAGGTAGGTCTAGGTCAAGGTGAAAGTGTGATAGAGCTGTAAGATATTTTGGTGCAGAGTTATCTCTACGGATGTGGTTGGAAATAGTTGATATTTTAGGTGTAGGAGCTTCCTTGAGGATACTCTCAGGGTTGTCAACTATTTCAGGTGGGTCGAGATTAGGGTAAGCTCTTGTATGAATGGTTCTTGAAGCCAGAATGTTGTTTTCTAACCGAGCGGCTTAACCCTGCTTGTTACTTCTATTTTGGTTGATGTTGCTATGGAGGCCGGTCTCCCAGTGGAATCTAATGTGAACCAAGATAATCAGCATGCCTGCTGATCACTAGTGGAGTCTTTAAAACGTTTAGGGAATATGGAGTCGCCAGGTGGAAAGGTTTGGAATCTTTTTGGAGGGTACACTGTCCACCACAGTGCTTATGAGATGTCCCCTTTCAAGGATATCTTCCAAACACAGCAAACTCTAACCAGATATTGACTGGGAGGGCATTTACCAGATATGTCACCTCTGAAAGAGTGTGAGATCTGGAGGCTACTTGGCCCTTTCTAGACTCTGTCCAAGAGCATGGGAGAAACACAAAAAATAGTATAGAGGTTAATGTGAGAATAGGACTGTTTAACTGCCAACCTAACAAGAGATTGTAGGTTTTTTGAATGCCTAAGAATGTTTAAGGTGTAATGCACTCAAGGCTTCCCCAGCGAAGTCGCCATCATGTTGGGGTTCCCATGTTTTGGCAAGGTTGGAAATACCAAAAGATGAGACAACATCAAACCACTTTCAGACCTCAGGATCTAGCCCTCCTGGGTCCAAAGAGGGATCTCTCTATAATAGTCAAAGTATATTTGTCTTTGAAGCTAAAATGTTAAGATGTTAGGCTAGTTATAGGCATAAGGTTTGTTTGTTTGATTTGTTTTGATTTGGTTGCTAGTTATCAGGAGGGAAGGGTTTAATGTAAGACACGGATGAGCAAAGAGGGATAAGGCAGAGGTGAAATGTTCCAGGAAATATTCAAAACCATTGGGCAATGGAGTCAGGAAAGGATTTGCTTGCTACTCAATAGGAAGGCTTTCAATTGGGCTAGTCATCTAAAACATAGGATCTTAAATATGATAGTGTGATATGGAAAGGTAGGAGAGGAGGAGATAGTAGAGATTTAGAGCACAATGTTAAAGACCAGTTGGTCGCACAAGGATCCTAGTGGACAGGGACAACTCTAATCCCCAGTGTTCCCAAATCTTCCAACTAAATCTTTAACAAGAAACATCTAAGAACTGAATTAATTTAATTCATACATCAGAGAGCAGGCAATAACATCCACTATACTGGTTAAACCAACTGAAATCAATTCTTAGATAACACATTCAGAAGAAAAACATTAATGGCAAGGAGATCAGAAACATAGGGTACCTAACAAGGGTAAATCCTATGCCAATATTTTGATGCAAGCCAGTAGAAACGAAATGAAATGAATCAAAACACAGAGATAGGAAACATCATCGCTGCTTTAGATCAGGATCCAAAGAAATGTGCTTGTCATATTAAATAGCAATACCAGTCAAGTACAACATTGCTAATAGCTATATACTCAGTTTGAAATCATATTCCTCAGCCTATCTTACAACTTTACACAGAGACTGTGTCTCAAAAGAAACTACTTGCAGTTCTCTGATAACTGATCAACAACCTTTACAATGTTTCTTCACGAATTTATAGCTCTGGAGGAGTAGAGAAGGTAGGTGAAGAACTAAATGCAGTATTAAAACTTCTAAAAAGAAAGAGGGCCGAAACCCATTCTGTTTAAATTCCGAGCGTTCAATTCCTGTCACTCTTTGGATGGAAGAGCGGTCTTCTTCCAGTTTCCATTAATTCCAGGTATGTCTCTTGATGTACTTTGATCTGCATGACTCTGTAGTGCTATTTGTGAACAAACAAAAGATAAATGAATGATTAAGAAGTCTGCCATACTTATGAAACAAATGCTTTGATAGTACCGGGGCTGTTTTCAGCGTAGAAAAACTCTCCAGAACACATCATAGATTGAACAATGCATGGGCGCTTTGTCCTTTATGGAGGAAAAACATTTTTCTGCTGTAGAAACCCCTGATATGCATTGATTTCTGCTCGCTGTACCTTCTGCGTGGTCTCTGGGTCTTCAATTCGGTGCTTTGCCTCTAAATCTTTGAACCTAAGGCTTAAATACCTTCATTTGCGTGCCTTAAGCTTCTCTGCTACTTAATTCAAATCTCTGTCTACAAAATCTGGGCTTTAATGGTGCTGGATAGGTTTCTTCACGGAGGTTGAACTGTCCTTGGGTAATATTTATGATGCCGCTACCTTTCTGAGTATTTCTATTGTAGTACCAGCTTCGAAATTCAACCCCGCCCGCGCAACACACCATTGCAATAGTACGATTGAACCATGGTGGTTTTCCGCCTCTTTGGAACCCTGCAAAACACGAAAACAGGTTAAGAAAACAATGGGGGTGGTGGATGCAGTGCAGATGATGAAAACGATTGTGTAGTTGGTGAAATGGCAGAAGAATGATGGAGGGAAGCCTTGGTGAAGGTTGGTAGAGCGCAGAGGAAATTTAAATGAAAAAACCTTAAAAAACTTGACTTTTGAAGAAATATATGCAATGGGATGGGCGGATGTACGGTGGATACACGTGGGGGTGACGTGGCAGGACTGGGCGGAAAATTGAACAGCGGGGATAACAAATCTGGACCGTCAGATCTCAAAGGAGATCGATGGTGAAAATGAAACGGAGGGCGATGGACGGTGGGCCAGGGGTACGGTTTCCTCGTGTTAAACCTCGCGCAGCTTCGTTGAGTGATGACCATTGGATGGGCGAGGAAAGATCTGAAGACTGACGGCGATATCGCTCCACGTCCTGTACCGAAAGATTATGTCCGATGAGCAAGAGGTTTTGGAATCGTACAGGAGCCACGTGTCGAATGCTGAATGGAATTATTGGGAAATTGAAAATACCGCCTACCGCCCAAAGGCGGTGCGATAGATACCACCGGGTTTGAAATAGTGCGCTGCGGGGACCACAGAGACAGGGGATCATGGACCGTCGGATCTGCGGGTAAATGGACGACGATGGTGCAATCGGAGAAATGCACTGTGAACATGGGAGGTTTCGGCGGTCATGATTGCCGTCCGATATGTATAGATCGACGGTTGAAAATGCTCCCGATAAACATATGGGACAAGTCCCTTCAGGGCTAGCGCTCGGTCATAGCGCTGGGTTCTGTGAGGGGAAATGTACAGGGGACTAGGCCGAAAGGGGCGAGGCCCTATTATAATGTTTTAAAGTGGGGTTTTAAGCCCTTTTAATGGATTTTAAAGCCATAAGAGGGTAATGATAGGGGGACTAAGGGGGGATTTGGTAAAACAAAGGGTGAGGGTGGGATTTCATGGGGATTTTGGGAAGTTTTAGGAGAGTAAGGGGGAATTTAGGGGGAACAAAAGGGGACTTTGGGAAAGGTAAAAAGGGGTGAAAATGAAGCATTTTGCAAGGGTATAAAGGGCAGAAATAAAGCCTTTTGGAGCATAATTCTTTATCAGCAAGGCTTATTTACTCAGAATAGCAGAGGGAAACAGTCAGAAGGCAGGGAACATGAAAAGGCTACAAGGATGATGTGTTTTCAAGGGAAATGCATTCCTTGCAGGCTTATAAAACAAACTAGCCCTTTGCTTTCTTGTCAAGGAATTTATAAGGGGCTAATAGTCCAAAGAAAGTAATCAAGTGAAATTTTCAAGCATTATCACCATGATACCTTAGGAAAGGTTTCCAATGGTCAAAGACATTTTATCCATGCATCTCTCTAGGGGTGCTATGGATAGATGGCAGTAAGCAGTTCTGAAACAAAAGGGACACTTCAAGAAAATTTTTCAAAGCTAGAATAGTTGAATATTGTGAAATGAAGGAAATGCAAATTTCAAAGAGAAAGGAAACCTACAGAATTCATACCTGCGAACTCAAAGCACCAAGAAAGTCAAAGAATCATCCATCATGGAAAAATGAGTACAAAGGTTGGAAGTTTATTGCATCTAGCATTTCATGTCAACTCACAATGGCATTTGCACATTCTTCCCAAACATACAGGCACAACTCTGAAAAAAAGTCTTATAAGGCTAGGCATGTTAGTTTTTCTGGCAAAATACTTCCAAGCAGTATAGATATCAAGGTGAGAAGCATAAAAAGAGAACAACTACCCTTTTTATATCCCTATAACCTAGACTCTAAACCCTCAGAGACATTGTCATCACAAAGGAAGAATAAGCTAGTACAAAAGAGAGTTAACCTAAGAGACACAAAGTAGATATGTTGGAGTTTGAAATATCTTACATGTTCATTATCTCTACAGTAAATTTCTACAAGAAGATTGTCTCATACAGATTGATAAAGGATAAACCATTTGAAATGTATCCTTCAATGATGATAAGCAGATGGAAATCACTTGTTTTTATGAAATGCCTCCATCAATGATGATGAGTAGATGGAAATCACTTGTTTGTGTGAGGCACCTCCTTCAATCATGAGCAGAGGGCCTAAGCAGTTTATGTCTAACAAGCCTCATTCAAAGTGATAAGCAAAGGGCATGACTCAAACAATTTGTTTAGAAGGCTAAAAGCTCCATTTGGAAAATAGAGACCGGGCCTAAAGTCGTTTTAAAGGCACCTCCTTCAATTTATAAACAGAGGGAAAATACTTCTTTAAAGGACCTCCTTCAATTTATAAGCAGAGGAAAAAGACTGCTTTAAAGCACCTCCTTCATACAAAAGTAGAGGGTACCTACAGTTGGTAAAAGGTCCATTTTCATAAAAAGTAGAGGGCACATTTTATAAGTTAAAACAGGGGAGGTTTGCTTTTACACAAAAAATGAGAACTTGTTTTGCTGTTTGCAAAGCATTTTTTTAAAATAAAACACTGTTACACATGTTTAGAAAATTGTTTCACGAAAATAGGGCAAATGAGAAAAAAGGAAAAGTTTTAATAAAACTATTTTTGAAAAAGTCAAAAGGAAGGTTGCGTGCTTTAAAAACACTCCACAAGGCACAAAAGCCCTCAAAGGGCATATCTTACTCTCGTATTATCGATTGGAAAAAGGAGAGGGTCTCTCTGGTTCTCTGGCAAACACTCCGGGCACTTTTTCCAGGATGCGACATGCCTGTACCTGAGCGCTACACGCCTGTAGTAGCTCACTGTAGGAATTTACAAAGGGCGCAATGTGCCTGTGCACTGGTGTGACGCGTTTCGACGCCCGACCCTTGTTCAGTTTTCCGCCCGACAACCATAAGCGCCCGTCATTCAAAATTCGTTGAAAAACCCATTTTTTTGAACTAGTGCAGTGTATTTTCCTTATGCAGCCTCCGTTCAGATGCTACGCACCTGTGGGAAAGGGCATAGCACCTATTCTTTTTGTTACAAAGGGCCAAAATTGCCAGTCTTGCTCAAGGGTCAGTGTTCATCACTACAAAGAAGTTTTCAAGGTATTTATCACTATTTTTACCCCTCAATTGCTCTTAAAACACAAAGGATATTTTGAAAGCCGAATTAAAGGAGAAAGAAGTGTTAAAGGAAAAGGAAGCCTGTTTTTATTTAAGGTCTATCTAGTTGATTTTGGAGAAGAACATAAAAATCAAAATGCCTCCAAATAAAAGGGTAAAAAAGGGAGGCCAACATAACAGATTTGAGCCCATTACTGTTCAAGAAATCAGTGCCTCTCCCTCAATATTGTCCTGTTTTCGAGAGGTAGGCTACTTTTACTTTTGCAGTAGAATACTAGAGGTCACTAGCCACCCTCATCTAACAGAGTTATTTTCCTTGAGGTTGGATGGAAAGAAAGTTCACATAGCAGGTTTAGATTTTGAACTCACTCCTAGAGTTGTTTCTAAGGCAACCAAAATCCCTAATATAGGAGAGGAGTGGTTCAAACAATCATACCTTGACCTCATCCACTATTAGCCTTTTCTCAAGCCAAATCATGAAGATGCATGCAGCTCCATTTTCCCTTTCTCACACTTTCTGGATGAATATGCAGCCCTCATGAAAATAATCATGAAGTTTTTCATTTGTGAAGGTAGATACTCCCAAGTATATGTCTATCACATCAGACTCCTTATGCATTTCACAAAAAATAAGTTGCTAAACCTACCCCTTTTCCTGTGCAAGAGTATAGAAAAGATGTCTTCCATTGTTAAAAAAAAGCCTCCAGCTCAGCAGAAAGCGAGTTTATTCCATCACTCTCTCATTAAGATCATTATCCTTCACCAGCTGAAAAAAAAGGGCATCCCTTGGGAAACTTTCATCTCTCACCCTGATTTCACTTCTGCATCTTCTATGCCACTACAAGTTAGGCCATTTTCATCCTGAGACCCTCCTCATGCTCATTACTTTCCCTCCACACCTTAAGTTTCCTCTTCTTCTCATGAGTCTACTCCCCAACAAAAACCATCCTCCACAGATAGCAGTGAGAAAGAAGAATGTAGTAAAAGCAAAGAACAAGGAGGTGATGGTGACAAAGAACAAGGGGGTAATGGTGACAAAGAGTAGGGAAGTGATGAAAGCAGTAGTATAGGTAAAGGAAAGCATGATGTGGCAAGCAGCCCAAAAGGAGAAAATGAAAGTAGTAATCATGAAGTTGGTGACCCACAAGGAAAAAATGAAGACAGTGATGAAGGAGCAGGCAGTCCACAAGGAGGAAATGAAGACAGTGATGAAGAAAGAGGCAGCCGACAAGGAAAAAATAAAGACAATGATGAAGGAGTAGGCAGTACACAAGGAGGAACTGAAAGCAGTGATCATGAAAGTGGCAGCCCACAGCAAGAAAATGGAGACAGTGATGAAGAAGAAGGCAACACATAGCAAGAAAATGAAGACATTGATGAAGAAGAAGGCAACCCACAGCAAGAAAATGATGACAGTGATGAAGAAAGAGGCAGCCCACAAAGAGACAGTGAAGGTAGTAAAGAAGAGGGCAGCGCACAGCAAGAAAATGAAAACAGTGATCATGATGAAGGTAGTCCACCTCAGGAAAACATTGAAAACAATGAAAATGATAGAAGCAGTCACAGCAAAAAGGGAAGTAATAAAAACAATCATGAAAACAAGAAGATAGATGAAGGCAGAGATAGTTTTGAAAAGGAAAAAATAGTAGACCTAGACATCTCCCACCAAATAGAAAAGGAGCATGATCTTTCTGAGTTTACTCCTAATAATGAGTTCATTACAAATATAAAATTTAATGAACAAGGAAATTCACCACAGCAAAGCAACCAAGAAGTGAAAGAAGAGAATGTTTTTGGAGAAGAGGACAACCCTAAGGTTGCAGGAGACCAAACTAAACAAGCCCAGGTATTAACTCCTCCTCTCACTCATCATCAGCAAGGTCAAAAGCATGTGTTTATTTCCTGTCCAAGGAAAGGGTCCATGCTTCCTTCATCAAAAGTAGAAAAGGCTAAAAACACCAAAATAGCAAGGAATAAAATCACTCAAACAATGACTAGCAATGTCACTAGGGCACTAGGGAGTAGAGGAAAATTTCCAAAGAAGAGCAAAGTAGAATTGCCCAAGAAAACCAGAGGAAAGAAAATCATTAAAGGCAAGGGCAAAGAGAAGGTTGAACAACAAGAGAGAAACCATGAGCATGAAAGGGAATTTGTCATAATACAAATTGACATTGATGCTGAAGATGAAAAGGCCAGTATTCTTAGATCTATTTTACAAAACCTGAAGGCTCAGATTAAAGATTTGGAAAATGGCCTAGAAAGGTCAAAAGAAATCATCCACTATTTGCAATTGCAATAATCAAATGAGTGGACATATGGAAATATTTGAGGCTCAGATGCTCAAATACAGAAGGGTAGCTCAAAACTCACAAGTGAGGCTAGAAGAATACATGGGTGAGTATGTGGAAGATGATGAAGAAGAAGGGCCAGCAAGAAAGAGACCTAGGACCATGGGTCTTAGGTTAGAATTGCAAAATCAGAAAGAGGAAGAATCAACTTGTGCACAACAATACCCTCTTACGGAGCTCCTTGCCAAAGAAATTGAGAGTGATAAAGAGTCTTGGCTTGAGAGGGAAAATTAGCATTTGGAAAACAAATTGGAAAATTCTAACAAGAATTTGGGCCTACAAAGAAAAATGACTTAGCACTACAAGAAGTTGAATTAGTTTGCCCGAAGGAAACTCAAAGCTGCACAAAGGAGGTGCCCGACATAAAAACATGGAAAAAGCCCATCCCGGCTTGGGATTATTTCTCAAGCTTCATTACATGTTTCTACAAACCCTTAAGGGGTTTACTCACCAAAATTGGGCATCTTTGGACACATTCTTGTCTTTTGTGAATTTTAGGCCTAAAAGCATAAAATAATGGGTGCCTTAACTTTTTCTCGGAGCATCCTCAACTGAAGAAAAATATATTTTTGGATTCCTTGACATATAAGGAACATGCTCATAAATTTTCAGATCAAATGAAGTTGTTTTGGTCTCTCAAAAAAGCCAAAAACAACCATTTTTTACCTTTCTGCCCCTAATATCTGCAGGTGCTACACTCCTGGGTTTTTCATTGTTTCTACTTTTTTACTAACTTTAGGGTATTAGATTGGAAAAAATAAAGTATTTTTGGAAAGTAGACATCCTTGGCTTTCCAAAGAGCCATCACGAGACTCATTTCGACATCGGGAGGTCAGCCAAAACTTCACTGCAAAACATATTTTTTTCTGGTGCTACGCTCCTGTAAATTTTGTTGAAAAGTAGTTTTCTGAGTGGTGACTGGGCCAAATGTGAGTTAAGAAATTTTTTCTTATATGTCAGGCCTTGAAAGTGATTCTTTTTTACTATTTTGGTCCGAAAATATATTTTTGAAGGATATTTTGTGCCTTGGACCTTGCTAGGCCTCAAGGACAGTTTTAGATATTTGTTTTTGGCCAATGGCCTTCTAGTTGCTCTAGGTAGTTTTCCTCCTCTTTGGCTTATATAAACCAAGAGGATTCATTGTAACAAAAAGACAGAACTTGATATATTGAGAGAAATACATAGTATTATGAGCTTGGAAGAAATACTTGTTTTATGAAGTGGATGATGTCTTGCTTGGCTTAATGGTGGAGGAGCATTGTGTGCAGGATTCCATGGCTTGGTGAATGGTGATGTTTCTCTGATTTGTTTATGTTTCCTTGTTTTCATTAATGTTCCATACTTCTCATTAGCTGTAGATCAGAAAGGTATATGTTGAGACATGCTCATGGAAGCACCTCAAACATCCTACATGTTACAGCTTTGATGTTTTCCTCTTCTTGATCATTTCTAAAGGATTCTTAAATGCCCTTTAGGTCCATCAAGAAATTGTTATTTGTTTCATTTATGGTTAGTATGTTTTGATATCTTGTATGATTTAAGGTATGCCATGCTTACTTATAGCTTCTCAAAACTCCATTTCTGAAATATTTCTATGAAATATTGGTTGTTTTAGTTGAGTCAAAGAGGTCTTATTCGATCTTGCCCTTTGTCCATGCTTGAAAACTTATTTCAAAGTTCCTGATAGCTCAAGATATGTTGTTTAGGAGTTCTCTCCTCATAGATTGAGTTGTTTGTTTATCTTATTTGTTTTCCCAACAGCTGAAGGTGATTTTCTAGAGTTAGAGGTTCTTATGCTTCTATGTATCGCCGGATTGTTTATCTTTCATATGTATCATTTTGAGTTTTATTCATAGAGATTTATGGTTTGCCCTACCTCATGAATACCTGATTTAAAACTATATATTTTTAAGATATCTTTGTCTTTCACAAACTTAATGTTCATTTCACTTCACTTTCACCCAAAGAATCCATTTACCTTGACTAAATCGGCCCTGCAGTAATACCTTGTCCACCATTTAGACAGTCTTGACTTTATCTGACCCCATAGCCCTGTTGATTTGATGAACTCTCTTTCTATTTGTCCTTTTTGATCAGTTTACCTCAAAAACCCAAAACAAACCAAAATATAATTAACAGCTAGTCTAAAATCAAACATACAAAGCGAACAAGTTCACATCCTTCGCATAATAGAGAGAGCCCTCTTTGAGTCTAGGAAGGCTAGGTCCTAGGACTCCAAAGATTGGTTTGATGTTGCCTTGTCATTTTGTTTAACAATCTACCAAATCACAAGACTCCGACATATTGCAACATTTTTTAGCAGGCAGAAGGCCTCTCTTTCCCTCACAGTGCAGTTTCTATTGGCAGTTGTGTTGCAGTAGTTGAAATCATTATTGGAGGATTGAGAAGTTAGATCTAGAGCTTTTAGCTTGTAGATCTGAAGAACGGATCAACCCTTCAAGCTTAGATCTAATCTTGAAACATATTTCAGAAATCTATTTGATAGATCTAGATTTAGATCTATATTTCCCAGAAGATCAAGGATCAAATCCTAGGGAGGTGATTTTCCAAAGTTGTAGATCTGGAAAATCCTTTCTGGGATATCTTGGGAATCCATCACATTGGCCAGATTTTGAACCTTGGCATCATCTGAGCTCCAGATTTGAGTAGATCTACATTTTCCTTTTCAGCCTACAATCATATGTTCATATTCTACTGAAGGGACAGTGCCGTATTTGCTTCAGTAGCTCTCTAGTTACACTGTACCTATTGTAGCATGTTTTCTGGGTGACTCGAGACCATATTTTTGGCTAGATCTACTCATATTTTGTACATGGTGTAACTGAATCTTCTCCAATATAATAAAATGGCTCAGCTTCTTTGTAAATTCTGATGTTGTCTTAAGATTTATTGTTTATCTTGTTGCAGTTCTTATATTGTGTTTAAGTATTACTGCATTCTCCCTTTTGGGATATTACATTCTAGGTCAGTTTAGAGAATTCTTGGTTTCTCTCTAGACCCACTTATGATTGTTTATCTTAAAGATGATTCAATGAAGCAAATTTCAAAATCGTTTTAAGGTTAGCCCTACTCTTTGCTGTTGGCTTGAGGGGTCCTAACCCAGGTTCGGTGTGCAAGGTTTTCAAACAAACCCCTATACTACTTGCCCTTTCGGCGGTGACCTGCTTTCGTAGGTCACAGTCTCACACAAAGTAGTATGGGTGGGTGCTGGAACCAGGTTTCCCCACCCTGAGAAAGGAAGGGTAAGGAAAGCAGAGCTGCGTTTTGTTCAAATTACCTTGTGTCTTTGCAGGGTTAAGTATGTATTTATTTGCATCCACATGCACTAGATCTGCAATTATACGCTTTTCATAACATCAACACAAAATTATATAAACAAAGCGGAATAGATCTAGATCCAAGCATTCATTACACAGACTTTCGCAACAGAAAGACAGAAAAATACATAACCCAGTAATTATCAGCAGTTCATATAACAGTACTCACAGATTCAGATCTCTAATAATCCTCCGCATTTATTCATTCATCAACCTTTCCTTACAATTACCTTCACAACCTGTGCACACAATAGCAGGGTCCGCACACAACTGGACTAGGATCTCCGCGCACATAGCCAATAGGAGTCCATTCCCCCAAAACCCAAACATATAGCTTAAACAACAGATCACATCAATAGCTCATCCAATCCTATCCTTTACAATCCAAAATGCATCTCTATTTATAAAAATCTAGCCTTAACGTTCCTATGGTCTGCAACCCATGGTTTTCGGACCCTTAGATTACCCTTTGACCCATTACAATGCGTTCGGGGCTTTGACCCACCCCAAAACCCATGTGCTATATTAAATATAATAAAAAATAATCAAAATGGACTAGTTTCGTAGCTTGTTAGGAGACCCCATTCCAACAGTTCCCAAACACAATCTTGTGACTCATCTTGAGTCACTGCACTGGTGCGGCTTCCATTTGCATGCGCAAAGTGTCCAGAGTGTGGATAAGAGGAGGAAGTACATCCAGAATTTGGGCCGCAGCTTGCTGTGCAATGTTGACCAATGACAGAGAGGCAGACCCATCTGTATTCGTAGTGATCTGTTCTAACAGCCCGTGGAGACGTGCGATGGTGGACTGAGCATCGTGTGCAAGCTGGAGTGCAGTATCAGACCATGGCTTCAACCATTTTCGAACAACTTTCATGGAGTGCTGAAGGTCCTCAATCCTGTCTATGGTGGCTAGGCGCTGCGCAGAAATGGGGGAAGGTGTGGAGGCTCGGACTTGATCCAGAACATCTTCTGCCTGCTGTAATTCCTGTTGGATATGCTAAATCATGGAATGGTGTTGCATTTTCATCCATAGCTCTCTAGCTGTTGTGACCAATTGTGCTCCCTGCGTCAGTTGCTCCTCAATGATACACATTGCGTCTGTGACCGCAACAATCCGCTGGGCCCGGACTTCTGGAGGTATGGCATACTGTTGCTTGTCCTGGTCATGACGACAAACCTTCCGCATCACCCTGGAGGATAGTCTTTGTAACTCTAAACCAGATAGCTGTGCTAAATCTACTTGGAAATCCTCAGTAGTTAGGTCAGGGGTGAAAATTATGGTAGCGCGAGGGAGGAAACATACATTACTCTGGGTAGGTGGCGCTTGGGAGCTGCGAAGACATCATAGCATTCCTCTGTATCTTAGCATTCCTCATGGCCCACTGGAAATCCTCACTGTTTGAAGCCCGAGCTCCATCCTATAACTGCACTCAGCAGTCCCAGGTCCTTGCACCAGTTCGTTCAGCGGGTCTGGGTCCATAGTTTAACAGAATGACGAACGTCACAGAGCATATGGATGAACATAAAAACCCGAAACATGGATAGCTAGAGCCTTCCAAACGGTGAATAAGTAGCCCGACACGAAGCTTTCCAATCATCAGAGCTATTAATTGGTAAGGGAGCTCATTCGTGCCACGTACCCTTAATTCTATGGACCGTTTTTCTCATTAATTGTTGCATTGACAACCTGCCGCCTGTTTTTTGTACTTGTGAGGGTCTTATCTTATAATCAGGACATGCCAACGGTTATCCTTCGTGCCCTAGGTCATGTCCATCAGTTTTCAGACCATATATGACGCTAGTATGTCATGTGCGTATCTAGAGTGAGGGTCAAGGCAAGGTGAACCTACAAGTTGGATAGCAGTCTTGTCGAAGCATTTATTTCACTTGTGGGAAGGACGTTCCTGGCTGCATCATACATCTTGGTGTCATTTATTACTTGAGATGTTTGCTAATGCTCAGACAGGTCTGTAATCCTATGTGTGCTGAGGGTTGTGGTACCCTAGAAACTCTGTTCAGGCAAGGTTCGATCGCACTCTTGAGCGTTGCTCCGCAGTAGGTATCCGCATAGGTCAACTGACCTCGGAGCCCATCTGGCCACAGGGGTTCCTATGCGCAGGATTACCCTACTCCAGTATTTCCCTTGAGTGAAGAATACCGGTCCGTGCATAGGTGTTTCACATAGCGTTAGCGGTAATTATTGTGGCCTACAGTCCATAGGACTCTTCAGTTCATCAGGCTACTGATCTTCGCCTGCATCCTTTTGGCAGGGCGAGGTTCTTTCTATGGTGGAAATGTGATGGAAATTCCTGATGGTCCGAAGGCTTTGTAGCACTAAAACCTCATGCAACCGACCTTGCCAATTCTCCAGCTCTTCATCAGAGTCGGAAAAACATTCACTGTCCTTTTCCCAATAGAGAATTCCTTCATATGTGGGGTTATCCCGATCTTCGTCCTACGTAGTTATCTTATAAATGTGATCCAATTACTCCTTTTCATAGGCTGGCTCTGTGTACCGCACACCTTCTACTGGGTCTAGTGGTACTATGACACAAGTAACTTTGTTTCTGAATACCATGCTGCGTTTCTTGAGATTGATGACACCTCCCATGTCTATTGACCAGCCCAATCCAAGGAGCACAGGGTAGGGGTCTGCATCTTCTACTATTTCTATTACTTCAAAATCAGCTAGGGCTCATACCCCTGCGATGTCCACCATGACTTTTGGTAACCTACCCAGAGGGATGATCTTTTGTTGATTCGCCATTCGTATTTGGATAGTAGACCATTCCAACTTAGGCTCTCCCATTCATTTCCATGTTTGTTTTGGTAGTACGTTGGCATCCGATCCAAGATCTAAGATAACCTGATCCATTTCATAGTCTCCGATCTACGCAGTTAACCACATTTCTCTCCCGGTGCATTTCTTATAGCTGTACAATTTGTGTACATCCTTGGTCTCAGGGATCAAGGTGGGTCGAGCTGCGCAGGTATTCAGTAATGATAGGAGATTTCCTATAGCCTGCAGATTCCTTAGCAACTTCAGACATGCCTTTAAAAAGGGCTCAACTCCTTCTTCAATCTGGGGCTGTGCGGGGGCTGCCAATGGTGTTTGTTCGTTGCAAGACGCACCCTTCTGAGAGACAAGCCCTTCTTTGTTTCCTTGGGTGTCCAACCTACTATGTGTCATGACTTTTATACTTGGGTCCGTTTCACAGAGCTCAGTTTTAACCTTTTGTACGTTCTGCGTAGGGGTAGGCTGCTTTTCCTGCATCTTAGCTATTAAAATTGGGCAGTCTTCTATCTCATGGTCTAGCTGCCTACAATATTTACACGATGGTCTGGTGGGATTAGGGCATTCTTTGGCAAAGTGCCCTATCTCTCCACAGTTATAACAGATTAGCTGACCTCGTCCCCGGCCTGCGCTTCCTCCCTGACCTCCTCTACCTTGGGCCGGTGATCCTCCAAAGTGCGTAGCCACTCTTGGTGATGTAGGGTTTGATTGCACCCGATATAAGTTCCCCTGATCCATCATTAATTCATATGTTTGATAGTTCTTCTCATCATGTCCCACCGATCAGTAGAATCGACACCATTTTTGCTTTAGTTCTGGGACGTACGCTGTTAGGTCCCTATATTACTAGTATAGTCCCTTATTGTTGTTAGTGTAACCCCCTTATTGTTATTATTGTACCCTTGTAACCCCCATTTTGTTATTATTGTGCCCTTAAATTATTATTGTTAGGTCGGCTAGGATTGCATTGTGGCCCACTAGGATTACATTATGGCCACATGGACTCCTATATATAGAAAGGAGGTTTTGTAAATTGTATCATCCAAGAATTGTTCATTTATGTAATGTATTGGAGGTTTTCCCCTCGAAGTGGCTCATTTCTAAGGCGTTGATATCTCTTTTCTTCTATTTTTGGAGCTGGTTACACAACATTTGGTATCAGAGCTTTGGATTCTAGGGTTTCGCTTCTCCAAACAAGTCATCGTGGAATTTTAGCTATAAAATTTTTTATACGAAGTTTTAGATGCTGAAATGTTTAGGGTGTGAAGCCAAAAGCCTGAGGAAGATCGTCTAAAAATTTCGTAGCTTGGTTCGCAATATTTTCGAGATTAGATCTGTAGGGAAGTAGGCAACTTTTCTTGTGTGCTCCTAAACAAAGCCATCGTGGAATTTGCGCTGTTAAATTTTTTTTTCACGGTTTCCGAATCTGAAATTCATATGGTGCGAAGCTGAAATCGTTAGGAAATTGGGCTCGTAGCTTGGTTCACAATATTTTTGGAGATATGATCCGTGGAAGGTAGTGCTTTTTCAGGCTCCTGAATTTCATCTCAAAGAGGTGATCGTGGGAAAAGTTCAATAACTCTCTCTCTGGGCATCGGATTGGAGTGCCATAAAAAGTGGTCACAAGTACACAGACTATAGTTTCTTGGCTATTAATTTCAGAGACAAATAACGAAACAGTAACACGTGACAAGTCGTAAAAGTTCACTCTACTGAACCAGTCCATAATTAGGTCATTGTGGGAGATTGGACACAAATTTGTCTTGGAGAATCCAAATCAGATCATACTTGTGGCATTCGAAAGATAATTCAGAGGGCTACGTTGGTACCAAAATTCAGATATTGAAGTTCTACAATCACAAAGAGAATCCAATTTCAATATCGAGCTCTTCAAAAGCAAGAAAAAGGTGTGTATTTTTTTTTTTTTCCGAATTGCATAAGTCTTGTTTGAAGAATCAATTTGAATTGATTCCAAGGGCATATTGTAGAATAGATATCAGTATTGGGTTCTAAAAGATGCCCCATAAAAATAATTCAACACCCATTAAGCCTTCAGAAGGCTCTACTAGGACTCATGAAGATGAAGAATTGCAACATGATCTATCAAAATTACAAGAGCAAGTGCAACAAATTTCATTCTCATAAAGAGCAACAAAAATGAAGGAAGTTTTGAAGAAAGGTATTGGAAGGAGAAGATGGATGGTTCAAGAAAGGCGTGGAAGCTAAGATGGATGGCATGGAAGCTGGGAGATGGATGGCATGGAAGCCGCATGGAAGCTAAGATGGAAAACATGAAGAATGATCTAAAAACAGACATAGAAGGTTTGACAAAGTTTATACAAGAAATGTTTCCTAATGGTGAAAATATAGTAGAAGAACCTCATGATGAGAACAAAATCAATTTTAATTGTGATTTGATAAACTCTAATGTTGAAGGAAGAACCACCATATTCCAAAGATGGATATGAGGAATTTTGATGGCAAGGATCCTGTAACATGGATACTACAGATGGAGCAATATTTGATCACAATAATGTGAAAAACACACAAAAGGTACGCATTTAAACTTTACATTTAGAACAAAATACATTTGTATGGTATTGATGGCTTTGCTCAAGTAAATTTTTTTTCACTTGGTCAATTTTTACGGAGGAAATGATAGCACATTATGAGGACACAAAGAGAAACACCTTCTTTAGCCAATTGATAAATCTCAAACAAAAGGGTTCAGTGGTGGAGCACATTGAGGACTTCCAAAAATTGAATATAAGGGTAACTGATATTCCAGAGGAACACATGATTGATATCTTCATAGGGACTTTAAAGGATAACATCCAACATGAAGTTCGCGTTTGGGAACCTGATCCATTGGAGAAGGCATTCAGGTTGGCAAGAAAAGTTGAATGTAAAATTATGGTGACAAGGAAACCTACCACTCAATTCTATAAAGAAGGAAGTGTTGCTACGCCTAGATTTCCACAACCTACAAGGTTGACACCACAACAATTGGAAGAAAAAATAGCAAAAGGGCTTTGCTACAGTTGTGATAGCAAATACACTCAAGGTCATAAGTGTGCTGAGAAGAAATTATTCTACATAGATTATGAAGAGGAAGAAGAAAATGAACAAGAAGAGGATATACACCTGCAACCAGCCCTAGAAGAGGAAGAAATGAATCCGACCATATCGTGTAATGCAATGGCAGGAATTACCACTCCTCAAAATCTCAAGATACAAGGACAAATCAAGAAGAAAAAGGTAATAGTGTTGACTGATTCAAGTAGCACCCATAATTTTATTCATTGTAAGGTAGCCAAGGAATTAAATTGTTTCCTATACCCAGCACCAGAATGTCAAGTGATGGTTACAAATGGAGGAACTATAAATTTCTCTGGAAAATGCCATAATATCAAGCTAACCATGGGGGAATATGTATTGACTAGTCCAATGCTTTCGATTCCTATGGGAGGTGTTGATGGTGTGTCTAGAGTACAATGGTGACAATCTTTGGGGACGTAGCTTTAATTTTCAAGAACTTTTCTTGAATTTTTTTTCGTAAGGAAAGGAAGCGTTTTACTAGGGTATCAAGGAAGTTCGAAAGAGGACAAGCTCTAATGTCATGACAAAGCTTATAAAGAAAGAACAACGAGGCGACTGCACAATTATGCTCACAGGAAGTTCCAACATCAAAATAATCTATTTCTTCAGATCTCCGAAAAGTCTTGGACAATCATTCCAAGGTGTTTGAATCTCCCAAAGGACCCCCACCTATTCATGATCATGATCATGCTATAAATTTTATTTCAAGAAGTTTTCCTCCAAACATTAGGTCTTATAGATATCCTTATGTCCAAAATAGGGAAATTGAACGTATGATTGCGTAAATGTTAGAGGCTGGTATAATTCAACCTAGTCAAACTTTTTTCTCTGCTCCAGTAGTATTGGTGCATAAGAAGGATGGATCACGACGCATGTTTCTGAATTATAGGGAGCTCAATAAGCTCACTATTAAATATAGGTTTCCCATTCCCATCATTGATGAATTATTTGATGAATTACATGGAGCAATTTATTTTACCAGGTTGATCTTCGTTCGTGATATCATCAAATTAGAATGAAGATCGAAGATATCCCAAAAACAACATTTCAAGTCATCTCATGCGGCTCATTATGAATTTTTAACATGCCTTTGGCCTTGCCAATGCACCTTCTACATTTCAAGGGTTGATGAATTCCAATTTTCAAACCCACCCTTAGAAAATTTGTGCTAGTATTTTTTGATGATATACTAATCTACAACAGGTCTTGGAAGGATCATGTTCAATATGTTGACAGGGTGCTCAAACTATTGGAGGAGAAATAATTATATTCAAAAATATCGAAATGTTTCTTTGGAGTACAAGAGGTGGAATATCCGGGTCATATTGTATCTCACAAGGGTGTTAAGGTAGACCCTAACAAAATTAAAGCCATTAAGGAATGGAAATTCCCCACAACCATAAAGCAGTTGCATAGATTTCTTGGGTTAACGGGGCATTGTCGCAAGTTTGTTAGGAATTATGGGAGAATAGCAACACCTCTAACAACATTATTGAAGAAAGTTGCATTTTCATGGACTCCTCGAGCAACTAAGGCCTTTGAACATCTTAAAGAGGCAATGTGCCTAGCACCAGTCTTAGCTACACCAGACTTCACAAAAACCTTTATTGTGGAATGTGATGCCTTAGGAAATGGAGTTGGTGTTGTTTTAATGCAAGAAGGAAGACCCATTAATTTTGAAAGTCGTCCAATCAAAGGAAAGTATTTACAGAAACCTATTTATGAGAAGAAAATGTTAGCAATACTCCATGCACTAAATAAATGGCGAACTTACCTAATGGGAAGACACTTCAAGGTAAAAAATGATCATGATAGTCTTAAACACTTTTGGAACAAAGACTATCTTCAAAAGAGTAGAAAAAATGGGTCACAAAGATGCTGGCTTATGACTTTGAAATAATCTACAAAAAAGGGAAGCTAAATGTTGTTGCAGATGCACTCTCAAGAAAGAATGAAGAGGTGGAAGCATTGCTTTGTGCCATTTCTATTATCCAACTAGATTGATAATCAAGCAAGAGATGAATGGAAGAAGGACAAATATGTATGGACACTCATTCAAAGTTGCAGCAAGATCCTAGTACATCTCATACATTTATTTGGAACAATGATTCCTTATGGTACAAAGATCGCTTATATATTTGTAAGAATTCCCAACTAAAACAAAATATTCTTTTGGAATTGCACACTTCTCCTTTAGGAGGACACTCGGGATTTTTAAAAACTTACCACAGGGTGAAGAAATATTTTTTTTTGGGATGGCCTTAAATATGATATTCAAAAGTTTATGGCGGAATGTTTGGTTTTCCAGTAGAATAAAGTTGAGACAATTAAGACCCCGGGTCTTCTACAACCTTTATCCATTCCAAGTCAACATTGTGAGGAGATTTCAATGGATTTTATCACAGGTTTACCTAAGTCCGAAGGAAAGAGTGTCATCATGGTGGTAGTTGATAGACTTACCAAGTATGCACACTTTTGTGCATTATCTCATCCATTTAAAGCAAGTACGCTGTTACTACATTTATGGATGACCAAAAGCTACATGGAATCCCAAGGGTCATGGAGCGACAGAGATCCTATTTTACTCGGAAATTTTGATCGAGTTATTTTCTCGTTTTACTCAATTAGCTCATAGCTCATCTTATCGTCCTCAATCCGATGGTCAAACGGAGATAGTAAATAAATGTTTGGAAGGATATCTTCGTTTTTTTGTATCTGATAAACAAAAAAAATGGATCAAGTGGTTACCTCTCACTGAATGGTGGTAAAACACTTCCTTCCATACTGTAGCAAAAATGACCCCATTTATGGAACTTTACGGATATCATCCACCATCCATCACATAATATTTAAGATAAAATTTTAAGGTTAAAGCAGTGGAATATCACATCCAACATCAACAAGAAGTTCTCCAACTCTTAAAGGATAACCTAAATTTGGCACAAAATTGAATGAAACAACAGGCAGATCAAAATCACAGTGAGAGAAGTTTTAATGTAGGAGATTGGGTATTTTTACGGTTACAACCATACAAAAAAATGTCCCTCAAGCAAGCTAAGAAGGATAATCAATTATCGCCAAAGTACTATGGTCTTTACAAGGTGTTTCAGAAGATTAGTACTATGGCATACAAATTAGATCTTCCTGCTTCTTCACGAGTGCATCCAATTTTCCATGTTTCATGCTTAAAGAAGGTTATAGGTGAAAATATTCCAGTTCAAACAATATTTCTAGAACTTGATGAGGAAGGAAAAATCATATTGGAACCTGAAGCGGTCACGGAAACAAGAACTCGACAGCTACGAAATCGATCAATTTCAGAGTATCTCATCAAGTGGAAGAACTTACCCACTGAAGATTCTACATGGGAGGATGAGAATTTTATACGGAAGCACCCGGAGCTACTCAAGCGTTGAGGACAACACTTTTTTGAAGGAGAGGGGCATGTTAGGTCCCTATATCACTAGTCTAGTCCCTTATTATTATTAGTGTAACCCCCTTATTGTTATTTTTGTACCCCTGTAACCCCCATATTGTTATTATTATGCCCTTAAATTATTATTGTTAGGTCGGCTAGGATTACATTGTGGCCCCACTAGGATTACATTATGGCCCCATGGACCCCTATATATAGAAAGGAGGTTTTGTAATTTGTATCATCCAAGAATTGTTCATTCATGTAATGTATTGGAGGTTGCCCCCTCGAAGTGGCTTATTTCTAAGGCGTTGATATCTCTTTTCTTCTATTTTTGGAACTGGTTTCACAACATTTGCACCCAGTCGAGGGCAATGGTTTGTATCATGTAGGCTTGCTACTTGAAAATCATCACACCATAGCACAGATCCACTTGATCTTGGTCACAACAGGGTAGGTTCCCTACTCACCCCTGGGCGTATTGGACTAGGCCCTCCTGCTTGCATATAATTGGTCAGCAGAGGGCATTGATCCTTCGTATGGCCAGACACCTAGCAACGTATGCACCAAAGATCTGCATAGATGTCCTTTCCTCTTTCTTTTCATAGGTTCTGTATCTCCATATGCATAGCCCCGAGTTGTTCTTGGATTTTTTGTACCCCTGCTGACGTATCCTCCTAGGGTGTAGCTTCTAATTTCATATCGACTTCCACAGCTTTCACCTGTTATTCAAAAGTCTGATGACTCATCAGCGTACGCAGGTGAGGTAACAACATGGTGATGAACCACTCTGTATGTTTTCTATCATCATACTCGAACCCTCCTTCCCTAATTGCCTTCTTCAGTCACTGATCAACCTCCCATACTGACTCAGACGCATCTTTTTTGAAGTCTTTTACTTCCGCTACCAGCTGGGAATAAGATTTCAGCTTCCAAAATTGCTGCTTTAGAGCATCCTTGATATCTTGAATGGAGGTGGTCCCATTCTGGGCAACATATCGCATATACCAGTCCAAAGCTCTATCTTCAAATGCTAAAGATAGCTACGCCCTCTTTATCATGTCACTTGCCACGTTCTGCGCAGTCCAGACAGAATCTGCCACAAACTAAAACCAGTCCATATCCTCGTCTCCTACCCCCTTGAAGGTAGGTAATTTCAAATGCGCAGCCATATCACTGTCTAGGGGGGGTGGCGACTTCTTACCTTTACGTGTCCGAGGTGGCGATATAGCTGAGGGGTCATGCATAGCAGGTTCCTGAAATGGACTGTAGGCGGATCTCCCTCCATCAAGGTTGGTTCGATAGTACTTACCACTATGAGTTGCACTCCCGTCTAAATGCGAGGTCATTCAGTCTGTATGACTACACAGAATGCTCTTTTTGGACAGTAATTTATTGATCAAAAATGGTAATGTCCTCAGGAATTTGCCTCGGAACCCTTTGAAAAATCGTCGTTCAGCTTCAGAGTATGATACAAACTGATCAATAGCAAATTCTGTTACAAATCCTCTTAGCACACTATCCACCCAATGATCCACCGTGCATGTGATAGTATTATCAATTTTCTCAAGATGTTCGAGCAACTCCGAGGACCACAAAGTGACCCACTCATCCTTCCAGCACTTCTGGAATTCCACCAGTCTGGCCAACCACTCTTGGAGTTCAATTGCAAAAGTCACAAAGAATATTTCGTAGATTTCAGTAAGGATGTACCTATTTTTCCACCTTTTCATCGTTAACTTCTCACTGCGATTTTATTTTTCTGCGAACTCCTAGATCTTCCTTTCGAACCAGTCCTCGATCTCTTTTCTTTCAGGCTTCCAGTCTTCTCTTGTCATTACCTGATTCCTCCCTTAGACCTCTTTCGGTCCCAGCAATGGAACCATTTGTTGGCTTGAGTGGTCCTGACCCAGGTCCAGTGTGCAAGGTTTTCCAACAAACCCCTATACTACTGGCCCTTTTGGCAGTGACCTGCTTTCGCAGGTCACAGTCTCACCCGAAGTAGTATGGGTGGGTGCTGGAACCAGGTATCTGCACCCTGCGAAAGGAAGGGTAAGGAAAGAAGAGCTGCGTTTTGTTCATATTACCTTGTGTCTTTGCAGGGTTAAGTATGTATCTATTTGCATCCACGTGCACTAGATCTACAATTATACGCTTTTCATAACATCAACACAACATTATATAAACAGAGAAGAATAGATCTAGATTCAAGCATTCATTACATAGGCTTTCGCAGCAGAAAGATAGAAAAATACATAACCTATTAATTATCATCAGTTCATATAACATTACTCATGGATTCAGATCTCTAATAATCCTTCGCATTCATTCATTCATCAACCTTTCCTTACAATTACCTTCACAACCTACGCACACAGAAGCAGGGTCCGCACATAGCTAGACTAGGATCTCCACGCACACAGCCAGTAGGAGCCCGTTCCCCCAAAAACCAAACAGATATATTAAACAATAGATCACATCAATATCTCATCCAATCCTATCCTTTACATTCCAAAATGCATCTCTATTTATAACAATCTAGCCTTAATGTTCCTATGGTATGCAACCCATGGTTTTCGGACCCCTAGTTTACCCTTTGACCCATTACAATGTGTTCAGGGCTTTGACCAACCCAAAAACCCCTGCGCTATATTAAATATAATAAAAAATAATCAAAATGGACTAGTTTCGCAGCTTTTTAGGAGATCCCGTTCCAACATTTTCCATTACTTAAACATTCTTTTTATGGTCTTTTACTCTGAATTTTTGCTGATTAGGTTTAGCTAAAGAGGTCTATGATTCACCATGCCCTTATGCTCATCTTAAATATTTGCTTTGCATGTCTTTATAGCTTGATTAATGATGTTAGGAGTTACATCTTCTTTTATCTATGCTATGTGTTTATCTTAAATGTTTTCTTATCTTGAAGGTGAAATCACTAGAAGATTTACAAGTTTCTTGCCTTCTATAGTTCACTGAATTGTTGTCTTCATGCTTACTTGCTAGGGTTTAGTCAAAGAAGTTATTGGTATGCCCTGTCTTTGATTATTGCTTCATGCTTAGTAGTCTTAAAGGCCATTCTTGTTAAAATTATTTGTTTAAGGATTCTTAACTGCCCTTTTGCACCTATTATGTTCACAAATTTGATGTTCATTTCATTCACATAAAGCCTTTAGATCCATTTGAATTTTTTATATTTGCCCTGTGATACACCCTAGAACTATTGATTAAAATCCTCAAGACCTTTGTAGACTCCATAGCGCAATGGATTAAAAATATCTCTCTCTATCTAAAGTTCTTGACAACCTACCCAACCAACCAAACAAACAAGCAAACCCTAAACTTGATAACTAGCCTAAAATCAAAACCTAAAAGCTATCAAGTTACACTTTTCATACACACATAGATAGAGCCCTCTCTGAGTCTAGGAAGGCTAGGTCCTAAGGCTCCAAAGATTGGTTTGATTTTACCCCTGTACATTTGGTCTTGCCAATCTAACAAATTACGGGGAACTAACAGTGATAAAATTGTGAATATTACACTTGTTCTTTGTTTGTTTGCAGGTTTCGGACTTGGAGTTGGTGAGGAGGACTTCCGCCACACTACCTAGCGCTCTTCAACATATCTGCCGTATCAAAAGAGGTAATCCTTCAATATCTCACTTTGTCAATTAAGTGTTATTATGAACATGTATGTAGTTTCTTTGTGAATGCTGCAGCTAATATGACTGTTTGCCTTGGGTCCCGAGAAGGCCTGAGAGGTATTTACTCCAGCTACCACTTGTGCCTTTTACCCCTAAGAAGAATTTGGCGACTCCGCTGGGGACTAATCCTTAGTTCCCAGATTTTTTACTTCTAAGCCTTTGGTTCTTTCCCTCTGTCACTTCTTGTTCTGCTCACATCCCTTTCTGAACATTTCATATGCTATGTGACCATCTCATCAACTCACATTGTTCAGAACGAACATTACCTAGCCATTATCTGCAATTTCTCCTCAGTAAAGCACCCCTTGTGTGTGTTGCAGAGCATTATAACGCTACTCCTGCTTGAGAACAGTGCATTAGTCTTGCTATTAACACTACGTACTCCTTGCTAGCCTGCGTTTCTCAGCCTTAAACTTGTTATTTCCCCCTTGGTGTGATTTCCATGGCTATTGAGTTACTAGATGTCAGTTTGTCTTATGTGTTTTGGATCTATGTGCTTGGTTTCCTTCTAGCATTTTAGTTTTTCTTATTTGAAAATTACCATTAGTTTCATTTAATTTTTGAAAAAGGAAAAGTTTTATTTTTTATTTTTTCTAAGCATAGCTGATTTCATTATGTAATTTTTTAACTATTAGTGAGGATATATATTTGAATATTTTTAGGTTGAAGTGCATTATTTGGATGTTTGATACTGCATGGATGTGTGAAATATTTCTCCCTATAGAAATAATCTCTTTCATCAAATTGAATCTTAAAAACATTTTCTGCATGGTTTGATTTAGAGTCTCATAAAATTTCATACGTCCAATCCCCCTCCAGGGACTTATAAGCAAGTACACTAAAGTTAAGCTCTAATAAAATAAATCAATAACTCTTTTTCTAAGCTTACACCAACATTAGGCCATGCTAGGATCTTGGGATAGGCAGAGTGAAAAAACTGCCCAAGATCACAAAACTTGAGACTAGTGTCATTAAAGAGTAAAAATTCCATGCACTCATACTATTGGGACCACTCCACTACTACCAGAGTTAAGCGTGAGACAACACTAGGGTGTGTGAGAAGGTAGCATGCCTTAGATCACATAAAAGTGGGCATTCTGTGTATTAGGGTTCGCCTCGGGGATGTCGAAACTAGATTGGGAATCTAGGTGTTCTGCCCATACAACATGTTCTCTATGACCATGAACCCCCTGATAGTGTCTATGATTTGAGGTATCTTTAGTTGCCATACATATATCAACGTACACAAGGTGACTGGAGTAGGCTGCCCTGGTACCTCACACAGATGAACCTACTTTGTCTTCGGTCTTTGGGAGGGTACTCATCTTCATGAGAGTGCTTGGCCCCATCGTCTAAGGTTTAGGTGAAGCTCAAGAGTAACTGTAACTGTACATTTGACCAACTCTCTCCGTATGATATTGTGATATTGGGTTTCATATCCAACAAACTGTAGTACTCAGACATGGTCTTACCCCTCTGACTACTTGATTGATTGACTTTAGAGTTATTTTTTTTAGGTGTTTGGTTCTACTATCACTGAGACTTAATAATACATCACAATAAAATTTTGATAAAATTAACTCGTCATCGTGGCGTCCTTTGAACCTCGTCATCTTTCTAGGCGACAACAAGGTCTCCCTCCATTGAAATTGGGGGAGGTGTTGAGTCTCGGTGACCCAGTGCCTTCTTCAGAAGAGCAGTCTCTAGTGTTGAGCCCTAATTTTCACATTGATCCTTACACTACGGAGTTTCCTGAGGATCCTTTCATTGAAGGAGTTGTACCTCCTTATCATCCTACTCTCATTGACCCATTGGGGCCATTTTTAATTCAGGTAACACCAGTACTAGCCATGTCTTCGGTTGTACCCACATCCACTACACAACTGACAACTGTTGGGTCGGTGCTGTTGGTGGCCAACTCAGTTCCACCACCATCTTCCTCACAAGTTGTCAGTTCTACACAACTGATTGGAAACCCTAGTAGCCATCATATGCCTAGTCTTATAAATTTGGTCACAACTACTACGAGTGGAATTCTAAACCCTTTGGTACCCACTCCTATCGTGTCTGCTCCTGGACCTCCGACGACCGCTTCCACTACCGGGGCTACTTCGGTTTCCTTCAGCAACCCTTTCAGTGGGAATCTATTGTTGAGTTCGAACCCCTTGGCCACTATGCCATGGGGCAGTGTTACCAACACTTACATGCTAGGGGGCACTTTTGTACCCTACATTCTATGGGACAAGAAGGTCCATCAATTGTTAATGCCATTCCTCTTAGTGGTCAAACTTATGTTTAGGGACAATGCCACTAGTAAATTATGCGACTAGTAGTATGCCACAAGCTAACTCTATCGCGTCTATCTAGGGACCCTTCCCCAAAACCAAATGGAGCAAGTGGGAAACTATTACCCTGGGGGAAATCAACTATTTTTCCCCTAGTACAATATCCCTTATGGACAACAACCTTACATCCATACACCTCCACTAGCTGGAAATTATTATCAGCAGAGTCCTACTTATCCCGTTGGAAACACTTTGATGGGAGGACCCTATGGTCCAAATGGTCAACCAACACCTCCTTGGCTAGACTTGGGGGAAACCATGCAATTTCCATTTTTGGAAGATTTAGACATCCCCGATCTATATAAATTGACCAACGATCCCATCAATCATAACCCTCTTTCGCCTCCTGTACCACACAAGATTCCATCTGAAATCCGTAAGTTCGAAGGGAAACAAAAGGAGGATCCAATTGCACATATCACCACCTTTATTTTATGGTATGTTTCTAATTCCATGGTGGACAATAGTATCTGGCTCAGAATCTTCCCCTACACTCTCACAGGAAACTTTACCAAATCGTACATTGAGTTACCACGAGTCACAATAAATACTTTTGGTTCCTTTTCCACGTAATTTCTTAAGAACTTTCAATTACCTATTCGATACGAAATCAGAACGGAACTCTTAACGTCACTGCACCAAGACACTGCCACCCACATCTCTGATCACATTCATGACTAGAGACGTAGGTGAAGGTTTGTCAAAGTGCCAATCCCAGATCATCTATTATCGAAATTGTTTTGCAAGTCACTCTTGCCCCCCCTTTCTAAGGATGTTTTCCTATTTGGTGCGGTCACAAAATACCAATCCATCTGTCATGCACATCATCTAGATCTCATATATTCACAATTTGGAACGTTGTATGAGTTACTCCCCCATGTCCATGGAAACCCAAATCCTCCTACTACTCAGCTACCCGGAGTGCATGCTGACGACCTTGTTGGTACAACTTCCGGTGTAGCTGTAAAAAAACTCAACAGGCACGGTTCCCAACCATCTGTGGCGACCACCGCCCCTACCCAATTAGCTACTCTTCCTACTGCTGAGGTACACTCTGTGTAGTCTGCACAAAAAAATAGTGCTAAGAATAAGAAGAATAAGAAAAATACCAATCCTTCTGAAGAACAACCCAACAATCAGAATAATCCAAATCAGAGAAATGCTGCTAAAAACAACAAAGGAAAGGAGAAACCTATGAGATTCCCTTGCAAAATTTATGTGGAGGAACACTTGACATATAAATTTCCTCGATTTCAGGAATGCATATATTTCATCACGCAAAAGGACTCTGGAAGGACACTTGTTGTCCTTCACAATCCCTTCCCTAATTCGCAGCAACAACAACACATGGTTGCAAACCCACCACAAACCCCGCCAAGGAGAAAATTTGGTGGCGCTCATCCTTCTGGTGAAGGATCATCTTCCATTTATGGCATGGAGATTGTTATAATCTAGCTAAAACTTATGGAAATATTTTCATTGAGGCTCACAAACCTGGTTCAAGTTTGAATCCTCCGCCGCCTAACGATCTTCATATTGAAAGGCCTGCTACTGACCTTGTCATTCGTCGCCCCAAAGGGACCCTTAGATGCATGAATAATAACACCTCTGTACATGTTTCCCAGAACTACACCATTGTAGAAGACTTGGTGCAAGCACTGTCAGCTATGTCTGCACTCGAAGTGTTTCAAACCGGCCCAGTGCGGAGGAAAGCTATGCTTTTGACCAGTGGTGGAATTGACCCCCAGTAATATATGCTAGCCATCTTCGACATGGAAAAATGTAAACCTCGCCTTTCACACCAGATTTCTTTCTAGGTTCAAGTTGTGTCTAAAGGGAGGCCAATCCATCATAATGTCATAAACAAAGGTTCTTCGACCTACGTAATGTCAACTACATGCTAGCTTGCTTTGGGTTCTCCTACTTTGTCTCCGCCGTCAAATTCCCTCAAAGATTTTGATGGCCGCACCTTCCTCCCAAAATGAAACCTTGCTAGCTACCCCATTACACTTAGTGGTAAAATGATAGTTGTGGAAATCAAAGTCGTAGATCGTCATATCGACCATAATATTTTTTTGGGTCGCAGTTGGTCTTATGCAATGATTTCCATTATCTCTTCAGTTTTCTTACTCATCCTTTTTCCATTGGATGGGAATATAGTTAAAGTGAACCAGCTATCCTTTTGCACCCCTGATTATTCCACGCTACCTAGCAGCACTGTGCCCTTAATATGAGGAGTTCCTGACTCTTATGTTAGTATTGATACTACTCTTCTGAAGGCATCTTCCTTGATGGGTTGCTTTCTTCTCCCGCCACCTGAGGTTCCACACACGATTTCAATGATATCCACCATCTCGGATGGCTCTATCGATCGATGTATCCTACATGTTATAACTCTATAATTTAGAATATTGGTAATTATACTAAAAAATAAAGCGCAACATCAAAACAACTTGAAGCCTAGGATCTAGCCCTCCTAGAATTAGAGAGGGATCTCTCTATTAGATTTAGATTTGTTTAAGTTTACGGATATTAGACTAGATAAATTGATCATAAGATTTGTTTGTTTGATTGTTCTTGGTTGGATAGGAGGGGTCTTTTGTAAACAGTTTCCATTGGGCTATGGAGTCAAAATAGGCTGGGTGTGCACATCAAATTCCAGAGTGAATGCAAGGCAAGCAGACTGCAAATATTGGTGTTTATAGCTGAGTGGAAGTATGGGATGAAGAAATGTGCAACTAAGAGCAACTAATAATTCTTAAATCATACATCATAAGAAAACATTGACATTGTAAATATAGTCAGAATTAAGGTACTTTGAAACAAAAAATCTTAATCTAACCTTCCTGCTTTACAGATAGAATTATAAATGAAACGCTCGAAGAGATTACAGTGGGAAAAACATTAAATATGAATAAGGAAAAACATCACCAGGACACACAACACATGAATCTCGCAGAATGATCTCTTTATTGATGCTCCGGCTTGAATAAGTGTGAATAATTGCAATGAAAAGTGTCTACAAAACCAGGGTCCAACCCTTGTTACAGAATGAAAACTTGTATTTAAACTATTTACACCATCTTTCCGTTATCGAAAGGGAAATTGGTTCATTTAATCTAAGAGTAACTGAAAATGGGTCTCTGTGCATCTCATGCATGGATGCATTTGACTGTTTCTAGATAGATGTACGAAGTAGACATGGAAGTGTCCCTTCGTTGGAATGGCCCTTCGACAGGTGACCGATGTCCCTATGGAGACGTTATCTGACGCTGTGGTGGTTTACTGTGCTGGCGGATCTGATACACTGGATGCGCTGACACTAAAAATTCACTGAGCTGCTAGCTTCATCATTGAAATGAGTTTTCATCCTTCCTGGAGCCTTCATAGATTTTCCAAATTCTCTGGAGTCGGTATCTTGGTCCTGTTCAGCTTTCTGTAGAATTCGTCAGTCTCGGTGTTACGAATGTGGGTTTCAGCTGAAAAATGTGGTTCACCTCATGATGTATGAAAAAAATCTTCATTGATGACTTCATAGAACGCTTTCCCAGTCATGGTGTTCTTCAAATTTATGAGTTCGGATATGTCCTCAGATATCTTTGTCAGCCTCTTTACGTAATCAGCTCTGGGCATTAGTTTATCGTTGATGACAAACAAGGAAGGAAAACCTGTTTTGTTTAGTGGCTCAATCCTGTTAAAAAACATACTCACCCCAACCTCCAGTTGATGGCATCTTTCTTCTAACCATACTCTACTTATTCAACACCCTTTTAACTTCAAGAACATACGATGTTTTTTCAACCACTTCCAGCTGCTCCAACTCATGGCTGCTCTTGGAATTCAGGAATCTGATGATGTTGTTGGTAGTTTGGGGCTTATCTCCAAGTACCTCATTTGTTTTCTCAATGGCAACCTTCACTACCTCAATTATATCCCTTTTTTCAAAAATTATCTGAATGGAGGGCCATATATCATTTACAGAATCGTTTGTATCCAACCATATAATTTGTTTCA
Source organism: Pinus albicaulis (assembly GCA_034641835.2). Classification (NCBI taxonomy): domain Eukaryota; kingdom Viridiplantae; phylum Streptophyta; class Pinopsida; order Pinales; family Pinaceae; genus Pinus; species Pinus albicaulis. The sequence goes on along the minus strand of CM076574.1, from coordinate 1,260,339,671 downwards.
CCCTTCCCATCATGGAGCCAATTGAGTACTCCTGAAGAGACTTCTGCAAGCTCTCATTTAACTTTTTTCTAATCTGCATCTCTGTGGCATGGGAAGAGTCTTTCCCTTTGAGTTTCTATAGCAATACATTGAGTTGATTCTACAACCTTTTGATCTTTGCTGACTTTAGAGACATGTCATCCATTGCCTTGGCTAGCTTCTCAGTACTCTCCCTCGGTGCTCCTGTGGATGTTGTAGATGCTGGGATCACTGAGAGAGGAATTAATTTTAGGGGGGATTGTGGCCTTAGATACTTCTTTTGCTGCTCCCTTCATGACATCCCTTATTTCCTTTTGTCTTTCTTTGATCATTTTACCCATCTCATCCTCAATTTTCCCGATCTGTTCTATTTGCTCAATAATTAATTGCAACATTTCTGCTTTCTGTGTTTCAATTGCTTCTAACTCCTTGGCCATAGGGTCTTTTGTTACTGGCATCTTAAACTACCTCCTCAAAGAAACTATGTCTACATTCTTCTTCCTCAAAAGGGTTTGTGCCACTTCTATGTTTGATGGATTGTACCCGAGCTGTATCACTAAATCATCCAGAGATTTTATCTTTGAATCTTTGGCCATGGCAGAGACCTTTACCAACTTTAATTGTGACTGTGTGTTGGAAAAAGTCACATGAAGTTTTGAGAGGCTCATGGATGTGTTGGTTAGGGTGGAGGAGATCCTTTCCCCAATATTCTTGTGCATATCCCTCTGGTCTATTGGGTGGATGTTCTTTGCATTAAACTCAAATGATGTCTTCTTGTAGTCTGCTGCACTTTTGGGATGAGGAACTTGTGCTTCCAAGAATTCCATCCTCATTATTCCCTTCTCAGAGTCAAAGGATGATAGGAGTCTACTCTGGGAGCTGCTTGTTTGTTTCCAAAATTGATTGCAGGTGTTAGTATTGAGAACCTCATTCCTTCTCTTGATCTCACTGAATGTGTCATATATGTCTTCCTCCTCTTGTTCTGCAGTGGAAGTAGATGTGGGAGTTTGCACATCCTGTTGTTGGAATGGGGCAATGGCAGAGAACGTGAAGAAGATCTGGTGGCCACCTACTAAAGCTGAACTTGGTGAATCCCAAATTGTGATGATAATTTGTTGGTTATCCTAATTTCCTTGATCAGGGCCCATGCCGATCCTAGCTCTATTCCTATATTTCATTTTGAAATCCTTAGTGGAGGAGTCGATGTCCATGTCTATTGGATCCTCCTTAGTCCTCTTACTTCATGTTTCCATTTCAAGCTCCTTTCCTTTGCCATCTTGAACTCTTGCTGCTTTCTTCTCTTGTGGAGTTGGTGTTTGGATTCTTGAATTAGAGATGAATTTCTCTTTAGCCTCCTTGAGTGTGTTTGCCACCCATTCTTCTTGGTTCATGTACTTCTCTATCTCTAGTCTGTGGGTATGGGTGTAGGGTGTGGACTTGTTTTCCACCCTCTTCTTGGAGATGATCCCCATTGGATCATAGGACCAGGTGAATTATGTGTGAATTTCATCTCTTTCAGTATTTTATCTGCCTCTCCCCCTGCTAGCCTGCTGTTGCATATGAATGGGATGGTTTGGGATTTGATCCTGAATTGTGACTTCTTCTTGGCCGAAACAAAATGCACCTCGTCAGCATCTATCATTTTCCTAATATACTCAAGGGAAAAGATCCTTAAGGAGAGGTATCTAGGTAGTTTATAGGGGGGAAATTCACTGCCATAAACCCTGATCTTCGTGTAGTTTTGGTAGAGATACTTGTCTGCTATCTTGACCTGCTCTGTCAACTACATCACTTTCTTGATTTCCTCATTGACCTTGGGCTCTGTGGTGCTGCTGAGTGCACTGATTGCTAGATGAAAAAATAGGTCTAAAAATCTATTGTATGAATAGTCTTCCTGCTCCTTTCTCAATAGAGTTGTCTAAAAAATGACAGATTGGGCTTGAGAGTCTTCACCTTGCTTTGTCACATCGAATTTGAACTTGTTGGATTGAAAATAGGTAAACATGTACACCAACACAGAGGTGTATTTGAATACCCCTTCTGTTTGAAAATTCAAGAAATGATCATGGATTCCATCAAAAATGAACTGAGCATAGTTGAACATAATAGTGGGCTTGGCTTCAGTAGAGAGGATAAAAAAGAAACCAATTATGGCTTCATCTATCCACTCATCATTATGATAACCTAACAAATAAGACAGGGTGGTGACAATGTGCTGGGTCCTTTCTGGGAAGGTGGATGATGAATATGGGGGATTTGTTGTAGGCATTGGTGCATTGGGGGGCATGAAAAGTTCCAAGGTTTTGGCTCTACTAGAAAAATATAATCCCTGGTATAGTCCTATAAGGGCTTTGTATGAAAAAGTGACTATATTCTCACCAATGGGTGTCTGTGACATCTCTTGAATAGATGGGGCATTTACATGAAACAAAATCTCTCCTACAAAGTTCAATATGGTTCTTTTCTTAATGTCATATCAAGACTTACGTTTCCTAATTAGCTCAGGGTAGGTATGGGTTCTAGAGAAAATGTAATGTGGGAGCTTGGTCTTCCATAGGCTGATACCATCTTCTTCATCAAGGAGTTTATCTTCGAGCCAACAGTAGACATCGAACATGTCGAGGTCTGACTCTATCTCGTGGATCTTGTAATCACTGTTAGCCAGTGGAATATGGTACAAGTCTACCTGGGGGTAGACCATGGGCTTGAAAGGCTGCTGATATGCCTTGGAAGGCATGATTTAATTTTCACTCTCTGTTTCACCTGCAATGGAGAACAGGATGTGAGAGAAGGGGAAAAGAAGAAGGGAGAAACGATATGAATTGAGACTAGGGAAGGGGTAAGACCGAAGGGGATCAGGATCAGAAATGAAATAGCTGAAACAAAACTGTAACCAAGCTCACATAATGCTAGTTGTTCCTTATTTGATGTGAAAATTACCATTTGGCCAAGGCTGGTCGTGATCTTCATTGCGGGTGTTTGTGAATATCACAACATGTGGAATTTCAATAGTGACAACAATGTAAACTTTGGCGCCACGGTGATTTCTGGTTTTAACATGTGGCTGGGGGGTAACTGTTGAGTTGGCGTGGGTCTGTTGGATAATGGCCCAACCATTCATGGTAAAACAATGCTATTGGTGGGAGGGGATTTGATGGGGCAGAGTGGATGGGTGATGGAGGACATGGCTCAATGACATTGGCAACGGTCACAAGGCGACATCAGTTTGGGGGACAATGGAAACAACTTTTCGGAGGGGGGCTTAAATGGTAAGTGGTAATAGAGAAGAGGGGTGCTAAATTGCAGGAGTGAGACATGTGGAGGAGGGGGAGGTAATGGATACCACCCATTTCCGACCCCCCCCCTTTGTTAACGTTCGACGGCTAAAGGGGGGCCGAGATGAATTGAGGGCCATGGATGGTGAGGTGAGGGGTAGAGATGGATGGTAAGGTGAGAGATGTTTAGTGTTGATGTGATGGGTTGAAGAGACTATGGGCCTAGGTCAGGGGATGAGCGCCGAGGGGAAAAAGTGATGTGGCGAGGAGAAGGGACCCGACAACTATTGCACATTGCACATCAGAGGATTTAGTTGTGCGCAGAAGAGGTAAATCTTAAGAAGTGTGAAGTGTGGGGAAATGGGAGGTGATGTGGCAGGGAGGGCCCCATGAATATCTTAGATATCACTTCAGGGAATTCAGTTATTAGAAATAAAGGAAAACCTTAAATCTTGCGAAGTGTGAAGTGCGGGGAAATGGGAGGTGATGTGGAGGGAAGGTGGGGCCCGACCGTAGCCCGCAGATCGCAAAATTTAACTTGAAGGATTATAGGTAAGCTCTAACGATGCGAAGTGAGAAATGCGGGGGGGGGGGAAGGAGGTGACGTGGAGGGAAGGTGGTGCCCGACCATAGCCTGTAGATCACAAACTTTAACTTTAAGGATTAGAGGTAAACTTGAAATGGTGCGAAGTGCAAAACGCGGGGGGAAAGGAGGTGACGTTGAGGGAAGGTGGGTCCGCCTGTAGCTCGTGGATCATAAAATTTACCGGTTTCTTCTAGCGCTATATATTTTATACTTGCAAAGTGCGATTTTGGTGCTTGGCTAGAATTGCGTAGCACTCCAAATGAAATAAACTTCCCCTCAAATTATTTTGGAGTCACCCTTTCATTTTTTCCTTTCATTTCTCCCCTTTTGCAAATCTACCTACTCGAACTACTGATCTAGCATTTTTCATCCTTTATAGGGTGAATTTATACTTGCAGACCCTGGAAATTTTCTTTTAAAATTGTAACCTAACCCCTATCCCTTATTTCTCCTATTGGTCCAGATTAAGCCGTTGAACCAATATTATTTTCTACCTATCCACTGATAAGCCAAGATTAAACAGTTTGGAAAATATTTATTTTCTAACCTATCAGCAAAAATTGAAAATTGTCCAATCATGATTAAACTGTATGACTGAACAAACCTATCTAAAGAGTAGTGGCATTTGAACTTGCAACACTTTTAGTTTTATTTATTTTTTGGGGGTTCTTCTTTCTTTTTTCCTTTTTTTTTCTCTTTTCTCTTTTCTTTTCTATATTTTTATACCCTCTTTTCTTTCTCTCTTTTTTATTTTTCATTTTTCTTTGAAATCATTTGAATTTTGAAAATAATTTCAATAATGAAAACCTTGCATGAAATATGAAGGATCCAGTCACCTTGGGATCCTTTATAATTGATTCCTACGGAGATTAGATACCATTATCACCGGCTGAGTTGGCTTATCAAGCCATCCAATCAACATCTGAACAATCTACTGCTTTGGTTTCAACCAATGGTACCTCTCACCCAACAAAATTCCTTTTAAATATCTCCTTGATGAAGTCTTACCTATAGATGGAGCTATCCGAGAGATCATGTGCGTATAGGAATGACCTTGGGGAGAGTTTCACCATCGCACTTTGATGTCTGATTCAAACGCGTCCACTATACAAATCCCGTCTTTCGACCCACCAGAGATCGTTCTATCCGCTTACATGATTGTTAAAAATATCGATGTGGAAGGTAACATGGGAAATATTTCTAAGACCATGCTCATAGATATCTCGGTCAAAATGGGTATCGTGGAAAATATACAGATTGGAGTAGATTGCAGTCCGAAGGAAATTGCACGCTTCACATCCCTTTTTATGGAATTCTGTGGTGTTTTTGCTTGGTCTTACGAGGAAATTCCCAACATAGATCCTTATATAGTCAAGCATGAAATCAAGATTTACAACAATGCCAAGCCTTTTTGGAAAAGGCTCCAGCCTGTCCACCCTTGCAAAGCAACAAATATCTAGACAGAAGTCGAAAAACTCTTACACACTGGTTTCATCTATCCCGTTCCTTTGACGGAATTTGTATCCAACCCGGTTCCGGTAGATAAGAAACAAGGCACCATCCGAGTATGTGTTGACTATCATGATCTAAACGCTGCTTGTCCAAAATAAAATTATCCTACTCTGTTTATAGATCAGATTATCGATGATTGCGCTAGATGGGAATCTTTCTCCTTTATGGATGGATTTTTGGGATATAACCAGATAGCGATTAAAAATAATGGCCAACATAAAACCACCTTCATTTGTCCTTGGGGCACATTTGCGTATTGTAAGCTCCCATTTGGTCTGAATAATTCAGGAGCCACCTTTCAAAGGGCCATGAAATATGCATTTCATGATTTCAGACACATTGTAAAACCTTACTTTCATGATCTTCTAGATCATTCCAAGAAATGAGCTCATCACCTTGTGCATCTTAGAGAAATATTTGCTTGGTGTAGGTTCTACAACATCCGTATGAATCTGCATAAATGCATATTTTTTTTCGATTCTAGACGTCATCTTAGATTCATTGTATCCAAGCACGAGATTAGGGTTGATCCCGATAAGGTAAAGGAAAATTTTGAATTACCTGCGCCAAAATCCATCCTACAACTCCAACGTTTGCAAGAGAAGGCAAACATCTTACGTCACTTCATTGTGAACTATGCCAAGATTAAGAAAGGCTTCATGAGATTACTCAAGAAATGGGTACCGTATTTGTGGGATGATCAAGCTCAACTCTCGTTTGATGCACTGAAATGGGCACTTGTTTCCGCCCCACTTCTTAGCGCCCCCAGCTATTTGTGTGGTTTTCTTTTCTACCTGGTAGCCTCACCATCTTCCCTGGGAATGGTTTTGCATCAAGTTCATGATGACGATAGTGTGCATGTGATTTATTATCTGCCAAAAGGTATCATTAGACCTAAATTAGGATATTCGCATGTGGAGAAACTATCTCTCGCAGTGGTCTTTGCTATCACTCGCCTCTGACACTACATATTGCTGTGACAGACTACCGTAATTGCTTTGGAGAATCCCATGTGAAACATCTTGTCAAGTCAGATCATTGGAGGAAAATATTCCAAATGGATTGTAATCCTCCAATAGTTTGACTTGGTTTTCGTTGCTGCCAAAGCTAAGAAGTCTTTAGTCTTTGCCGAATTACTATTGTATCTTCCTAGAATTGACCCAAAGGAAGTAGCTCATGATCCATTTCTCGATGAATCCATCTATCTGGTCGATTCTACTGATCCTTGGTATAGGGACATTCTATTTTACCTCCAAACTCAACAGTTTCTTCCAAGTCTCACGTCAGATGACTGTCATCGCATTCGTCACCAAGCGAAACACTATCTCGTGCTGAACGATAATAAATATTGTCGTGGTGTCTGTTATCACTCTAAAATTTCCAAAGGTTGTTCTAAGCATTAAAAAAGAAATATTAGAGGTAACTACAACCACTTTTGGAGATTAGGATCTAGCCTTCCTAAACTCAGAGAGGGCTCTCTCTTAATGATTTAACTTTGTTGATTTAGTAGATTTTAGGCTAGTTATGTATTCTTAATTTGGATTGGTTTTGATTTGTTGGTGGAATTAATTATTTAGATGAATAGGTGCTTCCATTTTCCATTGGGATATGGAGTCAATATGCTTTGAAAACAGAACAAAATCAAATTATAAAGAAAGTGTTATAGGGTAGGATAGGTGAGAAAAATTAGATCTCAAGGCTGAATGGTGAAGTGTTTTTTCAATCAGGATCAAGGAGAAATTAAGAATGCCTTTAACCAGATAATGAAGAAGGATGAAGAAGTCAACCGAGATCAGATGGAAATTAAGAATTCTCTAAACCGAATATCAGAAGAAAACATAGAAATGTACAACAGTTCAAAGAAGAGTGTAAAGTTTAAGAAAATTCTGCAATAAAACTCTCGTTATAACATTAAAATTTAGAACACATATAAGTTTATGGAATACTTAGAATGAGAACATCAACAATTGAAATGTATACTTCACTGAGATAGCTCAAAACCTAAATCATGTAAAGAAGTTTCTTTATAGCTTGTCTTGTCTGTCAACTGGAAATGGTACAATAACCCTACGGTAATAGATCAGTTAGCTACGAAAAATATTCAAAAAACCACACTTGATACTTTGAATGATGAAGTATTTATACAAAACTTTACAAAAAATATCCTGTCAACTATCTAGGATTTATTTAAGGAAAACAAAATATCTTTATTCAAAAAGATAGAGACACATTTCAACTGATGGATATCTGGCCCTGTTTTCTTTGATTGTTGTTACTTGTTTGTTTCTTTCATCTGTACGTCTTTCATCTATTTTCTCTTTAACCTGTATGTTATTTCAACTGTTATAGTAAATCACACCATTTATCCCATGTTTCTTCATCTGGGATTTTTATTTTCATCATCTTCCAGTAAATCTCATCTGCCTCTGAATATTTGGTAAACGTAGGCTTATTTACGAAAAAGTGATTTACCTCATGCTGGAGGTAAAAGAAATTTTCTAAGGTTTTAAGGAGCACTTTTCTTGTGGGAACGCCCTTCATTGAGGAACTATTGGAAGTTTATTTGGCTACTTCCCTCATCTTATTATCATAATCTTCATGTCTCATGAGTTTATCATTGATTACTAGAGGATTAGGCAGACCCTTCTGTCTTAATACATCAACCTTGTTCATAAACCTGTTCACTGCGAGTTTCATTGTTTGACATTTTTCCTCAAGTTGTATCATCAAATTTCTTTTGGAAATCAATTTCTTCACCTCTAAGATAGTATATATTCTGTCAGCTATCCCAAGTTCTTCTAATTCATAATTTTTTTGGAATTAAGGAATTTGATTATTTCAGAGGTTTCCTCTAGTTTCTTTCCAAGATTGGCTTTGAATTTATGAATTGCATCACCAAATTCCTTCACCAAGTCATTCTGCTCAAATATGATATGTATAGAAGGCCAAATATCATTGACTGAGTTAATGATATTGGCCCACAATTGCTGTTTTGCTTGGGCTAAAGGTTCTTTTAGTGAGAACTCTTTTTCTAGCTTGTGGATTCTGTCAGTCAATATATTTGTTTTACTTCTGCTTGATGCATTACTTCTGCCAATTTCTTTCCATCTTCTGAGTTCTTTACTTGTTCCTTGAGCTTGTTAATATCTGTAGTCTGAATGGACATATCTTCCATTGCTTTGATTAATTTACTGGCCTCATCAGTGGGATGGGTTGTTGGTATTGCTGATGTAGATACTATAACTAATGTTGATACTGGAACTGCTGTTGATACTGGACTTGATGTAGATGCTATAGGAATAGCAGTAATGGGCATTGCTTCCATATTGGCTTGTTTTTCCTGCACAAGTTTATCCATTTTTGTCTCCATTTACTTTAGTTGAGCTATCAACTGAATGATTAGATTCATCATTTCATCCTTTTGATTAACTGTCTCCAAAACCTCGTTGGTTTGTGGATTCTCAGTAGTTGGTAATTTTAGCTGTTTATTTAGTGCAACTATGTCTGCATTTTTCTTCTTTATAAGTTATTCTGCTGCTTTGATATCTTTTTTATTATAACCAACTTCTATTACCAAATATTCTAGTGAATTAATCTTGTTATCCTTTGCATGTGATGAAGCTCTCTCTACCTTTAACTGTGACTGTATATTTGCTATATAATTTTTTAACTTTTGGACACTTAGAGATTTATGTGTCACGGTTGAATATATCATTTCTCCTGCCTATTTGTGAAATTAAATCTAGTCAATTGGATGCACATATTTGGAAAGAACTTCAAAGGCTGTCTTTTTATAATATTCTGAAGTTTTAGAGGCCTGTACCTTTGGCTGTAGAAATGTCATCTGCATCTTCCTTGTTTTGAGGTCAAAAGCCGAAAGGAACCTACTCTGATCACTGGGAGTTTTCTTCCAATATTCTGCATATGTAACAACATTCAATGCTTCATTTCTCATTTTAATCTCTTTATATTTCTCCAAAATATCCTTTTCTTTCTCAACTAGCTTTTTGGATTATGAAATCTCTGCACTATTTTTCTTTTGAATGATTTCTGCACTGGAAGTTGATGGCATAGGTGTTTCTTCTGAATGTGTTGTAGGTGCATCATCCCTGATAACAATATCTCTTTCAATGATTTATTCTTGCTCTATCACTGGATTTAGCTTTGTTTTCCTTTTGTACATAAGCTTGAATTTACTATTAGATGTAGTTTCTGCTGAATAAGAGCCTTCTTCTCTAGCCATTTTTGAATTTCTATCCTCTGGTGCCAGGGTAAGTAGGATGGAACTAGTATTAAGCTGCTCCTTCACCTCCTATAGAGTGTTTTCCAACCACTCTAACTGGTTGGAATATTTCTCAATCTCAAGCTTAGATTCATGGATGAAAGGGGTGAGTTTAAAATTAATTCTCAATTTACTTATGACACTAAGGGGTCATATGACCATTTGAAACTATTGCTGACCTTTAAATCTTGTAGGCATATGTATGCTTCCTTTCCATCATTCCTACTATTGCATATAAAAGGCCCTAGTTGATTTTTTTATCTTGAACTAGGTTTTCTTTTTGGATGAAAGGAAATTGATCTCATCAGAATTCAAGATCTTCCTGATGTATTCTAAAGAAAATATCCTCATTGGGAGGTATTTGGGAAGTTTTTAAGGAACTAATTGGCTTCCATACACTGATTTTTGTGTGATTCTGGTATAAATACTAGTCTCATGTTGGTCTCTAATCTGATAACTGTAGAACCTTTTTTATTTCATCACTGATTCTGGGTTGAATGTTATTACTAAGCATATTAACTACTAGATATACAAAAGAATCAATAAAGTCTTTGAAACTGAATTCAGTGGGATCCTTTCTGATCAAGGATTTCCAAAAGATAACAAACTGGGTATTACCCTCTGTGTCCAGTTTTTTTAGGTTGACTGCAAACCTTTCTGATTGAAAATGTATGAACAAATGAAACAATACCGAGGAGTATTTGAATACTCCTCCTAGCAGTTTGATCAATTGATCATGCATTGCATCTGCCAAGAATTGGGCAAAATTTAAAACTATAGATGGAGGCTAACCTGGGAAAAATATAGACATGAAACCAAGGATGGATTCATCTACATTCTCATCAATAAAATATCCTAAAATACAGGAAAACATGGTCACAATTTGTTTTTTTCTTTCTAGGAACATGGTAGCAGAGTATGGTGGGTTTTTTTTGGGAAATTGAGCTGATTCAGGGAGGAAAGTTTGAAAGATTTGAGACCTTTTAGGGAAATCTATCTTTAGGTAAAGCTCAATGAGGGTCTCAATGGAGAAAGGAATTCCCTCTGGTTGTGATTGAATATGTGACATTTGATTAATATATTGAGCAGTGATGGTAAATAGGATTTCTTGATTAGGGGTGACTATGGCTCTTTCATTTGCCAAATAGATGATTTGGCACAGTCTGATGAGTTCAGAGAACTGATAGGTTTGTGGAAATGTATACTTTGGCAGGTTAGAGTCCCAGAGATGAATATCATCTACCTGATTAGCAAATTTTTCATGGCTCCAGCAATGGAGCTCCAAAAGGTTGTTATATGTCACAATGTCATTTATTTTGAAGTCCTTATCGGCCAAAGGAATGTGGTCGACATCTAACAGGGGTGGTTGAAGAGGGTTTATAGTTTGGACGCTTTGGGAAGCCATAAATTTGGTTCAATTATTGAATTAATAAGCTTATTTGATGGTTTCAGGTACTCAGAATTACCTAGATTACCAAAGTTTGGTTGAAGAAGGGTCTAGGCGGCAACAGGCTTCAATTCGGGTTTGAAATGGATTTTTCAGTTTCTTTCACAAATCGATAGAGATAATGAAATAACAGTATTGCGGGGTTATTACATATCTTTTAAAAATGGGGTTTATTGCATGGCACGGGGGTTATATTATTTCAAATAGTGGTGGTTTATTGAATGCCTTGGAAGTAGTTTGGTGTTTTATCGCACTGCGAAAGATGGTTTAGGAAATGTTTTTGATAATGGATAAGCATAATGAGGCTTATATAATCTTTGAAAAGTACTCTAACTACCCTTTTATTCATCCTAACATTTTTTATTTCCTTTATTGGGTGCATTTGAGCTTGTTGACCCTTTTATTTTCTTTTGATAGGAAAACTAACTTATTTCTAACCTTATATATTCCAATGAATCAGATTAAAATTATGAGTTCATTTTTATTCTCTACCTAACTAGTTATATGCCAAGGTTAAATGGCTCAGGTCAGATCTTTTTTCAGCAACTATCATAACATGAAATTTAAAGGCATGAATGACCAAGATTAGATTGTATGATCATCATGAATTGTGGCATTTTGGACAAGTTGCACACAATTTATTTGCAAAAGTAAAGTAAACTAAGAGTAGTGGCATTTGAATGTGCAACACTTTCAGAATTTATTTTAGTTTCTTTTTTTATGGGATATATATATATATAGATCTTTCTTTCTTTTGGTCATTTGAATATTCTTTTAGGACATACCCTATTTTCATTTTTTAATATGGAAAACATTTGCAAAAATGCAAAGTTATGTACAATATTACAAGAATTAACATAGTCAATTCAAAATTATGATCCCTATTATTATAGGACCCTAACAATGGCTCCACTTGGGGATGGCATCTCCTTGTGGAATGTCAAGAACTTTCTGATCAGTGGCCTTGGGACTTTGACTTTGCTTGGCTTGGAATTACTTTCTTTGTTCTCCTTTATTCAAACATATGATGTTATATCTTTTAAAGATTAAGATTTCCTCTTCAGGCTTCAACTTTAGAAGATAATCATCCATTCCAGTCTAAAATTTTATATGGTATTTACAATGAGCAAAATAAAACAAATGAACGACTAGTTAATATAGTGAAAAATAGTGCTTCAACATTCGACCATTGACTGATCCACCTAGTAGATTTGTTCCATTTAATTCTTTCAAGAAAAATGCATTGTTTCCTATGTAACCATAAATAATGTATGGGCCTTTCCAGGGAAAGTCAAATTTCCCATGTTTTCCTTTGTCTTCCCTTCTAGAATCCCATTTGAGTACTTTATCACGTATGAAGAAATCATCTGCTTTATTTTTCTTATCAAATATATTCTTGATTTTGTCTTGAATTACTTAGGATTTGATATAAATTTCTTCCCTGGTTTGTTGTAAATGAATTGTTTGATTTATCTTCCTTTGGATGTCATTTGGTTCTACTTGCAGCTCTTGAATCATTTTCATTATTGGCGCTCCTAAAGAAGATGGAAAAACAACATCCATCCCATATACCAATTGATAGGGAGATGTACCAATATATTTCTTAGTATTTAGTCTATCTGCCCATAGGGCATTCACCAACCTTTTATTCCAGGTTTTCTTGTTATCTTCTAATAGCTTCTTGATGATGTTGACTAGGCTTTTGTTTGAAGATTTTTCTAGTCCATTACATTGAGGGTAATAGGCACTGGAATGGCCTAGGGTGATATGGTATTGGTTACAAAAATCTATCATTTTCTTGGAGTTGAAGGCAACAACATTATTAGTGATGAGATTTTGTGGGCATCCAAATCTAGAAATGATGTTATTTTCAAGAAATGAAATAATGACAAATTATGTGGCTTGTCTAGAAGGGATGGCTTCTATCCACTTGGTAAAGTAGTCAATGGCTGTCAATATCCATTTATGTTGGGAAGAGGAGGGTGGGTGAATTTCACCAATGAAGTCTAAGTCTCATTGTTGAAATGGAATTTATACTGAGATAGGTTTGATGGGTAATGGTAAGAGTTTATTCTTCTCTTCAAATATTTGGCATTTGTGACAGGAGGTCACATAATTTCGGACATCTGCAAAAAAGGTGGGCTAGTAAAAACCTGCCCTCAAAATTTTGTTAGTAGTTGTTTTCCAGTATAGGTGTCCTACACAATCTCTTGCATGACTTTGTCAGCTTCATATTTTAATAAAAAATTTAATAGGATGCCACCATGATCTTTCCAAAATAAAACATTATCTAAGATACAATATTTCATTGCTTTCATTTTTAAGAATCTATTTTTGGTTCTAGATAAACCAGGAGGATCTTGTAAGTTTAGTAAAACAAATTTAAGGTCTTCATACCAGGGTGAATCTATAAAAGCTTCACTAATTTGCGGAGTCGCCATATCTTCATGATCATCTAGGGCAACAATGAAATTTATATCTAAGGATTGATAGTTCGATTCAGCCATTAGTTTGGCCAAAGCTTGGCCTTTGATTAATTTTGTAGGCTTTATCTCAATGTCATATTCTAGTATTGTGGAAATCCATTTGCCTCTTTTTCCATCAGACCCATTCTGAGTTAGAATGTCCTTTACAATTGAGTTTGGAACATATGCTATTATGTGAGAGTATATAATATATACTCTAAAATATTTTATGGCTTTAACTAAAGAAAGAGTTTGTTTTTCCATGATATTATACTTTAGTGTTGCATCTCTCAAAGTTTTACTAAAGAAAGAAATGGGTTGTTCAAGACCCTCATCTTATTTTGCAACAAGACTGCTGCAATGGTGTGTTCTGAAGCAAATGAAAAAATTATGAAATCTTTGTTAAAATTAATACTTATGAGGATAGGTACTTTAGTAAGTGCTTCTTTGTCTGCTTCAAAACACTGCTTAGCCTCTACTGCCCACTTAAGTATTGAATCATATTTTAACATGGTGTTTAAATTTCTAATTAGTTTTGCTAAGTTAGGGATGGATCTTCTAAGAAAATTTAATTTTCCTAAAAATTCTTGTAATTCTCTAATGTTTCTAGGATGATTGATATGTAGGATTGCTTCTATTATAGCTGGATCAATTCTAATGCCCTATTTCTAATGATGTGTCCCAAGATTTTTCCTTCTTATAGTCCAAAAAGTGACAAGGATATGCCAAACTTTCTACATTTTATGAATACTCGTCTTATATGATCAAAATGTTCATTTTCTGACTTGGAAAACACTGTGATATCATCTAGGTAAATGACTAAAAAGTCATGGATTTCCTTTGCAAAGGCTATGTCCATATCTCTTCGAAATGTTGCTCGAGGATTCATCAGTTCAAAGGGCATTTTCAAGTACATGAAAGTTACCCAGGGAGTGGTGAATGCAATCTTAGCTTGATCTTCAGGTTGGACTAGGATTTGGTTGTATCCAGAAAATCCATCAGGTAATGAAATTCTGGATGGCCCTAATACCCTTTAGAGAATGTGGTCCATTTTAGGGAGGGGATAGTTATCCTTCAGTGATACTTTGTTTAAGTTTCTAAAATCAACACAAATTCTGATTTCTGTTGTTTTCTTTCTATTGGGGACTAAATTAGAGACCCAATCATAATATCTGATGGGTGCTATTATTTGAGCATCATACACCCTTTTAACTTCTTTTTCTATTAATGGAATAAGAACAGAGTTAATTCTCCTAAGATTTTGTTTAAAGGGCTTTTGATTTTCTTTAATTGGTATCTTATGTTGGATAATACTGGTATCATAAGAATTGAGGTCTTCATAATTCCAAGCAAAGATGTCTTGAAACTCTTTAAACAAGCTAATGTACTTCAACTTTTCAGCTGGAGGTAATGTCTTAGATATATTGATAAGCTTGGGATTTTCCTTTATTCCTATGTTTCATTCCTCTAAATCTGACCTTATAGGCTCCATTTTAGGTTTTCTAGCTACATCATTGAAGTCAAAGAGGTCTTCTATTGGGGCTAATCCCTTAGGAAAAATATTGTCTTTGAGGTTTAAAACTTCTGATTCATCATTGATTAATTCCTCAATTTCTATTGTTTCTAATTGTTCAATTCTGCTTTAGTGAATATATTTGGTTCTATCTTATTTACCAATTACATCTATTTCATTATTTATAGTATAATCTAATGTATAGTCTGTATCTATATTACCATTTTGAAATTCTTCTTCAGAATTCATAAAATCATAAATTTGTGAGTCTTGTGAAAATATTTGCCAATAATTCAAATTATCAAGTATGGTTGGCATATGTATTACCTCAGTCGTGTACTGATGATTTGGATGAAAGGGTAACCTGCATGTGCTATAAAAAGTGGCTAAACTATGTGCTTACATATTCTGCTTTCTTGGAATGACAGCAAAGTCAATCTCAAGAAAACATCTTATCAGGTCTTGGATGGTTTCTCTGTAACAACTAAGTCTAGGGTTATTAACAAGGTACTCTCCCTCGACTTGTTTTATAATGAGTTCTAATTCTCCCATGATTGAAACTCTTTTAGCTCCAAGTTTTCTTATGATTCAAAGCCCTAGCACTAATGCTTCATATTCTGCCATGTTATTAGTGCATTTGAGATTTAATCTGAAAGCATGTCCTTTTGAATGATCATTTTCTAAATTGTAGATCCATATTCCAGCTCCTGCTCCTAATATATTTACGGAGGCATCAAAATATAAATGCCACATAGATTCATGTGTCATGCTTTCACTATCGACTTCTTTGTCTTTCTCTTCTAAAACTATGATTTTATCTTTGTCATTGTCTGAATTACATAGGATAAATGAGTCTAGATCAGAATGCATGGAATAGATAGGGTAATTCTGTGGTCTTTCTGAAATACTTACCATGACTTTCATCAAGGTTTCTCTATAAAGCTTCCTTTGCTGACCAAATCCATAAATGGTAGCATATGACATGTCTAGTTGAAGTGATCCCTATAATTTTTCTCCCCATGAGTGAGATAATAACATACCATATTTGGGAGGGATATTAGCAACTAAAATGTCCATAACAATACTCTTTGTTGGAACTAGACTAGAGTTAAACACGGGTCTTTTATCAGGCCAAGGAATTTAACTTGACTGGAATCAAAGGAGAACAAGTCTTTGTAGGGTTTGGTGATGTCTAAGTTTAATTTTTCCATGACTGCTTTAGGCATTAAGTTATGAGATGCTCCTGAATCCAACATAGCATTATGTAATATTTTATCATGAATGTTTAAGCTAATGTAAAATGGAGGGACAACCCCTTGTTGATGTTTTCCATTTACTTCAGGGCCAAATAATAACTCAAGTTGATCATCATTGAGGTTGATAACATCTCCACCTTCACCTATGTTTAATGTTTCAGTAATTTGTGCCTTGTATGAGTCATTTTTCACCAGCTGTGTTAAAGGAACTGGTATTATTAATTTGGTTATCTCAATTTTGATATTGAATGGTATTTGAGTTTTTCCTAATTTAATGATTTCATCTTTTCCAATTGTGGTTTGTGTGTTTTTGTCTTCTTTATCAACAGTTGGTAATTCAGTTCATGTGTCAACTATTTTGTATTCAATTTTCTTGTCTGGAACAGTTTAAGTAGCAGTTGATGTGATGTCTACAATATTTGGGCTGGAAGTATTCCGAGTTTCTCTAGGGTGAATTTGTAGAATTTTGGTCACAAGAGCTTTTATTGTTTTCTTAGTTTGGGTGTGGACTGATTTCTTAATAGGAACCTATGTGTTCTTTTTTCTTCTAAGGCTATACTATTTATGAAATTCGTAGATAGCAGATTCATAGCCTTCTTTGTAGTCAAAGGACTCTCTAGATTCTAATTGTAATTGCTATAACATGTATAACTCTTGTTCTTCCTGGGTAAGAAAAACAACATCTTTATTTTTTACTCCCATCAAGTTTATCTGGGTGTCCTGATCTTCTTCATTTTGTTTTGAAATTTTAGCATAATTTTCCTGGAAAGGTGGTCTAATCTGTTGATCGGGTACAATTTCTCTTGATTTACTAGTATTAGGATCTTTCCTTAAGTTGGGATTTCTAATTTGGGGACCTTGTTGATTTTCCCATTGAGGTTTTCTTTTCATGTTCTCTAGTCTATCCATTAGTCTTTCTACATTTTTGGCTAAACTATTTATATTAATATCTGAAGTGGAAGGTTCTTCCTTAATGGTCACTCTCCTCTCATTGCTCATCCTTGCTCTTTTAGCTAATAAGGTAGCGTCTACACTAACTGCATCACTCTGCATATGTTCTAAAGTTGCAGGGTTTCTTTCTCTTAACTGATAGGACATGTCAGCATCAAAACCATTTGGAAATTTAATCAGGGCCAAATCTGGTGGAGGTATGATATTCACTGGAATTTCATTGTAAATGTTGTTAAACCTAGTACAGTAATCCTAAACAGATTCATTAGGAGATATCCTAATGTTCTCATATTCAGATAATATCTGTAGAGGGTTTTTCTTTCTTTTCCATCTATTTATAAACAATTGGTGGAAAGCAGCTAAATCAACAATATGGTTAGCAGGTAAATATTTAAACCATTTTTTAACATCTCCTGCTAGTGTTTGTGCAAACAATCTCATTTGTACATCGGCCTCATCAACTTCATGTAATTCAAAATAATCTTTTATTTTATTTACATGTTGTTGAGAAGTATACTGACCAGTACCATCAAACTGAATTTTTTTACTCTGGTAATCTTGTGGCATAGCATGTAAAGGGACTTGTAAGACCAAAGGGGAATATCTGGCTGCCATGGCTAAGACTTTAGCTTGAATGGGAGGTAAAGTAGTGGTTCTTGAAGATGAAATTGAAACGTTTGAAGATGAACTTGAAATGCTTGAAGATGAACTTGAAACATTAGGTTGGAGAGGAAGTTTAGTTATGAATGGTTTTGTCGAATGAACTGTGGTGGAGATTATAGGTGAGGTGGAACTAAATAAAGTTGTATTCACAGTTTCTGAAGATACTGTAGAGCGCTTAGGGGTAGTAGCATTTAGGGTAGCTAATTCAATTGACTGTTGAAAATAGGCTTCATCTATATCTTTTATCAAATTTGAGGTTAAAACATCAAGTTTGTCAAAAGTATCCAGAACCCGTTGATCTAAATCAAGTTGTATATTATCCTTCTTTGATTCAATAAATTGAATAAAATTGGGGTCTATTAAAATATCATGGACCGAGTTTTTAGATTTGGTACGAAATAAAGAATTCTCAAATGATAAATCAAATTGAATATCCTGTATGCTTGATAACTCCTTAGGAAGTGAATTTTCTTTGATTAACTAACTACTACTTCCTTGATTCTATACTTTTTTAGGTTTTCTTAAAATTCTGTTAGGATCATCAACAATTGTAGCAGGCTGTGGATTAGGATGAGCCCTGGTATAATATGTTCTTTTAGAAGCCAAAATTTTAACTTTCAATGATAAATTCTAACAACCCTTTAAAACCTTAAGGTGAAAAAGTGAGGAATTTTTTTCCCTTAATATTTATTTTAACTATGGACTGAATTTCCCCAGTATGGTCACCAATATTTTAGCCCTTTGTAATTTGTAATATTGGCAAGAAAAAATGGTGGAGGACAACATCAAACCAATTGGAGTCTAGGACCTAGCCTTCCTAGACTCAGAGAGGGCTCTCTCTGTTTTATGATTGATGATTTAGCTTGAGGGTTATAGTTGCAGATGTTAGGCTAGTTACAGTGGTGTGGGTTGTTTGTTTGATTTATTGTGTGGTTGGAAATATAGGGCTGTAGAAGCTATTATATTGGGCGATGGAGTCAAAGGTTGGAATGGCACATCAAAATCAAGAGAAAATCATAGGGCAAGATAACTATGATAAATGGATCTTAAGAGTTGTATGAATTATGAGGTGAAAGAAAAAATAAGGTTTAGTAGTGACTAAAGAGAAATTAAGAATTATTTAATCAGACTTCAGTAGAAAACATTCAAATTGTAAATGCAAATAGAATTAAGGCACTCCAACAACGAATCTTAATCTAAAATTTCTAATTTACAATTAGATGAGCAGATACACAACAGAGAAAATAATGGAAATGTTTAAACAAAGAAGAAACACATCACCATTTTAACACAACTCAAGAATCTTGTAACCGATCTTTGATTATCGATGTCCAGCTCCAAAATTATAGTGCTCCAATAGAAGTTCTTACAATACAGGTGCTAAAATATACAACCCTTGATACTGCTAAGGCATGCAATGTTTATCTAAAACTACGCCAACTCTCCTATCTACTTTGGCAGTCAGTTATTTATTACAACTAAGAAAAATTAGACAAATGGAACCATGCAATGGCCATGATGGGGTGAATCTGTCAGCCACTGTTGGCTGTATTAACTTTGATGACCCTTTCGTGAATTATAAGGTGAATGCAATTGGGCTTTTAAAATGTAGAAAGGACAAAAGTGAGACAAAATTAATGTTTGGCCCAACCTTTCTTGCACCTCCTTGGCTAGATCATTAACTCTAGTGTGGCATTGACTGATTTTTGGTCCTACTGTCATACTATCTAGCACTATTTTGATGGAAAACAGTTTCCGAAATATGTTATCCTTGCTTACATCTAAGAACCATCATCAAAAAAACAAATTCATGAAAATCTTGGGTTGTCTGCTATGCCGTGAAGAATGGGCAAAATTCTAAAAATAGGGGTCAAATCAGGCATTCAATTCTCCCATTTGAAGACACCTGTGTAAATTCTGAGAGAGTTTTTTTTAGATAAACCCGTTCTGAACAAAAACCTTTTTCAGTTTTTTCAAATTCATCTTGAACTTGCCAAAATATCTTCCACAAGATCATGTCCAAAACAGGAAAAACAGAAATCTGAAAAAATAGGGCTGAAAGATGGCTTTGATTCTCCCAAATGAAGGCACATGTAGAAATTATGGGAGAGGTTTTTTTTCTTCAGCTAGTTTTGAATAGAATGTCTCTCGGTTTTTCAAAATTCATTCCCATTTGCCCGCAACAGTCACCGCAAAATCATGCCTTAAGAGTCTTGAAAAATGGCCCTCATACATGTCTTCGATTCTCCCTGCTCCTGACACCTGTGTAAAATTGGAGAGAGGTTTTTTTTCATTTCCCCGTGTTGGTCAAAAACCTCTCTAGGAATCTCCAATTTCATTCCCATTTCCCCGATGTAAATTTTTTAAGTTAATGTCTCTGCCTGCGGACAATGGGCAAAAAACACCTTGCTTCCACAAATATCTCTTCTTCTCTCAACATCAAATTTTCAACTGATTGTTCACCATAGAAAATATAAAATTGTATCTTCCAGCTTCACTTCCACATCCTCCATGTCCTAATAAATGAGAGGCATAACTAGGAATTAGAGCACCTAAATTTTGATGTGCAAACAATGAATCTCCTTGTGGAAGTCACTCTATTGTTCAATTCCAATCTGCCCCCTCTCGATGATCACACCAATATAAATAAAAATGCTGGATATTTGGGCATGCTAATTCAAGATTAGTCATTTCTCGACAGCCAATAAGAGAGAGTGTGCAAAAATATGTACTGATGAGTTGCACACTTTTTAGAGACTCACAAATATCAATAATTAGAGTGTTGAGCATTGGGTAGCCTTTCCCCTCTCTTAAGAGTTTGAAAATAGAATTGGTCAATGACTCGCACTATGTTAGGTCACCTTACGAGGTCGAAGACAGTGTAAAGCCATTGTTGTCAAGCTTGGCTGCTTCTGAAGTACCAACTTCTATAGTGCACTTGAAGTAATATCAATCCGATGCCGATAGCCAGCAACAATTAAGCTGTAGTACCTCTAGAGAGATACATAAAGAAGACGAAGACTTGGACAAGCAACAAAAATTTTCCAAAGTTTTTCATTACTAACATGAGAGCAATTGTACATGTCCAAAGATGTTAATAATGGGCATGAAGTTGCCACAACACGAACCCCTGCATCTGAAAGCTTCTGACAAGATGCCACAACAAGTTCATGGAGTTGAGGGCATTGCGAAGTGGCAGAAGCTATGCATGAGCATCTAAGGGACAGAGTTTCCAGCTGAGGACATTTGAAAGAGATTTGAATTACACAACAATGTGTAATATGCAGGTGGTGCAATGAATCATGTTTGACCTGAGCCTCTTATGAGACACTTCCTAGAGATGCTTCAACAATGCTTACATAATCTAGTCAATGTTGACAGTAGAGTCAAGCTTGCTTTACTCTTCCCCGAAACACACACTCAGATCTTCTCCATAACGCTGCTCACACCTGAGCTGCACAAAAATGTCTCCACGGATCCAAGTTGAGCTCTATGGCCCAACTTTCATGCAAAAACCACAACCATATTTCGGAGGGGTGACTCGATGGTGAGTGGTATTGTGAGGGGGGGTGCAAACATATCCTACGCCTGCCACGTGTTTAATGGCTAGAATTTGAAGACAACCCATTTTGGACCCCCCCTCCTCCAATAAAACTTGACACGCTGAGGGGGTCTGAAATTAGATTTGAACTGTGGATTTTAGTCAACGACCATCTTTCATAGCCTAACATGCATGAGGTTTAGCCAATTTCACCAAGACATAGCTGAGCAAGGTGCTGTTGAGCCGAATTGGAGGGAGTACTATCTCTTGAAATGTTCATCAACATTTTGATTCCGATATGTACTATTTGTCATCACTGTTCTTGTTAATCAATTCCACATGGTCAGCAACTAAGTAGAATGAATAAAATCCGACTCCAAACTAGCCCATGAGGTCCAAGCCTCTGTGTTACACCATTTTTTGGTCATCTAACCTATTATCATTAGATGGACCCAAGTACACCATGTAAGACCAATTTTACCCTAAGTAAAATTGCTTTTACTATGTAAAATAACTTAATAAAACACATTTATTAGGTTGTTTATGGTCTAAATAGGAAACCCCAAA
This sequence comes from Pinus albicaulis, assembly GCA_034641835.2. Taxonomy (NCBI): domain Eukaryota; kingdom Viridiplantae; phylum Streptophyta; class Pinopsida; order Pinales; family Pinaceae; genus Pinus; species Pinus albicaulis. The sequence continues at coordinate 1,260,317,595 of CM076574.1, read as the reverse complement.
GGGAAATATTAAACAAATCTATATTTGTTTGATTTTCCTCATGGAATAATTAATTAAACAATAATTTAATTATTATTCCTAGTCATATTTAACCCAAAACAAGGAAATCAATTAGATAAATCCTTATTTATCTTATTATTTTCTAGGAATAATTATTTGAATCTTATTTAAATAATATTCCTTGTTAAATATGACTAAATCATTTATAAATAATTAAATAAAAAATAATTTATTTAATTATCATTTAACCACTTCCTTAAAATAATAAATAAATCATTTATTTATTTATTATGTACAAATAAAGGGATTTGACCCGAGTCAAATACCTTTTCCCTCCAACAAATATAATAAAATATTCCATAAAAGGTGGATCTAGATTTGGTTAATATTATTTTAATCATGCACCAAGATCTAGAATGACCTAATATTTTATTATAAATAGAAGGGTTTTCCCATTCATTTTTCACCTTTTTTTGCCTATTAGATCACTATGGATCTATACTCTTGGTCGGACTTTGAGCCATTATCATTCTCACATTCTCCATTACTTTCTTTGTGAGCTCCCTTTGAGTTCTATGTTTGTCTGGGTTTTCTACACCAACAAGAGAGAGAAATTCTAGATCTGAAGTGCTGAGGACTTTCAAGAACCCATCCCATTGAGGAGAATTGGAAACACCTTTTTTCTTCCCAAGTGCCCTTAATATAAAATTCTTTTAAAAATAATATTCTTGCCTTGTCTATTGGATGCATGGAGTAAAACCTTATTTTTACTGCTTAATGTCTTTTTATGCATAGATCTAGATTTTTGCAGCATTTGTCTGGATCAACTAACTGCAAATATGAACATATTGGCAGCCATATTTGATGTTAGGGCTATAAGTTATGCGTAGCTAAAATGGTCTTTTTCGTACACTTCAAAAAAAGATTCATACTAACAATTGGTGACTCCACACGGGGTTTTAATTATGACCGATGTCGTTTTTCATATTCCTGCATATCCAGTTGCTTCAAACCTTATGGTTTCTCTTCAGATTTTTGTTTTTCCTATTTTTATGTTATTTTTCACCCATAAAACCCTCAAACATTAAAATTTCTAACTTCCGTGTGTTTCTAGCCCTATTGCGTAGGTAACAAACATCAACCGCAACTGAGACGACAACTTTTTCTGAAATCTGCCACCGAGACACTCAGAGCTGCAAGTCGCACTTTTTGGCCCAGAACCTGTGACCTGGCCTGTAGGATGCACTTTTCAGCCTCAAATCTGCGACCTGGACAGAAAACAGGTTAGAACTTGCGACCTACACTTTTTTCTGCAATTTTTCTGCAATTTTTCTGGGTTTGTCTGAAGCTTCTGTCAGGGTTTTCCAGCCTCTGTCTCTGCCCGTTTAGACCTGTTTCTGTTCTGTTTTACTCAACTTAGTGGGAATCTAGCCCCGTAGGGCTTTAGTACCCTCCAATTTTTGTGGAAGAGTTTTTAGCTGTTGCAGGTGTCTAAAATTTTAGAGTTTCAGCCATCTCTTTTCCAGATCTGATCCCTCCTCTTCAGATTCCTTTTAGATCAGATCTTCTCCTTTTCAAATCACCTCATATAGTTTTGTTTGGATTTGCCTCTACGGTCACCTCCTTGTCCCTTCTGACTTTAGCTGATTTCCTCCTTTTTTGCAACAACCTTGCCTCTGCCTCTCTGCTATTTTCTACACCTCTTTCTAGTAGATTTCTCCTTTAGATTCCTGTCCCTCCCGACCTTAGATCTATTGGCCCCTTTTAGTGTGTTTTCACTAGATTTTTTCCCTCTTTTAGACTAATTTTGAGAGACCCGCCTTCTTGGGTTAGATCGATGCATTGTTAGCTGTTAATTTTCTGTTGTTTCAGCATTATATACTATTCTCTGCAGATTTATTTTCAGTTACGCAGCACACTTTTTTCTTTTACTCTCAAAATGTCTGGGTTTAAAAATTAAAATTAACACATGCCACACACTGACCCTAAGCGAAGAAGAGCCTGGTTAACACCGCCAGGCAAAGACTTTAAAATCAATTGACACTGCACCTCTCTGACCTTGTTTCGACATTGTAATCACTTGATTATGCACCTCCCTGACCTTGTTTGTCATTCTTCTTCTCTTTGTGCCATCATCATTGCGCCCCCAAGGCATATATCCCAGAGATTTCTTGGCCTTCACCCTCAGTTTCCGGTTGGTCGACTTGCTCCTTCTTGATGTCGTCGAGTTAGTCCTCCCCTGAGTCTGCACTCTGACTCCTCTTCTGATTCTTTGGGTTCTCCCCCTACTTCTGGTTCTCCCCATGTTACCTTCACCATGTTTGGTCTAGGGCCTAACGCTAGCGGCAACCTCGGACCTAATGCTGGGAATTTTACTAGCGGAACTACCACAGGAACTACCTCTGCTGTCCCTTTGCTCCCATATATGGCAGGTCTCAGTCTCCCTGATTTCAATAAGTTGATCAATGATCCTATCCGCCACGATGTTGGTTGGCCTGCTATGCAAACCAAGCTCCCCTCCGACATTCCCAAGTTCGAAGGCCTTGTTGGAGAGGATCCCTCCAACCATATCTGATCTTTCCACATGTGGTGTTCATCCAATTCCATTACTGATGATTCCATCCGTCTTAGATTGTTCCAATGCATGCTTACAGGCGAAGCTTCTAAGTGGTATGTTGATCAGACTGCCTCTTCCCATACCACCTTTGCAACCATTTCTCGAGAATTCTTATCTTATTTCCATCTCCCTCTCCGATACGACACTGGTATCGAACTCTTGACTTCTTTCCATCAATCATCTGCGACCCGCCTTTCTGATCATGTTCAGGAATGACAGAGAAGAAAGAGCTTATGTCAAGCTCCTACCTTTGAAGATCGGGTCTATATGGACTGGTTCCTTAGATCTCTCTTACCTTCCATCGGCAAAGATGTCGCATCCCAGTTCCCTCAAACCGAAGAAGCCGCCCTCCAAATAGCCTTGAAATATGACCTCATCTATGCTCAGTCTGGTTATGTTTATATCGTCCTTCCTGACCTCCCCAGACTCGGTGGTGCTAATGCCTCGGGGGCATCTCATTCTGCTGATGGTATCATTGGAGTTCTTTCACATCCATACGCTCAACCTCCTATGGGCTACGGTCTCCCTCCGGGAGGGGCCAACACCTCCAGCACTTTTCCCCCTCCAGGTAGCATGTATCTAGGATACGACATGCCTCCTCCTTTTTCCCAACCTCTTTCTTACCTCAATGTTTCCCAACCTAACCATTATCCTTATCCACAGCCTGGTAAACCAGATCCTACAAAATTTACACCTCCACCTCCCTTGCCTTCTCAACCCCAGCAACGACAACTACCACCCCCTCCGGGGCAAGTATTTGCTCAGCAGGGTGCGACTAATCCTCCTTCTTCTCAAAGAAAGAGGAAAGGAAATAAAAATCAATCTGCCCCTGGTAATCGTGGACCCAGTCCTCTAGGTATTGACTCTAACACTTCTACCCAGCAACAAGGCACCTAGCCCAAGCCGAACAGGCCACTTCGTTCAAATAAGCCTTATTCGTGTTGCGGTGTTTACGGTAATTACACTCATGATTGTCCCCTCTTACCATAGATGTGGCAGATGTGGGAGTCTCAAGCCACATTGCGCAAACAACATGCCTCCCCTATTGCACCCCCCAATGTGGCCTCTGTTAGCTCCCGATATAGACCTCAGGCTGAAAAGGGAAATCAGGGTAACATCTAAACCACGCTCAACCTTGTAGCTAGCCCTACAAGGTCAGGAGAAGGCTCTCTCCGTGAAAGGATATTCAATAAAGTGCAATAATAGAATAATTTTAGGCTAGGTATAATAATGGGAAAATTTTTAATGAATGAAAGAATTTTCAGGGATGTATGGAACAAATGGGATAGTTTGAATATGGGGAATTAAATCAGGATACAGGTTATTTCATGGGGCAAGGTAGGCAGGAAATTTTAGCAATAAAGTTTAAATAAGGATGGAATGGAAAGACTGGTGAGGAGCTGAAAAGGGCATAAAAGATGGATCCTTTTCAAACAGAAGAAAAACACAGAGTATGAATGATTTCCCAAGGCAGAGCATAAAAAATGGATTCTACCTTTCTATCTTGAAAGCATTCAACCGGAAATGTTTATGGATGGAAGGTGAACATAACAAATTACATATGAACATAAAGGAGAGAACAAATGATAAATTTCATACCACATGGATCCCACAAATCAAAGCTACATATCTTTATTAATTCCCTGTCCAAAAATATTTACGATGGAGTGCAAAGCGTTCTCCTTAATTTCCACATTATTCCCCTACTTACTAATTTCAGACGGATTTACAAATGATTTACAATTACATTAAATAGACTAGATTTGTGGGAACATAGATCCACAGAAAGAGGAGTTGTTTACCAGCTCAAGAACTGATATCTGAAGATAGAAAAGAGAGCCAACAATCCGCCTAAAAGAAGGAGTAGCATTATATTTGACCACTTTGGCAGATTCACTGTTACACTGTTGAATAAAAAATAGGAAATTTGAAGAGTAGATCCTATTTTTTCTGCTGCTGTAGAAATCTCGGTCTCATTGTAGCTCTTGGCCCTTTGACTGTCGCTCTTATTTCTATTATTACTCTGAAGAAAACTGCCCTTTAATAAAATTCCTTTGAAATAAAATAAAATGAAATTATGCCTTTGGTGACGGGAAAAACCGATTTTGAATGGAGGGAGCGAAGGGAAAGGAGGTGGGGTCTAGGTCACAATCGCAATCGGGGTCGATGGGGAAGAGGGGATACAATATATAATGGAGAAATTAAAAATATATATTGCGATGGTGTAATCGAAATCGGGATCAGGGGGTTTGGATATATGTGAAACAAGCCACAAAAGCTCTGATGCAATTAGAAAAGTCAAAGCGGAGAAATCCCTTTGTAAACGAACGAAAAATGGTTTTTTACTTTACATAAAGGGAAAAATGATTTATATTGAAAAGGCAGAGGGCTTTTAAGGGGGGACCGGGGATGAATCGCAGTCAGAATCGGGAGATTGGGGCAAGCGCATAACATAATACAACTCCCTTGATGCGATGGGGATAGGCGATGGGAAATCCTTTGTATAAACAAAAAAAAACAAAATTTGATTTTAATAAAGGGAAAGGCCCTTTTATTATGAATGGGCGGAGTTTTATGTGGTGGGCCCGAAGATCAATTGGAATCGGGAGATGAAAGGGAAGCGGGAGCAAAGCGTTATGTAAAGATGCCTATGTCGATGGATCGACGGGCTTTGGGCCATCAGATTGTTAGGCAGATCGACGGCGGAGGTATAATTGGGAGTATGCCATCGGCGAGGCTCAATCGGATGAAAAGTTTTATGAAATCGCCGATTGCGATGGTTCGATCGCATATGGGCCTTTCTATTAAAGGGATTGATCGACAGTCAGGATGTACATCGGGCGGGGTCAATACAATCACATCGGAGCTTTTGCAATAGGCCAATCAGAATGCGTATGTTAAAAGTTGCGATTGCGATCGAGAAGGGAAGGGAATTGAAACGACGAGGTTTTATAACATAAAACCTTTAAACTTTATTATAAATTTAAAAGGTATGGAGGGTGTTAGTGTCAGTATTTGCAGCCTTCCTCCAGTGATAAAAACATGCTCTTACAAAGTGATTTTAAGATGTCAAGGTCAAATTTTGTCATTTCAGTGAGTATTCAAGTAAAATTTGGTCACTAGGCATTAGGTCTAGGGTTTGCTTTTACTCCTGTCAAATTTGTCCAAATGTCGGTCCATGTCACCATTCAGCTTAGTGTACCATTATTCAGAGGGTTTTAATCATCATGTCAAGTTCCACAGGGTCATTTTACACCTTGTTCATGCTTCAATTGTGCCTTGGTAAGGTTCATTTCCCTCTCCTAGGGTTTTGAAGGTAATTTCTCTTGGATGGTCAACTCGTCAGAAACACTTGTATCCTGATGTTCATATACCTTCCCCTCTCCTTAATGTACCTTATTAAACACTTCCCATCACTGAGATCCCCCAAATTCCTCATTTTTGCACAAACCCTAGTTTCTTGCTACAACTTGGCAATTTTCTAGGCTAGGAATATGTTTTTCCCTTTTGGACCCCTTCCCCTCACTCAATCTTTGAAATTCCACTTTCCCCTGCTTCCTAACATCTCTCCCTACTTCCCAAAATTTTTTCAAGAATTTAGAAGCCCCTTATCCCCTTCATTTCGCTTCTTTTCGACAAATCCTTTGTTCCACACATCGAGATAGGTTTCACTAAAATGATGCTTCTGAGAACTAAAAGATGAATTTGGGAAAACTGGGAGAGGTTTTTTTCCAAAATCTGCCAAGAAAGAAAAACCTCCTTCACTTTTTACATAGGTGTCATGGTTTTATAGAAATGTCAAAAATACATTCACCTCAGGAGAATTGATGCACCTCTGAAGTGACCTTGGGCAAATCAAGATTTATCCTAGCTTGGTTGGCCAAATGACTTTTTTTATGAGTCAAATGATAACTAGACACAAAGAGCTTTCCAATGGGTTATCATGAGCTAAATTTGGAGTTGAGGAAGACCTTCAAAAGTTGATTGCAATAGCACTCTGCCTTGAGGCAGCCTCATCTTGCACATTTTGACCAGTCTTGGGAGATTTAATTTTTGACAAGGTAAATGAACTCAAAATTAAAAAATTTTACTTGGGATGGAAATTAGACTCCAAGATATTTCCAACGAGCTATCATGCGCCCAATTTGGACACTGGGAAGGCCTCTAAAATCCTCCTTCAAAATGCACTATTTATGGCGCGGCGCATTGGGAGAACGCGCGATGCACTGAAGGTGCGCGGCGCATAGAGCCATTTTCCGCTGTGTAAATTTTCACAGGCGCAGCACACATGGTCTGCGCGGCGCGTTGGGTTGGTGCATGGCGCACAGGCCCGAAAATAAAAAATTCTGCTATTCTTCTCCAAAATCTCATTTTTGGTTGCTCCATGCTCAAAAAAGTTTATACAATTGCTCATCGCTGGTGTTTGGAATTGTTTGAAGACTAGTTTGAGAATTTGAAGGTGGAAAACACAAAACCTATCAATTTTTAGAGATGCTCCTTAGGGTTTTAATGGTTTAAAAGCAATTTTGTGCCAAACATTTCATTCCACTTTAGTTTACTTCCTCTCACTGTTTTAGTCTTATCACAGTCCCTTCCCTTTTCCCCAAGCCACTCATACTATTTAAGCACATTCCCCACCTGTGGTTCTTTTCCTCCTCACTGTTACAATATTGTTGATATCCCTTCCGTATTCCCTTATAAGATCACTCATATCAATTATTCCTAAAATCCTAAATCCTATTATCCCTATCCCTAAACCCTAGCATTTCCTTCACCCTACCTCTCTCATATCATTTGTAAAACTTCACACATCCCAAATTCCCAAACACACTCAAGTGACTGAAATTTCACTTGACAAACTCCACTTTTCCCATTATTCCATATTTCCCATAATCACTCTCACATTTGGAAATTGAAACAACGGCACCAAACTCTCATTCTTCATCTCATTGAAGCCAACACAGACTTTGAAACACCATGGAGACGGACACCGTCACATCAATACAACCGAGACAGTGATTTCACCACTGAAACTGCATGCACCAGGAGGGCACTGAAATGTCGTGAAACGCATGATCGACTTCAAATCTTGGCCGAAGCTTCTTTGGCTGAGCATGATACTTGATGAGGGACCTTCACTCCAAATTTAGCAAGTTTGGCGAAAATTTTGTCATTTTTGAAATTTTGGTTGCAAAACAGGTTTTTCTGCCCGACGCGTCGCGCCACCTGATGCGCGCTTATGATTGGGACATCTTCTGGAGGAAAAATTGATATTTTTGGGTTTTTCATGGTAAATTATACGTGCTCAGGAATGGCTGAGAGATTTCATGAAGTTTTGGGTGGTCTTAAAGGTCAAAAACACTCCAAAAATGGCCTTTCTGCCACTTTTTGCACCAGCAGGAACCAGTCTTGGGAGATGGCAGTTTTGGAGGGGAAAATGACATCCAAATTAAAAAATTCCACTTGGGTTGGATATTAGACATACAGGGCTTTCCAACGAGCTATCATGAGCTCAATTTCGACTTCGGGAAGTGCCTCAAAAACAGGCTCAAAGTGGCGCGACGCATTGAGTTTTTGGGCGTGGCGCATAGAGAAATTTGGCCTCATTTTGACTCTTCAGCTCAGAAATTCGCCCAGTTTTGACTAGTTTTTCTTTTTGATGTGAATATTGATCTATATTGATGTAATTTGATTATCATGATGTAATTTTGGCTCATATTTACTTGTTCTAGAGGATTCATTCACTAAAAAGTGAAAATTAAGTGAATTGATCAATTTCCTAGCATATAGAGGCAAGTTGTTTGATTGCCTAGATTTTAGTTCCATGTTTAGAATTGGTTGAAACAGCTCCTAGAAGGATGCGCTCGACCCCTAGAGGCATGGGAATGGGTTGGGCTGGTCTATATCATGTATTTTCTGAATCATTTTCATAGGTTGGACTCTTGGGAATAGTTTGGCACCTCATTGTATATTCATTTCAGATTTTTGGCAAAGGAAAGACCAGAGTTTTGCAGCACTTGTTGGGATCCTTATGGCTCTGAGTTTTGATGATGTTTTTCTCCATGTTGTTGTAAGTTTCATTAATTTTTTATGTATGCCATTTCCCTTCTCTTTGCTTCTGAATTAAACAAATGAGTAATCAAGGTAGAATTCATTAGTTTGCTGGTGCTCTGCCTTAAAAACTTTTGTTTAGTTTTATATGTTTTTCTCCGTTTGAAGAGGATCCTTGCACCTTCTTGCCCTCTTCATCTCCTTAGCAGTCTTTTCCATCCATTCATTGAATCTAAGACATCAAAGTCATTGCCTTCCCTGCCCAAACTTGAACTCTACAAGAATTTGGCCTCATCCCCAAGCCCAAAAATTGCCTTTCCCTTTTTTCAGCAAAAACCCTAAAAATAAAAATCAAACTCCTTTATTCATATATCTAGCCTAAGATTAGTTGTTTTTTCAGTCATCTCAGACCCTATTGATTACTTTTCGCTAAGATTAACTCAGAGAGAGCCCTCTCCTGTTCTGGTAGGGCTAGCTACTAGACTGAGCGTGGTTTGGTGTTACCTTGAATCCCACCTTCCTTCAGCCTAAGGTGGATTTGGGAACTAACATAGGGGAAGTGGTTATGTCTTATCGAATGGGATTTATAATAAAGGTTTTGTAACATGATTATGTAATTGGAACGAGACTTTATAATAAAATCTTTAAAAATTTTATTATAAAGTTCAAAGGAGTATGGAGGGGAAGTGGTTATGAAATCGCATATGTGTTTAAAAATTTTTAGTAATGCGATTTGCCATCGGATGGGGAAAAAAAGGGTTTTATAAAGAAAAATATTTAAACTTTAATAATATAAAGTTTAAGGGAAATATGGGAAAAGGGGAGAGGTTAGGGTATGGGGGACTTTTATTCACTTAGGCATAGATTTCAATCCAGAAGTCACTTTTGAGAGTGTAATATACCGTTGGAAAGCTCTTTCTAGGTTCTTTCTGCTGAACATACTTAGAACATGATTCTGAGCTAAAAATTCTGCAGAAAACCTCTCTAAAGGCAGGGTGATGACTTTGTGGAGATAACAGCTTCTGAATTGTGACTTATTACATATGTTGACATAAAATTACATAATAAATGATAATGAAGACAAAGCATCATGTTTTCACCTCAAAACATGGTTTTGAGGTGAAAATTACATCAAACTAAATAAAAAATTTCTTTGATCTTCCCAGGTGCTGTGACTTTGAGTTTATTGACTTCCTCATGACCTTGATGATATTTATTGACACTTGACTCATTAATTTGATGATGATGAGATCCTAGAACCTAATGAGACCAACCCTATGACCTAATAATATGATTTTAAGAGAAAAAGAGTGACTCATGACCAAAGACCATAGAGAGGAGAATCAACAAGTTTCGCATGAGGGAAAATTGATGAAAATCACTACCATCAATGGATCCATGACCTAGCGGAATGGTGAAATTGATTGGTATGGGATGCCTAATATGTAAATGCAAAAGATAAATTTTGATTGTGATGGCAGTATGACTAGACTGACACTAACATTGGCTCCAATGGGGATGGTAGCTCCTTGGAGGTGCCAAGAACACCGTAGACCAAGTAGCCTTATCCATTGGGCATGGAGTCAAAAACACTGAAAACTAACACAATGCAAACTGACTTTGACTCAAGACTAAGACTGAAAACTGAAATAAAACCAAACCATACACATGACATTCAAGTTTTATAGCCTTCACCTCGGGCCCCAAACTTCAATGACTGTGTACTTGAACTTTGACCAAAAATAACATGGTATATACAATGATGGTGACATCGTTTCTGATCCATTATCTTCAAAAATGGTAGTGATTCAAAAGCCTATTGTTCACTGCACCTCCAGGGAAATCTTGGCCATCCATTTCTGAAAGCAAGAAAGCATTCTGTCCCCTGTATGTTGAAATCATGTATGGTCCTTTCCATAGGTTTTCAAAATTACCGTGCTTCCCTTTGTCCTCATTTCTTGCATCCCATCTTAACACCACATCATCCAACTGAAACTTTTCTGCTTTGGTCTTTCGGTCATAGATCTTCTTTATCTTCTCCTACAACTGAATAACGTTCTGTGACACTTCCTCTCTCGTTTGCTAAATGTGGATAATCTGATTGATCCTTCGCTGATTTTCATCGTCTTCGTTGCCAACTTCTTACAATAATCTCATAACTGGAACTATAAGAGATGTAGGAAAGACAACATCAATACCATAAACCAATTCAAAGGTGACATACCTATGGATTTCTTACTGCTAACTCTATCTGCCCATAGTGCGTTGATAAGCTTTCGGTGCCAATTTATTTTGTTTTCCTCCAACATTTTATTAATTATATTTATCAAAGATTTGTTCGATGATTCTGCCAGGTCGTTGCCTTGTGGATAATATGCTGTTGAATGGCCCAACACAATTTTATATTTGTCGCAGAACTCCACCATTTTCCTAGACTTGAACGCTACTGCGTTGTCTGTTATAATTTTATAAGGGCAGCCAAAACGAGATAAAATATTTGATTCTAAGAATTGAATAATTACCATATCTATAGCTTGCCTTGCTGGGATGGCCTCGATCCATTTAGTAAAGTAATCCATGCCTGTCAATATCCATCAATGTTGTGCTGATGAAGCGGGATGGATTTCTCCTATGAAATCGAGTGCCCACTACTGAAAGGGAGCGTTTACTGAAACTGGTTTCAAAGGAAGAGGCAAAAATTTCTTCTTCCCTTGGAAAATTTGACATTCATGACAACTCATCACTGTTTTATATAAATATGAAAATAAAGTGGGCCAATAATATCCCGCTCTCAATACTTTATTAGTTGTAGTCTTCCAAAACAAATGACCACCACAATCACCTTTATGAAAATCATGCATTACCTTCTGAGCCTCTTCTTCAACCAAACAATTGAGTAGAATACCTCTAGGATCTTTCCAATAAAGAGCACTATTTAAAATACAATATTTAGTAGAATTAAGTTTCAGTGATCTACCTTTGCTTTTAGACATTCCTAGAGGAGGTGAAAGATGCTGAAGAACATAAAAAATATCTGAATACCATGGGGATTGTAGAAAAATGTCTGAAACTAGAACAAGCAAACCTTCATCTTCATTTTCTACCATTTTTGTTATGAGGTTTATATCCAGGGCATGCAGATTTGATTGGGCCATTAATTTTTCCAAGCCTTGGCCTTTGATGGGTTTGATCTCCAAATCGTACTCCAACATAGTTGCTATCCACTTACCTCTTCGATCTTCTGGATCAATTTGCATCAACACATCCTTCACTACTTCATTAGGAACATATGCTATTGTATGTGAATGCAGAATATAGACCCTAAAATCCTTCAATTCCTTTATAAGATCCAATGCTTGTTTCTCAATAATATTATACCTCAAGGCAGCATCTCTAATAGTCCTACTGAAAAAGGCAATTGGCTTTTCAATCTGATCTCTCTTTTGCATCAAAACAACAACCATAGTATGCTTCGATGCAAATGAAAAAATGATAAAATCTTGAGTATAGTCGGGACTAATCAAGACTGGGGCATTGGACAAAGAAAAATTTACTAGATTAAATGACTTGATAGCCTCCTCACTCCATTTGATAGTGCTATCCTTCTTCAACATATTAGTCATTTCTCTCAAATGTTCAGCCAAATTGGGTATAAATCTGCGCAAGAAATTCATCTTACCATTGAATGCTTGAATCTGCTTTTTGTTCCGTGGAAGGTCTATGTGCTGAATTGCCTCCACTCTAGATGGATCAATACAGATACCATCCTTAGAGATGATATGCCCCAAAAACTTGCCTTCATCCATGGCAAAGAGACTCTTCTTTTGATTGAGAGAAATCCCAAATTTTCTGCATCGCTGAAACACAACCCTCAAATGGTGTAAATTCTCATCATTAGAACTAGAAAATACTGTCAGATCATCCAAATAAACAACAAGAAAAACATCTTTTTCATTGGAAAAAGTAATGTCCACTGCTCGCTGGAAAGTAGCTCCAGCGTTCTTCAGTCCAAATGACATTTTGACATACTGGAAAGTTCCCCAGGGTGTTGTGAAGGCAGTTTTGTCTTGGTCTCTCTCATGCACCAAGATCTTCTTATAGCCTAAGTAGCCATCAAGTAATGACATCCTAGATGCTCCAACTACTCTCTGCAGAATATGGTCCATCTTCGAAAGTGGATAATTATCCTTTAAGGATGCTTTATTCAGATTCTGAAAATCTATGCACAATCTTATCTCTCCTGTCTTCTTACGTACCAGGACCAAGTTTGAAATCCAGTCAGAAAATCTAATGGGGACTATGATACCAGCTTTATACAATCTGTTTACTTATTTTTCAATGGATGGCAGCAACTTCGGATTGATTCTTCTCAGCTTCTGTCTAAATGGATTCTGATCCGGCTTGATGGGAATAATATGTTGGATTATGTTCTTGTCATACACCTTCAAATATGAATAATCGCATGCAAACACATCAGAAAATTTAGAAAGCAATTTAACATACTTTTCCTTTACCTCAGGGGACAATGCCTTTGACAACTTCACAAAATTGGGCTTGTTAGCTATTCCAAGATTTACATCTTTCACTCCTTTCTCGGTAGGTATCAAGCTTGGTTTCTTTGCAACATCATCCTGATCAAAAATCTCCTCTAGAGGTATGAGACCTCTAGGAATTACATTGTCTTTTAGCTGCAATATGTCCATCTGATTTGCTTCCATTTCTTGATCATCAACCTCATAGTCACCTTCTATTGGAGTATCTTTGAATTTTCCATCACTCTACAAAAAAGCATTGATCTCATTGTCATCCAAAAACACTTGCCAATACCTGAAATTGTCCGGAACAACAGGCCTATGTTTGACATGAATTTCAAACTTGTTGCTGGAGTTCATCGGAATCTTCAAATTTCTTGTTGTAGTGGCAAGAGAATCAACAATAATGTTCTGCATCCTAGGTACTGCTGTCAAAGTGTACTCAAGAAATGTCTTCAAGATGTCAAGGACTGGATTTTTGTATGCCCTCAATCTTGAATGCTTTTCCTGGTACTCTCCTTTGACTCGTTTGATTATCAACTCTGAATCTCCATACATAGAAATTAGCTCTGAATTTAACTTCTTCAAAATTTTTAGACCTGCAATCAAAGCTTCATACTCTACTTCATTGTTAGAGCAGTCAAAAGCCAACTTATAAGCACATACTCTAACATTAATAGGAACCCTTTCAGGCTGGAAAACAGGGCTCCGAATCCATATTCCTATACCAGCTCCATCAAAATCCATGATCCAAAGGCCTTCTTCTTCTTCTTGTAGACGCTGAAAATTTGCTTCTTTGTCTTCTTTACCTTGGCTGATTTCTGCATATTTCTGCTGTTCACTGTCTTTTTGCTGCTGGCAGGTAGGAGGCTCAGAAGTGCTTGTTGCTTTATCCTTTTCCTGTTTAAGGACTTCCCTAAAAGTCTCTGAAATTTCAGGTATTTCATCTACTTGTACCAACTGAAAATTTTCATCATTCAAATCACCATCTGAATATAAGACAAAAGACTCTAAATCTGCGTGGACAGCATTAATGGGATGATTTACCGGCTTCTCTTTGCGAGTAATCATATATTTCATTTTATTCTCCTTATATAGCTTTCTCAACTAGCCAAACACGAGAATGGTGGCATAAGAGAAGTCAAGCTGCATAGTTCCCTTAAGTTTTTCACCCCAAGACCTAGATAGAAGCATTCCAAACTGTGGTGGGACATCGACAACAACTACATCCATCAAAACATTCTTGGCTGAGATTTGATCCAAAGACACTACCAAGTCTTTGATAAGACCAATACAATGGAACCTACTTGAGTCAAAAGAATACAAGTCATGATATTTACGGGTAATATCAAGTCCTAATTTCTCCATGATGGCCTCGGGCATCAAATTATGTGAGGCTTCGGAGTCCAACATAGCATTATGCAAGATAAAATCATGTAATATAAGACTCAGGTAAAAGGGAGGGACTTCACTTTCTTCAGATTTATCTTCTATGGCTGGACCAAAAATGAGTTCAGGGTAGTCATCTTCTACATTCACCATATCTGAAACAAAGTCTATTTGCAAAATTCTAGACACCTGATTTTTATAAGTGCTATTTTTCACCAACTCAGTCAAGGGCATAAACACTTTTAGCTTAGAAATTTCATTTTCTAAATTAAAATAAGGAGCTTTTTCTACCTCTTTAATGGGAGGGTCTTTCTTCTGTATTTGCTCCTTTGCTGTCCTCTGCTGGTTCTTCTCATTTGGGCTGTTAATCGCTGAAGGTGTTTTGTTGGAGGAAGGATCAGCTGGTTCTTTCCCTTTCTTTTGAGAATCGTTCTTCATTTGGAGCTCTTTTCTCCTCTGAATGGGACTAATCGGAACATCTCTATTCCTCAAAGAGTAGTGCTTTTGTTGAGTTGATAAAGCATTCATGTACCCTCTCTGGTAATCGTCGGATTCTTCTTCCAATACTGCATCATTGGCCAAAATGAAATCTTCATCCTTTTGAACGTCTGCAGTCGTTGTATATTCCTCTTCTTCTGTGAGAAATATAGGGGCACCATCAGCTGTGAAAAAATTGGCTTCAATCACAGGATCATCATCATCATCTGTCTTTGTTGCCTAAACATAATTCTACTGTAATGGAGTTATGATTTGCTGCTATGGTGGTGCTTGGTCCTGCGTTCTGTGTTCTCTCTGTTTAATTTTGAATTGTGGCTGCTGTCCCCTGAAATTTGGATTCCTAATTTGAGGTTCAGGTCTATCTGAAATGGTTAATCGATCAACCATATTTTCCACCGTCTGAATCAAGGTGTCTGTATTACTGTCTGAAGGAGACGATTCTTCTTTCACAATGAATCTTTTTTTAGCTCTGGTTTGAGCTCTTTTGGCTAGCAGATTTGCTTCCACACTTACAGCTATCTTCTGTATGTCTTCAAGCGTAGTGGGATCTCTCTCTCGTAGCTGAGATTCCATATCAACATCGAAACCATCTAGAAATTTAAGCAAGGCTAATCCCACAGGAGGTTTCAGGTTAGCCGGAATAGCATTATATAAAACATTGAATCTTAAACAATAATCATGTACAGTTTCACCCACATTTCTTTTAATATTTTCATACTCAGACAAAATTTGGAGTGGGTTTTTCTTTACCTCCCACCGGTCTAAAAACTGTGTGTGTAACTCCTGCAAAGTGTGGATAGAGCCTGCTGGTAAGGTTCTGAACCACTTTCTAACTTCACCTCCAAAGCTTTGGACAAACAATCTTGTGGTTAAATTCTCTGCCTCTACCTAATGTAGATCAAAAAAGTCATTCATTTTATCAACATGCTGCTGGGTTGTAGTGCTTTAAGTGGCATCAAAGATAGGGATTTTACTTTGATAATCAACAGGCATATCATTGAGAACCTGAGGTAAAACCAAGGGTGCATACCGTGTAGCCATGACTCTAGGTGGATTTACAACAGTGTTTGTGTTACTAGGATTTAAGGGAGATGTTGATGGAGGAGATGACAACTGAGAATTGACTGATGGGAATGTATATGAATTAGGAGGAGGAAATGCTATTCCTGATGACTCTAAAGGCTCAGGGATATTAGTCACAGTGATAGATGACTGAGGAGAATTCAAAATATAATCATCAATTGAGGAATTTGCTCTTTGAACTTCAATATCTACAAGAAAATATGGATCTAAAACTGTGTCATTAAGTGCAGTTTCAGACTTATTTCTAAACAAAGAAAGCTCAAAATTCTCATCAAAATAAATATCTTCTACAAAACACCACTCATTGGGCCAAGTATGGGATCTGAAGATAGGTCTTGGACTTAGTGATCCTTTTTGTCTTCTAACAATTCTTGGAATGAGATTAGGATTTTCAAACACAGGGGGAGGATTTGGGTCTGGATTAGCCCTTGTGTATATTTTTGAAGCCAGTGTGGTTAAATTTCTACTGTACAAAATTCTATTTCAGCCTAGCAAACTTTGAACATCATTTTCTAGAGTTCGGGAATTTACGAGGAAAATATTACTGGGGTGATCTGTCTTTAAGCTCTGATACCAAAAATATATTATGACTTTGGAATAAGTGGCTATAATTATATTCCTTTCCAACAATGCAAATGTTTAAAGGTTAACGCGATATAGGGGAACACATTAAACACTTAAGCGAGCCTTACTCCGGTCGTAATATCAAATTATAACAGTGGCGCGATCCTTTTTTAAAAACACCAACCTTCGAACTTATATCATGAAGCCCTTTTATTCTACCAAACGTGACATACATTTGATTCAACAGGGGTTAACGCGATATAGGGGAACACATTAAACACTTAAGCGAACCTTACTCCGGTCGTAATATCAAATTATAACAGTGGCGCGATCCTTTTTTAAAAACACCAACCTTCGAACTTATATCATGAAGCCCTTTTATTCTACCAAACGTGACATACATTTGATTCAACAGGGGTCCACGCATCCATATTTCGCCTTTTTATGAATACAATAAACATATAATAATGCAAAACTGCTGGATCATACCTCGATCTATTTCTCGTGCACTTCACCGCGCGATTGCCGTCGGATCCGACACTCTCTAGATCGGACGATCCTCGTCAATTTCACGTTTTTTCAAAGGTCGAGGTTTAACACCTGAAATTTGTGTGATATGGGCGGTATTGGGGAGATGCCATGCCCTTATATTACTGGATCGCGTTTTTTTGGCGTGGTTTTACTCCAGGCTAAAAGCGACGTGACAAGGGTGGTTTTGGTTTCCGAAACTCGCTAGTGGTAAATGAACTGCGCTTTAAATGTGATTTGGTGCTTTAACTCCTCGCGTTAACTTCAATAGCTAGGTCCCACTTAATATTACTCTGTCGGTAAAGAATAAAGCTCTTTACTTTCAAAAACATAGATTTTCTAAAGGATTGTCACGTTCAATGTAACCAAGGTTTTTAACCTTAAACAGAGGTGCACTTTTCTTCTTCACACAAGGCCTGACTATGACTTGCTTTGAAAATAGAATAAATAAGTTCCATTCAAGTGCTGAGAATATGTGCACGCAGACAGTCAGATCGCTTCCCCAGTATGGTTGCCAGAAATGTTAGCTCCCGATCTGGACCTCAGGCTGAAAAGGGAAATCAGGGTAACATCTAAACCACGCTCAGCCTTGTAGCTAGCCCTAGGTCAAGAGAGGGCTCTCTTCGTGAAAGGATATTCAATAAAGTGCAATAATGGACTAATTTTAGGCTAGGTATAATAATGGGAAAAAATTTAATGAATGAAAGAATTTTCAAGGATGTATGGAACAAATGGGATAGTTTGAATTTGAGGAATTAAATCAGGATACAGGGTATTTCATGGGGCAAGGTAGGCAAGAAATTTTAGCAATAAAGTTTAAATAAGGATGGAATGGAAAGACTGATGAGGAGCTGAAAAGGGAATAAAAGATGGATCCTTTTCAAACAGAAGAAAAACACAGAGTATGAATGATTTCCCAAGGCAGAGCATAAAAAATGGATTCTACCTTTCTATCTTGAAAGCATTCAACCAGAAATGTTTATGGATGGAAGGTGAAAATAAAAAATTGCATATGAACACAAAGGAGAGAGCAAATGCTAAATTTCATACCACATGGATCCCACAAATCAGAGCTGCATCTCTTTATTAATTCCCTGTCCAAAAATATTTACGATGGAGCGCAGAACGTTATCCTTAATTTCCACACTATTCCCCTACTTACTTATTTCAGACGGCTTTACAAATGATTAACAATTACATTAAATAGACTAGATTTGTGGGAACATAGATCCATAGAAAGAGGAGTTGTTTACCAGCTCAAGAACTGATATCTAAAGATAGAAAAGAGAGCCAAAAATCTGCCTAAAAGAAGGAGTAGCATTATATTTGACCACTTTGGCAGATTCACTGTTACACTGTTGAATAAAAAATAGGAAATTGGAAGAGCAGATCCTATTTTTTCTGCTGCTGTAGAAATCTCGGTCTCATTGTAGCTCTCGGCCCTTTGACTGTCGCTTTTCTTTCTATTATTACTCTGAAGAAAACTGACCTTTAATAAAATGCCTTTGAAATAACATAAAATTAAATTATTCTTTTGGTGACGGGAAAAACCGATTTTGAACGGAAGGAGCGAAGGGAAAGGAGGTGGGGTCCAGGTCACAATCGCAATCAGGGTCGATGGGGAAGAGGGGATACAATATATAATGGAGAAATTAAAGATATATATTACGATGGTGTAATCGCAATCAGGATCAGGGGGTTTGGATATATGTGAAAAAAGCCACAAAAGCTCTGATGCGATTAGAAAATTCAAAGCGGAAAAATCCCTTTGTAAACGAACGAAAAATGGTTTTTTACTTTACATAAAGGGAAAAATGATTTATATTGAAAGGGCGGAGGGCTTTTAAGGTGGGACCGGGGATGAATCGCAATTGGAATTGGGAGATTGGGGCAAGTGCATAACATAATACAACTCCCCCAATGCGATGGGGATAGGCGATGGGAAATCCTTTGTATAAACAAAAAAAAACAAAATTTGATTTTAATAAAGGGAAAGGCCCTTTTATTATGAATGGGCGGAGTTTTATGTGGTGGGCCCAAAGATCAATTGGAATCGAGAGATGAAAGGGAAGCGGGAGAAAAGCGTTATGTAAAAATGCCTATGTCAATGGATCGATGGGCTTTGGGCTGTCAGATCGTTAGGCAGATCGACGGTGGAGGTATAATCAGGAGTATGCCATCGGGGAGGCTCAATTGGATGAAATGTTTTATGAAATCGCCGATTGCGATGGTCCAATCGCATATGGGTCGTCCAATTAAAGGGGGCGATCGACGGTCAGGACGTACATCAGGTGGGGTCAATACAATCGCATCGGAGCTTTTGCAATAGGCCAATCGGAATGCGTATGTTAAAAGTTGCGATTGCGATCGGGAAGGGAAGGGAATTGAAACAACGGGGTTTTATAACATAAAACCTTTGAACTTTATTATAAATTTAAAAGGTATGGAGGGGAAGTGGCTATGTCTTATCAAATGGGATTTATAATAAAGGTTTTGTAACGTGATTATGTAATCGGAACGGGACTTTATAATAAGAAAACTTTAAAATGTTTATTGTAAAGTTCAAAGGAGTATGGAGGGGAAGTGGTTATGAAATCGCATATGTGTTTAAAATTTTTTAATAATTCGATTTGCCATCGGATGGGGGAAAAAGGGGTTTTATAAAGAAAACATATTTAAACTTTAATAATATAAAGTTTAAGGGAAAGATGGGAAAAGGGGAGAGGTTAGGGTATGGGGGACTTTTATTCACATAGGCATAGATTTCAATCCAGAAGTAAGTTTTGAGAGTGTAATATACCGTTGGAAAGATCTTTCCAGGCTCTTTCTGCTAAACATACTTAGAACATGATTCTGAGCTAAAAATGCTGCGAAAAACCTCTCTGAAGGTAGGGTGATGACTTTATGGAGATAACAACTTCTGAATTGTGACTTATTACATATGCTAACATAAAATTACATAATAAATGATAATAAAGGAAAAGTATCATGTTTTCAACTCAAAACATGGTTTTGAGGTGAAAATTACATCAAACTGAATAAAACATTTCTTTTATATTCCCAGGTGCTGTGACTTTAAGTTTATTGACTTCCTCATGACCTTGCTGATATTTATTGACACTTGACTCATTAATTTGACCATGATGAGACCCTAGAACCTAATGAGACCAACCCTATGACCTAATAATATGATTTTAACAGAAAAAGAGTGACTCATGACTAAATACCATAGAGATGAGAATCAACAAGTTTCGCATGAGGGAAAACTGATGAAAATCACTACCATCAATGGATCCATGACCTAGCGGAATGGTGAAATTTATTGGTATGGGATGCCTAATATGCAAATGCAAAAGATAAATTTTGATCCTGATGGCAATATGAATAGACTGACACTAACAACCTCTACTCAACTGGCTGTGTTTACCAATCCTTTCCCCCAGCAAGGATTCATGGCTACTCAACCACCTGATGGACAAGGGACCACTCAACCTTCACCTTCTGGTTCCTCTGATTACCAAATCCTCATGATGAACTTTGATCAACCTCTACCCGTCGACCTTAACCTTCAAACTCGATCTCGTTAGTACTCCAAGCCTCCCACTCCATCTATCCCCAAGTCATCTTCTTCAGGTTCTACTGAGCCTTTTTCAACATCCAATGGTCCCTTGGATATCCCTCAACCCAAAGTTGAGGTTCATACCAAGATTCCTAAGGGACCATTACGCCGAAATGTTGCTTTTGGTCGAGCTGCTCATTCGTATAACATAGTAGATGATTTGGCGCAGTCTCCTGCTACCATTTCAACACTGGAACTCCTCTAGTTGTGTCCTTCTCAAAAGAAGGCTCCAGTATCCGCCATGGGCGCTATAGATCCTGCTAATGACCAATTGATTGTTTTCGACACTTTTCAATTAGAACATCCTCCCCTTCCTACTTCCGTAGCTTTCCAAATCCTAGTCAAAATCCCGAACGCTAACATTTCTCAGTGTATCATTGATGAGGGGGCATCCACCTGTGTGATGTCTGCTTCGGTTTGGAAACAACTCGGATCTCCTGAGTTGGCCCCTTACACAATCACACTTCGTGCGTGGGATGGCCATGCCTCACAGCCCATTGGCCTATTTCGTAATTTTCCTATCACTCTTGTGGGAAAGACTGTTTGCGTTGATGTTGAAGTCATTGACGCCCCTCTTGATTATAACATTCTTTTGGGGCATAGCTACACCTGTTCCATGCCTTCTGTCCCATGCGCGGTCCACTGCAAGATGTTTTTCCCTCATAATGGAAATATAGTACCATTGACCAGTTGACGTATCATGAGCCAAAATCTCAGACCTCCCCTGAATCGACCATCTCTTTTATAGCCAATAATAAAACCATTGATTCTTTGACCAGTGTCTCTCCTGGAATTTACAAAGACTCCTCTTTGCTTGGAACCTTCCATGGTCTTCCCCCTCCCCCTGTCCCTGATCCTAGCTTGTCAAATTTTTGCATGATGCAATCGTCTCGGGCTGCCCTTAAGCGACCCGCTTCAACTAGTCAGCAACATCAACCCCAACCTTGCCCGCCACAACCTGCTCCTAGCCTTTCGTCTCATCCAAATGGACCTCCTCCTTCTGGCCCTTCTCCTACAGCTGGTACCCATGAGCCTTTCTATCCTCCTGGGTCAATTCCACCAGGCTTCAACCATCTTGGAGTCGTCCCTCCTGGTCATTACCTTGCTGGTCAGATACCTTTGCTAGCTCCCCCTCCCGGAGTCTATTCGGTTCCCATCATGGCCACCCTTTATCTGCCCAACTTGACCCTGGGTATACCCGTCTAGTACCTTGACCCTCTAGCCGCTACCCCGCCTGGTCACCCCAAACCCTACCTTTCTTTGACACCGGTTCAACTGGTTCCCCTAGCTTCTACCATTTCTACAGTGTCCTCAGCACCTCAACAGGACCCCTCTCCTGTTGGGCTAGCTCCGGGAACAAAAGGCAAAGTTCGCAAGGGGGCATCCAAAGACAAGACCACCCTGGCTAACCCTGCCCCTCCCTCGCCCGCTAAGCCTTGCACCTTGTGTGATGTCATCGGTCATGCCACCCATACTTGCTCCAAGTTACCCCGTATTAAAACCATGGTTAAAATCTCATTCCCTGAGTCTACGGTCTCTGAAACCTTTGTTTCTTCCTCGTCCACTGCCAAGAACCCAAAGAATGTTCGCACCAATAAACCCTGTGCTCTATGTGGTGTCCATGGCCATTATTCCTACCATTTTCCTTACTTGACGCATTACCACACCTCTTTAGAGGTGATTCAAGAGTATGAGGTTGAAAAAAATCAATCCGCCTCTCCCATACTTGCGCAGTATGCATCCGACCAGCTCAATGATTTACCCGCTCCCATTGGCATTCCCCCTCCTGATGTCGAGAAGACGGAACCTGCTACCACCATCCTCTACCTATCATCATTTGTGAGACCCTCAGAGAGCATTCCCTTTGAATCCTCCCCTCTTGTTTCGCTTGACCCCTCTCCAGCGACCACCTTGGACTCAACATCTTTTGATCACCTATTTACTTGTTCTTCTGTATTTCCCCATGACGATCCGTATGTGAGCCTTTCTTCTCATGCTGATGGTTTAGGTAGATTTGCAGTGTCATGTGGTTTTTCTTCCCCTCGTCATCCCATATTTTCCCGTTATGATGACCTCTTGGAAGCCTTCTCCACCCCCACTTTTTCTTTTCTCGCCTTTCAACGGGACAACACCATCTGTGTCTATGTTAACCTCTGTAGCATGAGTACTAGCTATACCTCCAATAGCTCACATACACTACCCTCTAGTTGGTACATGAGTTATAGCCATCCTACCCAGCACACTTCCCCCTGTAGTTGTCGTTTGATGTCTACTGTACACTCCTGCTACCATCATTGTTCTTCATCCTCCCATTTATTGTCTTCTGACACTATTTCGTAGGACCTCCCGTCCACACCCTATATCGGCTACGCTGATGGTGCAAGTCGTTATTCCCAGAATCTAGCCTCGATAGCTTGGGCCATCTCTACCCCCTTGCATACCCTAGTTCTCTCGACCGAGGTCTACATTGGTACTGCCACCAATAATCAGGCTGAATATGATGCAGTGTGTGGTCTCTTAGCCGATGCCCTCTGTCATCGCATCCTCCATATACATGTTTGTTTAGATTCCCTACTTCTTGTTATGCAACTCAATGGTGTATATCGTGTGCATAATCCTATCCTTTTTAGACAATATTAACGAGTGAAAATTTTGATACGTGAATTTGAAATCATCACTTTCAGCCATGTACCTCGAGAAAAAAATCACTATGTAGGTAGCATTGCAAACCATTTTCTAGATTGGCATTTATCACACACATTTCATACAAGACAATAACATTCAAAATATTCAAAACGATGCATATACATAATATGTGTCGTATAACATGTTTTTAGAGTCCACCTACTCTGATACATATGACATGCCCATAACATGTTACAAAAAACAAAACTCAAAACTGGGGGCACCACTTTCCCCTACATACACCCTAGGGGACACCACCTGCCCCACACCTAATCACTATCTGGAGGATCTTGAGCCAATGGCTTTGCTCCCGCAGCTTGTAGATTGCGCATAGCCTGACCGGCCATCGCCATGCACCACATGACACCTCGTCATTTCGAGGGTAGACCAATACATAGCTCTATGTACTGGTCATCTAAGTCTTGCCACCCATGCTCTGAAACCCTTGTCAGCAGCCCCTCACATCTACGACGGATGTCCTCCAGGAGGGCGGCCATATCCTCATTCTGTGCCACTCTTGATCCACTAGCACCTGCAGCTCCTGATACTGCGGGTCGTCCCATATATCCGGCCGGTTTTACCGGAGCTATATCTGCATACAAAAATTATAAGAATCAATACCACATATACTATTCACCAACTTTAACATGCACATAAAATATTAGTCACTTGTCACTTACCATCGGGCCCCCATACTCGACCAGGCGGAAGTGGCAAGTCTGGATCTCCACAATAGCTCATCCCACTATAAGGATAGTTGTCTATGTACAATGGCATCTGATCCCAATGGGAAAAGAACTCTGGTCGAAACACCCGTCTGACCGCCCCTCCTCCTCCTCTACACATTGGTCGCCCCCACCGGCGCATCCTGGGTTCTCTCTGACCCCCATTTGGTAGCTGTACACGAGGTCGCAAGGTCAGGATCTTCTCAAAAAAGAAGAAGCACAATATGGTTCCATACGAGCAATCATGGTTCACTTGCCGCTTGCAAAGCGACAATTTTCATTTCAATGACACCAACATCATATGGGCCCACCCAAGTAGGTCCCACTCAACACTTTCTCCACAATCATCATCTGCCCCCAGTGATTTGATGGAGCGCCTGGCTGCCCATGATCCACATCACCGCTGTGGCCACTGCACAGGTCTCTAATCTCTCTAGGTCCCTAATCAGTATCTGAGTCCCTTTGACTTGGAGGCCTGGTCGAAAATGTCGCTCTACAAACTCCACGATGTTATGCCCCTGCGAGACCAGCCAGGAAATATAGATCCTGGACTGTCAAATTGATCCTGTGCCCCTGCACTATAAAGACCTCATGATCTGGATCCCAATAACTAACATTCCGGGCCAATAAGGGCTCCCTAGCTCTCATCAACGGGTTCTCCACAAACTTCAGCACCCCAAACCTGGCCAATGAATGACGGACACCCTGATCCCCTTGGATCTCCGCCCGTAATGTTCCCAGGCCCCTCTCTTTCTAGTTGATCCGTATATCTACCATATCTGCACAAAAACATCATCTTTATTAGTATGCTGATAGGAAAAACTGTATCCAACCACAAAAACACAACTCTCAGCCCACAACAGCACTGAAATCACCTCCATGTGACAGGTCGCACTTTTTGGCCAAATCCTGGGACAGGTCGCACTTTTTAGGCCAAAAAATGCTTCCTAGGTTGCAGTTTTTGGACCAAATAGTGTGACCCGGCCGTGAAGATGAGGGAGGGGTTGTTCCTGAGATTTAGGACCCTAATCTGAACTTTCAGTCCATCAAAAAGAAAGAGTAGGATTAGGCCTCTTACCTGCAACTGACGGATCTTTATTCCAACGGTCGGTTTGTCTGCTACGATCGCCGAAAGATTTAGGGCCTTCTCTCCTCTCTACATTCACCACAAGTACACAAGAAAATGATTGCATTTGGAGGGAAAATGCCTTATTAGAAGAGAAACCCTTGATTTTTCTTTTGCATGCTGTGGCCAAACTGTAGCCCTATTTGACAAGCCGTCTACATCGTTGGAAAGATCTCACCGGCCACTCAAATGGGTATCTGTTAGTTTTTCATGATCTGATACTTCACTCAGACACATTTTTCACGAAGGGTTTATTCACCCCTCCTCCCAATCAAATTTCCTCACTTACAACTCTTGTACTTGGGGCACCACTTTGCCTCCTAGCTTGTCCTTGTTCATGATGATTTTTGTCATGAGCTACCCTCTTGTACTCATGTTTTATGGTCCCCCATTGGACCTTTACTGTGTGGAAGCACCATCGAGTCGCCCTTGTTTAGAGCATCCAAGTTGAGTCATCATCACATTCATGGAGTCTATCTCGAGTCGCTTTGTATCTCGCTATAGTCCTCCATCCTTCATTGCTTAGTCCCTCTCTCGTGTCACACATTATGGCCTTCAGTCCTACTGTCCCTTATCCCTCACTATATTGTGTCAGTCGCTTCCAAATCATCCATGCCCTTTATGCTCTAACAAAGGAAGTCATCCATCCGCTACTCAGTAACCCCCCCATTTCATCATCATCATTGGCGTCAGTCTATTAGTCACTCTACTATTTTCTCTCGTGCCTTAGTTGAGGATTCCTTATTGTGTCACCTATGGTGGACCTCCTTCTGTCGACATCAACCCATTCATTCCAGAAGACAGGTCTAGAGGGCAGTGTACCTTGGTTCCAGCTTCCACTCTTGTTCGGTGCCCCGGATCAGGCAAAGGGACTCCTTATCTTCCCTTTGACTTGATTGTTTCTCAACTCCAGCTCCTTTCAGCATGATCAAGATCCATATACGTGATGGTTCAGTGATGCAACAAATGATATCAGTGATACCCGGGTGTGTGTTAGATGTCCCAAACCTCATGAGGGGGTGGCCCTGTAGGTAGCCCCCCACATGCCGGGATGACCTCTTCATCGCAGCCTTCAATGAAACTCCATATATTTGATGATGTCGGCCTTAGCCGCTTGCAGTGCCTCTTTGATTTGCATGTATTAGTCAGATTTTGTGAGCCCTCCCCGTGTATAAGGGGAATTTGGGTTGTATTTTTATCTCATGTACTCAGATATTATTGTATAAGTCCTGGTTGTTATCCTAGGCACAACATGTATGTGGGATTCCTCATTATATCTTTCATCTGGTTCATGTTTATGCTAGCCTGTACTTTATGGTTCGGTCCCTTGTTTACTGGACACACTATTCTTTTGTACTTCGTCTCGGCAGACATAGGTATGTCTCCCCCGCCGCCTTTAGCATAGGTACCCATTCATAAAAAGAGACTTGTTGCACTTGTAAGTCTCATCTCCTTAGGGTCTAGTTCTTCAACACATTAGGCTACCTTACATTTCTCTCTCTGACTTCCCTTTTGATGTCTGGTGATTGAGTTCTTACAATGTACTTCGGTCATACGATTTGCTCCTAACACTCGCACGTTGGGGGGCAACCTGTTACACCATTTTTGGTCATCTAACCTATTATCATTAGATGGACCCAAGTAAACCATGTAAGACCAATTTTACCCTAACTAAAATTGCTTTCACTATGTAAAATAACTTAATAAAACACATTTATTAGGTTGTTTATGGTCTGAATAGGAAACCCCAAAGGGAAATATTAAACAAATCTATATTTTTTTGATTTTCCTCATGGAATAATTAATTAAACAATAATTTAATTATTATTCCTAGTCATATTTAACCAAAAACAAGGAAATCAATTAGATAAATCCTTATTTATCTTATTATTTTTTAGGAATAATTATTTGAATCTTATTTAAATAATATTCCTTGTTAAATATGACTAAATCATTATAAATAATTAAATAAATCATTATTTATTTAATTATCATTCAACCACTTCCTTAAAATAATAAATAAATCATTTATTTATTTATTATTTACAAATAAAGGAATTTGACCCAAGTCAAGTACCTTTTCCCTCCAACAAATATAATAAAATATTCCATAAAAGGTGGATCTAGATTTGGTTAATATTATTTTAATCATGCACCAAGATCTAGAATGACCTAATATTTTGTTATAAATAGAAGGGTTTTCCCATTCATTTGTCACATTTTGTTGCCTATTAGATCACTCTAGATCTATACTCTTGGTCAGACTTTGAGCCATTATCATTGTCACATTCTCCATTATTTTCTTTGTGAGCTCCCGTTGAGTTCTATGTTTGTCTGAGTTTTCTACACCAACAAGAGAGAGAAATTCTAGATCTGAAGTGCTGAGGACTTTCAAGAACCCATCCCATTGAGGAGAATTGGAAACACCTTTATTCTTTTCCTCGTAGGTGCCCTTAATATAAAATTCTTTCAAAAATATTATTATTGTTTTGTCTATTAGATGCATGGAGTAAAACCTTATTTTTACTGCTTAATGTCTTTTTATGCATAGATCTAGATTTTTGCAGCATTTGTCTTGATCAAATAACTGCAGATCTGAAGATATTGGCAGCCATATTTGATGTTAGGGCTATAAGTTATGCGTAGCTAAAATGGTCTTTTTTCGTACACTTCAACAAAAGATTCATACTAACACTCTGTCTTTTGCATTTTTTTCAGAAAATCTGAAGTTCCAGATTTGGCAATTGTCCTCAGATTTTTTATGAAATCCTCCTTAGTCATTCCTATTCCACGATATCGATTTAAAGTATGTATATATTTTTATATCCAAATTTATCTTGATGTCGAGCTTGGTGTTGTTGCCTTCTCCAACTTCTGAGTTAAATTTTCCGCAAATTTTTGGCCTCTTCCAGCTCAAGTAGGTCTTGAGCTTTAGTAGTTTCTGCCTTCTTCAGCTGTTGAATATATAATAAGAAAATGTGCTGACCTTACACTAATTGCCAAACAATCACATAATCATGAGCTATCATCTAAAATGAAAGACCCTCTGATTATTTGAATAGAATTTTAGGCACTCCCTACCAATGAACAAGCGGATTCAAATTTTCTGGGCTGCCATTGTAGAACCAAACTCTGAACAGACACAACCTTGCAGCAAAGTTTTATGCATTCCTCAATCAAGCTATTAGATAAGCATGAAATCGAAATTGAATCCTTGATGTGTTAGTCATTTAGAATAAGAAACCGATCCCGGGATTCAGTATTATATCTACCATTAACATGATAAATAATCTATTTGATAAAGCACCTATTTGGTAGCCTTGAACACAATAGATGATGCTGGAGTAAGTAACAACTCTTGTTCTCCAGCAGGGTAACTTTTAAAAAGCACACAGTAAAATGACGCAGACACTCCTAGTCCAAATCCAGGGGGAAAAACACATTTGTTGAATATTCCACGAAGACAAAGCTTCTCAGAACCATGTGGGCCATGCAAATGGATAGTGTACATTACTTTTGGAATAAATATTAAACTGATATATGTAGGTAGATATTTGCAACTGAATCTATTTTCCTTTAAAAAAAAGGATCCAGTTCTTTACAAAGGACATCTTTTACTTCTCCATGCAAGGATATCAACTCTCCCTCTGGTAATTTACATTCAAATTTGGCACCATTATCATATATCATAACACTTGAAAATTGTGGAGGGGCATCTACCATGACTCTGCAAGCTAAGCATTCTTCAAAATAATCATATACATCCCTGATAATAGGGATCATTTTAGCTTTGACATGTTCAATAAGCTCCTGTATAATAATAACAATTTCTCCACATGGAATATAAAGTATAACATCTCTAAGGTTCACTGATGGAGTTTGGCCATGCCAACCAATGGAAGACCTTCCCCTTTTTTCCATAGTTAATAATATTAACAAGTTCATTCATGTCATAAAACCACAATGTCAAAGGTGATGTATTGTAGTCATTTACAGAAATAATGGAGTTTTGATGGCCAATTTTCTTTCCTATCCAATGGTAAGAAGAAATTTAGAGACTCCAAATAGGGTTGTGAGAAGACACTGCAATTTATCTATCTTCAAAGAAGGAAAAGCCATGAATGGATCTGAAGATCAATCTTCAACTTGGCATTGAATCAGATAACAATCTCTAATCTGCAGTAACTGATAATAGCTTAGACTTTGACAACCAATTTCCAGAAGGAATTTCTTGAAGTAAGGATTCCCCTCTAGTCTATTTGGCTTCTACAATGATGATCTGGACACCTATTTTCAGGCAATCCTCAGATCAAACCATATATCTTCCTACTTAATACAATGGTTCCCATCCTGCTATTTTTTGGCATGTGGAACTTTTGTCTCATGCATGTGGCTTGCACAAGCAACTGTCACCTTCATACTTTTTGTAGAAATCGGACATTGACAATCGACCTGTGTGAAATATAAATCTTATCATCTTCGCCCTCATATATGTAGTTCATGGCTAGAAAGCGATAAATATAATTTCATTTGGAATAACATTTGGTGAAGTCGTTTTCAAATTTGTCCCATTTTTGCTAATGAATTTGAAAATATGCAAGACAAAGTTTCAATTTAAAATTTATCCTCCGCCAACATCAGCTCCTTCTGGGGATGGAATCTCCAGAGGAGGTGTCAAGAATCTCAGGTCTCTGGATTCATAAATCAGTGCCTTATCCATTTGGCTGATCCCGACATCTTGTGTATTGAACTGTGATGCAACTCAGTGACTGGAAACTAGCTGATTATTCCTTCTAAATTTGGCTGATAAAATTAGTCCACATGCTTTCCCAACCAACTTATTTACATACTGTAAATCTGAACTGAAATCTATAACTGAACTCATCCATTACAAACCATCAAACTGAACATATTGCTACACCCAGACAATCTGAATGCTGAAGTCTGAACCATGCTGAAACTAAAAACTGAAAGCAAAATTAAACTAACACTGAGAAAATTCTCAAGGTACTGAGCTTATTTGGACACCTACCAACCCTAATCTAACTTGGAGATGATATATACACTAAGTGAACTATTTTTTCTAATGAAACCAATCAAGTAAATGACTACATGATTGATTATTGTTCACTTTTTTGAGTAGGCTAAAAAAACAAAAGGGCCAATCCCATCTTACTTGCCACTGAACAACAGTGTTCAAACTTTTCCTTAAACTCGGCAACGAACCATTCATGGCATAACATACTCCTTCCTTAGATGATTCTAAAAGGTTATCAAAATGATCTTGGAACAATACCTAGCCCTGAGGATTCAAATAACCAGCTACATCTAGGACTTCTCTTTGTTCCACTTTGTCATGCTCAAGATCCTTCTAAAAGAGAACATATACACATTCTTCATGGTCATCTGATATGACATCTTCACTGTATACCAATATGCTGTCCTCAAGAAAACCTGATATGTATCGACTGAGTTGGCTAAATTTTGTTTGAAGGCCATAATTTTGATGAATAGAAGCACTTTCCGGCAATAAGCCTTCTTGAGAAGGTGGAACATCATCAATATCAATCTATTCTTCTATTTCTTCATGAGGAAATGCCTCAGTACATAAATCAACAAAAGAACAAATATAAATAATCTCTTCCTTACATAACAATTTATAGGCTGGTTGCATGAATATAATTTGATTGATTTCTTCTTCATTTAAAGGAGGAGGGAGTCTTTGTTTTCTTTGGATTGAAAAACAATTGTTTTCTTTCTCTTGTGAAGAGTGATCATGAGGATGAATGTCTTCTTTAGCCTCACACAACCACAGAGAGATCCTGTGGATCTTCTTTCATTTCGTGGTTGCTTTCATTTTCAACTAACTTCTCTTGGTTATCATGATAGTTAACTTGAGAATGAAATTCGTAAATTTATTCTAAGAGATCCTCAGGATGCCAATTTCCTAGATCTTCATCAATATTTACAAGGTATTTTATGAGATCCTCAGATTAATCACAACAATTTTCAACTAATGATAAAGATGGAGAATTTTCTTTATAATGCTCATAAAACACCTTGTGGAAATATTTTAAGGAAAACAAAATACAACTGGATCAAACCTTCATACCATTCCCTTGCTTTCCCTTCTAATGTTGCCATGAAAATCTTCATGAGGCAGTCCTCATGCCATTCGACCTTTAACTTCCATGAATGTATATGAAATTTAATGAGATGTAACAAAGCATCATTAACATTCTCATCTTGAAAAGTAGGAAGATTTCTTTTCCAATTTACCTGAGGCATTTTGTGTGGGAATCCAGGAATGTGATCTCTGTTCATTAGAGCATACCTATGTTGTATTCTTGGATCCATCTTGTCAATCATTTAGAGAGTGGGGTCACTGTATATTTGCAACCAATTTGGATTCTTCTATGAGTGGAGTCGGTTAACCATCCATAATTTTTTCATATACTATGATGGCTAAAACAGGTCTATTAGTCTTCAAGAAACAAATTTGGAGCAAATATGTGACTTATTGAAGCCTTGTTGTGTCCATTTGTCCAAGAAATCCATTCCATTGATGATCTTCCTTCAAAATTCCCCAAAGAAGCCTTGTTGTTATAAAAGAAACTGTTTTCAAACCCATTTTTCCATCATTTTATCCTTTGATAAACCCCTCTGCAAAATCCCCAAGTTTCCTCATTTTACCCTTTACTTCCTCAATTTCCCCTTTAAAACCTCGAAAATCCCCTTTTTTATTCTAAAAAATACCTTTTTTACCATACTGGAACCCCTAAAAAAACCTTGAAAAAGCCCTTTTCAGCCTATTTTCCAACTTTGGGCCTAAGGTGCTTTTTGCTTAAGCCCCTAGCCCCTTTCTCTGCCTTGTGACCGCGCCTTACGACCAAAGCGCTAAGCCTATCAGCCATCAGCGATTTCAAATTCTTCGTCTCTCTTCCTTTTTCCACCGATATGTGAAATGCCGATGCGTTTCCCTGCGATAAAATCCCCGTTGTTAATATCACTTCTAATCGAACAGTCATCGGAAAATCGCACTTCGCAGTTACTAAATTTCTGCTTCCCTTTCCCTTTTTTCCTCGCTGATCCAATCCCTTGAGGGCTTAAATCTTCTGTCCTGCTTCACATATGACCTGCGCCCATAACCTAGCGCTAAGCCATTGGTACATCGCTCATCGGCTCATCGGTGATCCTGATTTCTTGTTCCCAGACCCTTTACCCCGCCGATGGCCAATCCTTCGAAATTGATCTTTGCCGTCCATCTCACAGACCGAAGACCTGCATTGATTCCCCTCTTGTTCACCCACAGGCACTATCGACACTCAAACTAACCTTTTGGGTGCCCCTGCAGTTGACTCGTTGAACACAGTAGATCTTGAGTCAACGGTCCAGATTTACTGCGGAGGCACCGAGCCTACAAATTCGTCCGTACCTCAAGTGCCCTCGCAATACACATTTTTCATTCATTTTCCCTTATAACCCCACTGGTCCCACTCGACCATGCTAGAGCCTTTCCACCATGTTTCCTTCGAATCTCCACCGTTGATCTATCTTCTCCCCAGATACAACGGCCCAAAAGCGCTTCCACTCCCTCCCACTTCCACCTTTTTTTCCCTTTATATATTCTCCCATACATGGATTATATCCCTTTAACACTATAAACCCATGACGCTCATCGTTTACCCAACCTCAAGGCTTCCCGCTACATGAAAAATTGGCTTACGTCACCCCGGCCCCACCTCATTTTTTTTTCCATGCATCTTGTCTCCCCTCGCGCTCATCTACAACCATAGATCTTCAACCCAAAGATCTAACGTCCCCAAATCCATTTCACGCTCATTTCATAAATAAAATTGATCGAACTATTTGCACGTGAAATGGTTGGTTATCAAGAGCATACGTTTCAACCATTAGCGTGTATCACGTTCATTTAGCCCAATACCATTTACCACCTTCACCCCACGCGAAAACTGCTGCCGGTTTTCCAATATCGCCTTTCCAAATCTTTGCGCCATAATTAGATTTGAACCCTGGTTCATCTCCACCATGGTTAAACCCTTCACGCTGCATTCATCTTGCCTCCTCACTACTCCATAACCTTCGCCAAAGCCCTCTGTTACAGTTAAACCCAAGAAATGCAGGATTTCATAACTAGTTTTTCGTCGCGTACAGGTTTTAATGGTGGATTAATACACAGGTCTCCCACAGCCAAGGAAATAGTGGCAAAGGGGCCAAGGGGTCGAATTTCAAAGCTTAATCAAATGTTTAATGGACATGATTAGACAACAAACCCTCTAGTGTAGCCACCTATACACAAAGGGAAACAAAGAAGATCCGTGGAAGTTGAAGGTTAAAGCATAAATCCGAAGATCAAAGGCTTAACCAACAAGTTAAGGATAAAGACAAAAACACAATGTAAAGCTAAATATTAGTGTTAAAAGAGATAAAGTCAAAGAAAAATCAGCAAGAAATGACTTCAGAATGCCAGATCATCGGAGTATTTATTTCTCCAAAGGACCAAAAGGACACCTATAGTCCACCTTTCCTCTCAAAGACACCGTGACATCCATCCCGATGGCAGAAACTCTTTAAAACCGTCAGAACAGTTATTGCATAGTCATGGGGCTACAAAACCCAAAAAATGACAGTTTACTTTTCATATAGGTCAAACATAGTACTTCAGCCAAGATATCTTCAAAGAAACACTTTGGAGTTATTACCATGCCTACCAGATATACATAAAAACAGGAAAAACTACCAAAATGGTACAATCAGTTAATGCAACGGTCATTAAGCAAAATGGGCATTCGAATACTTCTCCCACTCTATCTTAATTAATATTTACTACCATTTCTGCAACACTCTTCCTCTTTGCACCTATAAGTATTCAAAGAAAATTCATTGTAATGGTTGGAAAATTGTTAATTGTCTAAACTGTTATTGTGTAAGAGTTTCTGAGTAGTTGTAATATAGTAGGCTGGGAAGAAAAGCATTGGACTGTAAAAAGCTATTGGACGCAAAGTATGTAACTAGTTTTTCACATCAATAGACAAGAAGATTCAATGGATCCTGATCTAAATCATTGGTGATGTTATTCTCACTGTAATTGTCATTTTCCTTATGTTTCCATATTGACTATTTTCTCTGATAAATAACAACAAATATAGAGTCGGATTTACTGCAAAGTAGCCTATCTCTCACTGATAAGCTTTATCTCTATGTTTTCTGATAAATGTGTGTTTGGGAATGATTTCAATAGAGTATAACCAGTCAAGGAGTGTTGGTGAGCCCATGTCTTGTTGAGTAGAACTTGAGATGTTGTTTCTGAATGATATTTTCACTGCATGCTAAGTAGAGTCCTAATCAAGGAAGTTTATGGCTAGCCCTGTCCCTTGTTTAGTCTTAAAAGTTGTTTTGAAGATTTCCCTTAAGAGTGTGCCAAAAGAAGGCTAGGTTAAAAGCCCTTACCTGATCTTAGATTACTTTTTGTGTTTATCTCAAATGTTTTATTCTTAAGAATATGTCAAAGCAGGATAGGTTAATTGTCCTTACCTGATCTTAGGTTGCCCTTTGTTTTCTTACATGTTTGTTCCTTTCTCATCATTTCTAAATGTTTCATACCACCAACTCAACTTAAAATATATTTTGATATAGATGAATTTCCCTTTGAAAACCCTTGAGTAGTTGCTGTGCAAGTGCTATAGGGTAAAATACTTGGGTTGTTGGTTATCGAATATCCCTCTCAGGGCTTTTCGGTGCCCGAGGTAGACAGTAAGATTAGCTGTATAGTTCAAAAAGATGGCACATATATATTCATATTAACTCAAAACAACTTGATAGAATAAGATGGAAGATTACCTCTTTAATGATCTTGGATTCTTTTGGAGAGCACTGAATCTCGACTTTGCAATCAGTGAAAGCACCCGTGTAATCTCTACCATAACATACATTTCCTATCAATTAAATCAATATATGATAAACATTTAAACAATGCACATCTAAGCCATTCATCTCATGCTATATAAGTTATTAAATAATAATGACAATATCAATGCTTATAATGGAAAAAATAGATATAGTTCTATTGATTTATAAAAAGGAGGATTACAGCCGTCGCCCGTCGGTTGTACCAAGCCCTCCTCAGCCTTCCAATATCTCTATCTCTCAAAGTGGTGATGTCTTGGCCAACAAGTTCTCAATGAACCTCTTTGACCTTTGACCTTCACACTACAACAATGATCTCTACTTCACAAGTATTCAAAAACTTTGACAATCCTTCGACCATGAACCAAGACCCTTCAACTCCATTTTATAGGAGATGGAGAGAGCAATCATTGCCCTTCTCTTTCCACCAGTTCTGAATAGAAAAAAACAATATGTTTCCTCAACTTCCATTCTTTTTACTTCTTTGAGAGTTCATTTGTTTATGGCAAGGCCAATAAGAGATTAGTTCTTTGCAGTTTCCTTTTTGTACTGACTCTCTTGTGAGAAAAAGCTAGAAATTCAAATCATTCTCCGTGGGTTTTACCCATTTTAAACTCAAAATACAGGTAACTCTACCCTCTAGTGTAAACAGAGCATTTCCCTAGCCACTAACGCGGCCTATTCACTGATCAAGTGTGTTATAACACTCTTGTGTTGTTATAGTGAGGCGTTACCTTGGCAGAAATAGGTTTAGTTTAGGTCTTTGTATTCCTTCCATATTTATCTTCTCCTCTGAGCTGATGAGGAGGAATTTTGACCTGTAGCATATGCCCCCTAAAGTGTGAGGTCAGAGACGAAGATGATGGCCGAAATAATTTATAATGTGTGTAGTAGAGATAAAGATATTGAAAGAATGAGGAAAACCTGAAACAACAACATATGTCAGAAAATATAGTATCTGCCTTGAGTCGGGCATTCCCATGCTCAGTAGCTTAAAAAACATGATTTCTCTAGAATAGAGATACGAAGAATCTGTCCACCGATAAGCACAATGTGGAAGTGTCTGTAATAACAGGATCAGGCTGAAGAAGCTGTCCCCATAAACAATATCGCAACTTGGGGAAGGGAACACAACTTTAATGATGTAACCTTTGCCCCAAGGTCTTGAATGCTGATTCACTTAAAATGCATATTTCTCAACATGTGAATGAAGGAGTTGTTGTCGAACATGTGAGAAATCATTTGATTACCAGCCAATAATGAAAACTATTAATAGATGCGAAGGTGGCCACTGATAACAATGATGGTGCCTAAGATGCACAGTACAATCTAGCGAGTGTGAATAAAATGAGTTGAAGTTGAACACTCGTAGAATCATTCGACCAGGAGCCAATGATGAAGGCTCCTGATCAAACACAAGACTAACTACCACTGATGTCTGCAAGTATCTGGGTACTGATGGGTTTCTGGATCATCTTCCTAGATAAGATGTTGAAGTCGATAGGAAGAGATCTGTTGAAAGGTAGGCACTGAGGCGTCCTACATTAGTCAACAAGAAACGGAAACCAATTGATTTTTTTTATGATTGAGATAATGACGAGTAAATGGGGATGAAAAACGACAAATAATTTCTGGCATAATGAGCGGTTTGGTTGATAAGAGGAGAAGTAGATAGCAAGATCTGCTTGAACAATAGAAGGCACTGTAACAGGGTACTAGGCAGCTGAGACTTGATGAACACCAAAGAGTGTGTTAGGATTTTACCGGTGTAGGGACACTGGGATATGAAGGCTAATACTCATAGATGGTAGGGTTCGGCTAACTGCGA
The DNA here is from genome assembly GCA_034641835.2 of Pinus albicaulis. Classification (NCBI taxonomy): domain Eukaryota; kingdom Viridiplantae; phylum Streptophyta; class Pinopsida; order Pinales; family Pinaceae; genus Pinus; species Pinus albicaulis. Next base: position 1,260,280,423 of record CM076574.1, on the reverse strand, counting down.
AAGAGTTTTCTCGGAAGTGCCATGTTCAAGATTTTTGCTGCCAAATTGAACTTTCTAAAATGTAATAGAGGTAGTATCCATTTTGTCCAAATTTTTCTTCGTATGATTAAGTTTAACGAGTCCATACGAGTAAACTCAGTGAATTTTTCATATTTAGAGAGTCTGAAAAATATCATAATAGACAACTCCGTGCCCCGTTTGATTAGGTTTAACGAGTCTAGACAAGTAAACTCAGTGAATTTTTCATGTTTAGAGAGTCTGAAAAATGTCTTAAAAGACAACTCCATTGGGGTTCCTTTGTCATGTCTTGATAACCGGGCACGACAAAGGGAGAATAGTAAGCCTTAAACAATTCATTTTCTATGAGTGTAGTCCATCGAAGCTGGAAAAGTGAGAAATCTATGTTCGATGGACGTCTACCTCATTTTGTTATGAGTACGAGGAGACAGAGTAAACTCAGTACTCTTCGTGAAATTTTAATGAGTCCAACAAAGAAAAACTCGGTGCCCTCCGTGAAATTTTAACGAGTCATGCGGAGAAAACTTGGTTACCTCCGTGAAATTTTAACGAGTCACGCGGAGAAAACTCGGTCACTTTTTCGGTTTAAAGAGCTTTGGAAAAGAGGAAAAGAATGGCTCCTTACTCTCTGTCGTGGTAGTTTAGCGAGCCCGACAAAGTCAACTTGGGGTTTTTTTAGTTTTATGAGCGAGAAAAAGGTCCCTAAAAAGAAAGCTTAGTGCTTCTTCATATTAGTTTTAACGAGTCTAAAGAAGAGAACTCCAGGTTTTTCAGATTAATGAGCAAGAAAAAGACCATAAAAATAACGCTTGATATCAACTTCGTATAAGTTTAACGAGTTCGAAGAAAGGAACTCGAGGTTTTTTGTATTAACGAGCAAGAAAAATACCATAAAAATAATTCTCAATCAAACATGTGTATGTCTGCATATGAATCTTGATCACTCATCAGAACATCAGTAACAAATCTCAATAGTTGTGACACATATGCAGCAAGAATTCACGAATTTTTCCGACTATCTTAAGAGAGTCATGCCCCAGAATTGGCTATAAGAAGGTCAGAAGACCTTCATTTTCACTGTTTTGAGTGCCGTGAAGGAGCTCTGGGCTGGAAAGGGGTGAAATCTTTAGCTGATGATTGCGGTCCATCCGGGCAACGATTTTCCTTCCCACGGGATCCAGGTAAGAGCTAGAACCTCCTGCTATTTGTGAGGCCCTAAAAAATGTTTGCGGCTAACACAGGCCAGTAGTGTTAGAGCCGTGTTAAGAGCACTTCCCGTGAAGGGATGTCGTGTTAGCACACTCTTTTTTACACTATGGCCAGCGTTAGGTGCACCGCGTTTTTTAGCAACTCATTTCCCATCGTTTTGAACTGGTCTAGGCAATTTTTAATCGGTTAAAAATGTTGCATTTACAAGTATTCAGCTGTTAATCATGAGTATTTGGCGAGAGAGAGAACATGAACGGGAAGAATGAGATATGATTACGGATGCTGCAAGTTTGATGGCTCTCCTCAGATGCGGTTTTCTAAAATATGCCCGTTTAGAATTGATGAGGGGTGAAGAGGACCTCCTGAGGTGGCTAATCCAGTAATGGGACGAGCGACACCATGTCTTTCAGATTGGGGGTAATGAGCTCTCAATCGAGAAGGATGATGTGTAATTTTTGGCCAGCCTATCATGTCGTGGACCGAGGCCCAACTTGACGGGGTCCAGAGCTGACCCGCGTTCCACTGTTGATCTTATTCTCAAGGATTGCATATGTGACACACAGGCTGTGAGCAACCAGGTACCGATCGCACGGGTGACTTTGAGACCAATGAGGTCTATATTATGGATGATTGTTCACTTGGCAGGTGCCAAGAGTCAGCATGTGGCCACCAAGGCCTAGATGCTACTAGCCTTGGACTGTATGCAGCCTCAGGTGTTTGACTGGTGTGACGGAGTTGTCCGTCGGGTCTGAGCAGAGATTACCGCATGTAAGACCTGTACCCAGAGAGAGTTTGGGTACGATACACTGATTGTATCTTTCTTACTGGAGCGGGTACCATTGATGAGGCCCAGGATCGTTACAACACCATTGGGCCCACGCGAGCCGAGGCAGGCTCGGTGGGTAGCTTTGCTTCCGCGGAGTGGAGAGGGTCTCGTCTGCCACTATTTTGATGATGGATTTTTTGATTGGCTGAATTCCCAGATTATTATGATTGAGGATTATCCCTATGCAGGGATGAACTTCACAGGCGATCTGGAGTTAGTGCTGCCCCCTGGCACCTAGTGGGGACTCGATGGTAAGAAGGAAATGATCAGTGTATTTCAAGGAAGTACTTTGTTTTTGTCTTTTGAATGTTTATGCAATTTTTTTTTGTTGAAAAATAGGGTGAAAATTATGTTTTGACATGAAGCGTTGTTTGCTTGACATATATGTGGCACCTGTCCATCTAGTTGGGGCCCCTCGCTATGCACAGTGAGGACTGCAGCTACCCGAGGCTGGCGTACCAGCGGAGGATGTGGAAGCCACCGAGGATGATTATGCCCAGGTTTTACATGAAATCTCTAGAAACCTGGAGGGTTTGAGTATGGGTATACCACCCCTTTCTATGCGGGAGGTTCCAGTTCGTTTGTAGCGGCATACCATAGGTGTGCCAGAGAGATACCTGGTGCCTTTGAGGAGGATAGCCAGAGCAGTTGTATGTTACCATGATCATCAAGCCTAGCTGGTGGAGCAGCTGTATTAGTGTTAGAGCGTGGCTTAGTATAGCCAAATTTTTGTAAAACACCCAAGTTTTGGAAGATTTTTTGATGTAACTATTGTACTAGACATGACATATATATATATATATATATATATATATATATATATATATATACATAATTTTTGGTGATTTTGTGTTTTGTGATTTTTTATGTATTTTTCAATGGGATGAAAATATATATGCTCATGTATAAGTCTTTTATAAAAAATGTGAAAAATGCCAATATAGCACATAGTTTGCCAAATATTCGGTGTTGAAAATGCAACAAGATGATGGAGCTTAGTGAAATGAAGTCGCCTTCACTAAGTGGGCCCGCAGGCTATTTTTGGCGCAAAGTCTATTTTTTAGACTATGTCTATTTTTAGACATATGGAGCATGGTCTAGGAGTTGCAGTATGCTATTCTTGGATGATTGGTCGAGTTGGTAAAAATAGATGGACCTGTATTTTTAGACATACAGGTCGAAGTCTATTTTTAGACTGCCTGTCTAAAAATAGGTCAGTCAAATATTATTTACCCTTAATAATATTTGGACTATAAACTTCAGTTTATCCTCTTGCAGCACTTCAGTTGGAGCTATGGATGTGGCCCATGCATCTGAAAAAGGAATTACGCTATTCCTAGGGGTTTGGTGAGCTCATGCATGGTTGACTTCAGTTAGAACTCAAGTGGCGGAGTTTGGTGGAGTTGATGAGACAGTTGGTGGAGTTGTGTTCGGGTTAACTTAGTTGAACTAGTTGTGTTTAGTTTAACTGGCTAATACACTAGAGATGAGTGGGGTGAATTAAATATTATTTAATTCACTAAACATTAACTCATTATTCAACTAAAGAACACATCAGTTGACTGCAGTGCATGAACAGTTCAGTGAAGACCAGTGGAAGAGGTAGATGAAAGGGTGAGTTTGCTATTAGTTGCGACATTAGTTGTGCATGAGATTTGCACAAGCATTGGAGGAGATTTCCAATGAGGATTATGCAGTTGAAGCCAAGGATATTAAAACTTGGATCTCTCATTACACCAACTTGGATTGTGCAATAGAGGCAGGCAAATAGTGGATGAGTTTTGAACCCGTGACTTGTTCAAAACTGAGCTAGTTTGTGTGTAACTTCTGGAGATAGTACTGAGTACTTGTGAGGAGTATTGTGCTATGTATTGTTACATGTTCTCTTCCATTATAATATACAAAATAGCTGGGGGTTTTCAGCTATAATCTTTCCCCATTACATATTGTGTTTATGTGCGCATGCGACTGTTTCTATTTCCGCATATTGATGATCAATTGTAGAAGAGGTTATGTGTTATGCATGAATTCGAATTAGTGTGTGACTAGGATAATCTCAGTGGATAAATCTTCATTATTCAACAAATTTCTACAGTCGGCTAATGCATTAAATTCTCTAGGAACGTGCTCAAATGTGATAATTTGAAATTGATATTCTAAAAGTCGCACCCTTAAAAAAAACGTAACAAGACTAGATGACGGACACGGTAATGATTGTTTAACTGCATAATGACAAGTTGGGAATCTAACCTGACCACTAAATTGGAGATGTCACGAGACGCCTCCTCCATGAGGATTTGGATTACTGACATGTACTCGGCAACGTTATTGGTGGCACTACCTAGGAAAATTCCCCCAGAACCAAGAAGTTACTACTCAGGAGTATAGAGAACCCAAGCAGCTGAAGCAATGTGTCTAGTGTGATGACTAGCACCGTCCGCATATCCGATGTATGATAAAGAGGATGACGAAATCTGTGTGAAAGAAAAATATTATACATGAGAAAAACACCTCAAAAACCAAAAAATATCCAGAAACATCAAAACAATAGGCAAAACTTATATACATAAAATTACAAAGCATATGCCTAGTGCGAAACTAGGCAAAATGCTTCTTTAGATAGAGCCTGTTGCGGGGCTCCGCGAGTGGATTTCCATTACAGTCCTGAAGTTCGTAAGCCCCCTTTGAAAGGACTTTAGTGACGATGTAAGGACCAAGCCATAATGGTTGGAGTGTTCCTACCCCCAAGAGGTCATGTTTCTGATCATAGAGTAGAACAAGATCGCCCTCCTGGAAAGAACGAGGCTTTACAGATTTGTCGTATTGAGCTTTGAATCGGCATTGGTGAGCTTTGAGTGCTAGTGTAGCATCTCGACGAGTTTTGTCCAAATGATCGAGTGAGAGAAAGCGCTCTTTTGTGGCGGTGGTGTCGGGCAGGAGTTCAACGGCGAGTTTGAGTGATGGAATTTCGCACTCGATTGGAAGTAATACCTCCAAGCCGAATGCAAGTTGGAATGGTGTGAAGCCTGTGGCAGTTTTGACTGACGTTCGGTATGCCCATAACGCGGAATACAACTTCCGATGCCATGTGGTTTTATGATTTCCGACCAGTCGATGAATCATGGTTTTGAGGACGCCATTTATGGCTTCGACTTGACCTTAGCTTGAGGATAATAAGACAAAGATTGATCTTGACGGAAACCTAGCATGGATGTTAATTCAGTCATCATATGATTCTGGAAGTGGGATCCATGATCTGTGAAAATAGATAGGGGTACGCCGAACCGACAGATTACCTGATTGAACAGGAAGAGAGCAGTGGTTTCGCCATCGGCCCTAAAAGTGGGAATGGCATCTGCCCATTTCGTAAAATAGTCGACTGCAACCACAATGTAGTTGTGTCCATTTTCTAAAGTGGGATTGCAGGTGACAAAGTCAATTCCCCATTTAGAGAAAGGACCAATGGAGATAACTGGATGAAGGGGGGTAGGATGAGAACACATTTTCTTTGTGAAAATTTGACATGGATGGCACTTCTGGACCGCTGCAATACAGTCTTTAAACAAAGTGGGCCAATAGTAACTAGCACGTAGGCTTTTTTGGGCAGTAGCTATGGCCGGAAGATGACCACCGCATGCCCTTGTATGGCAGTCATTCAAAACATGTTTCGTCTCATCGAAAGTGAGACAACGCTAGAGAATATTATCGATGCCACGACGATATAACATATCATTCAGCACGAGGTAGTGCTTTGCATGGTGGCGGATACGACGACGGTCGTCAGACGTGAGAGTTGGGCAGAAGTGTTGGGTTTGTAGGTAGACCAAAATGTCTCCATACCATGGGTCTAAAGAATCAACCAAGTATATAGATTCATCAGGAAATTGATCATGAGCTACTTTTCCTGGGTCGATTCTGGGAAGGTCCGATAATAATTCGGCGAAGACGAGGGATTTCTTTGCTTTGGCAGCTGTGAAGACCAAATCAAATTGTTGGAGGGTTATGATCCATTTAGAATATTTTCCTCCAATAATTTGTCGAGACAGGATGTGTCGCATGGGGTTCTCCAAAGCAATAACCATAGTCTGTCACAGCAATATATAGTGTCAGAGTCGGGTGATGGCAAAAACTACTTCCAGAGAAAGTTTCTCCACATGTGAATAACGTAGTTCATGTCCGATTAGACCTTTGGACAAATATTATATCACATGTTCACTGTTGTCATTGTGAACTTGAACCAGAACCATTCCAAGTGAGGATGGTGAGGCTGCCAGGTAGAGGAGAAAGTCGCGTGAGTAGTCGGGGGCACTAAGGAGTGGGGCTGAAACAAGTGCATGTTTTAAAGCATCAAATGATCATTGAGCTTGGTCATCCCACAAGTATAGTGTTCCTTTCTTGAATAATTGCATAAATCCTTTCATCATCTCGACATAGTTAACGATCAATCGACGTAAAAAGTTTGCCTTCCCTTGCAAACATTGGAGTTGAAGGATGGATAGTGGTGCCGGCAATTCAAAAATCGCCTTAACCTTATCGGGATCAACCCTAATCCCGTGCTTGGAGACAATGAAACCTAACAGACGTCCGAACTTGACCATAAATACGCACTTATGAGGATTCAGACGTATATTGTAGAATCTACACCTAGCAAAAATTTCTTTTAGATGAGCAAGGTGATCAGGTCGTTTCTTGGAATGGGCCGAAAGGTCATCCAAGTAAGCCTGTACAATATGTCGAATGTCGTGAAAAGCGTAGTCCATAGCCCACTGAAAAGTTGTTCCAGCATTCATTAGGGGAATTTTGAGGTCTAAAATGGACCTCTTAAGGAAAATGTACAATCAAAATTCACTTTATGAGAACCAATTACATTTTATGGGATGACATCATCCTTAATGGTTGAGGTGGCATTACTTGAGTTAAAGGTACTTAATTGTCACATTCTCAATGGTGGATAAAAACTCATGGTTAACCATGGTAGTGCTTTAAGTACTTTTAAAGTCAAAGTAAAGTACTCATAATAAATGTCATTTCACACTTTTTGAATAAAAATATATTATTTTCATTTCATATTTCTTGAAAGAAACAATGCATATCCCTATACATTTATTATATTATATTATATTATATATTAATTATATGTTATTATACAATTTAAATAATATAAATTTTAATTAATAGAATATAATATAATTAAGAATTTATAAATTTATATTTGTATTTTATTTAAAATTATTTAAGTACAAACGACAAATGCATTAGTTGTTCAATGATAATGACTTTTCTTGAAAAATTCATTCTTATTTATAGTCACATCAATACAATTTTTTTATTAATTTTATTTTGGTACAACTTTTGAATTGAATTTAACTATGGCTACATGGATTGTGGTGCAAAAAGTGAATTGCAAATTCATAAATATTATTTTATTGGTTTATCTATTATTTTATTATTTCCTTAGGAGGCCCATTTTAGACCTCAAAATTCCCCTAATGCTTCAGAACGAATGGGAGTTTACAATACGCAAATGTGCCCCAAGGACAGATGAAGGCAGTTTTAAGCTGGTCATCTTTTTTAATTGCAATCTGGTTATAGCATGAGAATCCATCCATGAAGGAGAAAGATTCACATCCAGCATAATCGTCGAGAATCTGATCTATGAACGATGTAGGATAATTTTCTTTGGGACAAGCGGTGTTCAGATCGCGATAGTCAACACAAACTCAAATGGTGCCTTGTTTTTTATCGACGGGAACCAGATTGGAAAGCCATTCCGTCAAAGGAATGGGATAGATGAAACCGACGTTTAAAAGTTTTTCTACCTCCATTTTGATGGCAGCTGCTTTGCGCGGGTGAACAGGCCTGAGTCGTTGCCGAATTGGTTTGGAATTGTCATAAATATTGATTTCGTGCTCGATATAGATGGATCTATGCTGGGCATTTCGTCATAGTACCAAGTAAACACATCGCATAATTCCTTGAAAAGGGATGTGAAGCATGCAATTTCCTCAGGATTGCAATCGGATCCAATCTGAATATTTTCCACGATACCCGTTTTGATCGAGATATCAATGAGCATTGTCTTAGAAAGATTACCCATGTTCCCTTCTAAATCGATAGTTTGAACAGTCGTGTAAGCGGAGGGAACCATCTCAGTTGGGTCAAAGGATGGGATTTCATTTTTTATCATGTCTGAGTCAATCATCTAAGCGCGATGGTGAAAATCTCCCCAAGGTCGTTCTTCTAGAGACATGATCTCTCGAATAACTTCATCTGTAGGCAAGACTTCATTGAGGAGATCCTTAGAGAGAACTGTGATGGGTGGGAGGTTTGTATCTTTGGTATAAACCATAGTAGTGGAGGGTTCAGATGTAATTTGGATGGCTTGGTAGGCCAAATTGGCTGGTGACAACGACATCTGATCTCCATAGGAATCAATGTCTGAAGGTGCCAAAAGGATCCATGGGTCGATAGAGCCATCCAAAGTGGTGGATATCATTGCAACTGTGTTTGGGATCTATGGTGGTGGGAGAGGAAAACAACCTAGTAGGGAATATGCCTTCAGAAGACCGGTATCGATACTGACATAATAGTAAGGAAAGCCTCCTATTAGGGGTACATTGCTACTTGGTAACGTGGCATAATCAGGGGTGCAGAAGGATAACTGATCCACTGTGACTATTTTCCCATCCAATGGAAATAGGATGAGTCGAAAGACCGAAGAAACAATGGCGGTGATGGCATAAGACCAACTGCGACCAAGCAACAGATTATAGTCGAGATGATGATCCACGGCTTCAACATCCATGGTTACCGTTTTCCCACCCAGAGTGATGGGAAAGCTAGCAAGGTATCCTTTTGGGAGGAACGTGTGGCCATCAAAAGCTTTGAGGGAATTCGACGGCGGTGTTAATATAGGAGAACCTAAATTGAGCTAGCAAGCTTGTGACATAACGCAGGTCGAAGCACCTTCATCTATGACAGTGCGATGGATTGGTCTCCCTTTTGACACAACCTGCACCTGGAATGAGAGTTGGTGTGAGAGGCGAGGTTTATATTTTTCCATTTCAAAGATAGCTAGCATGGAATCCTGGGGGTCTATTCCACCAATGGCCGAAAGCAAGGCTTTCCTTTGTGCTGGACAAGTTTGCAATACTTCGAGAGCAGACATAGCTGATGGTGCTTGTGCCAAATCTTCTACAATGTTGTAGTTTTGGGCTGCACGTGTAGAGGTGTTATGAGTTGTGCGTCGAAGTGTCCCTTTGGGGGGATGAATCACGGGGTCAACCGTAGGCCGTTCGATATGAAAATCGTTGGGCGGCAGTGGATTTGAACTAGTACCAGGTTCTTGAGCATCTATGGTAGGATTTTCATAAATCTTGGCTCGTGTTTGAAGTTCAACACTCTCAATGTCATAAATGGCGGATGGTCCTTCACCGGAAGGATGCGAACCACCATTGCCCCGTTGCTGGGGTTGTGGCGGGTTGTCAACCATGTGCTTATGTTGCTTTTGTTGATTAGGGAAAGGATTATGAAGAACGACATGTGTTTGCCCAGAATCCTTGTTTGCGATAAATTCGGTGCATTCCTGCAGCCGAGGACATTTGTATGTCAAGTGGTCCTCCGCAAAGATCTTGCAAGGTAAATTCATGGGTTTATCCTTCCCTTTTTCATTTTTGGTAGTGTTTTTCTGATTAGGATTATTCTGATTGTCCGATTGCTCTTCCGAAGAAGATGTCTTTTTCTTGTTCTTCTTATTTTTCCCACTAGGTTTTTGTGAAGTTTGCATAGAATTTACCTCAGCGGGAGGAAGAGTAGTCGTTTGGTGAGGGGTGCTGGCAGCCGAGGACGGCTGGGAGGCTTGCTCCCAAGATTGTTTTGTGGCTACACTAGAGATTGTGCCAACGAGACCGTTGGCATGAGCTCCGGTTTTCTGAGTAGCTAGAGGATTTGGGTTACCAGGGGCATTGGGGAGAAAATCATATAGCGTGCTAGATTGTGAATAGATTAAATCCAAATGTTGGGCACGACGAATGCATTGATCTTCTATAACCACATCGGAAAGGCCAATGTCTTTAGAGATGTGGGGTAAGAGAGACTTACAAAACCAATTAGCTAAGAGATGATCCGGGATTGAAACTTTGACTAACCTCCTCCTACGTCTCCATTCATGGATGTGATCGGAGATGTGGGTGGCGGTGTCTTGGCACAACGAGGTTAACAGTTCTGTTCTAGTTTCAAATTTGATTGGTAATTGGAAGTCCTTCATAAAATTCGTCGCTAAAGCGCCAAAAGTGTTGATGGCGGCACGTGGAAATTCAATATACCACTTGGCGGCATTGCCTGTAAGGGTGCGGGGAAATAGTCGAAGCCAGACACTATCATCCACCATGGAATTAGATATAGACCATAGATGAAAGGTAGTGATGTGTGCGGCTGGGTCATCCCCTTGTTTCCCATTGAACTTTGGGATGTTAGAAGGAATCTTGTGCGGTACTGGAGGTCAAAGCAGGTTGTGATTGATGGGATCATTAGTCAGTTTATGGATGTTGGGGATGTCCAGAGCTGCCAAAAATGGAAATTGTGGAATTTCCCCCGAATCTAACCAAGGGAGTATGGGCTGAATATTTATACCATAGGGTCTCCCCATCAATGTGTTACTAGGAGGATAAGTAGGACTTGATAAAAATTTCCTATAGGTGGAGGGGTAGGGACATATGCTTCCTGTCCATAGGGCATATTGTATTGCGGGGAAAACAGTTGGTTGCCCCCAGTATAAAAGTGCCCTCCCATTCCAGATGGAGGTTGGGGTGGGTTAGTCCATACGGATGCAATAGAGTTTCCCGGAGGCATGTTACTACTTGCATAGTTTGGCAATGACATAGACCCTACACCTATATTTTAACCACTTAAGGGAATAGTATTAACAATAAGTTGTCCTGTTTGTCCTAAGGATTGTAGGGGAAGTGAAATGTTCCCTGCTACCTGTGCGCTGGTGACACTGCCCTTTGGTATAGTGGCCAAGGGGTTTGAACTTAGCAAAGGGTTCCAACCGAAAGGGTTGCTAAAAGGAACCGAAGTAGTCACACTCGTGGGAGGAGCAACCGTGGGTCCCAACGTGGTCACGGTAGGAGTAGATCTCGAAGGACTTGGCAAGCTACTAAAAGTTGTGATGACCGTAGGGTTGGGATTAGGTATATGTTGACTACTAGGGTTACCAAGTGATGGAATAGAACTGAAAATCGACGGGGAGGATGCTGGTGAACCTGGGATGGTTTCCATTGGCATCGATCCTGTGGATGCCGGTTGTGAAATGGATGTTTGTGTGGCCGAAGACATGTCTTGGCGTGGTGGAATTTGAACTATCACAGGCCCCAACGGATCAGTGAGTGGAGGATTGTAATGAGGTACAACCCCTTCCGTGAAAGGGTCCTCCGAAAATTTCTTATGATATGAGGCTATGTGAAAATCAGTGTTTGTCAATGGAGACTGCTCTTCCGTATAAGGCATGGGTTCACCAAGGTTCAGTTGTTCCTCAAGAGGCAAAGGAGGTAGACCTTGCTGTCATCAAGACAGACAGCGTGGGTCAGATGACGCCATGGTGACCTATTTATTTTTAACAAATTTTAATAAATTGTGATGTATTATAAAGTCTCAATGACAGTAACCGCACACCTAAAAAAGAAAAAATAAAAAAGGACTCTCTAAAATCAATTAGAAAGAAGCCAGAATAGGATGCCCTGTCTGAGTACTACCATTTTCTGGTGATGAAATCCAGTATCACAATAGTATACAGAGAGGGTTGGTCGAAAGTACAGTTACGGTCACTCTAGAGCTTCGCCGGAACCTCAGACGATAGGTGTAAGCACTCTCGTGAAGACAAGTACCATCCTAAAGACCAAAGACAGAGTGGGTTCGTCTGTTTCAGGTACCAGGACAACCCGTCCTAGTCACCTTGTGTAAGTCCCTAAAAAGTATGGCCACTAAAGATACCTCAAATCACAGAAATCATCAGGGGGGTCCATGGTCAAGGACAATATGCTATATGGGCAGAATACCTAGATCCCCGATCTAGTTTCGACATCCCTGAAGGGAACCCCAATATATAACACACCCACCAGATGCAGTCGAAGGCGGGCTACCTTCTTGTGCACCCAAGTGTTGTCTCGTGCTGAGCTCCGGTAAAGGAACGGTCCTGATAATATGAGTGCAGTAGGATTTCACTCGTTAATTACTCTAGTTTCAAGTTTTGAGATCTTGGGTGATTTTCTCACATTTCCTAACCCAAGATCCTAGCCTGAACTACTGTTGGTGTGAGCTCAAAAAGAGTAATGTGATTTATTTTATTATCGCTTGATTCTTAGTGTACTTGATTATTATTCTTGCGGAGGGGGAGTGGACGTATGAAATGTAATGAGACTCTGACTCAAGAAACCATGCAAAAATATTCTCTAAATATTCAATTCGATGAAGAGTATTTCTACAAGGAGAGGTTTCTTATCAACATCCATGCACTAACATTCAAATAGCACAGTTCAACTATAAAGATTCAGACTTCTATCTACCTCTTCTTAACAGTCTATGAATTGAAATTTTCAGAATTAACTCAGCTAGATGCAGAAAAACTAAAAAAAAAATTTCTTCTCTAAAAAGTAAATGCTTTTGACACTAACTTTTAAAACAAAAGCAAACAAATAGAAATGCCAGCTTAGTAAACAAGCACAGGTATTCAGTCAAGGAGAGATACTGATGGCCAAAAAACTCTGCAACCAAAACACAATCATAGGGGTGAACAACAAATTTTGGCTGAGTAATGCACTATCTCTGAGTAAAGACAACGTTAATCCAGAGACTAACGCACTGTATTTAAGCAGAGCCAGCGTTATAAATGCATTAGAAAACCAACAGAGGTAGCGTTAGCCAGGGTAAAGTTCTTCAGATGGTCAAACAAAAACAGGATTGAACTCTATGAGCTTTTGAAATGTCTACTGGGCATAAATACTGGTCAGAAGGGTCTGTGAACAGAGGAAAGAAGAAAGGAGGAAAGAAATAGTCTGAAAACTATGGTAAAACTCCCCAGCGGTGTCGCAAATTCTGCTATAGGGTAAAAAGCTTGGGTTGTTGGTTATTGAATATCCCTCTCAGGGCTTTCTGGGGCCTGAGGCAGACAGTAAGATTAGATGTATAGTTCACAAAGATGGCACATATATATTCATATTAACTCAAAACAACTTGATAGAATAAGATGGAAGATTACCTCTTTAATGATCTTGGATTCTTTTGGAGAGCACTGAACAGCGAAGCAGGGATCATTCTTCACCAGCTCCAAATATCGACTCTGCAATCAATCAAAGCACCCATGTAATCTCTACCATAAAATACCTTTCCTATAAATTAAATCAATATATGATAAAAAATTTAAACAATGCACGTCTAAGCCATTCATCTCATGCTATATAAGTGATTAAATAATAATGACAATATCAACGCATAGAATGGATAAAATAGATACAGTTCTATTGATTTATAAAAAGGAGAGGATTACAATTGTCGGTTGTACCAAGCCCTCCTCAGCCTTCCAGTCTCTCTATCTCTCAAAGTGGTGATGTATTGACCAACAAGTTCTCAATGAACCTCTTTGACCTTTTACCTTCACACTACAACAATGATCTCTACTTCACAAGTATTCAAAAACTTTGACAATCCTTCGACCATGAACCAAGACTCTTCAACTCCATTTTATAGGAGATGGAGAGAGCAATCATTGCCCTTCTCTTTCCACCAGTTCTGAATAGAAAAAACCAATATGTTTCCTCAACTTCCATGCTTTTGCCTTCTTTGAGAGTTCAGTTGTTTATGGCAAGGCCCAATAAGAGATTATTGCTTTGCAGTTTCCTTTTTGTACTGATTCTCTTGTGAGAAAAAGCTGGAAATTCAAATCATTCTCCACAGGTTTTTCCTGTTCCAAACTCAAAATACGGGTAACGCTTCCCTCTAGTGTAAAAAGAGCGTTGCCCTAGCCACTAAAACGTGGCCTATTCACTGATCAGGTGCGTTATAATGCTCTTGTGTTGTTATAGTGAGGCGTTACCTTGGCAGAAATAGGTTTAGTTTAGGTCTTTGTATTCCTTCCATATTTATCTTCTCCTCTGAGATGATGAGGAGGTATTTTGAACTGTAAAAACAAGTAAACTCTTTTATGACTCCATAGCCCAATGGTTTAGCACTGTTTTTTTGACCTATCTTCCCATGCTGAAACATCCTTCCACTTATTTTCTTCTTCACTTCACATGACCTTCTCATTTAATGATTCTCAAACAAAAAAAAAACAAATCCCTTGTGCTCCATAACTAGCCTAATATCATATCCTAAGACTTAAATACATATCCTTTGAAAACACATATAGAGAGATCCCTCTATGAATCCAGGAGGGCTAGATCCTAGGATTCCAAAGTGGTTCTGATGTTGCCTTGTCATTTGGTATGCCAATTTTCCAAATCACAGTACCCCAACAGAGTCCTTAGGTCAACTGAAAAATGTGGAGTCGCCAGGTGGATGATTTCAACCTTCTTGTGTTTGGATTTTTGTCCACCATCAACAACTAGATACCAATATTGGAACATACTTGAATCATACAATTTTAACTGGGTTCCTAAGTTCTGATGAAATATTGAGCTCTTTCAACAACTTGTCCCCAGTATGGTCGCCAATATGTTATCACTCTGAAATTTCCAAAGGTTGTTCTAAGCATTAAAAAATAAACATCAGAGGTAACTACAACCACTTTTGGAGATTAGGATATAGCCTTCCTAAACTCAGAGAGGGCTCTCTCTTAATGATTTAACTTTGTTGATTTAATAGATTTTAGACTAGTTATGTATGCTTAATTTGGATTGGTTTTGATTTGTTGGTCGAATTAATGATTTATATGAATAGGTTCTTTTCCATTTTCCATTGGGATATGGAGTCAATATTATTTGAAAACAGAACAAAATCAAATTATAAAGAAAGTGTTACAGGGTAGGATAGGTGAGAAAAATCAGATCTCAAGGCTGAATGGTGAAGTAATTTTTCAATCGGGACCAAGGAGAAATTAATAATTCCTTAAACTAGATAATGAAGAAGGATGAAGAAGTCAATCAAGATCAAAGGGAAATTAAGAATTATCTAAAATAGATATCAAAAGAAAACATAGAAATGTACAACAATTCAAAGCAGAGTGTAAAGTTTAAGCAAATTCTACAATAAAACTCCTATTATAACATTCAAATTTAGAACACATATAAGTTTATGGAATACTTAGAAAGAGAACATGAACAATTGAAATGTATAATTCACTGAGATAGCTCAATACATGAATCTTGTAAATAATTTTATTTATAACTTGTCTTGTCTGTCAACTGGAAATGGTACAATAAACCTCATGTAATAGATCAGTCAACTACGGAAATATTCATAAATCCACACCTGATACTTCGAATGATGAAGAATTTATACAAAACTTTACAAAAATATCCTGTCAACTGACTAGGATTTATTTAAGGAAAATAAAATATCTTTATGCAAAAAGATAGAGACAACTTTCAACTGACTGATATCTGTCCCTGTTTTCTTTGATTGCTTTTACTTGCTTGTTTCTTTCATCTGTCTGATATTTAACTTGTATGTTCTTTCAACTGTTATAGTAATTCACACCATTGCTCCCATGTTTCTTCATCTGGGATTTTGATTTTCATCATCTTTTGGTAAATATCATCTCCCTTTGAATATTTGGCAAATGTAGGCTTATTTACAAAAAGGTGATTTACCTCATGCTGGAGGTAAAGAAAAATTTCTAAAGTTTGAAGGAGAATTTTTCCTATGGGAATGCCCTTCGTTGAGGAACTGTTGGAAGTTTATTTGGCTACTTCCCACATCTTCTTATCATAATATTCATGTCTCATGAGTTTATCATTGATTACTAGAGGAGTAGGCAGACCCTTCTGTCTTAATACATCAAACTTGTTCATAAACATGTTCACTGCGAGTTCCATTGTTTGACATTTTTCCTCAAGCTGTATCATCAAATTTCTTTTGGAAATCACTTTCTTCACCTCTAAGATAGTCTCTGTTCTGTCAGCTATCCCAAGTTCTTCTAATTCATACTTGTTTTTGGAATTAAGAAATTTGATTATTTCAGAGGCTTCCTCTGGTTTCTTTCCAATATTGGCTTTGAATTTCTGAATTGCATCACCAGCTTCCTTCACCAAGTCATTTTGCTCAAATATGATCTGTATAGAAGGCCAAATATCATTAATTGAGTTAATGATATTGGCCCACAATTGTTGTTTTTATTGGGCTAAAGGTTCTTTTAGTGAAAACTATTTTTCTAGCTTGTGGATTCTGCAATAAATCTATTTGTTTTCTATACTTCTGCTTGATGCATTACCTTTGCCAATTTCTTTCCATATTCTAAGTTCTTTACTTGTATCTTGAGCTTGTTAATCTTTGTAGTCTGAATGGACATGTCTTCCATTGCTTTGATTAATTTACTGGCCTCATCAGTGGGATGGGTTGTTGGTATTGATGATGTTGTTGCTGATGTATATGCTGGAATTGATGTTGATTGATGCCCGGGCTACCTACTCAACCCACAATTCTTTACTTCTTATGCATATAATATACATTCCCAGTTTGCCCCAAATAATTTTAAATCTGGGCACACATAAAAAATATGCGGAAGCTTCTTTTCTCCTATAACTGGTTATAAATTAAATAACCCAGAGGCTCATTATATAAGCAGAAGCTTTGATTTTCAATCAAGTCTATGGTTATGAAGCCTTATTTTTAAAACCCATCTGTTGAATTTGAAATTAATGTTCGAATAAAACAATTAAACCCAAAGTCAAATTCTTCTTTGCTCTCACCTCATGAGAGTCCAACCCAATATGCGAACTTTATAAAAACTCAATATTTTAATAGCTAGACCCCATAGTATATCAATTCACCTGATTCAAGGTTCGAACTATTGAATATTCCATTACCCACCAAAAGTTCGAAAGGGCCAACTCACAATAATTCAATCATAACTCAGACCTTGATTAGACCCCGTTTGTAAACTTTCGACCTTGGATTAACTCTCAATTGCCAACAAATGTTGCTTTGGGCCCACACATCAATGATTAATAAAAATTTATGAATGGAAAGAGCGTTGGGCCATACCTTGCATTAACCATACAAAAACTTCTCATGCGCATGCCCTTGGATCCTTCGCCTTCAAAATCGAACGGAAATCACACAGTTTTCACCACAGAGCTTTAGCACACAATATTTACATGAAATTCGTGGTTTTTGGAAACCACCTCTACCTTACGTGTCAAGCAAAGACCCTAATCGCGTTAATTTTAGTGAAACTACTTACCAGTCTTCTTGCAACGTGATACAACTCGTTTCTAGGTTCAAAACCGCTCCCTTCAAATGAGTTGGGATGCATTCAATTCAGGAATCCACCTTGATTGCCAAAAATCGAATGCCGTGGCATTGCTTGCATCCTCCGATGAAAGGCCAAATCTCGTCGATTCCCTGTATGGTGATTTGTCACAAGGATTGATATCGATTTATATAAATCAAATCCCACAAATTTTGTCACAGTTTCATGTCAACCCATTCTTATGTGAACCCTCTTCTCGGTTCTACAAACTCTTTATCACACATCTCTGCAATTGCGCCATTGCTTAATGCTTCTCAGCATTGCGGCATATTTTGCAATCAATTGACCCTTCGACCCACATTTCCTCTGCCTTGTGGATTATGAATTCCTTAATTTGCGTTCTACACACTCGATCAAGAATTCATCGAGCCTCCAATACCCTTCAACACTCTCAATTTAATGGACATCTGTTGATACGGGGTTTTCTGCATACTCATTCTTCAACATCGATTTCCACTACATAACAGAGTTTGATCATACAAACCCTCTCCATATTCAATCCTACACTAGAACTTCTATTATCAATAATTGTTATCATATGAATTCCTTAGGGAAACTATCAAACTCTATATGAATTCGATTACCATAAATTCAACCCCTATATCATATTTCCTCTTAATTTACTCCGCACATCATATATCTCAGAATGGATTATATTCATACATAGTTTACTGAAACTTAAACATCCCTCACACATAATTAAAGCAGTCAAAACACATATCTTTCAGAAACAAATTCTTCGTTCATATATATGGAATCAAATATATAGTCTTCTTGTTCTGGCTAGATTTTCAATCAATGGCCCTTTCTACCTCACTACTCTGTCCCCTCTACTTCTAAACTCTGCTTACATTCATACAAAAGGGTAACCTGAATCGATTCAGGTTCCCTAGCAACTCACCGAACTCTTCTATTTCCTAATTTTAGGCTTAATCCCAAAATAACTGAATTGATCCTAGTCTCTTCACATTCCTAACTACTCATTTTTTCATGTTCTCTGCAGTTAGAGAACGTTTACAATTCTCACTTTTTATTCAGAAATACTAATAATTACAAGAGAATTTAGAAACATTAAACCCCTATGTCTCATGAAAATACAAAGTGCTTCATTGTGCCTAATGCCCCTGCATCATACTCCCAAGGTTCAATTTGTTCATGATCTCCTGATCATGTGTTCTTAATTTCTGCCTCCGGGATCCCATACTCTGTTTTGCTGCTGTCCTGCAGCTGCATCATCCTTCAATTTCATTTCTCCAGGCCTCCATATCTTGTTCTGTAATTTTCCTCCAGTTATACTCTCACAATCTGCTTTTGGTTTTCCTTTGCTAAAACTCCTCTGCTTTCTTGCTACTGCCTGCTGCTTCTGAGACACTTTCATCATCAGTCTTATGATGTCTTCAATTTCTTTGTCCAGCCTATCTTCTAGCTGGAAATTCCTCTGCCCACTACTGCTGCTTCCAAATTTTGTAGCTGCCAATACCATGGCTATAATTATTTTTATTTCTGCAAATGCCATTCCCAATGTTGTGTCCTCCCAAACTTCCTGTCCCTCTGCAACATTTTCATTTTGCTCCTCATCTACAAATTTACTCTTAGAAAACAAATCATAATTGAAATTTCCACCTGCAATAACATGCTCATCTATTTTTCTTTGTATAGTAGTAAACATACTTAGATTCTGCAAACTAGCATCTGCTCCTAGTTCTTCCACAACTTTAGGCAAACTCATCTCAGTGTCTGAAATTTCACTCTCCTGGTTAAATGTTTCCAACAAACATTTCAGCCATCCCTTTTGAACTTGTTTCACATCCTCCATATGCTGCAATTTGAATTCAGCATCTTCTCCTTCTGTCTTGACAATCTTCAGTAATTTCCTTTCATCCCCTTGGTTGATTCTGGCAATCAAACCAAGTTCTTCAAGCTCTATATTATCATCTTCTGTCAGCATAGAATGCTGATTATTCCTTACTGTAGCAGCTTTAAAAATATTTCCTCCAGTCTGCTCTTGGCCTATCAGACAAGCCAATTCTTCTCTTTCATCAACAATGACAAATTTCTGCATATGAGACATGACTGTCTCATCTCCTTTCATCTGCCGCAATTTTTCATCTCTCAAGACAACTCCAAGTGATGGATTGTCTTCTGCCTCACCTGTACACATAAACAAATTGTCAATTTTAAAACCACAAGAACCAAAGGCCTCATTTGATGACCCAGTCACCAAACCTTCTCTCTGCAGTTCCAAGTCTGTCTCAAGACTCAGAAATTATTGATTATCTTTATTTTCAGCTGCCAGAGTTATCTCCATTGCTCCAGTCACCATATTAGAATGATGACCCTGCACTATGTTCTCAGCCAACATAGTTCTCTGTCATTCCATCCTCTGACAGATTTCATTTTTTGTTCTTCCTTCCCTGCATGATCAACACATGAATCATCAGCAGTAAAATTCCAAGGCTTCAATACCTTCTTCTCTTCTGAAAACACATCAGTATGTTGTTCAGAATTTCCTTCCAACTTTTCTGTCAGCACATCAATATGCTGCATTACATTCTTCATCTGATTGTCAGTCAGTCTCTCCTGCGTTCCATCATATGTTTCATGAGCATTATTCATGAAGATATTCCTGCCTTGCTTCTTCAGCCATTCATCCCGTGCATGGGTCCTTTGTCTCTCCAATTCTCTTCTTTGAAAATCCAACCTCCTATACAATTCAACAACTTCAATTGGAGTAGACTTTGGGAACCTTACACAACCTCTGATGCCTCTGCTTGTTCTTGAACAATCATCTGCTAGTCCTTCTCTCTTTGCCTCAAAATTCTGATGAACATCTTCATTGGACTCCTCAGTCTTCATCTCTCCCTGAGATCTCACTATATTAGCATTGATCTGAATAGATTTCAGATTCAATTTCTCCCCTTCAACAAAATTTGAAGTTTGTTCATCTTCCAGTGATGTACCTACAAACATACACAACTCTTTAGTTCCAAAATCACAAGACTCTTCAGTCTTGGCTGCTTCCTCAAGCACTTCTCTTTGAACAGATTTGCATGTGGAATCTTCAAATTCCATCCTTTGCTCAAGAACTTTGAGTTCCTCTTCCTCTGGAGAATTTTCCATCACCTCACAAGTGCCAAATTCACAAATACAAGTCTTCACCTCATCCAACTGATCTGGACTTGTCCAATAACTCAGAAAATCCTCAATGATATCCTCTTCAGTAAGACAAGATTTTTGCTGCCTTAAGTCCTCATCATGCTTCACAAGATCTCTTGCAGATCTCCATTCCCCATCTGTATTCTGCTTTGCTTCACAAGCAGAAAATTATTTCCTCAACTCAGCTGCCTTGAGTTCTTCTCTCAGTAAGGCAATCTCCTTTTGCCTCAATTTCAACTGTAATGGTTGCCATTTCACACTCTTCTTCATGATCCCACCAACTCTATGGTTTTCCTCTATCATCCTTTCCAGTTCATAAATCTGCTTACTGATCTTAACTATCTCTTTCCAATACTCTTCACCAGTGAGTTTCTTCCTCATGCCATTTGCTTTGACATCTTCCCTCACTCTTCTGCTGTGGCCTCTATAAAAACCTCTACAATCTCTGCTATGGCTATCAGTAGCCATTTTCTTCCCCATGAGTTCTTCACTCACAAGCTGCACCAAGCCTCTGCAACAACAAGCTCTCTTGCTGCAACTTACCTCACCAATCCTTTCCTCCGGATCCGGCTTTTGGAAAGTATTGGTCCCCTATTTGCTGGAACCTTCTGAGCACTCTCTTCTGCTCTCTCTAGGCTTCACTCTGCAAATTTTCTCAAGAACACCTCTGTCCTCTTCTCATCCAACCTCTGTTGGGAATTATTCTAGGTTCTGCCACACTTCTTCTTCACTCAGAATCCCTTGCTGGACTCTTCTATCACTGCTTTCAAAGCTGTGATATGCTTCTTGCTGAGATTCCTTTCCTCAATACCTTGCACTCTGCATTCTGCAAACAATACCTTCAAACCAGAGTCAAATACTGCTCACCAACTCACCTTTTCTTGAGAACACTGTACTTGTCCTCTCTATCCAGCCTCTATCTGAATATCAGGTTTACTGCCTTCACTATCAAGAATTTGTCTTTATCTTATGAAACCACAATTCTGCAATCATAAATCTCAAGTCAAATTTAAAATTATTTAATTGCAAGATTTCTGCATGATCTTATCTTCCACTCTTTTCTGCAAATCCTGTTCACTAAAACTTTGTGTACTTTGTTGTGTATCAGATCTTAGAATCTAATCTTCTCTCTTCAAGCCTGCAATCACTCTTCAATAGGTTTCTTTCATCCTCTCATTACATGCACTGTACGCATACCACCATCACATTTGTGTTCACATATGAATTTCAAAAATTTAAATTTTCAAGAGCTGTTCCAGGTGCTCTGATACCACAAATGATGCTTGGGCTACCTTCTCAACCCACAATTCTTTACTTCTTATGCATATGAAATACATTCCCAGTTTTTCCCCAAATAATTTTAAATCTGGGCACAGATAAAAAATATGTAGAAGCTTCTTTTCTCCTATTACTGGTTATAAATTAAATAACCCAGAGGCTCACTTCTATAGGCGAAAGCTTTGATTTTCAATCAAGTCTATGGTTATGAAGCCATATTTTTAAAACCCATCTACTGAATTTCAAATTAATGTTCGAATAAAACAATTAAACCCAAAGTCAAATTCTTCTTTGCACTCACCTCATGAGAGTCCAACCCAATATGCGAACTTTATAAAAACTCAATATTTTAATAGCTAGACCCCATAGTATATCAATTCACCTGATTCAAGGTTCAAACTATTGAATATTCCATTACCCACCAAAAGTTCAAAAGGGCCAACTCACAACAATTCAATCATAACTCAGACCTTGATTAGACCCTGTTTGTAAACTTTCGACCTTGGATTAACTTTCAATTGCCAAAAAATGTTGCTTTGGGCCCACACATCAATTGTTAATAAACATTTATGAATGGAAAGAGCGTTAGGCCATACCTTGCGTTAACCATACAACAACTTCTCATGCGCATGCCCTTGGATCCTTCTCCTTCAAAATCGAACAGAAATCGTGCATTCTTCACCATAGAGCTTTAGCACACAATATTTACGCAAAATTCGTGGTTTTTGGAAACCACCTCTACCTTACATGTCAAGCAAAGACCCTAATCACATTAATTTTAGTGAAATTACTTACCAGTCTTCTTGCAACGCGATACAACTGGTTTATGGGTTCAAAACCGCTCCCTTCAAATGATTTGGGATGCGTTCAATTCAGGAATTCGCCTTGATTGCCAAAAATCGAATGTTGTGGCATTGCTTGCATCCTCCGATGAAAGGCCAAATCTCGTTGATTGCCTGTATGGTGATTTTTCACAAGGATTGATATCGATTTATATAAATCGAATCCCACAACTCTTGTCACAGATTCATGTCGACCCATTCTTCTGCAAACCCTCTTCTCGGTTCTACAAACTCTTTATCACACATCTCTGCAATTGCGCCATCGCTTAATTCTTCTCAACATTGCGGCATCTTCTACAATCTATTGACCCTTCGACCCACATTTCCTCTGCCTTGTGGATTCTGCATTCCTTAATTTGCATTCTACACACTCGATCTAGATTTCATTGAGCCTCTAATACCCTTCAGCACTCTCAATTTAATGGACATCCGTTGATATGGGGTTTTCTGCATACTCATTCTTCAACATCGATTTCCACTACATAACAGAGTTTGATCATACAAACCCTCTCCATCTTCAATCCTACACTAGAACTTCTATTATCAGAAATTATTATCATATGAATTCCTTAGGGAAACTATCGAACTTTATATGAATTTGATTATCATAAATTCAACCCCTATATCAGATTTCCTCTTAATTTACTCCGCACATCATATATCTTAGAATGGAGTATATTCATACATAGTTTACTGAAACTTAAACATTCCTCACACAGAATTAAAGAAGTCAAAACACATATCTTTCAGAAACAAATTCTTCGTTGATATATATGGAATAAAATACAGAGTCTTCTTGTTCTGGCCAAATTTTCAATCAATGGCCATTTCTACCTCACTACTCTGTCCCCTCTACTTCTGAACTCTGCTTACATTTATACAAAAGGGTAACCTGAATCGATTCAGGTTCCCTAGCAACTCACCAGACTCTTCAATTTCCTAATTTTAGACTTAATCCCAAAATAACTGAACTGATCCTAGTCTCTTCACATTCCTAACTACTCATTTCTCTCATGTTATCTGCAGTTAGAGAACATTTACAATTATCACTTTTTATTCAGAAATACTAATAATTACAATATAATTTAGAAATATGAGACCCCTATGTCTCATGAAAATACAAAGTGCTTCATTTTGCCTAATGCCCCTGCATCATTGATACTGTAGCTGATGTATATGCTATAAGAATAATAGTAATGGACACTGCTTCCATACTGGCTTGTTTTCCCTGCACATTTTTATCCATTTCTGTCTCCATCTCCTTTAGTTGAGCTGTCAACTGAATGATTAGATTCATCATTTCTTCCTTTTGATTATTTGTTTCCAAAACCTCCTTGGTTTGTGGATGCTTATTAGTTGGTAATTTTA
Organism: Pinus albicaulis; assembly: GCA_034641835.2. Lineage (NCBI taxonomy): Eukaryota > Viridiplantae > Streptophyta > Pinopsida > Pinales > Pinaceae > Pinus > Pinus albicaulis. Next base: position 1,260,256,260 of record CM076574.1, on the reverse strand, counting down.
GTTGTTTCTTCAGTGCCACTATGTTTGCATTTTTCTTCTGTATAAGTTCTTCTGCTACTTTGATATCTTTTGGATTATAACCAGCTTTTGTTATCAAATATTCCAGTGACTTAATCCTGTTATCCTTTGCTTGTGATGAGGCTCTCTCTAACTTTAGTTGTGACTTTTTATTTGCTAGAGAATTTTGTAACTTCTGGAGACTTAGAGCTTTATGTGTCATGGTTGAATATATCATTTCTCTTGCCTATTTGTGAAATTCAATCTGGTCAATTGGATGCACATATTTTGCAAGAAATTCAAAGGCTGTCTTTTTATAATCTTCTAAATTTTTATGGGTTTGTACCTTTGGCTATAGAAATGTCATTTGCATATTCCTTATTTTGAGGTAGAAAGCTGAAAGCAACCTACTTTGATCACTGGGAGTTTACTTCCAGTATTGTGCATATGTAGCAACCTTCAATGCTTCATTTCTGATTTTAATATCTTTATATTTCTCCATGATATCCTTTTCTTTCTCAACTGGCTTGCTGGATGATGAAATATCTTCACTATTTCGCTTTTGAATGATTTGTGCACTAGAAGTTGATGGCATAGGTGTTTCTTCTGAATTTGTTGTAGGTGCATCATCCCTGATAAAAATATCTCTTTCAATGATTTTTTCCTGCTCTATCACTGGATTTAGCTTTGTTTTCTTTTTGCACATAAGCTTGAATTTACTATCATATGTAGTTTCTACTGAATAAGAGCCTTCTTCTCTAGCCCTTTTTGAATTTCTATCCTGTGGTGTTGGGATAAGCATGATGGAACTAGTATCAAGTTGTTGCTTCACCTCCTGTAGACTGTTTTCCAACCACTCTGACTGGTTGGAATATTTCTCAATCTCAAGTTTAGATTCATGGATGAAAGAGGTGAGTTTAAACTTAATTCTCAATTTACTTATGACACCCAAGGGGTCATATGAACATTTGAAACTGTTGCTAAACTTTAACTCTTTTAGGCATATGTTTTCTTCCTTTCTAGCATTCCTACTGTTGCATATAAAAGGCCCTAGTAGATTTTTTTTATCTTGACCTGGGTTTTATTTTTGGATGAAAGGAAATTGATCTCATCAGAATTCAAGATCTGCCTGATGTATTCTAAAGAAAATATCTTCATTGAGAGGTATTTCGGAAGTTTGTAAGGAACTAAATGGCTTCCATACACTCTGATTTCCGTGTGATTATGGTATAAATACCAGTCTCCTGTTTTTCTCTGATCTGATAACTGTAGAACCTTTTTTATTTCATCATTGATTCTTGGCTGAATGCTATTGCTAAGCATATTAACTATTGGATATACAAAATAATCAATAAAGTCTTTGAAATTGAATTCAGTGGAATCCTTTCTGATCAAGGATGTCCAAAAGATAACAGACTGGGTATTACCCTCTGTGTCTAGTTTTTGTAGGTTGACTGCAAACCTTTTTGATTGAAAATATTTTAAAAATGAAACAATACTGAGGAGTATTTGAATACTCCTTCTTCTGGAAGTTTGATCAATTGATCATGCATAGCATCTTCCAGGAATTAAGAAAAGTTGAAAACTATAGATGGAGGTTGACTTGGGAAAAAGATAGATAGGAAACCAAGGATGGATTCATCTACATGCTCATCAGTAAAATATCCTAAAATACAGGAAAACATGGTCACAAATTTTTTTCTTTCTTTCTGGGAACATGGTAGCAAAGTATGGTGGGTTGTTCTTGGGAAATTGAGCTGATTCAGGGAGGAAAGTCTGAAATATTTGAGGCCTTTTAGGGAAATCTAGCTTTAGGTAAAGCTTAGCGAGGGTCTCAATGGAGAAAGGAACTCCCTCTGGTTGTGATTGAATTTGAAACATTTGATTAATAGATTGAGTAGTGATGGTATATAGGATTTCTTGGTTACGGGTGACTATGGCTCTTTCATTTGGAAAATAGTTGATTTGGCACAATCTGATGAGTTCAGGGAACTGATAGGTTTGTGGAAATGTGTACTTTGGTAGGTTAGAGTCCCTAGATGAATATCATCTTCCTGATCAACAATTTTGTCATGGCTCCAGCAATGGAGCTCCAAAAGGTTGTTTTAGTCACCATTTCATTTATTTTGAAGTCCTTATCAACCAAATGAATGTGGTTGACATCTAACAGGGGTGGTTGAAGAGGATTTACAGTTTGGACGCTTTGGGAAGCCATCAATTTGGTTCAATTATCAAATTAATAAGATTATTTGATGGTGTCGAGTACTCAAAATTACCTAGAGTACTGAAGTTTGGTTGAAGAAGGGTCCAGGCGACAACATGCTTCAATTCGTGTTGGAGAAGGTTTTTTCAGTTTCTTTCACAAATGGACAGAGATAATGAAATAACGTTATTGCAAGGTTATTATATTTCTTTGAAAATTGGGGTTTATCGCATGGCGTGGGGGTTCTATTATTTCAAATAGTGGTGTTTTATTAAATGCCTTGGAAGTGGTTTGGTGGTTTATCGTGCAATGAAATGTGGTTTAGAATTTTTTTTTGATAATGGATAAACATAATGAGGCTTATATAATATTTGAAATGTACTCTACCTACCCTTTTATTCATCCTAACTTTTTTTGTTTCCTTTATTGGGTGCATTTGAGATTGTTGGCCCTTTTATTTTCTTTTGATAAGAAAACTAACTTATTTCTAACCTTATATTTTCCAATGGCTCAGATTAAACTTATGAGCTCATTTTTATTCTCTACCTAATTAGTGATCTACCAAGATTAAATGGTTTGGTCAGATCATTTTTCACTGACTATCATAACATGAAATTTAAAGGCATGAATGACCAAGATTAGATTGTTGATCATCATGAATTGTGGCATTTTGGACAAGTTGCACACAGTTTATTTGAAAAAGTAAAGTAAACTGAGAGTAGTGGCATTTGAATGTGCAACACTTTCAAAATTTATTTTAGTTTATTTTTTATGGGGTTCATATTATACATCTCTCTCTCTCTCTCTCTCTCTCTCTCTCTCTCTCTCTATATATATATATATATATATTGATCTTTCTTTCTTTTGGTCCCTTTATTATTCTTTTAGGACATGCCCTCTTTTAATTTTTTTATATGGAAAACATTTGTAGCAATGCAAAGGTATGTACAATATTATAGGACTTAACATATTCAATTCAAAATTATGATCTCTATTATTATAGGACCCTAATAGTGTCGATATAGTCTTCGACGTTGTCTCACTCTTAACGAGGCAGAACACATTTTAAATGACTGTCACAATGGGGTGTGCGGTGGTCATGTTTCGGCTATAACTACTGCTCAGAAAATATTGTGTGAAAGATACTACTCGCCCATTTTGTTTAAAGACTTATCACAACGGTCCAGAAGTGCCATCCATGTCAAATTTTTACGAGGAAAATGTGCACCCATCTGGCTCCTCTGCATCCGGTCATCTCTATCGGTCATTTCGCTAAATGGGGAATAGATTTTGTCACATGAAATCCCACTTCCGCTGATGGATATAACTACATCATAGCTGTGGTCAACTATTTCACAAAATGGGCTGAAGCCATTCCCACTTTTTGGGCTAATGGAGAAACTGCTGCTCTTTTCCTATTCAATCAGGTCATTTTTCGTTTCGGTGTACCCTTCTCGATTTTCATAGATTATTTTTTAGACTTTCAGAACCAAATGATGATGGATTTAACTTCCATGCTAGGTTTTTGGTTAGCCTCTCTCACAAGACAATAATAAATCCAAAATAATATATAAATTAATTAAATATTCCAAGTTAGGAATTTGTGCCTAACTCTTGGGTTGTTCCTCAAATATTGGAGTTAGTTTAGTAACTCCTATATTGGTGGGTGTTTGGTGAGAAATTATCTCAACCAGAGTCTAAGATAGCACACACTATCTTAAGACATCGTCTCTCATCTATTTAAATTGTAACACTGAATTCTTTTAATAAGAGAGAATATGTGAGGAAGCCATGAGGCTTCACTCTTTTCCGCCAACATTTTGTGTCTGGTTTTTATGTGTGTTTTTTGTAATGTTTATGAGTTAATTTAATTTTCTACATGTGGTATCAGAGCACACAGTTTTACACTTTGAGATTGAGAGACTCTGTGTATTGAAGCCCTGCCTGCATGAGGCATTGAGCATTGCATGTTGTGTGAAAGCGTGCGATGGAAAACACACACATCAATTAAAATCTAAATTGAAGGGTGCACTTGCAAGAGGGCAATGACCCTGTTGGACCACAAATAAAAGCATAATTTGCAACGCTGGTGAACGTATAGTATTGACGTTATAAGGCTACTGCAAATCGGATCAAAGGAACCGATGTGAAAAGTCGAAGTTAAGCAACAATATTGAAATGTCGTGAACTGGAATTAAGTCAAATATGATGTTGGGAATTACGCCTGAGATCGAGTCGCATGTTGGACGGATGTAGCAGAACTGGCTTGGTGATAACATTCAACGAGAACTTGCTTGCAGTATAGTCCGAGCGGCTATGAGTTGATCTGCATTCAACACAAGTATTCAATGAAATTGCAATAAATCAACACAAGTTAAGTTTGTCGTTGAGTTTGGGTTTATAACCATCGATTTTTAAGTTTCCTTGTTATATATATGATGCAGAGTTTCTGGCCAATCAATTTTTTGTACATATAGTTGCTCCTTTAAAGATTCAATTTGTTCCTGAATGAAGTTTGTATAATAATGTTGCAACAAAAATCACATTTTTTTTAATAGAGTTGCACACTAAAGAGCAAGGGAAAATTATATTCTATCGTTGAGAATCCTGTCAACGAGACAACGATCAGATAATAGTGTCCCTGTTGGGGTTCTGTAATTTATTAGCAAGATTTGGAGAGTCCAATTACAGAAGCAACATCGTTTCAACCAACTTTGGGATTCTAGGATCTAGCCCTCCTGAATCCAAAGAGGGATCTGTCCAATGAGTGCAAAGATGGATTTGTCTTTGAAGTTTGGGGGTAATGATATTAGGCTAGCTATGAAGTCCAAGGGTTTGTTTTATTTTTGGATGGTTGAGCATGGTTACTGTTCGAGATGGAAAGTCCTAAGTGCAAAGAGTTTCAAAAGTGAGAAGTTGCAAGTAGATGGAACAGCTCTGGCTAAAAATATAGATATAACGCTGGTTTTTAGTCCATTGGGCTATGGAGTCATATCTGGGCTTTAATTGAGCAAAAACATCAAGAGTGATCCAAGGGGCAAGTTATCTATATCACAAGATTATGGAGATTAAAATGATGGAATGGAAACAATAAAGTGTTGAAGGGGTGGAAACTGATAATAATTTCACAAGGGATTTATAGTCAGTACAAACAAGAAAAGCCTCTTAAGTAACTGTTTGAAACCAACCAAGGACAGGGCTAACCATAAAATTCTTGGGCAAGTTCGTATTAAAGCAGCTTAATTGACAAACAATCCAGTAATCCACATAATTACTTTCAGAAAGTATGAAAACATATAAGGGGAACAAAATGCAACTTAAGATCAGATAAAGTACTTTTAAACCTAGTCTGCTTTCAGTTAACACCGAGGGAAACTTTCAGAATCTTCCTTTGGAGAAAAGAATCTAGGAATTAGGGCAAACCATATCTTCTCGAGTCTAACTTTAATAACAAATAATGGAAATCACATTCAAGAACAATGTTTAAGCAAGCAGAAGGACGAGGGAACGCCCACATTCCTAACTGTTTAAACTGTATTGAATCATTCTTAAATAAACAACTTTGAGGGAAACATTAAGATAAAGATTTCTCAGCCAAAGAAAGTTACTGATATACAGTAGATCTTAACCCTGTTTAAACTGTTCTTTACAGAAGAATATGAACAATATGGCATACATAGAAGGAAAAAAAATTAACAAAGAAAGAAGCACTTCACTAGTAATATAGACCAGGATCCCAAGAAACAGCTTGTTATTGATGTCAAACCAGTTACAATCTTCAGGTCCAATTTTTCAGTTCAACAATCATCTTCACTATTCAACCTAACTACTCAAGCACAAACAGAGCTTCAAGGGCCAGTGAATACTATTTACAATAAGGAATTTCGAGCTCAAGTGTATTTCAAATTTCTGCAACCAACAATTTTTCATCTTCTACAGCAGTATTTATAGAAGGATGAGGAGGTGAGAATCAAAAATATCTCAAGGGTCATTAATACAGATTAAATGACTTCTCGGCCATTTGAGGGGCTCGATAGAGGAGTGAATAGGTGGAATACTGTATTAATGTTAACAAGTATGAATTTAAAACTCGATGGGAGTCTTATTTGACTTTGAGGCTTTGTGTGTTGTGTGGAGTAACTCTGTAGATATTTTCTGCGTTGATTTCTTTGCAGAAGTAACTCCTTGGCCGCGTTGGAGGCGAATATCAGATTTTCTTTAATAACTTCGGCCTTTGTTTGAATGGTTTGAGGCAACAGGTGGCTTTTATGGTAGCTGAGGAATTAATTCGCCTCAGACGTGGCGGTGGAGGCTTTCTGTCTGATAAAACACTTTTAGATTTTCTTTAAACTGTGTTTTGAGTCGGGGATTAGGCTTTTGATAACCGTCTTAGTCGTAATCCCCGAAATTATGTCTTCAATCTTCATCTGCTGCGCTTTCTTCAAAAACTGATACTCTTTAACTGTGTTCTGAATAGAACAGTGTCTTGTCGATGCGCAGGTCGCGCGGGGCTTTTTAAGGCATCAATGCCCATGGAACACTGACAAAACGTTGAATCCGACTCGTAAATGATTCTTTTAAATAGTCCGAAGGCGCAGGAAACGTCTCTCCTGGCCTTTGGCCTTTCTCTTCAATACAGCGAAAAAAACCATTATAAAAACCTGCAAAACACAAAAAACAATTAAGAAATCCTGCGGAATTAGGTTTAAACTGCTTCAGATGGCAGAGAAAGGGCGTAGCCGTTGGATCTGGACACGTGGATGGTCCAGATCTAATCGGGGATTCGCAAATTGGGGGGGTAAAAAAAATGGATGCGATTGAAAAACTCCGATGCGATTGCGCGATCGGGAGAGTCCAAGCGATTGAGCGATGACCGTTGATCTGAGGATCAGATCAACGGTGGGGAATGAATCAAAGGAATTGCAATCGGAGGTTGAGAAAGGTGTGATGTGATTGCGCAATCATAAGAAAGGCCGATGCAATTGAGACATGCGATACGATTTAGCATTGATTGTTTGATCGGTCAGTGATCAACGGTGGGGATGAAACAGGGGGAAAACCCTTTTATATATATAAAAACCAAAGTTTTCAATACAAAACAAGGTTTAATGGATCGGGGGCGAAATATTTATATGTAAAGGGAATAGGTGCCCGATTGCGGGGCTGTGGGGTATATGAAACGTGATACGGCCGGGCGTATATAATACAAAGGGCCTAATCACAATCAGAGCTTTTGGGCCCGACCTTCTTAATCTAATCATTTGATTTCTCCGATCACGATTGCGCGATCGGTCTTTTTGATCAACCCATTAAAGTATTTCAACATGTGACTTAATTTTTTAAGTTAAAACTTTGGATAAATGGGTTTTTAACTATGGAAAAGCGATTTTCATAAATGGAAGAAAAGGATCTATGAAAATAAGGGAGTTTTATGGAGAAAAAGGGGAACAAATGAAGGTTTGAGAAGGGGGAAAAATGATGATCTTTCAACAGTCTTTCACTTGGAATCAACAGATTTTAAATGAGAACATCAATGAGGATTTTGGACAGAGGCATGAGGCCTTCAAGGAGTCTTCAAGAGCCAACAATTTTTAGTGATAAAATTTGTTCCTTGGAGGCTCAAAAAGTCTTAGCCACCTTTTGGTATAACAAAATATTATAGGTGGCTAACAGTGGCTCCACTTGGGGATGGTGCCTTCTTGAAGGCATCAAGAACTTCAGACTTGCATCTTCTGGGAGGCTGATCAGTTGCCTCATCCATTGGGCTGCCTTCCTGTGATTGAATGATTTTCTCTAAAAACATATTTGGCAGCCATGAAAACAATGGACCTTCATCAACAAGCTTTCTACCTACCCAATCCTACAGATCAAACATTTTTTCTTCTTAGAGTGCACTTGGATTGGCAAACTATCTTACAACATTTTATTCTTTTGAAAGCATAAAAAATAATCTAATTCTACTCCTTATTTCTCCCTGAACTCAGATTAAACAGTTGAGCTCAGATATTTCTCTACCTAATCTACTGTCTGTTGGGATTAAGCTGTCCAATCAGACTTCCATTCTCTAAATTCTACAACAGAAATTTAAAAACAGCCAAGTCAAGATTTAAGCTGTTTGACTTGCTGTGATCTATGGCATAAAGACAAGCTGCGCATAGATTATTATTCACAGAAAATTAAAATCAAAATGGAAGGCTTTAAGACATGAAAATCTCTCATCATGGCCTTCTCTTTTCTTCACAGCTCTATTTTTTCTTTTGTTTGAGCTGTCCTTACTTTTCTTCTGGTTCAGATTTTGAGTTTGTTTGAACCTTCAATTTCTATCCTAACCTTTCTACCGATAAGCCAAGATTGAACAGTTTGGCAAATCAAATTCACTGTCCTATCATCAGAAAAATTTAAAGCTAATTAGTCAAGATTAAACAGTTTGACTAACTAGAAGTGTGTTTAGTAGGAGTGGCATTTGAACTTGCACACTTTCAGAATTTGTTTCTCTTTTTGGTATGGGGCTTTGCCTTTCTTGTTTTCATTCTTCCCTCTTTTCTTTCTTTTCTTTGTTTTTGTATTTCTTGATTTTTTATAACTTTGAATACAATGGTGGATGGAATATTCATAATGGAAAAAGATAAAAAGGCTTCATAACATAAAATGGATCAAGAGAAGTAATGCTTAAGCATCCTGCCATTGACAGGACCCCCAAAAAATTCTGTTCCATCCAGTTTCTGTAAGAAAAATGTGTTATTACCAGCAACTGAATGGATAGAGTAAGGGCCAAGCCATAGGTTATCAAATTTTCCATGCTTGCCCTTTTCTTCCCTCCTTGAGTCCCACTTTAAAACTTTGTCCCCAATCTTGAAATTGCTGGCCTTTGTTCTTTTGTCAAAAAGCTTTTTGATGCTGTCATGTTTCTGTAATGCTTTGTTATACACTTCCTCTCTGGCCTGCTAAAGATGAATGGTCTGATTTATTCTTCTGATCATGTCATTTTCTTCAGTCTGCAACTCTTGAATCAACTTCATCACTGGTACACCAAGGCTATTTGGAAAAATTGCATCTGTACCATACACAAGCTGGAAAGGTGACATACCAATAGATTTCTTCAAAGTTAATCTGTCAGCCCAAAGTGCATGGACCAACTTTGTGTGCCAAGAATTTTTGTTGTCCTCCAACAGTTTCTTGATTATGTTCATTAAGCTTTTGTTGGAAGATTCTGCAAGTCCATTACCTTGAGGGTAATAGGCTGTGGAATGCCCCAATGATATCTAATATCGGTGACAGAACTCAACCATCTTCTCTGATCCAAATGCTGCTGCATTATCAGTGATGATATTGGTAGGATAGCCAAATCTGGAGAGAATGTTAGTCTCCATAAATTTTATGATAACTGAATCATTGGCCTGCCTAGAAGGAGTGGCTTCTATCCACTTAGTGAAGTAGTCTGTAGCAGTAAGAATCCACCTATGCTGGACAGAAGATGGTGGATGGATTTCTCCTATGAAGTCAAGTCCCCATTACTGAAAAGGGGCTTCAATAGTGATTGGATGCAGTGGAAGGGGTAGCAATTTTCTCTTGCCTTCAAACAGTTGGAATTTATGGCAAGTAGTGGTCATCTTATGTATATTAGGAAAAAGAGTAGGCCAATAGAAACCAGCCCTCAAAATTTTGTTGGCTGTTGACTTCCAGTACAAATGACCCCCACACTCTCCTTCATGGAATTCCTGCTTAACCTTCTCTGCATCAAACTCAGGCAAACATTTAAGAAATATACCACTAGCATTTTTCTAGTAAAGACATTGATCAATAATTCAATAGTTTACAGCTTTCAACTTCAGGAATCTCACCTTTGTTTTTGATAAACCAAGAGGTGTATTTAAATTAAGCAAAACATAAACAATATCAGCATACCAAGGAGAACTCATAAAATGGTTTTGAACAATGGGTGTCGAGATTTCCTCTTGATCATCTAAAGCATTAATCATATGAATATCAAGAACTTCACAATTTGACTCAGCCATTAATCTAGCTAGACCTTGGCCTTTGATGAGCTTAGTGGGTTTTATCTCTAAATCATATTCAAGAATAACAGCAATCCACTTCCCTCTCTTACCATCCGGGTCCTGTGTTAGAATGTCTTTAATTACTGAATTTGGGACAAAGGCAATGATGTGTGAATGAAGGATGTACACCCTGAAATCTTTTAAAGCTTTAACCAAAGCAAAAGCTTGCTTTTCCATAATGTTATACTTAAAAGGGGCATCCCTCAATGCCTTACTAAAAAATGCAATAGGCTGTTCTTGTCCTTGTGGATTTTTCTATAAAAGGACAGTAGCTATGGTATGTTCTGATGCAAATGAAAAGATATAAAATCCTTTGAAAAATCGGGACTTATAAGAACCGGTGCTTTGGTTAACGCTTGTTTCACTAGTTCAAAGGAATTCTTTGCTTCCAAGGTCCATTTTACCCCTTGCTCCTTCTTCAAAATGTTTTTGATATTCCTAAGGAGCTCAGCCAAGTTGGGGATGAACCTTCTCAAAAAGTTGATCTTCTAGATGAAAGATTGCAACTCCTTGATATTTCGAGGATGAGAGATTTGCAATATAGCTTCAATCCTCTTTGGATCAATCTTCATACCCTCTTCCGAAATGATGTGGCCAAGAAGCTTACCTTCTTGGAGACCAAATAGTGTCTTCTTAGGGTTTAAGGATATTCCAAACTTTCTGCATTTCTCGAAAAATTTTCTTAAATGTTCTAAGTGTTCTTCATCTATTTTTGAAAACATAGTGACATCATCTAGATAGATAATGATGAAGAAGCCCAGTTCTTCCGAGAATGCTATGTCCATGGCTCTTTGAAAAGTTGCTCCAGCATTCATTAGACCAAAAAGCATTTTCACATACATGAAAGTGCCCCATGGTGTAGTAAAGGCTGTCTTTAATTGATCAGCAAGGTGAACCAAGATCTGATTATACCCTGAATAGCCATCAAGCAAAGAAATTCTTCTAGACCCTACCACCCTTTGTAAAATATGATCCATCTTTGGTAAAGGGTAGTTGTCCTTCAATGAATCTTTATTCAAGTCTCTAAAGTCTATACACAGCCTGATTTCTTTGGTCTTCTTCCTAACAGACACCAGATTAAATACCCACTCAAAATATCTAATAGGGACAATAATACTAGCATCATACATTTTCATGATTTATTTCTTAACCAAAGGCAACTGCACAGGGTTTATTCTGCACAGTTTCTGTTTGAATGGTTTTTGGTTTTCTTTAAGAGGGATTTTGTGCTGTATTATTTCAGTGTCATAGGACTTAAGATCTTTGTAACTCCATGCAAAAACATCAGAAAACTGCTTGAACAACTCTATGTATTTGAGTTTAATGTGAGCTGGTAAATTTTTAGATAGTTTAATCATATTTGGTTTTAGTTCACTGCCTATATTTCACTCCTCTACCTCGCCTCCTACAGTTCCGGGCTTTTTGGTTTATTTTCCACATCGTTAAAATCGAACAACTCTTCTAAAGGGGCCAGACCCTTGGGAAAAATTTCATCTTTGGAGTGCAGAGTTTCTAACTCTGCATTCATTTTTGTTTTACCTTCAAGTTTTCCAGATAATATGTTTATATTAGCAAGTTATGGAGACGGTTCTTATTTATCCAGAAAATTTTCTTCCTTGCAGTCTGTTTCATAGTCTGAGTCTGAACCATTTGGTTCGAAATCATTTCTGAATTGCATGAAGTCTTCTATTTGTTTGTCGTTTTCAAACACCTGCCAATATTTTTTGTTATCAGGTACGGCTGGTCTAAATTTTACCAGAGTTGTGCTGTCTCCGGTTTCATATGGCGTCAGACATGTTCTAGCTGCAAAGGCTAAATTGTGGGCTGTAATATTTTCTTTTCTTGGGACAAAAATTAATTTAGACTCATCGAAAGTTTCTAAAAGGTCCACGACATCATTTTGATAGGCCCTAAGTCTGGGGTGATGAGCGTTATATTTCCCATTGACTTGCCTAATGATTAATTTCGAATCCCCATGAATTTTAATTCTCTTGGCTCCTAACTTTTTCAACAAATGTAAGCCTAATAGAAAGGATTTGTATTCCGCTATGTTGTTGGAACACTGGAAGTTTAATTTATAGGAAATACATTTGGTGTGGTTTCTTGCAGTGTTGCGAATCCAGACACCTGCACCAGCGTTATTTCTAGTGCATGACCCGTCAAAATGCATACTCCATAGAGGATTGTTTTCAGCTTCATCTGTTTGGCGAATGTCCTCTTCAACTACGGTGCCTTGCGATTGTTCATGATTAGCAGCACCCAAACGAATTTGTTTTATCCCTTCAGATTTTTCAGTGAATGGAGATGCGCTTTCTTGACTCTCAATTTTCAAAGGAAAAGGACACATAGTTAAAAGCTCGAGACCTGTGTTTTGTTCACTAGATTGTACAGGTTCAGCAAATTGTTTCGACAGTTCCGTGGTATTTACCTCCTCCTCTCTTTCGGCCATTAATCCTGATAACGTGATTTGTTCACTAAGTGCTTCATCGTTAAACATGATAAAAGAATCAAGGCTTGTACTTACAAAATAGAGAGGAGAGTTTTGAGGTCTGTCTTGACTTGTGACCGTGTATTGCATATGAGACTCCCTGTAAAGTCTTCTAGTTTGATTGAAAACATGGATAGTCGCATAGGTCATGTCCATTTGCATAGTCCCCTGTAACTTAGCCCCCCAAGATCTGGATAACAACATTCCATACTTTGGGGGCACATCAGCCACCACGATGTCCATGAGTAAGCATTTGGCTGGAATCTGGGCTAAGTTAACACAGAGGTATTTGATTAATCCTAAACATTTTACTCTGCTGGAATCAAAAGAGTAAAGGTCTTTGTAAGTTCTGGTGATTTCGAGACCAAGGCTCTCCATCAGAGCTTTAAGCATTAAATTATGAGAAGCCCCAGAGTCATGCATAGCGTTGTGCAAAATTTTATCATGAACGTTCAAACTCACATAAAAGGGAGGGACAGGTCCCTCCTGATACTTACCTTCAATATTTGGACCAAAAATAAGCTCTGGTTGGTCATCATTAAGATTGAGTGTATCCTCATTTTCTTCTATGTTCAAAACCTTCAAAATTTTGGATCTATATACATGTTGGGCAGCTAACTCAGTCAAAGGGATAGAAATTTTGATCTTTGAGATTTCCTGTTCCAGGCTGAAAGGAATTTGATTCTTTAAGGTGCTGGTCTCAGCCTTGTTTACTACCACTCTATCAGCAACAACATCTTGCTGATTCGTTTTATCTACAGTTGACACAACGGTTGAAAAAGGAGTACTAGCTGAAGTGTTAGTACTACTGATGTTTGCACTCTGTTTTTCAAGATTTTGAGTGTCTTTCTCTTTACCTTTACCAAAATTAACATCCACTGTTTTGTCCCTTTGTTTGACTGTTTTAGGCTTGTTTATAATGATGTTTTGAGAAGATTTGTCAGAGGTTTTGGTGTCGGGTGTTTGTCGACTAGATTTACTTTTTAGTTCATATTCTTTTGAAGGTTCTGCGATGGAATTTTCCATGTCTTGACAACAATTTTTATTATCATCTCTTTTGACATCATAAGGTTTATAAAGACCTTGTTTCCTATCATAATGAACCTCGAAGTCATCATCATCTACCCCAAATAGGTTAATATCATCTCCCTCTGTCATTTCATCTGTTTCCTCAACCTCACTCACGTAGTTTTGATGAAAGGGAGGAGCGATATGTTGATCATCTTCCCTGGGTCTGTTTGGAGGCTGGTTTCTTCTTATATTCTGATTCTGGTTTTGGTTTCTGTTTTGAGGAGCAGTTTGATTTTGACTTTCTTGTGCTCTCTCGAGAATTCTCATTTTCTTCATCATTTCTTCCATCATTCTTTCCATCTTTGAGCTTGAGGTAGTAGGTATGGATTCCTCTCTAAAAGATACTCTCTTTTCAGCTTTCATCCTTGCTCTCTTCTCCATTAGGTTGACTTCCACAGAAAGAGCACCTCTTTTCATGTCTTCAAAGGTTGCAAAATCTCTTTCTCTGAGTGAATAGGTCATGTCGTCGTCAAACCCTTCAGGAAATTTGTTTAAGGCTGAGCCTTGTGGAGGTTTTAATTCTAGGGAAAGTGCATGATACACACTGTTAAATCTAGTACAATAAGCTTGTACACTTTCCTCGGGGTTTCTATGGAGATTGTTATAGTCAGCAAGGACTTGGAGAAGATTCTTCCTCACTTCCCATTTGCTTAAGAATGTTTGATGGAAGCCTTGGAGATTGTTGATACTGTGGGGGGCTAGGACTTTAAACCATTTTCTTACTTCTCCCCCTAAACTCTAAGCAAACAATCTGAGTTTGACAGAATCATCATCAATTTCATTTCTGTCAAAGTAGTCATTCATCTTGTCCACATGTTGTGATGTTGTTGTAGTGTTGCTAGCATCATATAATGGAATTTTGGACTGATAGTCTTGTGGAAGATTGACTAATGGTACAGGAAGGACTAAGGGAGCATACCATGCTGCCATGATATGTGGTAGAGGTGGATTGACAAGAGGGGGTGTGGGCTGAAGTGAAGTGGTTTGAACGACGGATGAAGGATAAAAAGAAGTGAATGGGACTGCAGTATATTGTTGAGCTGACCTTGGATGAGAGACACCTAGATTATGAAGAAAATGTAAATCAGGAGGTGTTGTTTCTCTACTCCCAAGATGTTCACTTGTTTCAGGAGACGAATGTGAAGACTCGGAATCTAACTGATCTAAATCACCAAATGACCTAGTCCTAAAGGGATTGACTAAGTCAGCTTGTGATTGTTGTAGAGCTGCAAGATTTTCAGGGACTGATTTAGCTCTTAGTGGTGATCTGAAAACAATTGAAGATTCTATCTTAGGAGACTTCCTAAGGATTCTTTGTGGGTTATCAACTATCTCAGGTGGATCAGGGTCAGGATGTGCTCTAGTGTGAATCTTTCTAGGAGCCACTATGCTGTGTTTTTAGACCCAAATAAACAAGAAAAGTTCAACCAGGTATGACAATATTTGAGAGGTCAACTAATCTGTTTTCACAATTTTAATCCTACAGTCCTCTAATTGAGTTTGAATGATATTATAATGATGTGGGTTCTTCCCAGTGGAGTCTTAAGGTCTGTTCGAGATTGTGGAGTCACCAGGAGGAAAGTTTAGAGTGTTTTCAAAGAGGTACATTGTCCCCCACAGTGCTTGTGACACATCCTTTTTCAAGGATATCCCGAAACATAACAAACCCTAACCAGAGATTGACTGGGAGGGCATTCACCAGATTTGTCACCTCTAAAGAGGATGAGATCCAGAAGCTACCTGGCCCTTTCCAGACTCTGTCTAAGAGTATAGGGTAAAACACAACAAAGGTAAGTGAAATGTAAGAGTAAGTGTTTTACTACCAATCTGAAATGTTTTTGGTATTTTCTGAGTTATTTTTCAATTTGTGTGGTTTCTAAGAATATCCTAACTCTGTTTCAAAACTTAGCTACGGTTATGAGACAAAGGAAGTCTACTCTTATGGCTAAGATAGCTGTTTTTTCAAGGTTAGATAAAGTCTTATGAGAATCCTAGGGTTGACCTAGATTGTCACTGATTCAAACAAGTTTCATCATGATTACCATTTGTTGGTAGTGCTTGAAAAGGCTGCTTTTTACTCTCAAAATTTTGTGTGAAAGTTTGGGTTTTAGCTCCCCAGCGGAGTCGCCAGAAATGTTGGGGTTCTGTAATTTATTAGCAAGATTGGCAGAGTCCAATTACAGAAGCAACATCATTTCAACCAACCTTGGGATTCTAGGATCTAGCCCTCCTGAATCCGGAGAGGGATCTGTCCAATGAGTGCAAAGATGGATTTGTCTTTGAAGTTTGGGGGTAATGATATTAGGCTAGCTATGAAGTCCAAGGGTTTGTTTTGTTTTTGGATGGTTGAGCATGGTTACTGTTCGAGATGGAAAGTCCTAAGTGCAAAGAGTTTCAAAAGTGAGAAGTTGCAAGTAGATGGAACAACTGTGGCTAAAAAGATAGATATAATGTTGGTTTTTAGTCCATTGGGCTATGGAGTCATATCTGGGCTTTAATTGAGCAACAACATCAAGAGTGATCCAAGGGGCAAGTTATCTATATCACAAGATTATTGAGATTAAAATGATGGAATGGAAACAATAAAGTGTTGGAGGGGTGGAAACTGATAATAATTTCACAAAGGATTTATAGTCAGTCCAAACAAGAAAAGCCTCTTAAGTAACTCCATCGTTTGAAACCAAATCAAGACAAAGGCTCCACATAAAATTCTTTGGCAAGTTGTATTAAAGCAGCTTAATTGACAAACAATCCATTAATCCACATAATTACCTTCAGAAAGTATGAAAACATATAAGGGGAACAAAATGCAACTTAAGATCAGATAAAGTACTTTTAAACCTAGTCTACTTTCAGCTAACACCGAGGGAAACTTTCAGAATCTGCTTTTGGAGATAAAACTAGGACCAGGGTACACCGTATCTTCTCAAGTCTAACTTTAATAACAAATAATGGAAATCACATTCAAGAACAATGTTTAAGAAAACAGAAGGACGAGGGAACGCCAACATTCCTAACTGTTTAAACAGTATTGAATCATTCTTAAATAGACAAATCTGAAGAAAACGTTGAGATAAAGATTTCTCAGCCAGAGAAGGTTACTGATATATAGCAGATCCTAACCCTGTTTAAATTGTTCTTTACAGCAGAACATGAAAAATATGGCATACATAGAAGGAAAACAATTTAACAAAGAAAGAAACACTTCATCAGTGATATAGACCAGGATCCCAAAGAACAGCCTTTATATTGATGTCAAACCAGTTACAATCTTCGAGTCCAATGTTTCAGTTCAACAATCATCTTCACTATTCAGCCTAACTTATTTATCACAAGCAGAGCTCCAAGGGCCAGTGAACACTATTTACAATAAGGAATTTCGAGCTCAAGTGTATAATTTCAAAGTTCTCCGCAACTTGCTCTTTTTTCATCTTTCTACAAGAATATTTCTATAGAAGGATGAGGAGGTGAGAATAAAAAGATCTCAAGGGTCATTAATACAGATTAAATGACTTCTCAGCCCTTTGAGGGGCTCGATAGAGAAGTGAACAGGTGGACTACTGTATTAATGTTTACAATTATGACTCGATGGGAGTCTTATTTAACTTTGAGGCTCTGTGTGCTGTGTGGAGTAACTCTGTAGATATTTTCTGCGTTGATTTATTTGTAGAAGTAACTCCCTAGCTGTGCTGGAGGCGAATATCAGATTTTCTTCAATAAATTCAGCCTCTGTTTGAATGGTTTGAGGCAACAGGTAGCTTTTATGGTAGCTGAGGAATTAATTCACCTCAGATGTGGAGGTGGAGGCTTTCTGTCCGATAAAACACTTTTATTTTTTCTTTAAACTGTGTTTTGAGTCGAGGATTAGGATTTTGATAACCGTCTTAATCGTAATCCCCGTAATACTGTCTTCGATCTTCATCTACTGTGCTTTCTTCAAAAACTGATACTCTTTAACTGTGTTCTGAATAGAACAGTGTCTTGTTGATGTGCAGGTTGCGCGGGGCTTTTTAAGGCATCAATGCCCATGGAACACTGATAAAACATCGAATCCGACCCGTAAATGATTCTTTTTAATAGTCCGAAGGTGCAGGAAATGTCTCTCCCGGCCTTCGGCCTTTCTCTTCAATACAGCGAAAAAAACCATTATAAAAACCTACAAAACACAAAAAACAATTAAGAAATCCTGCGGAATTAGGTTTAAACTACTTTAGATGGCGGGGAAAGGGCGTAGCCATTGGATCTGGATACGTGGACGGCCTAGATCTAATCGGGAGATCGCAATCGGCGGGGAGAAACAAAGGGTGCGATGGAAATTGCCGATGCAATTGCGCGATCTGGGAGGTTAGTGCGATCAAGCGATGGCCGTTCGATCTGAGGGTCAGATCAACTGCGGGGAGCGAATTGGAAGAATCGCAATCGGAGGTTGAAAAAGGTGTGATGAGATTGCACAATCGGAAGAAAGGCCGATGCGATTGAGACATGCGATGCGATTGAGCATTGATCGTTTGATCGGTCAGTGATCAACGGTGGGGATGAAATAGGGGGAAAACCCTTTTATATATATAAAAACCAAAGTTTTCAATACAAAACAAGGTTTAATGGATCGAGGGCGAAATATTTATATGTAAAGGGAATAGGCGCCCGATTGTGGGGCCGTGGGGTATATGAAATGTGATACGGCTGGGCGTATATAATACAAAGGGCCTAATCGCAATCGGAGCCTTTGGGCCCGGCCTTCTTAATCTACCCATTTGATTTCTCCGATCGTGATTGTGCGATCAGTCTTTTTGATCAACCCATTAAATTATTTCAACATGTGACTTAAGTTTTTAAGTTAAAACTTTGGATAAATGGGTTTTTAACTATGGAAAAGTGATTTTCATAAATGGAAGAAAAGGATCTATGAAAATAAGGGAGTTTTTTGGAGAAAAAGGGGGAACAAATGAAGGTTTGAGAAGGGGGAAAAATGATGATCTTTCAACAGTCTTTCACTTGGAATCAACAGAATTTAAATGAGAACAACAATGAGGATTTTGGACAGAAGCATGAGGCCTAAAGAAGTCTTCAAGAGCCAACAATTTTTAGTGATAAAATTTGTTCCTTGGAGGCTCAAAAAGTCTTAGCCACCTTTTGGTATAACAAAATATTATAGGTGGCTAACAGTCCCCAAGGGAGCCAATCAATTACCAAATGAGGCAATGCTTGGAACATGTGTGAATTGGCAGCGTTGAAGGATTATTGCGTTCTACTGCTTTGGATGTGTGGTGTTTGTTGCTGCATTCTATAATTGTCCTATGCGGTTGAGGCAAAAGATTAGTGCCAGCAACGTTAGAACCCAACAGCGTCCAGAATCAGCTGTGTGAGCATCGAATATTAAAGAGTAAATGTGCTAGGTGGCCACCGTGGAGGAGCCTTTGATACCATCCAACACTGCAAAGGAAGTAGACGCAGATCCTAAAGAAATCCCATGTTCTAAAGCGTTGGAGGAAGCATCGAATCTTTCTCTCTAGTCAAAGGTCAACGACATTCCTCATCTCCTTTCATTAGATATTTTACTGAATCTTAAAGTCACCTTTTATAAATCACTTTAGAAAGTGATTTGCAAATTAAAAAAAAATGGCACGTATCTTTTAAGTGACTTTAAGTTTTTAAATTATTTTAAGGAAAATATGCAAATAAACGTTTAAAGAGTGATCATAAAGTTTCTCTTTGGAGAGATGAGGTGGGTTATGTAATCTGGAGAGATAAGGTGTTGTTTTTTATTTCATAAAATTGTTTTTTAGTGGAAATTTAAAAGGGTTAGTAAAGTGAAATATTTGTAATGGAGAAATAAGGAATATGTAATTTTTGGGAGACATAAGTGATCATAGACCTTTTTTTTTAAAGTGGAGTGAGGGTTTTTGAAGTGATGGAGTGAAATTATTTTTGTAATTTTTGTGGTAATAAGGTGCATATTTTGTAAACTTGGAGTGATAAGGGAAAGTCATTGTTGTGATTCCAAGTACCATTTTTCTTTGAGAGATATCAAGTCGGTGAATATCTAGATTTTGAAGACAAATTGCATCGAAGGGTTGTGAGCTTGGAATATTCATTACTTGAAGGTGGAGATTTCTTATGTACTCAATATTTAATAAAGATATCATTTTTTGGTGATTGTGTCCTAGATCCGCCCAAAATTGAATAAGGGGATCTTATGTACACCATGTATGTTTGTGATGGCACATGTTTTTATGGCTTCATGTTGTTGCTTTTGATTTGTGTCTAGTTTTGACACATAAATGATTTCATTTAATACATAAATAAAATTCAATGCAAGTAAGCACAACACACGTAATGAAGAAGCTGCAAGGAAGGATAATTAAGCTCAACACATGCATCTGCGCACCTACAACAAATAATCAAAGTTTTCAACATCAACATTCTACTTCAACAAAAAAATTCACTCAAATTCATGAATCTGGACACTCTAGCATTTCAAAGCAAAGTCTACATCAGCATTCTTGCAAATACATTTAAGAACTTGTAATCAATTTCATTGATTTAAGTTAATCATTAAAAATTCATTGTTAATGAATTTTTAAGAGGACAAGGGAATTCATTGTTTTAAGTGAATCATTACAATCATTGTAAGCTTTCTTGGGTGCATTTTCGACAGTGTTCGACACCCTTCCTTTAAGAAAAATCAAGTGAATGCACGATTTTTTTAACTCTAAATCAAACAAGAAACAAGTTCACATCCCCTACAAGTGAGCGTGAGTATTCATTCAAGAAATTTGCGTCAAGATAGTAAAAATTTCAAACCTTCAAGCGAGCCAGAGTGAAGTTAATTACAACAACCATCAAACAAACCAAACCAATTCAACTCTAACATCAATCAAGCAAGTTGAGATTTACATCAAGCGAGCGTGGCTATTCATTCAAGTGAGCGTGAATTCATCAAGTAAGTCAAGTGAGCGTTCAAGAAAACACGAACGTCATCAAGCGAGCGTGGCTATTCATTCAAGTGAGCGTGAATTCATCAAGTAAGTCAAGTGAGCGTTCAAGAAAACACGAACGTCATCAAGCGAGCGTGAATTCTAGAGTTTCAGTAAGAAAATTCTACAATTCTAGCAAGTGTTCCAAGCAAGCGTAATAAGCAAACAATCAAGTGAGCGTGCCATTCAAGTCACATAGCGAGCGAGCTTGTGATTCAAGTCTCAAAATCAAGTGAAACAGTTCAATGCACGACATCTTCAACACGAGAGCCTGATTTCAAGTGAGAAAGTTCAGATGGCGCAACATATTTAGCTGTTAAACATTCTTCACAGTTTGATCATCTCAAGTGATGAAGACATGGTGCAAATCAACAAGGAAACTCTTGCTGATCTTTCACGGAATCTACAACAAACACATGAAACCATTGAGTTTCTTCAACTAGAGTCGCAACTTCAAAGGAATGAATTGCAAGAAAAGCATGATGATTCAGAGCCTTTGAACCATACAGCTAAAAAATGATTCTAAGTCATTCCTTCACACATCTTCAAGTGTTGAAGTTTTTCCAGTGAAAATTTCTTCCAAGCCCATCATCAAGCCCTGGGAAGAAATTCAAAACAACAAGAATCGACGAGGCTTAGGATATGTCAATGATAAAACCAACTTACATATCCCAGATTATTCCAAGCCAATTAAGTTCGTCAGTGCAAGATTTCTTGCACAACTCACCTCAGCAAGTTCTGAGAAAGTTGCAGATAACCAACAATGCACGCAACCCAAAGTTGTAGCCAAACAGAATTGCATGCAACCTGAAGTTGAAGTCCAACCGAAATGTTCTCATTGTCAAAGAACCGGTCATATGTAAGATCAGTGTTTTGATCTCCATCCTTGTCACCATTGTGGCAAGCCCAATCATTCCTTAGAAAGATATCGCAAACAACAAAAATCAGCCAGATTGAAGATACATTATGAATGGATCGATCCTTGGAAATGGTCATCCATAGTCAAAAGATTGTCTCAGTTCTACAACCGAATACAATCACACATAGTGCAACCAACAATGAAAAAAAGATGATACTATCATGCAATTGAACAGGGGAGTACACCAATGTAAAACTCTTACACCTGAAGGGGGGGAGTACAGGAAAAATATCCAGAGAATTGTCTCTCCTTTCAGCTGACAAAAGGGGGAAAATGTCAATGAAATTAACAGTGGTTGTCAAATTGAAAGTTTCGACAAAACCAACAAAAGCAGCCAGTGGGAATATTCAACAACCAGTGGGCATCAACAAATTTTCTAGTGGGCATCAAAAAAATTACCAGTGGGCAGTTGACAACAAAGAAGCATTGAACAGTTTTTAGCATAGAAAAAGCAATAGTGAGTTGTTTTTTGACATCATCAGCCAGTGAGCAAAGCCAGTGGGCATTCAACAAATTTTGTCAGAGGACAAGAGATGTTGATTTCACGCAAAGGACAGATGGATCCTTTTGAAACTTGGCACGTGATGGAGTTGTCAAGAAAAATTCAGAGATGAATCAGACATACAACTGACTCATGGTCTCTTTAGATCGCAGTTTTTCAACATCCAGCTTTGGCGGTTTTTCAGGCAATGTTTTTGAGGATAAACATGAGAACTTGGAAGATGTTTCCTCGTTCTTATTTTTTATTTTTCATTTTGTTAGCAACCTATAATATAGGGGTCATAATTTTGACTTGACTATGGATAATCTTGTAAATCTGTACATACTTTTCCTTCTGCAAGTTGTATTCACATATTTTGTAAAAAATAAAAAAAATAAAGAAAATCAAAAAAAGGGTAAAAAGTCCTAAAAGAATAATCAAAGGACTTAGAAAAAATAAAAGACCCCAAAAGAAAAATAAATAAAAATGAATGTGTGCAAGCATAAATGCCACTACTTTTTACTTTTTGACTGTGGCAGAGTGTCAATAAATGCCATAGTCCATGATGAGTTAAACAATTTAATCTTAACTTGTCATTTTTAAATTTCACTTGTTGTAGATAGAGAATAATGAGTTGTCATACAGTTTAATCATGACAATTCAGTAGTTAAATAGAGAAATAAAATGAATCCAACAGTTTAATCTGGATTCATGGATGAAATAAGTGTAGAATTAGATAGTTTTACTTGCTTTCAGAAAAAATAAATGCTGTGAAGGTTGCTAGCTTAAATGCACCTTACTATAAAGGAAGAAAAAATGTTAGCATGGTAAGCTGGGTAGGTAGAAGAAGGTGAAAAGTCTCAATGTAAATATCATTCATCATGGGCTACAAAATAACTAACTTCCCCTTCCCATAGTCATGAAACATTCTAAACTATCAGTCAGAAAGGCTCAAGGCATTTCCTTGACTTTTGTTGGGACCGGACCCAAGGCTCTATGACTAATCAGTTGAAAGTGTAAAATGTCTATATTAATCCCAAATATCACATCCTTATTCCATTCATGCATTCATTCCCCTAAATAATCCTAAGTAAAACTCCATTTTTACTTAAAGGCATTATAATTTCCATCTGACTAATTTCTATCATCATTTGAAAGCATTAAACCCTCAAAATTAAATTATATCTTAAGTTAAAGTGATAAGATTAATGAAAAATTATCTTTTAAACTTCACTTTACTTGTTATGTTTATGTGTTTTGAGTATACCATGTCCTATTTTCATATTAACTTTAATTTATGTATTAACTCCCTATAGAAATGACCTTCTCCTATTTTTATATAACTCCTTTTTATATAATAAACCCAAAAACCCACTTATTATAATTTTAGCCGAAGTTTATAATTCCCACATGTTTAATAAGAACCCACATTATAACCCCCTTTGGCTAAAATATATCTTTAAATAGTGTTCCGCCCCTATGGTAATTAAATCACCTTGGTTTAATTAACCATATACTAAAAATATATGAAAAAACCTTTAAAACATGTTTTATATATGTTTTAAGCAAAAATATTGAAGTTTCATTTAAACTAAACTTCAAAGCAAAAAAACCCATTCATTTGTTCATTTTCCCTTACCCGACTCATCTAACCCAAGGTTAAAACCTAACCTAACCCTTTCCCCACAATATATTCCATTACCAATGGCCCCCAATCCTTGGTTAAAGTCTTGAATACCCTCTCAATCACTTTTTACTGAAAAGCTGCCTAGAAGTATAAAATTAACCATATCAGCCTCCCCCATCGCGTAAAATAACAACCGTCTGATCTTCTTTTATTTCCAAGATCCTATTGCCCAAAATGAACCTGATGACTTACCTTTCCCTACACCTTTCCTTTTGATCGTGACCATTCGCTTGTTGAAGCCAGATCTGACGACGCTAGTTCATTTTCGCGCACATAAAGTAATCGACTGCTGTTTTGGAAAAGTCGCGTGATATGTGTTGTTTTCCAAAACCACCCTGTGTCGACATGTCCTGATATGATTGGATCGCGTTCGAAAAGCGATTTACTGCTTACCGCTCTGGAGCTACGCGAATACCACCCAGTGGTATTCCAAAACCACTCCCACCTAACCTTTATTTAATGTAATTTAACTATAGTTTAAACTATGGTTTGATACGTTAAAACCCAATGTTTTCATAAACATTTCACCTATTCGCGCTTTTAACCTGAGAAACCTCTGCAGAGCCTATTTTCATCTAATTTTCACCATTGTGCGCCATTACACCTTGGAGAGCCTGTGCAGAGCCCTTTTCACCATTTTCAAACCTACCAGCGCCATTTTCAAGCCAGTTTCCTTGCAATTCAACCACGAAGAGCCAAATTACCCTCTGATAGACCAATTCAGTAGAATTGAAGACTGCACGCAACCGTGAAACATCTTCGACCACAATTATACCTTTTAAAGGTATTTTTCATCAAACTTAACCAGAAAAGCCTGAATTTCCGAAAGAAAAAAGCACCAATTTTCAATTATTGCCGGTAATTATCTTAATTACCCACACAGAAATTGCAAAAAGCATCCAAAGTATAGGGGAAACTCTATCAAATTTTCCCCATAATCCCTCATTTCCGTTTTTGCAAGTTTTATCCATACCCTGGTCATTTTCACTGTTGGAATTGATCATAACCTTTCTTCTGAGCATTAAAACCCTCTTTTCATCTAAAACTTTGCTCAGAACCCTATTTTACCAGAGATATTCTCCAAAAATCCCTTGTTTCCAACAGAAGAACTCAGTAAACAGTCTAAGCTTGCTCTGTTCAATTAAAAAATGACAAATAAACAAGTAACCCCCAAATCAGGAGGACCAAAGCCTCAAAATAAAGCCTCTGATAAAACCCCTCAGCCCAAATCTTCTAAAATTGATAAACCCACCCCTGCACTCACTGTTGATTCCATAGAAGTTGTTAGGCCTATCCAACATCCAATTATTTCACAATAAAATAGTCCTCTGGTTGACCTTCATTACAGAATATTGGACCCTTCAATAGAATTCAATTTACTTGATGTCTATAACTGGTGTTTTGGTAAATCAGTAGAGAAAGGTGATAAAGATATACCAGTTTGGGATTCCAATCTGCCAAAGTACATTGTCCCTCTTACTCATTTAGCCCCTGATTTTTTTCAGATTGTGTCAGTCCTATTATCTTCCAGACCAAAGGTGCATTGTCAATAAAGACAGAGAGGTCATATTTTACATCAATGCAGAATCCATAAACTCTATGCTGCAACTAAATCCTGACCCCAATGCTGCTTCATTATCAATAGAGGATTTAACTCAGCTTTACTTAGACCTTGATTTTGCTTCTAAGTTCAAAGTCTTCCAGACTTTTTGTCCCAAACAGGTTGATATCCCTAAGCTCAATCCTCCATTTGATACTTTTGATTTTCCAAATGAAACCAGACAGATTGTCTCCATGCTATCATTCATATTGGGATATAACAGTGATGAATTCACTGATGTTGTTATCCCCAGGTTTTCTCGTCTACCTCCGAGTCCCCGGTGCCACCATCCTCGACCTGTGGATATTGGCGGCCACCCGCCTGTTTATGGTTATATGTGCCCCCACCATCGTCTCTTTCTGCCTTTTCGCTTGGCACACCATTATTTTTTAGCAGTTTTTCGGTCCTCGAACTTCCTAGAGTCGTTTTGAGGCCCCAAACGACGTTTTTGGTATGAGACTGAGCTAGTTGTTTGATCACCAAATCGTCACAAAAAGTTGTAGTCCTCAGATAGAGCTTTCTAATGATGTATCATGTGCATCAAACAGAGATAGCATGCCAAAGTTACGTCCCTGGGAAGTTGAAAGACCAATTTACCCAAACGTGGCCCATAGTTTTGGCGCTTCATCTCCTAGGGTAAGGTTTTTGGATGTTTAGGATTCTCCATGGTTTCTCAATAACAAATAGGCCCTCGAGCCCTCATTGTAACTCAGTCATAGGCTCCCATAGTCAGCTTGCCATCTCTTTCCGTAGATAGCTACCGTTGCCCTAGCTTGCCTATTTCCGTCCGTCTTGGGTGCTCCAGTTCTTTTGAGCTTCTCGTAAAATGAAGTGTTATTTCCGCTGCATCTCTGTATTTATGGTTATGTGTTTATTCTGTTGCGTTCCTGCATAAATCCGGATCACATCCATTGTGTACAATTTTGCCAAGTTCATTGCAGAAAACTGCACTATCAATTGTCCAGATTGTCAGAAGAAGGAATCTTTAGATATACCTCATGTCTATTTCATCTCTTTTTGAATTATCAAGTAGAAAATTTTCCTATTGAGTTTCAGAAGATAGATCCAGAAGGGAATGTACTTTCAGTTGTGTTTTGGTCATCAATTCTAAGAAAATGGAATAGGGAATACAACTTTGCAGAATTTAACGACTTGTTTCTAGTACCTGCTATGAATTTACTGAATAAAGAACATATCCCTAGAATTAATGAAGAAAAAAAGAGGATCTTACAGCTATCTAAGCACTGTAAAACAGGGGATTGGTACTTATACAAGAGTTACATAGAGATCAGAGTATATGGTGCACTCTTGGCCCCATATAAATTGCCTAAATTTGTGACAACAAGGATATTTGCTTTAGAATATTTGAGGCAGCTATTGAATGCAAATGAAGTCAATTTCATAGCCTCTAGAAAAAAGACTCAGTTCAATCTAAAAAATCAAGTTGGGCCATTTATTGTGAATAACAGAGAAGCAGCAAATGAGATTAATGTCAAGTTGAAAGAATACAAATTCCCATACAAGTTTATGTGGAATTATGATCCTCAGGGTATTTTTAATCAAATCAGATTAAAATGCAAGTTGTCTGCTTTCTTGCATGATTCCAAGCCCCAAATTGAAAAATATGCCAATAAACTTGAGTGGGATCCAAATATTTTATTTGATGATGACTCACAGGGCATGCAGGTAAACAGTGGAAAAGATAAATAGATTGATCAAACACAGGTGGTTATAGTGAACAAAGAAGTTGAAATTGTTCATAAAAGAAGCAAAAAGGAAGATAGTTTCACAGCTGAAACTATTCTAGATAAAAGATTCATAATTCTCTACAGCAAGAAAAGTAAATTGACTAATGAAGAAAGGGATAAAGCTATAAATGTTGAAGATAACAATGGTCATGAAACTGATGATGAAACAACAAGAATAGTAACTGACACTCTTAAAGAGCTTCAAAATGTCAAACTTGGAGCACAACAGAAAGACACAATCATGGTGGATAAACAAACAAAGGTTGATATGCCCTCTTCTTCTAAAAAACATGACAACACAAAGTAAAATATTCAAATCAGGTTTAGACAAATCAAAGAAAAGAATGAGGAAATCAGAAGTGAAGCATATTCCAAGTTCCTTAAAGAAAAGCCTGGAAATAAAGATAGACTCCTCTCAGCTTTTGATTATTCTTCAAACAAATTAGTTATGTCATTTCTCAAGCCCACAGTGGCTGATCCAAAATCAATTGTAGATTATTCAAAGACAGACCTTGAAGTTGATGCAGATGCTGTCCATGAATTGGACTAGATAGAATTCCATAGAAGCAATGCAGAGATGTTGTATTCTAAAATAGTCAATAAGACTATGAATTCTATCAGGCTTGAGAAAACTTTGATAAACCTTCAAACTCAAATGAAATTGGATAAAGCCTCATTATATGCCAATAAATTGAAGATCAAAGAATTAGAAGACTTGGTGATTGAAGTAGGAGCTGATCCAGATAACATTGAGGTTGCAAAGGCTTTAATCAAATAGAAAAATGAAGATATAGCTGCCCTCAGAAAACAACTAAAATTGCCTCAAAGTGAAAATCCTCAGGCAAAATAAATCCTTCAGCTGAAGACAAAAAATGATGAAATAAAAAAACTTGTTCTAAAGATGACATCTCAGATAAAAGAAATGGAAATCCAAATAGAAGCTTTCATGCAAGAAAATGAAAATCTAAAGAAAGCTCAACAGGTTTTCATTCCTACATTGATCCCAACTATAAGTACAGTTGTTCCATATACATTGGAAAAAAACTTGGCACCACAAGGAGCATTGGCAAGTGCAGTTCCAATCACTCCTCATGATATCTCTGCCTATTCTTCATCAACCTCATAGATAAACACAGTAGAGGACAAAGCTGCAATAATCAGATCCATGGAAGATATGTCAATAAAAGATAAAGAAATACTCAGTTTAAAAGGCACCATTAAAAATATGGAAACTTCTAAAAGAGATGCCTTAATTACTTCCAAAGGACATGAACAGAGGGCTGATAGATTAAAAGAACAAGTAAAAATTCTTCAACAGCAGGTGAATCTTACATATTAGGTTGCATACACAAATATGGACAAAAATCATTGAAGGCATTCACTCACAATAGCCTTCCATTCAGATAATTTATGAGAAGAAAGAGTTGCTACACGCTGCAAATGTAGAAATTGATAAAACCAAGAAAGAAATTGAAAATAAGCCACCACAAGCAGTTCAACTCATAACATTTTTGAACAGCAAAAAATTGGGAAGAATTAGAAGAGTTGAAAATTGCTGACAGAACAGAGGCCATCCTTCAAATTAAGAAAGTCATGAATAAGAGAAACATGATGATAATTTGGAAGACATGTGTAGAGATATGAATTTGTCCATCAGAAGATTTTGGGCCAAATACAAAGTATTATCAGAAGCAGGTTTACCAGACATTCATGCATTAAATGACAAATTAATGCCACAGAAGGATTATGATTAGAAAATCAGAGCTCATGCTAATGAGCAAGCTAAACAACCTTTTCACAAGGATCTCTAAGTGGCAAAGTACTACTTCAATATTTTGAAAATCTATTCTTTTTGGAAAATGAAATCAAGCATATGTTCACAGTAAAGCCAAAATTTGCCACAGATACAGAGGCTGATGAAAGTTATAGGAAACTAAAGAATATGAAGATCCCCACTGCCGAACAGTGGCAAGAATTCATAGACCTGATGTGAACTTGACAAGTAAAGGGCAAGAAAATCACATAAAAAAAGTCATATTCTACTGTTACTTTATGATGAAAAAAATCAGTTTCAAAGTGTATCAGGGTCAAAGTGTATCAGTAAAATCAAATTGTTACTGCTGGTCATTTTTCAATTACAGCAGTGAAACAGTGGAAAGCAGAGATAAAGAGTATCAGAACAGAAGGTGAAAAAGAAGAGTATTCTACAAGTCATCTTCAACGAGAAGATGCAACTAATGCCATCTATGCTCACAGCACGTCAAAAATCAGTTTGGATAAGATAAACAGTTCTATTTTTCCTTCTAAAGAGGACAGCTTGCAAACTATTTTGCTGTTGTCCCTCTTCTTATGTTACATTTCCTATTTTTTCTTAAAACATTATCTCAAACTCTGAGATATTTTGTAAACAATTTATGTGTATAAATACTTCATAATTCAAAGTATTCAGTGTGGAATAAAATTTCGCAAGACTACTATAGTCATTTTTCTGGATATATCGAAGTTGGTGTGAGTCAATTAGTGAATCAACAGACTGGAAATGAGATTAGAGACATCATAACTAAGGATTCTCGTGGTGACAAGATAAGTCTCGTCTTCTTCCTGTTTTCAGTGTTTTTCTTTAATAGTTTACATGCATTCATCTAATGTGTTTCTATTCTTTAATGATCAGCTAAGGAGAAATTAAACATGATTAGTGATAATAAGCTCCCTGTTTTAAACTAGTTGGAATTTTTATGTTTTCTGCTTGATAACCAGACCATAGAATTCTTAATTGCTCTAGGTCCTAGTTTGATTCCCTCCTTCAATCCTCTTTTCTGTAACTCAAGGATTCTTAAGTGCCCTTTTGTTCAGATTTCACCCATTCCATCAACAAGGCCTATTCAAAGCCTTAGAAGGTCACCTATCCTGCCCTTAGTACATTTTAATCTTTAAGTCTTATTTCCTAGCTCTGCTTTCCTAGAGAGTTGACTCCATTGCCCAATTTTTTGGTAGATCCCTCTGGTTTACTTTGAAACACTTTTTATTCCTACCACACTTCTAAAATCAGTCCTATTTCTCACTCATAGCTAGCCTAAAACCCTTTACCGAAAAAAATCTAAATCTTTAGGAGAGATCCGTCTCTGGAGCTCAGAAAGGCTAGATCCTGAATTCCCAAAGTAGTTCTTTATTACCCCTGGTTTTCTTAACTACAAAAATCCTCATCCCACAACCTGAGAATTACTAGGGTGATAACACATTGAAGGGGGGAATGTTAGCCTCTCTCAAAAAACAATAATAAATCCAAAATAATATATAAATTAATTAAATATTCCAAGTTAGGAATTTGTGCCTAACTCTTGGGTTGTTCCTCAAATATTGGAGTTAGTTTAGTAACTCCTATCTTGGTGGGTGTTTGGTGAGAAATTGTCTCAACCAAAGGAGTCTAAGATATCACACACTATTTTAAGACATTGTCTATCATCTATTTAAATTGTATCACTAAATTCTTTTAATAAGAGAGAATACGTGAGGAAGCCATGAGGCTTCAGTATTTTCCGTCAATATTTTGTGTCTGGTTTTTATGTGTGTTTTCTGTAATTTTTATGAGTTAATTTCATTTTCTACAATTTTTACAAGATCAATCTTCATCCTACTATCGGAAATATAACGGTCAAGTCGAATTCGTAAATGGTGTCCTCAAGACCATGATTCGTCGGTTAGTCGACAATCATAAAACCACATGGCATCGAAAGCTATACTCCATGCCATGGGCATACCAAACGTCAGTGAAGACTGCTACATGATTCAGGGCAGTCTTCATGCCATTCCAGTTAACATACGACCTGGAAGGAGTTCTTCCAATCGAGTGTGAGATTCCATCACTTAAAATGGTTGTTGAACTCCTACCTGACACCACTGCCAAAGAAGAGTGCTTACTCTCCTCGATCAATTGCACGAAACTCGTCGAGATGCCACACTGGCACTCGAAGCCTACAAGCACCGAGTTAAAGCTTAATACGACAAATCTGTCAAGCCTCATTCTTTCCGAGAAGGCAATCTCCTTCTACTCTACGTTCGGAGACATTACCTCTTGGGGGTAGGAACACTTCAACCATTATGGCTTGGTCCATAAGTCATCACCTATGAAATTCAGGACTATAATGGAATTCTGCTCGTCGAGCCTTCTTTTTAGGGACTTTTTCTAGCTCGTAAAACTGAAAAAACCATGAGTTTCCTTCGTCCATCTCGTTAAACTACCATGATAAATAACTATGAGCCATTCTTTTCCATATTTTTCTAGATTGTTAAAAAACCGAAAAAGACACTGAGTTTTTCTCCGTCAGACTCGTTAAAATTTCACGAAGAGGATTTAGTTTTTCTTCATCTAACTCATTGAAACTTGATGAAGAATACTGAGTTTACTTTGTCTCCTTGTACTCATAAAAAAATGAGGTAGACGTCCATTGAACATAGGTTTATCACTTTATCCGTATTCAATGGACTAACTTATGAAAAAGGAATTGTTCCAGGCATACTATTCTCCCTTTGTCACACTTGGTTATCAACCATGACAAAGGTACCTCCTTGGAGTTGTCTTTTACGGTGTTTTTCAGACTCCGAAAATATGGAAAGATCACTGATTTTACTCTTATGGACTTGTTAAACCTAATCATAAGGGGAAAAATTGAACAAAGTAGAGACTTATTCTTTCATACTTTGAAATTTGATTTGGCAACAAAACCTTGAAGATGGCACTTCCCGGAAAATTCTCTTGTAATTAGCTGAACCCTACCATTCTATGAGTTTAGTCTTCATATGTCGATGTCCTTGCATTGGTGAAAAATAACACTCTTTGGTTTTCATAAGAATAAGTTGCTTGGTACCCTGTTACTGTGCCTTCTATTGTTTAAGAGATCTCACTATCTACTGGTTCCTATATCAGCCAAGCCATCATATGCCAGAAATAATTTTTCATCGTCAGTTAGTACCATTTTCTCTTAACTATATTCAAAACAAAATCATCTTTTTACCATTTTGTGTCAACTAAGGTAGGACGCCTCATTTCCTGCCTTTTGACAGATCTCTTTCTATCAACTTCAACATCTTATCTAAGAAGTTGATCCAAAAACATATCAGTACCCTGGAACTTGCAAACCTGAGTGGCAGGTTACCTTGTGTTTGATTTGGAGTTTTCATCACTGGCTCCTAGTTGGATGATTCTACGAGTTTTCGACATCAACACCATTTATTCACATTGGCTAGATTGTACTGTGCATATTGGATACCATCATCCTTATCGGTGGCCATCCTCGCGTCTATTAACAATTTTCATCAATAAATGGTAACTAGACGATTTCTCACATATTCAAATACAACTCCTTTATTCACATGTGCGGAAATATGCAGTTTAGTGAAGCGATGACCAAGATCTTGGGTTGAGGCTTACATCATTCAAATTTTTTTCCTCTCCCAAGTTGCTATATTTTTTTTGGAGACAAATTATTAGATTGATCTTATCATGACGTAAGCTTTCACATTGTGATTATCCGTGGAAATACTGGTCATATATCTTCCTGGAGAAATCATTTTGATACATCTACTGAGCATGGGAATTCCCATCTCAGGAAAAATATTGATATTTCTGGCATATGTTGTTTGTTTCAAGTTTTCCTCAGACCTCCAACTCCTCCCACTCTACTACACATGTTATAAAGTATTTCGGCCATCGCCTTTGCTCTGACCTCACAATTTAGGGGGAATCTGTTACAGTACAAATGACCTCCTCAACAGCTTAGAGGAGAAGGATATGTTAGTCATTATTATTTTTTGCTTTATTTATTGACTAAATACTTGTCCTAGATTTCTAAAAACAAAATTCATGAATATTGTGAGTTTTCTAAATCTCACTACCTTCATTATCCTTAGGATAATTTTTTCATTGTCTCACTACTCTATCATGCCATGGTCAACCTACCACTCCTAGAAGACCCATCATGGGCTCATGCCACTCACTTTCATTATGTTTTGCCACCTATGACCTCAACACTCTGTTTTGCCTTTGCCTCACCCCTCCACTTTCCACCTAAGATCACCAACTAGCCTACTCTTCCCCCTACTCATCAAATGACTCAAGCATGGATGGTCTCAAAATTATATCTATAAGCTCTTTAGATAGATCAAGTACATTGGATTTTGGATCTTCAATACATCAAAATATCAAAAACTCTGTTTTTTCATACTTAAGGACCCTAAGCCAAATTTCCAGTCAAAGACCAAATCCAAAAAGCCTCCCATTAGGTCATGTAGGGTTTCATAAGTTGTAGGACTTTTTTGGTATTCTAAATCACTGTTTTCCTTTTGCCAAGAAGATGAAATCAAATGGAAAGGAGGGTCATCATATGATTGTCCAAAGTAGGTCAAAGGTCTCCAAGAAATGCCTCCTTGATCAAGCACAAATTCTGAAAAAGACAACTGTCCATGTTGACATTTCTGCAGGAGTGTCAAGGTGGCTATGAGTAGAAAAATAGGTAAGGTAAGAGGCCTGCCCCTCATTGAAAGATACACTTAAGCAGGAAGAAGAGGAAGCATGCCTATGTTCAAAGAAAATCAGGGTTTCTAAGACTGATTAGACCTGTAGCTTGCCAAGAAAGAGGCCATTGCAAAGGAACACAAAGACAGAGGCACATCAACACAATCAAGCATAATTTGAATATTGTAATATTCCTAATTAGCCCAAGCTAATAGGAATATTTCATTTTGATTTGATTTTCTTAATTGGTGAATAAAATGTAAAGGAGGACATATAAACTCCTAAAAACATGAAAATAAATCAATGCCCAATGTGAATAGAGGCAAATTAGGGCTGTCTCAATAAAATACACTTGTATGTGAACAAGGATTGAGGAGATTGATTGGGTCAACAGGACGAAATCACAACACTGTCTAGATGCATTGAACTTCCTTGTTGATTAGCGCAGTTCTAGATGAAGGACATTCATGTGAAAGGAGTTAGGGTTTTGAAAGTGGTTTAGGGTTTCTCAAGCTCTAATCTTATAAAAGTAAGGGGAGGGCTCAAGAGAAGGTTGTTCATTATATTTGATTTTGATGTCTTTTTAGACAATTCGAGTTCTCTTGGCTGTTTAGCAGAGACTTGTGAGGATTTCATGTTTATGGATTCTCTCTCCTTCCATTGAGTAGCTCTTGGAGGGCATTGTAATTCTCTTCCACTATCAGGAATATGGCCAACCTCCATCTCCCTTAGACAGCGTAAATCCTATTGAGGTTTACTTGTTTCAGTGAGCTGCAGCAAGTGGAGACTAGATCTGCTCAGATCTAGATTATACTATTACCTCTTCTCAGTGAGTGAGTCTTTTATCCTCCTGGAAGAGTGTATTACCAATGTGGGCTTCAGATTTTGATCTTGGCATTAGGCCAATCTATGCTTCAATATTAAAATGCATTTTACCCTCTTGGACTGCGTTATTTCCAGCTGCAAATTTGCAAGGAATTTTGGCATTCATTTGGAGAAGAGATCTCTAGTTGATGGATCATTCCTTCACCATGGTGATCCATGGATTAGCTATATAATCCATGTCTAATTCAGATCTGATTTATTTACTGTTGTTCTTACTTCAGATTTTCTGAATCATTCTGCAGATCTGCTGCAGTAAAACTCAAATCTACTCTCTGTTTTTCATGTATTGCTGAAATCCCCAAGGGGAATGTAAAGTAAAGACAATATAGTGTACCGATCTATTATAGATATAATATTTTGTGCACATATCTGTCTTAGATCTGATATGTAATTTATAGCTTCTACAACCCCTGAAAATACGCTGTACATTCTTGTTGCAGAGAAATAAAGTGTTGCAGTACCTCTTCTTGAGGGTTTCCTTCATTCAAGTCTTCATACTTTCTCTTATGCACTGTATAGAAATATATGTAGAATTATTTTTCTGATCTGCATGTATTTATTCAGCCTTCTACACATTTTCATACTACTACTGCCCATAACAGCATAACTTTCTGAAGCAGTCTTATGTGTTTGCTGCAAGTCTCTTATTTGAGCGATTTCTAGCTGCACTAGGAATGGGGAGATCTGTATAACTTGGATAGAGGCATTTTTTTTTGCTCCAATTCTAGATGTGAGCTAAATATTTTATATTATAAGGGATCCAAGTCCCATTTTCCATAGATATAGCGTTATTTTCTAAAGACAGTTGTTTTATTCCCTATATTGCTACATTTCCCCACTTGGGAAGGAGTGTATAGGCCATATTCCTGCTGTTGTGCTCTAATTTGCTGGTGAGGTGTTCTTTTACATCTAATGAGTTGATTCACATTGCCATGCTCATGATTTTCTGAAGCTCCAACTTTGGAATATCTTCAGATATTCCATTTATTGTAGAAAATCCCTGTTTTGGGGATATTACAAAGATTTTTAAGTTATAAATGAAGAAGGGAAAAAGGTGAGGTGAATTGAAAAGAAATGAATGAACTTGAGGGCTATAGAGAACTTAGAAGACAACACTAATTATTCTTCTCTAATAGCTCTAAAACCTAAGATTTTGGAAAGATAGGTAGAGTAACTTAATTGAAGACTATGAGCCTCCATCATGAAAACAAAAAGTTTTCAGAAGCTGTTGAAAGTAATTTATAGGGTTTTCCAAGGTAACCATGCTTCAATGCATCAAAGGGAGGAAATGAAAAGAGTATCAGTATGATGGGGATGAATTCTTTAAGTGCAGTCAATTTGTCTCCTATGGCGAAAGGAATGAAAGCCTAGGGTTGAGTTTCAAAATGAGAGGTCAAGCTAATCATGAACTTATTGTTATATGAATGAAAATGTCGAACTCCAAAATTGTCAAAAAGGGGAAAATTCAGTATGTCATGACACCTACAAACAAATCAGAAGTGGTCAAAACGGAGATATGGCATACATAATGAAAGAGAAAAAACACTTGTCAGAAATAGGTTTACTATGCCTCATTGCCAAAATTAGTAAAGAAGGAAGAAAACATGTTTACATGACACTCACACTCTGAAATGTAAAAAATGATAAAGAACATGTTTTTTAGTTTCCCAGTGCAAACTAAGGTTTGACAGTGCCTAGGCCCTCAAAGGTTAAAAGGGACCTCTTCATCTCTCCACCAAGCCATCACCAAAGGAAGAAGAATTACTTTGAAAAGTTTCAAATCACCTGCAATAAAGGGTCAAAGGATATCAGTCAAAAATGATAAAGTGATAAAACCTTAGCAAAAGTGGTTGTTCTGATTTTAATTTATTTCTCAAAGGATATAAAAGCATCTTAGTTATCATTTTTAGCTCATTTTTCATTTGCAAGGAGAGATAACAACTTCCAGGAGAAAATTCTGAGTTTTGGAGAAATTTTGGGCAAGTTCACTGGTGCTGCACTCATAGACCCCGATGCTATGCGTAGAGAGGTCCCCACAGTGTAAATTGTCCACTACGCTGCATGTATAGTGGGAGGTGTTGTGCTTATAGCCTAGCGCTACACACATGCAAACCCAGCACGCCCAGGCCCGACTCACTCATTTTTTAGCCTGGCGCTGCACGCAAAAGGTGACCCGATAGGCCCGTCGCTGCACACAGAGGCCCAGAATGCCTGCATGCTGGCAGCACTACGCCTAGAGCAGGGCTTGAATCGCCCGGTGCTGCGTGCAAAGGGCGACCCAACAGTGCGGGCAGGGATCTACGCTTATGCCAAAATTTTTCAAATTTGCAAAGACGGTGCCAAAGGCTCAAGAAAAACCCTCCAAGATATTTTCAGGACCCTACAAACAAGCTAATTTCGTAAGTGGCTTTTCATCCTTGCCCTCCAAGTATTTTTTGTGTTTTAATGGTTAAAAGATATTATTAAACCCTAGGCTTTGCAAACCCTAGGTCTTCATGATAAGTAAACCTCTATTTTTTACCTCCAAGCTAGTAATTGCCATTTGAAAGGGGGTGAAACTAGGGAAAGCACATATCAGTTCAAGTAAAGGCCCTCATCAAGCTCAAAAGCAGCCAATCATATACCTCACCTCCATATCACTTATTTTGCAAGAGTTTCTCACAGTCATTTCCATTTCACTCCTCCTGCCTAAATATCACAAGTAGACCTAACTTTGTCTAAAGGCCACCAATCACCATTTTAGGAGCAGAAGATAGTGTCAGTAGTGAAGGAGGGAAAGTGCCTATGAGGCCAAAACACAAAGGAGGGAAAGTGAATAGATTTTAACTCCAGAGTACAGTGGATATCACCACATCTCCCATGATCCTCTCATGTTTCCAGAATGTAGGGTGTTTCTAATTTTGTGAGAGTCAAACAAGTGCAAAACCACCCAAAGCTTACAAGGTTATTCATCCTCAACTTGCACAACAAACAATCAAGCCTTGCTGGGGTGGAATTTGAACTATCAGCAGATGCCATCTCTAATGCTACAGGTATACCTGTTGTTGGTGAGAAATGGTTCAAGAAGGCAAGGTTGGACATGAACCATTATCAAAACCATAGAAGCAAACACGTTCACATCCTTTGCATAAATAGAGAGAGCCCTCTCTGAGCCCTGGAAGGCTAGGTCCTAGGACTCCAAAGACTGGTCTGATGTTACCCTGTGAATTTGATCTCACCAAATTAACAAATCACGGGAACCTAACATAATGGCAATCATGGTGGGACCTTCTGAATAAGTCACAAGCTGAAACTTTTTGTATCCATTGATTCATTTCCACCTCATCACCATCACTAACATAATGGCGATCATGGTGGGACCTTCTGAGCCAATAACCATATAAGTATTCCTTAGGACTTCAGAAACCCTTATTTCATATCATCTATTTATTTATCACCAACTCATAGCCTAACACAATTGGCAATCAAGGTGAGAGGATTTATGAAATTAGTGACAATCTAAGCACTCCTTAGAACTTTAAAAACCCTTATCAAATAATAGAGAACTTAAACTGTTAGCCAAAGAGTAGAATATGGTTGTTTCACCACCCTATCAAAATGATGACTCAGTTGTAGGATACTCATACAAACCTTAGGGCTACATAAAGGAGCTTATATAACCCCAAAACATCCATAGATTGGTTTTTTATCAGTGATTGGTTGTGGACCATAAACATACATTCTTAAAACAACAAATAATATCCACCTGGCGACTCCACAAGCCTCCAGTAGGCCTTCTAACTTTACTAGTGTTCTTGGATTTCCCTAGGATTGTGTCAAATCAACCTTGAGAAGTCTAGAAGCCTAGTCACACACTGTGTGAGTTTAGTAAACACTAAGAGAGGTCATCCTTCCGAAAACAGTCCTAAAACTTTTAGCCTCTCTAAATTTTGAGTTTGAAATATGGCTTCACAAAGGATCAGTACCAAATCTCATCTAGACCCAAATTCTCCTACCATAGTTGATGACCCAGAAAATATTTTGTGGCAAAATTCTAAAACTGGAAACTTAACTACTGTTAGGACCATTCATAGAGAAAGCTCTGTCCCTGAACATCCTACAGCCTTGTAAGACCCCCAATTTGACTTGCACCATACACGAGACCTTTTCAGAACCAGGTCACAAAGTGGGATTGACCAGATTGACCTTGACCCTTTTGATTTACAACAGAGTTCAAGCAGAGAATTCTTTCCTTCCACTCCCCCTGACTTCCAGCTTCTCCATCACTTTAGCTCTTTTCATACCAAGTCTGCTCAAAACCAGTTTGCTGGTCCAAGTACATCTACCACCCCCATCCACACAACCACTGTTCAAACTGCTCCACTTCGTCCCCCACCCCCTCTCACAAACCCTCCCCTTGTAAATCATCCTTGGATCCCATTCACTCCCATCATGGCAGCATGGTATGCCCCTTGTTACTACCACAACCTTTGTTACCTTTACCACATGATTATCAGTCCAAAATCCCTCACTTTACTGGAGTTGAAACCATCACTGCCCAACAACATGTATATAGGATAAATGATGCCTTTGAATACATGGAAATAGAAGAGGAAACCATTAAAATGAGGATATTTTCACAAAACTTAGGAGGAGAAGCCAAGAAATGGCTCAAAATATTGACTCCTAACACCTTACATGATATCCCCTCCTTTTACCAAGAATTTATAAACAAGTGGGAAATCAAGAAAAACCCTCTCCAAATCCTCTCAAAATATAACAACCTTAAGAGAAACATTGGGGAAAGTGTCCAAGACTATTGTACCAGGTTGATTAGTGTCTACAATGCCCTCCCACGAGACATGAAACCCCCACAAGGCTTAGCTTTAGCAAAATTTCCAGAAGGTTTAGATCCAGACATGGCCTATCAACTAAGAGAAAGAGAGCCCCTAACTTCAGAAGACATGAAAAAGGGAGCTATAAGTGTAGAGGCCAACCTTATTGAAAAGAGGGCTAGGATGATATTAGAAAAGAGAGTCACCTACAAATATGAAACAATGGCCTCAACCTCCTCATCTGATGCCAAGATTGATAACTTAGTGAGGGTAATGGAAAGAATAATGGAAAGAATAAACTTGAGGGAAAGAACACCTCCTAGGAAAAACCAAGCAAATCCCCCCCCAAAAAATAGGAATCCAAACTTCATAAGAGATCCTCCCCAAAACAGATCGAGAGACATTGACCAACAAATCAGGCCCCCTTTCCAAGAAAATTATGTAGATGAAGAGGGAAGAGAGTCTAAAGAACCTGTAGAAAACCATGTAAACTTGATAAGTTCTGACAATGAGGGTGATGTTTTCCTCACCGAATAAGAACATGATTTCTTTTCCTCAGATCAAACTGAAACAAACTATGAGGATTCTGAAGACTAACAATCGGGATTTGAAAATTCCATAATGGAAGTCCATAGGAAATATGACCTTAGGAGAAAAAATAACCAAGAAAAATCCAAAAAGAACAAAGAAGACACTGTTGTT
Source organism: Pinus albicaulis (assembly GCA_034641835.2). NCBI lineage: Eukaryota > Viridiplantae > Streptophyta > Pinopsida > Pinales > Pinaceae > Pinus > Pinus albicaulis. Next base: position 1,260,216,120 of record CM076574.1, on the reverse strand, counting down.
AGGAAAACACTTGAAAACACTCCTAATAAGACAACAAACATTACTAACACCATTGCTAAGAAAAATGATCCAAACAAAGACAAAACTAGCCAACCAAGTGGTGACACAAGCTGCCCTAGTGCCTCTACTAGTGGCCCTGAGAAAACTATTTTGTCTAAAGTCCCAAAACAGAATCAACAAATTAAACTTGTAGAAAAAATTATGGCTGATAAGACTGATGTAAATATGTCTAAAAAACAAGTGCCTTTCAGTTTTGAGGAAGAGATTGCAAAATCAAGATCACCATGCCTCTCACTAAACTGATAACCCAAGACATGTACAGGTCCCAAGTTTTGAAATTCTTAAACATGGGAAATGATACTGATACTTTAAACTTGACAGATGATAAACTAGAGCTGTTGTTTGGTCCTAAAGTAGAAGGAAAATACCAAGAAAGAGCCATTCCCCCTTTCTATGTTAGCTTAAAAATACATGAAAAAATCTTGCATAATGCCATGCTAGACTCTGGTGCCTCTCACAACCTCATGCCAAAGGTAGTGATGGAGAGATTAGGCCTAGAAATAACCAAGCCTTACAAAGACCTATATTCCTTCGATTCAAGCAGGGTCAAGTGTTTGGGCCTAATCAAGGATTTATGTGTCAATCTGGCACAAATCCCGGCTAAAGGCCTGGTCATGGACATAGTAGTAGCTAACATCCCCCCTAAGTATGAAATGCTTTTATCCAAATCTTGGGGAGCCAAGCTTCAGGGGAACCTCCGACTTAAAAGAGATGATTAAAACCTAGGCTTTGCAAACCCTAGGTATTCATGACAAGTAAACCTCTATTTTTTACCTCCAAGCTAGTAATTTCCATTTGAAAGGGGGTGAAACTAGGGAAAGCACAGATTAGTTCAAGTAAAGGCCCTCATCAAGCTCAAACGCACCTAGTCATATACCTCACCTCCATATCACTTATTTTGCAAGAGATGCCCACCGTCATTTCCATTTCACTCCTCCTACCTAAATATCACAATTAGACCTAAATTTGTCTAAAGGCCACCAATCACCATGTCAGGAGCAAAAGATAGTGTCAGTAAGGAAGGAGGGCAAGTTCCTATGAGGCCAAAACATAAAGGAGGGTAAGTGAACAAATTTTAACTCCAGAGTACAGTGGATATCACCTCATCTCCCATGATCCTCTCATGTTTCTAGAATGTACGGTGTTTCCCATTTTGTGAGAGAGTCAAACAAGTGAAAAACCACCCGGAGATGACAAGGTTATTCATCCTCAACCTGCACAACAAACAATCAAGCCTTGCTGGGGTGGACTTTTAACTATCAACAAATGCCATCTATAATGCTACAAGTATACCTGTTGTTGGTGAGAAATGGTTCAAGAAGGCAAGGTTGGACATGAACCATTATGAGGCATTTGTCAAAACTAGGTACAGAGTAGGCTGCAGGGCTATCTTCCCTTTCTCACACCTAAAACAAAGGTTTGCACCATTGATGAGGGTTATCATGAAGTACTTTACCTGTGAAGGTGGGTACTCCAGAATTTATTCCTACCATGTTAGACTCCTCATGCATTTCACAGGGGTTAAAATGCTTCACTTACATTACTACTTATATAGGAGCATTGACAAAATGTCTTCAGTTGTCTAGAGGAGAAGTTATACCCAACAAATGCAGAGTTTGTTCCACCACTCCTTGATCAAGATGATGGTTCTACATCAGTTGGAATAGAAGGGCATACCTTGGGAGGTATTCATATCCCATGAAGTCTTCACAAGCCCACAGCCTTGTCATCCGCCAAACTTGCCCTCATCATCTACATAAGTGTACTCACCTCTAGAAAACCTCCCTTCCTCCCATTCTCTTGATGCATCAGGTGAAGAAGGAAGTGACAATGAAGAATCAAGTGAAAATGAGGGAGATAATGATAATGAGCCAAACCAAAATGAAGAGGGTGAGAGTGACAATAAATCAATCCAAAGTGAGGTAGAGGCAGATGATGAGGAAGAGGAAGATGATGAGGTAGAGACAAAATTTTATAATGAGGAAGAGGAAAATGATGAGTCAGAGCCATAAATTGATGAAGAGGAAGAAGAAGGAAATGATTGTGAAGAAAGGGGCAGTGAGCATGACAATGATGAAGATGAAATCAGTGAGCAAAACAATGACAAAATGGAAGAGGATGACGAAGAACATGAGGAGGTTGACAGTAGGGATGAATTGAGCATTAATGAAGAGGAGGTCAGCAATAAAACAGAGGATATAGAGGTAGATAATGAAGAGGAAAATGATGAGGCTACAACAGAAAATGATGATGAAGCAGAGACAAATAATGAAGATATGGAATAATATGACAATGAAAAAGATGATGACAGCGAGGAAAATGCAGAAGCTAAAGGCAGCAGTGACAAAAATGAAGCAAAGTTCAGTGATGAAAAGGACAACAAAGAAGAAAATAGTCATGACAGTCATGACAATAGTCAACTCCTTAGTGATAATGAGAATGATGACAGCGTGGAATATAAAGAGGAAAGAAGTCCTAGTCATGATGACAGTGAAAAAGGGGAAGGGGTTGATAGTCCAAATGATTATCACAACAGTGAAAGGGAAAGCAGTTGCAATGAGGGACAAAATGAAGAGTTTGATGACAACAACGAGGATCATAGCCATGAAAAGACACCAACAATATCACCATCAAACCTCTTTCATTCACATATCAAAGAGGGCCAAGGCTTGTGTTTGATGCCTCTAAAAGGAAAGGGACCATGCCATCTACCTCAACTCGGCCACTAGACAAAGGAAAAAAAAGGTAAAATAAGAAGAAGAATATCATGAGATGGAAAGGGAGTTTGAAATCATTCAGGTGGATAGTGATGAGGAGGATGAAGCAAGGATCTCAAACTTTCTCATCCAAAACAAAAATGCACTCAATGAAGCCCTCCAAGCCAATCTTAATAGGGACAAAAGTGTGAATGATGCCCTTGACTTGGAAAATAGGTAGCTAGGAGAACGAATTGATTTTTATGAGGCTAGAGCCATTAAGGCTCAGAGAGAAAACCAAAGGGCACAGGTGAAACTAGAAGAGTTCATGGGAACTTATGAAGAGAGTGGGGATGAGCAAGGTCAATCTAGGAGGAGGCCTAGAATCATGGGGTTGAAGAAGGCATTGGAAAAGCAAAAAGAACAAGAAGCAACCCTAGCAAAACAACTCCCCTTAGATGAGCTGTTGGCCATGGAGATAGCACAGGATCGGGAGCCTTGGTTGGAAAGAGCCAACATACACTTGGAGGCTAAATTAGAGAAGTCTAACAAGAATCTTGACCTCCAAAGAAGGATGACTAAGCATTATGCCCATAGAAACCAAGTTGCAAGGGCCAAAACTGAAGAAGGCCCAAACCAAGATCCATGCACTAAAAGAGGAAAAGGGCCAAGTTAACCTTGAAATTTTGGCACAAGATTCTCTACAGGTCTCTCAAACCTCATGAGGGAGACATCCACCAATTATGAAGAAATTTGGACAAATTTTTGTTTTTTTGTGAATTTGGAGGCCTATAAGCGCATCACCCCTGGCGCGACGCTTTTTCCTCAGGCATCCTCAGAGGGCGAAATTTACATTTTTTGGATTTCTCATGCCTAGTACACTATTCTCACCAAATTTCAGAGAATTTGGAGCATTTTTGACCCCTCAAAAGGTCAAAAAACACTTCATTTTCTACCATTCTGCCTCATTTTCAGGCTTGGTGCTTCGCTAGTAGTTTTGGGAAAATTGCCTTTTGGATAGGTTTCAGGAGCTCAATCAGAAAAAAAATGGTAAATTTGGAAGGTAGACTCAGCCAGATTTCCAACGGGCCATCATGGGACAAATTTCGATATCGGGATGGTCACCAAACATTGGCTGCAAGTGGGCTTATTTTCTGCCTGTGAGGGCGCTGCGCTTATAGACAAGCCTATGTGTTTTTGGCCAAAAGTAAAAAAAACACATGCATTTATTGAAAAATGATATTTTAATGTTTTTTGAGGCAAATCACTCTAGAATTAGGTGGTATAAGTTATTTCAGCATTTATTTCATGGGATATTTTGTGCCTTGGGCCTTGCATGATCTCTTGGGCATTTATGACATTTATGAGTGATTTTGACATTTTCCAACCCTACTAGGATTTTTTCCCTCCTTTGCTAGATAAATAGAGCATGAGGTATTCATTGTAAATGTTGGCATTTGATGATCCTTTGGAGAAATATAGTCTTTTGGAGGTCAAAGAGAAATTTGGTGTTGTAGAGCTTGTGAATGGCTTGTTTTGCTTGTTGATGGAGGAGGCTTGTTTGTAGGATCCCTGAGCTTGGTTAATGGTGAAGTGCTTCTATTTAAGTTATTTTTTTCTCATGTTTCATTATGTTTCCATATTTCTATGTTGCAATAGAACAAAGGATTTATACTAAGAAATGTTCTTCAAAGGCACCTTAGCTCTGTTTGTTCTTCATTGCGTCTATGTTTTCTTCTACTAGGTCTTTCTAGAGAATTCTTAACTGCTCTCTAGACCCCATAAGCTTTTTTATTTCATGAATGGTTTAATAAAATAGGTATCAAGGATGATTTATGGCTAGCCCTACTTGTTTGATGTCACTAAACATTGTTCTTGAGGTCTCTCTCCAAAGTACCATTAATTGGGTCTGCCAAAGAGGCTATGTTTCGATCATACCCTTTGTCCATGCTTGAATAATTATTTTGGAGATCTTCATAGCTATTATCAATGATTTTTAGGTGTTCCTTTTTCTTTGATTAAATTTATATGTGTATCTTGAATGTTTTCTAACCTTGAAGGTGAAATCACTAGAAGTTAAATGAGTTTCTCGCCTTCTATATTTCATTGGAATGTTTGTCTTGAATGCTTATTTGCTTAAGTGGAATCAAAGAGTTACTGGTTTGCCCTATATATTGATTTCTTCTTCATGCTTATGTATTTAAGTCCCTTATTTTTTTTTAAGTACATGATAAAGGATTCTTAATTTCCCTTTATCCTACTTTGCACAAATTTAATGTTCACCTCATTTACCATAAAACTTGAAAATCCAGTGACCAATGATATATTTGCCTTGTCATGCTCCCCGATCCATTGTTGAACTTTCCATGAATTTTATAGACTCCATAGCCCGATGACTTGAATATTTCCTCATTCCATCTATTCTACTTGATCACCTTACCCAACCAAAACAAACAAACAAACCCTACACTTAACAACTAGCCTAAAATCAAAACCCTAGAAGAAAACAAGTTCACATCCTTTGCATAAATAGAGAGAGCCCTCTCTGAGTCTAGGGAGGCCAGGTCTTAGGACTCCAAAGACTGGTCTGATGTTACCCTGTGCATTTGATCTCACCAATCTAACAAATCACAAGAACCTAACAGGATACATGGATGAAAGAAAATGACCTAGATAGAGACCTATTTTTCCATGGTAACACACCCTATAGATAGCTAGGATGAGTTATAACGCATCCCTAAGGGAGCATTAGTACCTAGGTTAACGCACTATCTTGCTTAAGGGGCAGCATTACCCATGTTCCATGAGGAAAAAGGGACAAATTTCATAGTATCTGACTACAATTTCTTTCTTTTTCTTAAGGAGTCAGTCCAAAAAGCAACAACCTATGGTGTAGGGCTCTGATTGGACATTACTAAATCCAAATGAACATCCAAAGAGGGAAAAATCTAGGAAAATCATGGAAACATCATGGATTTTTCCCTATTCGAGCTAATGGATAAGAATGGAAAGTTTGGTCCTAAAAAATTATTATAGATTGGAGGATAGGGCTCATTGTCAAATGTTGAAAGGTTGATTGTGTGGAGAACGTAATTTTTTTGTTGAGTGTGAGGCTTCATGATTGGAAAGGTTCATTGAGAGCTCTTGACCTAAGTATCATTACACTGGGATATTGAAAAGAGAGAGAGAGGAGTCGGAAGGTTGAGGGAATCTTGGCCAAACCAATGGTTATAATCTTCCTTCTCTTATTAATAGAACTGCCTCTATTTTGTCCACTTGATGTTTTATTGATGCATATATTCAATTATTCATTTATAAAACATGATATAAGTGGCTTAGATCTACATAGTTAAATGATTTATTATATACTTGTTTGATTGCTTGTAGTGATAAAAATGTAAAGATTACACTTGTTCTTTGTTTTCTTGTAGGGTTCAGAATTGGAGCTGGTGAGGAGGAGTTCTGCCACACTTCCTAGCGCTCTCCAACAGTTCTACCACATACAGAGAGGTAATCCTTCAATATCTCACTTTTTCAATTAAGCATTAATATGAACATGTATGTGGTTTCTTTGTGAATGTTGCAGCTAATCTGACTATCTGCCTTAAGACCCGGGAAGGCCCGAGAGGGATTTACTCCAGCTACCACCTGTGTGTTTTACCCCTAAGCATCTTCCCTGCTATGATTAGAAAGATCCAGGTTGATCGTAGGTTCACAGAGATTTGGAGAGACATGCTCCACGATATGATGACCCTTATGCGTCATATTGTTGGAGCTTCCAGAGTACTAACGACTAGGAGGGATAGGGGTCGTGGAGATGCATGACAGAGAAAATCATCTGATGATCATGATCACGAGGAGAGTGATCATCATTTTATTACTACACCTCCTCCTCCTTCACCTCATGCCAGAGATCATGAGCAGCCAACATAGAGTCCTAATCAATAAGCATCTTTTGATCAGTCTGCAACATCTCAGCAAACACGACCATCGATTGAGTAGGCAGGTCCATCTGAGCAGGCCACACCATCTACTGATAAGGTTGCACCATCGACAACTCATTAGTAGGTAGTTCCTGACCAGGCTGCACCATGTGATCACCAGGCACCTCCAGAGCAGACACGTCATCCATCTCAGCACAAGGTTGCACCATCGACTGAGCAGGACCTGACTAGTACTAATATTGATGTACTACCACCAAATATTTGACATATATATATATATATATATATATATATATATATATATATTGATGTGTATATTGTTAGGTCATGTTAGATATGTTCATTTAATGTGCTTGCAGATAGATGTGTATGTGATAGTAGTTATTTGACATGAGATGTATATTTGATGTTTGTGTTGCAATGATGTTATACAATGCTTGTTTTTTGTTAGATGATCATGATCACGATGATTAGATGATGTTAGCGAGTTTGTACGATGGTTATCATGATCATGATGTTTATTTTTAATATTAAATCATGATATTTATTAAATATTATGTTGTGATTGTAATTGTAATTGTATGCAAAATATTTGTAAAATTGTAATTGTAATTGTAATTGTATGTATTCTCATGATTCAATTTTATTAAAATTGTAAAATTTGTAATTGTAATTGTATGCATCGTGATTATAATTTTAATTGTATGTAAAATTGTAATTGTAATTGTATGTAAAATGTTTGTAAAATTATAATTGTATTGTGAAATTATAAAAATGTAATTGTAATTGTATGTATGGTCATGATTCAATTTTATTAAAATTTGTAAATTTGTAAATTTGTAAAATTGTAAATTAATTGTCAATTTTGAACCATAACTACCGTAAGTAAAATCTATACCATAAATATTGTTAAATTACCATAATTGTAAATTTGTATGAATATAAATAATTGTAAAATAATAAATCTAGAATAATGTGAATTTTTGTAACATAATAAGGTTCAAAGAATAATGCAAATAAATTCATGTTTACAATTATCATTATTTTATTATGATCTCACATACCAAAAATAACAGTATAAATTAATACAAATTTTAAAATTTTGAAGATATCATTCACACACATTTAAAGAAATATAGTAGTTGTGTTATTTTAGGAATTGACATAAAAAAAAGAAAGAACTTGATACAGTGCATTATTTTAGAGATCAACATAATTGCAAATTATCAAGTAAAATGATTTTAACATTAACACAATGCAAACCAATTAATTTAAAATACATATTATAATGTTTCGAAAAAAACAGTCTTAGCTCTAAGGTTAAGTCCTCTTCTTTATAAAAACCCATCTTAAATAGTATAAATGATGAATAACACATGTACCATATCACTCTCTGTTCTCATGATCACCCTCATTATCTTCCAGCTCGCTTGGCATGATAACACTATTGTTCTAAAAAATATTTTTTGATATAGGGTCATGTCTCAATACGAGCCACTAATCCCTATCCAACAAATCTGGGTAAAAAAACACCCAGTTGCAGTGTTTGGGGAAAACATAAGTCTCCTTAGCTTAGTCCACTTCAATGATCTCTTGTATCTTTTCGACGTAACCTAACGTCCCTCGTACTAGGTTTTGATCACTGTGGTTATCTCGATTACATTGATCAAACTCGACTTCCAATCCATAGTCTTGTGTCATGTGTCCATCATCGACATTTTCTGTGCAAAAATGGTGTCCATATTCCCACATAGATGGGAACAAATGCACCTATTAAAAAGTTAACAAATCATAGTGTCATGTGTCTTATAATAACCCCACTGTTTAAATATGAAATATAGATGTTATATTTTAAAGGTGCATTATTAAGTTTAAAATGTACATAAATAGGTTATTACCGAGTTGTTGCACCCAATCCCTACGTTTAGTGAATCTTCTTCAGCACGTAGGTAACGACTGGTTGCACCGTATTTCTCTCTGACTTGGTCAGCAACCCAACTATTGGGGCATATAATTGGCATATTTTCTTTTAAATGATCGGGATAAGGCACACTTCTACCATTCAACCATCTAAATGTTTTCCTGTCACTATCCCATTTCATCCTCTTTTGTTCTTACAATGTGACCCACAGTTGCGTCAATTCAAAATTGTAAAGAATGAATTTACTGATTGCTTCAATTTATGCATTCGATGATGAAATCAAACAACCATATAGTACATATGATATCAAAATATACATTATATCAAATTTCGACGTGAATATTTACATTGTGTAAATTTGAAAATTTATAAGTTGCTTACTTGTTATCAAGCGCCTTTTTCCATTTTTTTGGATAATATCCCTTTCTCTTTTGTCTTCATCCCTTTCATCATCCCAAATCACCGCACCTGGTCTGTTGTTGATTTGCTTGATGTAATCACTGGCATAATAGAAAGACTCATATAATATGTACCCTCGGGTTTTTCCCTTTCAAACAAAACCTTTCAATTTCTTCTTGTACCTCTCTAAGAATAACATCCAACGACAAGAAACCACCTTAACTAATTCAACCTCATCTACTAGGTGGATTAGAAGATGAAAATGCAAATCAATGAAACTCGTCAACAGTTCCTTCTCAAATATACAAAAAATCTCAACTATCTCTTGACGCCACCATGGAATGCTAGCCACATGAATCTCCATTGACGTGATCCAATGTACAAATGCAGATAATTTAGTTATGGAATGTCCTAGGTCTTGGGGGAAGTCATCTTTCACACACCCATGCAAAAACAAAGGATAATGACATTGCAAAGTTATAAACACATGCAATAATATACATAATTAATTATGTTTTATTATCCCTGCATGGGATAAAATTTATTAATATAAAAAATAATAAAATCGTGCTTTTGACATTATACATACTCTTAGAAGACTCAAATGGTCATGTGATTTCAACCACGAAACATTTTCATCCACATTGAAGTAGTGTCGTAGTGAAGACCCATATGAAGATGGCACCCTCACACCCATTATAAATTCCTTTTCCAAATAAAGATCATCTTTTTTTTAAATTCATGGGACATCACCTTGTTTGAAATACCAATTAGAGGGACCAGTTTCCTCTGATCCTGTACTTTCTAACTGTCTTGGCCAATTTTTCTTTTTAGTTTTTGAATCAATAAGATCTTTCCTAACAACCAATGTGTCACCTTGTTTCGATGATATGTGCCTCCATAAAGAAGATGAAACATTTTTAAATATATGCATGGGATATAATAAGTGGATAATCTTAAGGTGCTCCCAATATGGGAGGTTATAAAAGATAGATTTCATTTTCATCCCAATGAGAAATTATAATTTTGGATCATCGAACATAGGATCCCCATTTGAATCGAACATTTCTATGAATTCCTTCTCCTTCTCTCTCTCATATGCTCTCAACCATTTAACTAGTGTCGTTATTGCAGGCCTTTGGGTTCTCTCTCATTTACCATTGAAAGCGAATGTTGCTCTTTTGTAAGTGTGTTATTTTGGGAGGAATACCCTAGAGTAGTCATACACTATCTTTCATAGTTCATTGGACCATCTAGCTTTCAGAGACGGTCCACAACATTTACATCAATAATACTCTTTTGTTACAATACTTGTGAAATTATTTTATACAATATGCATGGCACGTTAAATAATATCATGAAGATCAGAACAATTACAACAAATTAAATAACTAGTATGTGAAAGAATATTGTTATGTATATAAACAAATCAATAAACATGTAATTTACCAGATCAAAATGCTAAGCTTGGATAATCATGTGTCGTGTAAGCACATATTCCATACAACGTAAAACTCCTCTCTGCTGCGATGGGTCTTGATACATCATATACATTTATCCCATCCCATATGTTATCACAAAATCTCGCCTGATAGGCTGATAATCAGACAATATCATGTAACTTTTTCAGACCAATATTTTGACTGAAGCTTAGCCTTTTCAGTTTGAGAGGGATCTCTCAAAGGGTTAATGATATTGAATAAATATGTGTTTAGATTGCTAACTCTATTTGGGAGACAAATTGCTAATGATGAGTGTAGGTTGAAAATAGTATCAGTATGTAAACATTGGGCTTATGGCGTCAACACTTTCAGTAATTCAGTAGTGATATTACTTGACATGGAAGTTGAGGCAGGTAAGAGTTTTTAGCAATAGCACACACACACACATGAAACATGAAAATACAAAGTCAATTCATCTATAAAGGAAGTTAGAGCATTACATGAATGAATTCTGAGTATTATAAATGAAAACCACTGCAAATGGGATGAATAAAAGATATTGATAAAATAGGTAGGCACTAAAAGCTCAATCAGAATCTCAGGTTGGTCAAGTAACAAATCTTTGTACTGCTGAAACAATCAAATTACATAAAGTTGTATTTACCGAAAAATCTCCAACCCTTGAAAAATTCGACGCAATGGCCTTTAATAGACTTGTTACATCATGAGATGATCTTCCTCTTGGCTAGATTCATTGAATTTTTTTCTAATGACACCTTGCATAACCATAAAACATCTACTTAATGAAAAAATGACAGCTATCCTACTTGATAGTCCTTATCCTACTAGGACTCAAACTGCTCATTATTACATTTAGCAACCTTATCCTCTAAACAATTACATCTTTGACAAGTATGCTTTAACATGTTAGAATTGGGATGATGGGATTCATCACTACATGACCACTTAACTGAACTCCTCTTAAACTGGAAACAAAACCGTATTTTTTAGGAAAATGGTCTTCTTCTTCCACGAATGCTTTGGCTGCTAATTTATCTTCATTTCATGGTCTTTGATTGCTGAATAACTGCTTGTCATGGTTCCTTAACTCTTAGATAAGATCTAGCTATCTGAAAATGCTCCAAAACCTGCTAAAAGAGCTCTAACACAGTACGTTACGAAAGTAAGGCAGTTTCGTAGCGTACTTTCGTAGCGCTTCAAAAATTCCATTTATTCTCAAAATTTTTGATTCTTTCCTTTGGCATGGTCTTCATCATCCTTAGACACATATCCCACATCAATTTTACCTCTTTACAACTACCAAAACTGGTTCAAAAAGGAAAAAGAACAGCTACAATAGTTTCACTGTGTTTTGTTGTCCTTCAAGCCTAGGCACACTATGAAACTGCTGAAAAGTGCTGAAAATCCAGATTTTTGTATAACCTGCAAAATGAACCTCATAAGTTTCAAAACCTTGTTTTTAACATATCATTAGCCTTAACAACCATAAAAAAACTCACCTTATGATCCTTGAAGAATTTCCTCCTCATTTATAATTGGTTGAGCTATTGGCTCTTCAAGCATTGTCATTTTAAGGCCTTTTTTCTCTAACTCTTCATGAATTAGTTCAAGTTTCTCCTGAAGGTCCTTAACCTGGTCTTTCAATATTATATTGGTGGCTTTCAAGTGTGTGTTCATCCTCCTGACATGTTTGGCCTCTTTCCTTGCTGGAATGGTCCATTTGATAAGTTGTTGTGTGTTATCTAAAGTCTTGGAAACAATGTCAACCCGTTCTTCCCAAATTGCCCTCATATTTTCAAATTTAATCTTCTCTACACTGTGTTTCCTTGCTTCTCTTTTCATAACAACAATTTCATGATTGGAAAATTTCAATTTTTCTTCAAGGAGCTGCAACTCTATTTTTTCCATCACCTTCTCTTTTCCTTTCTTTGGTTTACTAATTTTATCTTTCTCTGCAGGTGATGAAAGATCAATGACCTCTTGTGGTGGTCGGACTGTGACAGTAGGTGGTGGAAGCTCTTTACTACTCTCTAAAAGCTTCTTAGCATGCCTTGTCATAGTCTTTCTTGCGTGGAACATGAAACCTGCATCCTCTACCTCAAATTCTAATTTCTTTGCAGATTTAGCCTTTTTTTAATTTTTTTCCACCTTCCTCTATGTCCTCAGCCTGGACTATAAGAGTTTATTCTATGTCAATGGCATGTAAGATAGCTTCAAGATTTCCTTTAGCTATTGATATGTCCTCTACAACCACTGTTTTCTCTTCTAAGGCTACTATTTGGCTCTTTGTCCTCCTTTTTGTTTCTGGTTTACTCACATCTTGTTTTTGTTTTGTAGGTTTGACCACTTTTGACTTCTTTTTTGCAGGTGGGATATTCAGTGTGTCAAAACTCTGCAATTGATCTATCTCCATCACAATTGGTTCACTTGGTTCTACTCTTGCAGGTTCACTTGGTTCTATTATCAGTGGTTCACTGTGCTCTGCAGCTAATGGTGATGGAATCTTCCTAGGTTTAGGAGTTCTTGAAGGAGTAAGTGCATCCAAATCAAAACCACTAACAGAAAAAAATGATGACCAGCCTCTACCTAACCTTTGGATTTCAGCTAAGACCAAAAGCTTCATTAAAACATGATGAAATAATGAAGTCTCATTCCCTTCAGACTTTGCTTGGACCTTATATGCCATTTTTGACAAAATTCTATGAAAATAGAAAGGCAGATCAAGGGAAATCTTACCAGTAAAGTGCAGAAGTAATTTGAAATGATATGAGTATACTTTGTGATATCTCCCTTCACAAGTAAAGTACTTTTGGATGATGAGCAACAATTTTGAATAGTTGTCTTTTATGCAGATCCTTGGAACAACATTAGTGAGATCCATTTCACTGTTTTCAGGCTTCATGAATTCTTTGCATTGCTCCATGTTAAACTTGAAACCTTTGGACCACTTCTCTTGTCCTCTTGGGATTCCTATAGCAGATGCAATAACCTCTGGTGTGATGGAAATATTCAGCATTCCCACTTTGGTGGCTGTTCCACTGAAATTCAAAGCAAACTCTTTGGAAACCTGTGTATGACAACCTTGTAATTTCTCACAAAACTTTAGGTAACCTATCCATATGAAGACTTCCACTACTGTTGGATCTTCATTGATCAAATTCATGTCTGTAGGTTCATATCTCAGGCATTGACCACCTTTGTTTGTCTTTCTTTTCTATGCCATAGTTTTTTCAATGTCTACATTGCCTCGCTTGATGAATTGCAACCTCACTAATTGCAACCTCGCTTGATGAATTGCGACCTCGCTTGATGAATTTCTCAATGTAAACCTTTGAAAAAACCAGCCACGACTCTGGCTTAGTGCAATAGCTCTCTAGAGCTCAATATCATGCAAGAAGGAATGAGAAATAAGAAATGACTGAATTAAAAAAGGATTTGAAGTTTTGATGTCTCTTCATGACCTTATTTTGACTTATACATACCTAAAATTATCATGATGACTGCATACTTGAGCATGTACCTTGGTTTTATCCCTCCATGACTCGAATGGCATCTAACCTACTCATTCCCAATGATTTTTTGAAACCTAACATCTATAATGACAAGACATACATGAAACCATGCTTTCGTAGCATTTTTAGTGTTAATTTCGCTATTTTAGCTACGAAACTATCAGCAGTTTCGTAGCGAAAAGTGACTTTTCACAGTGTATTTCGCTATGAAACTGTGGTTTCTTGACTAAAATGGAATTTTTGGTACAAAAACATTGGAGATTGAGATCAGTTAGAAAATGATGAGTGATGTGACATGAGGGAGTTTGAAAATGAGTGGGGTTAGACCTTAGGATAAACTAAAACAAGAAAAATTTAATATTTCCCTTGAACAAGCATAAAAATTGAATGCTACAACCCAATTTTTGACACATGAACTTATTCAGCCTTGTCAAATGATACTTCATATATATATATATTGGGTGATAACACCATAATTCATTCAATTTATCTACCAGTGGTTGTAAGTAGACATCCATATTCTTTACTTTTCTTCTACTAGGGACAATGAGAGCCAACATAAGATGTTCATTCTTCACAGACAACCATGGGGGGGTATTATTATTGATCACTACTACATGCCAAACATAATAGTTGGTTTTATGGAGGGAATATGGATTGATGTCATCCATGGCTATGCTGAGTTGTATACTTCGTACTTCATCCTTGAATTTTTCGAGCCATGTATCCTCTATATGCTTCATGGCTATTGAATCTGTTGGGATTCACATAACTCCCAACTCACTTCTATGTGAGGCATGTCATCCCTGCAACATAGCTAATTCCTTGCAACAAAATAGCTTTTGAATCCTTGGGATTATAGGAATGTGCCTCAATATCTTAAAAGGAGGACTATGTGATTTACCCTTCTTTTTTATTTATCATACCTGTCATGCCCACATTTCAGACATATCTCTTTGTTTTCATATTTTCCTCTATATATAATACAATCGTTTGGACATGCATGATATGATATGTACTCAACACCCAACATTTTCAACAATTTCTTAGCCTCTTCGCAGCTATCGGGAAAGACATTATCACTTGGAAGAACCTTATCTTTGAATAACCTGTAGTTGGTCATGGACAATATTAAATGTACATTAATGTCGATAATTATCAATTTTCATAAAATTTACCATTTTTAATGTTCATTATGTGATTATATTTCTCAAAATATAAGGGACTTGATGGTCAATCTAAATTTTTTTTGAGAAACATGCATTCAACAAGCCAAACTTTACTTTCAAGTTGTACAGTAACATCGTTGTCCCCAACTGGGTAGACTTTGATTGACCACCAGGTCCAAAGAGATGTTGAAGTTCAACAAGAAATTTCAGCACCTACACTAGAGTGGGATGAAGAGGTCCAAGCAGTACCTACACTAGTGTGGGACCACAGGTTTTAGCATCACCCACACTAGTGTGGGCTAAATTTGGTGCATGTATATTTTAGCTATCCCTTAATTAAGATGGACAATAAAATGTAATCTAATATAAAAATAACTTGTAATAGTTAACTGAGTGTGATAAACTTAGTTAGCTCATGAATTTTGAGTTGAGCGTAGTTGGTGAGGCATGCAGAGTAATTCTAGTTGTAACAAAGTTCGAAGTGCAGTGGTGCATTAGTTAATGAAGTTTGTAATAAGTTTAACTTATTTAAGTGAGTTAAACTCAGTTGTGCTAGTTGTAACTATTTGATACACTAGTGAGAGATCAAGTGAATTCAATATTATTTAATTCACAATCAATTATCACACATGCAACTGAGGATTTACTATTATTAGCTACATGCATGTCAGTTCCAGTGGAGACCCACTTGATATCTAGGTGAAAGGGAAGTTGAGTATCAGTTGTAGGATTATTGGGTTGCACCCATGCAACCAAAAACCCATTGGATTGCCCATGATCCTTGCGCAGTCAAGGAAGGCCAAAATTCCTAAATAATATGTAATATTCCTAAATTAGCATGCAGCTAATAGGAATATTATTTTTTCTTTTAAAATTTAGTTAGATGAATAAATGGGCAAGGAGGCTCATAATTTTCTTAAGTAGGAATAAAATCCCTCATAATGTGAAAAGGGATCATGTTAATAACCAAATAAAGCATCCACATGTGTGAACAGGGACTAAAATGTGTGGACAAGTCAAGTTTGACCAATTCAACAACATTATTATATGAGGATTGGATCCTAAATAAAGACAGCTCAATGTGAATGAAGATAAATCTAGCTAGTCAAAATGAAGACACCTTGAGTGTGTGTAATGTTCCCAATTTTTCATGGAGAAAATTGGAACATTAATTTTGCCATTTTCACATAGGAGATAAATAAAATGGGTAGGAGACCCATTTATTTCTTGGATAGAGAATAAACATCCTCTTGGCATGAGGGAGGATCACTTTTGGAGCTTAATTTCACACCTCCATGTGTGAAAGGGGGATTTTACGAGAAGGCTAGGTCAAGTTGACCAAGTCAAACTATGCAGTAGCATGAGGTGGACAGCACATTGTGGGCCAACATAGTGGGATAAGGATGGAAGCTTCTAGAGGAAAAAAACCCTAATGAGTGGGGTCCATTGAGAGGGAGCTCACATTGTTTAAAAGGAGGGCAAGTCTGCCATTGTAAATCATCTTGAGTATTTTTCATCTTTGGTCCGGTGGACTTGCAACAACATCTTGTTGGTCATCAAGAATTACTGAGGGAATTCTTGTTTAGGATTTCCTCTCCTTATTGAGTAGCTCTTGGAGGATTTCACTTTATTCCCCATATTCAGAAATTGAGGTCAAGTATCATCCATCTTCATCAGCGTAGTTCCAGGTGGAGTTTGTGTAGTGTTGCTGGGTGTTGCTGGGGAGGTTTTCCACAACACCATCCTTGGTTAGTTTTTCAGAGGAAGGAGCTTCCATCTCTTTGAGAGATCAACAAAGGTGGTTTCTGAGCTTATTCCACCATCTTTGGCATCAAGCCAACAACTTGCCATCATATGTAGTGCAGTCCCTCTCTTAGACAACGTTATTCTTGGAGAGAATTTGCTGTGAGGGGTTTGCAGATAGTTGGAGGGGGAAATATTAGGTGAAAGAATCAGTCTTTCACTTCATATTCCTCACTGGAGGAGGCCATTTCAGATTGAGGATCTCATTCAGCCATTTCCTCCTATTTTTTTTATGAGTTGCTGCTGCCCAACAACTCCAGAATTATTGTATTTTTTCATTTTGTATATGTATTGTAGTCAATCCTTCTAAGGATTGTTGTACTAGTGTTTTCAGGGGTTGAGAGCTTGCTCCCCCTTATTTCTTGAGCTATCATTTCTATATCATTATATTTCCATTTTATATGATACAATTTCTCCATATGACTGCGCAGTTTTAGCCATGGTTTTCTTTATGTAGCAATGTGCTTTCATTTTCATGTACAAGATTAATTGAGGCCTTCATTGCCTAACTTGGGAGATTGAATCCTCAAGTATTGTACTCTTTGCTACTAAAATACACATTTATTGGCTATTGTATCTTCATATGTTCAGGCTCATAACGTAGTGAACCCATTGTATGTTCATACATTGTTGCAACCCTATTCCTTGGGCAATTCCTGAGGAAGGAATTTCACATATATATAGACAGAGTCTGTGAAAGGCTAGGTAGCTTCTGGATCTCACCCTTCCTTGTGAAGGTGACATATCCGAAAAATTCCCCCACAGTCTATCTCTAGAATAAAATTGTGATATTTCAGAGAAAGGAATATTTCTGGAGCTCCAACTTTAGAATATCTTGAGATATTCTCATTGTTGTAGCAAGTTCCTGAAAAAGGAACATTACAGTGGTATCAGAGCACCTTTCTTGGCTCAGCTTGTGGCCTTCAAGCCCAAGAAAGAAGAAGAAGAAGATGATGAAGAATATGAGTTTAATATCATCTGTTTTCAGAGTAGAGAAGAGCCTCCCCAAGGAGGATATGCAGAAAGAAGAGGAAGAGCCCTTCAATTACTATTCTCATCAAGGAGACAGAGAAATAAGCAGGAGAAAGACTCCATATTTTGGAGAAGAAAAAGAAAAAGGGGATAAGCTTACCAATATTCTTCCTAAATATGTACATAAAATCCATGAAGAATTTGAGGAGATCCGGGAGAAGTATAGAGAATCTCCTAGAGGGTTTGATTCAAAAGCAAACTCTAGATTGGAGGAGTGTGAGCATGCAGCTACACACCATCTTGTACAAAGCAGTCACATGCCCAGGATTGCCAGAAGAGAGATGGGAAGAGAAGAAGAGGTTGCAAGGAGGGAAACCCTTAATGATTTCTTGAAGGAGTATGAGTCTCAAACTCAGAAATTCAGAGATCATCTCAGTTTTTCAGAGTTTTACAAGATGAAGGTGAAGGGAAGAGAGAAGCAGGATAGATTCCATCTATCTACCTTTGGAGGTTCACCTGTATGTTCAGCCAAAGATTGGGTTGAAGAGTTAGAGACCTTCTTGCAGTAGCACCAAATACTGGAGGATGAAACCATCAAATTTGCAACGCTGCATTTGAGAGGTAAGGCTTATGCCTGGTGGATATTTGAATCCTTTTCTTTGAAAAATGTAAACATCTCATCTTATTCAAATTTCACTATTTCATTAGTGGAAAGATTTGATAAAGGGATTCATGAGAAACACATCAAGGAGCTGAATCAGAAAACTCAAACAAAACCTTTGCATAAAAACACAATTCCATTTTAGAAAACAATGGGGAAGGCTGAAAACTTGCACCATACTTTGTCGAAGGAGAAACCTTCATCTCACACCTTTGAGCAAAGGAGCATGGAGATCTCTTTTTCAAAATTGGATCGATTAATTGGAGAGTTTCCCATTCATGTTGTAGAGATTGAGGGAAACAACGTTGTTATATCTAGAGTTGATCTAGTGCCTCATGCAGAGGAAAGAGGAGCTCTTGCTCCACATAAAGGGATGCTTGCATCTTTTCAAGGAAGTCCCCAGGATCTCATGTGTGGAGATCAAGGCACATCTCATGTTTTACCTATGCCATTGTTGAGGAGGTGTGGAACCATGGAGACATAAGGAGGAAGTAGGGAGAAGACCCAACATCATGAGATGAGGAGTATACATCCCTATTCATTTTTGGAGGATGATGCACTTGAGGAGGTGATTGGATTGTGCAGTGGAAGCATGGAGGGTTTTCTCGATTCATATATTCAGTCATCCCTTGATTATGATGTCTCATTGCATGGATACATTTTGCCGAGAAGATCACTGGATCAACAGATGAGGATGGGTTCTTCACATGTTAAGGCATCAATCATTGATTTCAGGAGGGTGGAGACTTGGAGAGAGCTTGATACAGCTCTAGGAGTCTGGGGTAGAATCAAGGATGGAGAGAGAATTCTCTCAACATCATCAGTACCAACTTCCATTTCAGATTCTGCACTGTGGCAGAAGCAGCCGGGGAAGGACAACAACCTTCCAGCTTGCATCTTTGGCATAGGATATGTCAGAGAAGAAGCTGACCATGTGACAGCTACTCTTCATGAGAGATCATTAGCGCTGTCACTATGGAAGATGGATCCATATTGGAACTCCCAGCTATTAGTGGAGTATTCCATGGATCTTTTTACTTGCATGATCTTAGATGGCCAGTTGCATGAGGAGGCATATTCGGTCAGAGATGGGGTCATCTTTTATCATGGTAGGATCTTCTTTGCTAGAGCTTCCAAGCTCAAGGAGAAGTTGCTACATGCAGTTTGAGAGGATTTCCTTTTCAGCCCCACTTGTTCTATGAGAGCATACCACACCATCATGGAGGGGTATTTTTGGATGGGTTTTGAGGAGGATATACATCAGCATATGAGTATATTCATGGACCAGATGGAGATGGAGGAGAGACATGACTCTTTGAGAGAGTTAGCACAACCACCTCTTTTCACTTTGAGGATGAGAGGAGACTCCTTTATGAGCCACTCCATTTGTATAAGTAGAGAGTATGGTAAGGGTGTTCATTGTTGTTACCTGAGCATTCATATGATGCATGTATATGTCCCTTAACTATACATGTGTAGGATATTTCTCCAAGGAGGAGCAACCTTTCTTTTGAGCTTCATGGTTTAGCTGAGACCATAAGCATTATGGATGACCATTCCCTAGCAGGACTTGGGGAAGGGGAATATTATGGAGGGCATACTCTTTGCACATCTCACATTATTCACTTCCTCCATACTTATGAGGAGATTAAAGCAGTAGGCAAGTGGTTGAGAAGCCACTTATTTTATCAGTCTCCATTGCAGTTGAGGGTCAAGCTGCGCTGGTTGCACTTGAGGGACCATTGTCCTTCACCTTTGTTGCACATGGCAGCAAGTATGATTCTTATTTTTTCTCCTTATGGTTCCATTGTTGCTATCTTTATGAGGGGCATTCTTGGGAGAGAGACACATTGTGGGGATGTGTCCTTTGAGGGAGAAATTCCTCATACTATTTGCACTACATGTTCTAAGGGGAGCATGGGATATGATATGGTCACCTTGACAACACATTTTCTTCCTTATGGGGTGAGCCATATGATTAATATGATGCCATATAATGATGACTTCCAACTCATCATATATGGAATGATTTGGGCCAGCTTGATTTGCAGCGTTGGGGAAGAGATCTTTGGGGGTCTAGTCCTTATCTTGCCACTTGAGGGCAAGCTTATTGAAGTCCATGGACAGCCAGCACTCTACACTTATCAAAAGTGGAGAGATGGACAGCGTGGGGTAGGCTACATTGCTTACCATGTGCAGATTTTCATGCCACCTACTTTGCCGGAGCCAATTTCAGGAGTTGCCTAGCTAGAAGGTAACTCATTTTGCATGGATCATAGCTTGGAGATGGAGGATCCATATGGGAAAGATAGTTCCCATTTTTTTGCAGATCCATTATTCAACGGGACCTCTAGACATCACTTTGCTATCCTCTTGAGAATTTCACCTTTACATAATGATGGCTTGATAGCTGACTTACATGCCGAGGAGGAGCATTGTGGAGATTTGATTGATGAGATAGCATCACTTTCCTTGGAGGAGATCATCATACAGAGATGATACAGGGAGAGGAGAAGAGAAGAACTCAGTCTATCCTTGCACTTGCTTGAGGACAAGAAATCTTTGAGAGGGGAGGACTGTAATGTTCCCAATTTTTCATGGAGAAAATTGGAACATTAATTTTGCCATTTTCACATAGGAGATAAATAAAATGGGTAGGAGACCCATTTATTTCTTGGATAGAGAATAAAAATACTCTTGGCATGAGGGAGTATCACTTTTGGAGCTTAATTTCACACCTCCATGTGTGAAAGGGGGCTTTTGCAAGAAGGCTAGGTTAAGTTGACCAAGTCAAACTACGCAGTAGCATGAGGTGGAGAGCACATTGTGGGCCAGCGCAGTGGGATAAGGAGGGAAGCTTCCAAAGGAAGGGAAGCCTAATGAGTGGGGTCCATTGAGAGGGAGCTCACATTGTTTAAAAGGAGGGCAAGTCTGCCATTGTAAATAATCTTGAGTATTATTCATCTTTGGTCTGGTGGACTTGTAGCAACATCTTGCTGGTCAGCAAGAATTGCTGAGGGAATTCCTGTTTAGGATATCCTCTCCTTCTTAGTAGCTCTTGGAGGATTGCACTCTATTCCCCATATTCAGACATTGAGGTCAAGTATCATCCATCTTCATCAGCATAGTTCTGGGTGGAGTTCGTGTAGTGTTGCTGGGGAGGTTTTCCACAACACCATCCTTGGCTAGTTTTTCAGAGGAAGGAGCTTCCATCTCTTTGAGAGATCAGCAAAGTTGGTTTCTGAGCTTATTCCACCATATTTAGCATCAGGCCAACCACTTGCCATCATATGCAGCACAGTCCCTCTCTTAGACAACATTATTCTTGGAGAGCATTTGCTGTGAGGGGTTTGCAGATAGTTGGAGGGGAAAATCTTAGGTGAAAGAATCAGTCTTTCACTTCAGATTCCTCATTGGAGGAGGCCATTTTAGATTGAGGATCTCATTCAGCCATTTCCTCCTATTTTTTTTATGGGTTGCTGCTGCCCAACAACTCCGACATTATTGTATTTTTCCAGTTTGTATATGTATTGTAGTCAATCCTTCTAAGGATTGTTGTACTAGTGTTTTCAGGGGTTGAGAGTTTGCTCCCCCTTATTTCTTGAGCTATCATTGCTATATCATTATATTTCCATTTTATATGATACAGTTTCTCCATATGACTACGCAGTTTCAGCCATGTTTTTCTTCATGTAGCAGTGTGATTTCATTTTCATGTACAAGATTCATTGAGGCCTTCATTGCCTAACTTGAGAGATTGAATCCTCAAGTATTGTACTCTTTGCTGATGCAATACACATTTATTGGATATTGTATCTTCATATGTGTAGGCTCATAACGCAGTGAACCCATTGTATGTTCATACATTGTTGCAGCCCTATCCCTTGGGCAATTCCTGAGGAAGGAATTTCACATATCTATAGACAGATTCTGTGAAGGGCTAGGGAGCCTTTGGATCTCACCCTTCGTTGTGAAGGTGACATATCCAGAAAATGCCCCCACAGTCTATCTCTAGAATAGAATTGTGATATTTTAGAAAAAGGAATATTGCTGGAGCTCCAACTTTAGAATATCTTGAGATATTCTCATTATTGTAGCAAGTTCCTAAAAAAGGAACATTACAGTGTGAAAAGAGACAATGCATGAAGATCCAGTCAAGGTTAATCCAGTAAATATTGGCTAAATAAAAAAGCATTGTAAATATATGAGCAAGGCTAATGGAGATAGCGTAATTTTTGTGAAGGAGCCTTTGCATGGAAGCAACCTCATAATTGGGTGGGACCCTTGGTGAGGAAGCTCATCAACTATATAATGGAGGGGATGGAAACCATATGGAGCATGATTGAATATTATATTTTTTATGTGGTCTGTTTAGAATTATTTGAATTCTTTGGTTGTTTAGCTAATTTTGTTGCACTGTTTAGTGCAAGGGTTTTTTCATGCGGGAATTCTCCACTCTTTCTTGGAGATCTTGTTTAAGAAATATGAGGAGAGGATTTTATGCTACATTTTCCACTTTTTGGTGTTAGGCCAAGCAGTTAAATCAACAAAAATGCATTCCCTTTCATAAACTACATTATTTCTTAAGGTATTGCAGTGGAGGGGTTAAATCCCTTGTTTTTAGAGCTAGTTTCCCTGAAGGAGGTTCACTCTTCTTCCCGGAAAGCTAGTAAAAGGAGCTACAACCATTTATTTTCATGATCAGCCATATTTATGTAGTGCTTCATCCATACAACATGATTCAGCCATAGATCTATAACAGATATTTCATGTATATCATTTTTGTCAAGAAACCATTGCGGGGTCATCTTGGATCTATGTAAAAAGAGACTAGATCACTATTTTTGTGCTCTATTGATTAATAAATCATCATATCTGATTTTTCTCACCATTTTATGAGTATAACCCTTAATAAAATGCGCTGTCTCTTTCTGTAGTAATTTATGTTTGCAATATTCTTGGGGTTTCAGTGTTTTTTGGTTGTTTTGAGCATGGGAGGCATGTTTAACTAGGAAAAAGTAATTTCTTTATGATCTCCTATTATATATAAGTGTAATAATGTCATATCTAATGGACTCATGGGTTGAATTTTTCTGTTTATTCTTATATTTCTAGAAAATTCATTTTTCATGCATGTATTGCTGAGTTTTCCCATTTTGGGATATTACAGTGGTATCAAAGCCTTAATCTTGGATCAACCTTTGTTCTTCAACCATTATGGAGTCTTCTCATGGGAAGGAGAAGATATGAAAGAGAGATCAAATCAAACCCTTATTGTCTGGAGGAAAGAGTTTCTCAAAAATTCTCTCTCAAAATCTGCAGGGTATAAGCAAAGACATCAAAGAAATGAGGAGGGAAAGCCATGGAAGTACCTCAACAAGATCTGCAAGATCTATACATGAGGAAAGCTATAATTCCTCATCTTATGTGTGTGACCATTCAACCACATCATCAGATTTACAACACTCTATCAGCCACTTGTTCATGAAAAAGAAGAAGAAGAAAGGAGATGTGCCAAAGAAGGAGACTCTTGGTGATTATTTGCAAGAGTATGAAGCTCAATCTAAGGGGTTCAAAGATCACTTGAACCTCCAAGGGTCTTGCAAGATCAAGGAGGAAAGAAGCGGAATGATCAAGTAGCATGGTGTGAGTAGATTCTTCCTATCTACTTTTGATGGATCACCTAAATGTCCAGCTAGGGCTTGGGTGAAGGAGCTAGACACCTATGTGCAACAACATCAAGTTTCAGAAAAGGAAGCCATCAAAGTAGCAATGTTGCATCTTGAGGGTAAGGCTTATGCTTGGTGGTTGTTTGAATCTTTTTCCTTAAATAATGCAAATACATCTACTTATGCAAAGTTCATTAGAAGAGTAGTGGAAAGGTTTGATGAAAAATCTTATGAAACACCTTCTATGGAGTTTATCAAACCAAATCAAACAAAAATTTTGCATGGGTTGGAAGGGTCCATAAACTCAGCTCCATTTTACAAAACCATTGAAGAGGATGAAAATTTTTATGATATATTGCCAAGGGCAAAGTCCCCATTGCATGAAGAGCTCTCTTCTAAAGAAGAAGACATGGAGATTTCTCCTTCAAAAGAAGACCAAGATCTAAGGTCTCTTATTGATGATGAGGTATTTTCAACTAATGAAGAGGAGGAAGAGAAGGCTGGAGATAACAACACAGTCATGACAAGAGCACATCTAGGACCTCATGAAGAGGAAGATGGAGTATGTTGGAACAGAGTTTCCTACGAGCCGCAAAACTGGTCCATTTTGGATACTTTTGATTAGATTTAATCTAGCGCAGGGGTTTTGGGGTGGGTCAAAGCCCCAAAAGCATTGTGATGGGTAAAAGGGTAAACTGGGGCTCCGAAAACCATGGTTTGTGGACCATAGGAAAGTCTAGGCTAGATTATTATAAATAGAGGAACATTTTTTATTGTAAGGTAGTAGAATGAAGAGCTATTGATGTGAATTGTGGTTTAAGCTATCTGTTTGGGTTTTGGGGAAATGACTCCTGTTGGCTATGTGCACGGAGATCCAAGTCCAGTTGTGTCCGGACCCTACTACTGTGTGCATAGGCTGGGAAGGGAATTGTAAGGAGTAATTGATGAATAAATGAATAAGAAAGGTTGATAGAGAACTGAATCTGTGAGTACTCTTTGTATGAATAATTGATAATTACTGCATTGTGCATTTTCTATATTTAAGCTACGAAGATCTGCTTAAGTGTGTTTTCTATATCTAGATCCATTCTGTTCTATTTATGCAATACTGTGCTACATTCATAAAAGTATATAATTATAGATCTAGCAAACATGGATGCAAATAGAGACCTAATTGACCTTGCACAGAACAAGGTAATCTGGGAATCACAAGGTCTAGCGCAACTCTGCTTGCCTTACCTATCCTTTCTCAGGGTGCAGAAACCTGGTTCTAGCACCCACCCATACTACTTCGGGTGAGACTTTGGCCTGCACAAGTAGGTCACTGCCGAAAGGGCCAGTAGTATAGGGGTTTTTTAGTAAAACTTGCACTCCGAACCTGGGTCAGGACCCCTCGATCCAACAAATGGTTCTGTTGCCGGGACCTGGAGAATTTTGAGGAAGTGATCGGGTACTGACAAGCGAATACTGGAGATCTGACACGAAAGTGAATGAGCGCTACTCTAGATGAAAGTACAACACGGAGCGGTAAGTATTATCAAACCAATCAAGAAAAGGATCACTCTGTCCGTATCCCGCTGAGAAGAGCAGCTACACAAGGTTCGCGAATTACCCCCATGTCAGACTCACAGGAGAACAAGCCCTTAACCAAAACCTTGCTAGAAGGAGACATGGCAGTACATTTGAAATTACCTACCTTCAAAGGTGCGGGCAATGAGGACATGGATCATTTTTGGTTCGTGGCCGACTCGGTATGGATTGCAGGGGGTGGTAAGCGATACTATGAAGAGAGCACAATTGTCCCTGGCCTTCAAAGAAAGAGTTCTGGACTTGTATATGCGGTACATATCTCAAAACGGGAGTGCATCTCTTCAAGATATTAAGGACGTCCTAAAAAAATAGTTCTGGAAGCCAAAATTGTACTCTCAGTTGGTAGCAGAAGTAAAAGACTTGAAGCAAGGTACGTCTGAGTCAGTGTGGGAGGCTGATCAATGATTGAAGAAAGCAGTCTGAGAAGGAGGGTTCAAGTATGACGACAAACAACACACGGAATGGTTCATCGCTATGTTGTTACCTCACTTATGTATACCAATGAGCCACCAGACCTTTGAGTCGCAGGAAAAAGCCTTGTAGGCTGCCATGAAACTTGAAGCCACGCCCAAGGAAGACACGTTGGGGGGATTCTAGCAAATTCAAGAACAACTCGGAGCCATGCACATGGAAATTTAGAGCTTACGGATGGAACGGGGAAAAGGAGCTAGCACAGACCTCTAGTGTATACGATGTCGGGTGTCTGGCCATACAAAGGACCAATGTCCTATATTGATGGATTACATGCAGGAAGGAGGACCTAGTCCACTACAGCTCGGCTCCAGCAGATCTGCGCTATGGTGTGATGATTTCCGGGTAGCAGGACTACATGATACGACCCAGTGCCCTTGGCTAAGTATGGGCGAACTGAAGCAACAGTGGTGCAGATTCTGCTGGTTGATAGGGCACGATGAAAAGAAATGTCACACGTATGACTTGATTTTAGATCTAGGGAACCTCTATAGGGTACAATCAGACCTTGCATCGCCAAGATCCCTCGTGACTTTGGTGGCTCCCCGATAAGGGGCAGGGGAGGTTGGGGAGGAAGCGCAGGATGGGGGCGGGGCAATTGATTTGCTATAACTGCAGAGAGGTAGAAAAATTTGCAAGGGACTGCCCAAATCCCACCAGGAAATCCTTCAATTATTTCCAGTAGTTGGACCATGAGATTGAAGACTGCCCGATCCTGAGAGTCAAAATGTAAGAAAAAAAACCCACCCCTACGCAGGATGTGAAAAGAGTTAAAACCGAGATAAGGAATTCATATCTGAGTGTAAAATTCATGACACATAGTGGGATGGTCACCTAGGGAGAAGAAGAGTAGCTTTCTTCATAGGAAGGAGTGAATTTCAAAGAGCAGGCACCACTGGCAGCCCTTGTGCAGCTGCCGACGCACCTCAAAAAAGAGGAAGGGTTTGAGCCCTTTTTGAAGGCATGTCTGAAACTGCTATGTAACCCACATGTTGTAGAAAATATTCAAGTATTACTGCATAGCTGCGCAGCTCAACCCAACACCATTCTTGAGACCAGGGATTTACACAAACTATGCAGTTATAGAAAATGCACTGGGAGAGAAATGCAGTTGACTGCGCTCATTGGCGACTATGATATGGATCAAGTTATTCTCGATCTTGGGTCAGATGCGAATGTATTACCAAAGAAAACATGGCAACAAATGGGAGAGCCTAAATTGGAATGGTCCACCATCCAGCTACGCATGGCGAATCAACAAAAGATCATCCCTCTGGGGAGGTTGCCAAAAGTCATGGTAGATATCACAGGAGTAAAAGTCCTAGCTGACTTTCAAGTCATAGAAATTGTGGAGGATACGGATCCTTACCCTGCACTCCTAGGACTGGACTCGACTATAGAAATGGTGGGTGTCATCAATCTCAAAAAGCACAGCATGGTGTTTGAGAACAACGGTATGCGCGTAATAGTACCACTAGATCCAGTAGAAGGTGTGTGGTATATAGAGCCAGCCTACGCGGAGGAGGAAATAGATCACATTTACAGATTGACTACACAGGACAAAGACAAGGTTAACCCCACAATAGATGGAATACTCTGTGGGGAGAAAGACAGTGAACTATTTTCTGATGCTAATAAGGAATTGGAGATTTGGAAAAACCGGTTACACGAGGTTTTGGTGTTGCGCTGCCGTTGGGTCGCGAGGACCCTCTACTGCATTTCTTCGGAGGTAAGAGATCTACCCCACTTTGATGAGTCTGGTACTATCCAGAAATTCCTAAGAACACTGGAAACTAGGGTGCCAAGAGAATGACGGCTCTGGGCCCTTAATCTGGCTATGCGAGGGACACCTGCGCGTTGGTGGGATACCAAAATAAAGCATTCCTGGACTGGGAAACGTGTCAGGATAGGATGATTATGTGGTTTGCCCCTCCAGCTAACATATGCACCAAGATATTCCTCGGACCCAAGTATCCCTGCACACATTTGCGTGCCTAGATGACCAAATGGTCTGAACGAACTACAGAAGAATGGGTCCATCTATTTTTTTATGCCTTGGGCCCTATCCCAGCTGCTTAGTACTTAGATGCGGAGTTACACCAGCACACCTGCCACTGGGAAATGCTAAAATAGGACTTTATAGGAATGTTCGGATTGATTGGGGGGATAGAGATGCTCGATGAAGCTTTGCAAGACATTGATGCGTTTGTATTTAAGAACTCTCACCACCATGCCGCACTAGCGGTCTTGACATGGGAAGCATAGATGCAAGATATAGCCAACTACCGGAGCTTAGCGATTGACGAAGAAGAGGATAATCATCGAAAAAGTTCTGTTCCAGAATCTGAAGGGGAACGCACCATTATTGGACCATCGCTGTAGAATATTGATGTAACGCAGCCTCTCAAGCTACATGACGTTAATATTGGGATGGAATAACACCCTAAGCTGGCTAAAATTGGGGAATATTGGGATGAAGGAACTGTAGGCAAAATTGCAGAGTTACTCATGGAGTATCAGGAATTATTTCCGCCAACTTTTTCGGAGCTCAAGGGAATCACCGGGGACCTCGGAATTATGCACATCACTCTGAAACCTAAGGCACGCCCCTTCAAGCAGCAGCCTTACCGACTGAATCCTAAATATAGGAAAAAGGTCAAATAAGAGCTAGACAAAATGCTTGCCACAGGTATCATTGAACCAGTTGAGCAATTGAATTGGGTAAGTCCAATGGTCATCCAGGAGAAGAAGACAAAGGGGGAAATACGCATCTGCGTGGATCTACGCAAGTTAAACGATTCCTGTGTCCATGACCCCTTCCCTATGTTAGCCCCCTATGAATTTTTTGACAAGCAAACATGGGGCTAAAATGTTTTTGAGCCTTCAAGGAATGCATTCCCTCTGAAAACACATCATCCTTGAAGCCTCTTTGTGCCTTTTCATCCTTTGATAAATCCTCAATGTTGTTTCCATTATAAAGCCTCTCTGTTTGTGAAGAAATTGTCCAAAGGCCTCCATTTCCCCATTTTTCATTCCCTCTAAACCTCTGTTTTCATCACCTTTTTCCCTTCTGCAAAGTCCTCCAAATTCCTTTTTTAACCTTCTAAATCATCCCAACCCCATTTTAAACCTTACAATAACCCTTTGTTTGGCTTAAAAAACCTTTATTCCCCCTACCAAATCCCTCTTTTGGCCTTAAAAAACACTAAAATTAAGCCAAAATACCCACTTTTTTACTTTATAACAAGCTAAGCCCCTTTTCGGCCAGCCCCTTAACCACTTCTCCACATGATCCGCGCCTAGAACCAAGCGCTAAAGGCCTAGGCGCTTATTGCAATCGGAGTGATCAATGTGGGCGTAATCCTTTGTAAACTCGATTTTCCCTGATGCGAGGTATTTTACACTATAGACCACGGGCGCATTCTCGACTGTTGATATTTCAAAGATCAGACGGTCAGCGCTAAACTCTGCACGCACCCATCTCCTCTCTCCTATCACCCTCCGATTACATGAGAGTCATCGATCTGTCTCTAGATTGGACGGTGGTCACTCAATCGCACCATCACAATCGTCCAATCCCATATCGTTGGTCCTCCCGATTGGAGCACCCCGATTGGATCCTATCCATCCATCCCACTTGATCCAACGGCCCAGATTACCCGTCACTCCACCCCTGTGTCCCCGATTGGTCATCCCCGACCCAATCACAACCGTTGATCTTCTTAGATCTAACGGTCCTCATTCATCATGCCTGTTTATTCAACCCTTTGCCTCCGCTTCCCCTCTTTAAATCTGGACCGTCCATCCACATAATCCAATGGTTCGTAGTGAACCCTATGGCCCACTTCACCCGCGCATCTTTCCATTGCGCTCCACCTTACACCATCTGGTCTTCCCGCTCCAGA
This sequence comes from Pinus albicaulis, assembly GCA_034641835.2. Lineage (NCBI taxonomy): Eukaryota > Viridiplantae > Streptophyta > Pinopsida > Pinales > Pinaceae > Pinus > Pinus albicaulis. The sequence goes on along the minus strand of CM076574.1, from coordinate 1,260,185,885 downwards.
TCCAATGGCCAAGGATCATATCGCATGATTTTCATGTTCGAGATTTAATGCCTGAGAATTACGTGATATAAGCAGTTTTTAAAGGTCACGTGTCACGCAGCAAGTAATATCGCATAATTTTGGGAAATTTTCTAAACCGCCTTAAAGCCGCACGATACCAGCTGTTTTCTATGTTAAAACCACATTCCTCTCCCCACCCCCGAAACCTCCATAATCGATCATAGCTGTCCATCTGATCAGATCAATGACCCACAATGCATCTCTCGTTCCATACATTTTTCCCATTGTGCATCCATAACATTCCATCGGATCATCTGAGTCGTTGATCTCCTCCTGAGATCTAACAATCCATGTTGAATTTCCCTCTACCCATGACCGGGTCCCACCATATAAAGTTCTATTTCATTCCATGTTCATAATTTTCTTTGTAAATCTCCCAAACCTTAAACCTTTATGTTTTACACAGAAGGCCTCTTTCTCCGCCTAACTGCATATTAACACTTCCGTCAGCCAATCTCGACTGTTGATCATCGGTGCCTGATCTGATCGGACGACCTGGAACCGTTTTCACACCAAACTTGCATTCACTCTGTTTCTTATTGTTTCGTATTTTTTTCATCCATTATCCACAGTTGTGCCACCATTCTGCAGGCCTTCACAACAAATCTTCTGCCACCTTCCCTGGATTTTATAATGATTTTTTCATTGTGCAGGGTTTCACAAGAGTGATGAATTCACTTTGTTTTCCATAATCATGACCATGGTGATTTAGAACACAAAGAGGCCATTATAGCAATGGACAGTGTATCAGTAGTAGGGATTAAGGCTGTTAAAGCCCGTAATTGAATATTTGATGTTTTAGTCCTTATTCAAAGGAAGAAGACGCAGTTTGAAGACTAATGCACATGAAACAAGCCATATCTGTGTATATGTTAGCAGAACGTATTTTCTCAGAAAGTACACCTTCCTACAGAAGTCTCCATGACTCCTCGAGTTCCTAAAAGCCATTTCAGTGACAGAAAGCTTCCAAAGACTGTCAGGACAACAATAATGGAAGCATGGATACCCAGAAGACCTTCAGTCACCTTAATTGCTTCAGAAGATAGAACAGAGTGCCTTACAGCTAGAAAGGACTTTAAAGAACACATCCGATGGTCAAATATCGACTTGATAAAGACATCGAACCAGACTACAAAGTACAGTGCAGAGCTATTAAGCAGAGTGGGCGTGGATACTTCCTCCACTCTGTTTTAATGGATCCATTTAATTTATATCTACTTCCATAGTTACTCATTCTCCTATAAGAACCCCTGAAGAACATATTGTAAGGTTGTTGTTGTTGTTGCTGTTAGTGTAGGGACTCATTCGACTGTTAGAACAGTTGTTGGGGGAGAGTAGTAGAGTAGTTTGTAATTTAGTAGGGTGGGAGGAGAAGTTTGGACTATATCAGCTATTGAGCTCAGTGTATGTGACTAGTTTTGCACACCAATTAATCAAGAAAATTTCACAGGATCCCGGTCTATATTACGAGTGATGTTTCTCCTATTGCATTGTCTATTTACATTATTCATGCTGTCCATTTATTCTCCGATAAGAATCAGTAATCAGGCTTAATAAATACCCCTGCATGGTACCTTAATGCCCACTGCTCTTCTTGTCTTTGATGTTTTCTTCTGATAGTGAATCTAGGGGAAAATTCATGTAATTTAACCAGTTAAAGATGTTGGTCCAGCCCATGCTTACTGATGTGTGAATTCTGGGTCTGCTGCTTGGATGTTATTGTTGGGTTTGAGCTGGAAGAATTGGGATACCGGGGATTTAGTGTGAGCCATGTCCACTGGGGTCCTTTTCAAACAGATTGGCCTTTCAAAGATCTCTTGAACTAGTGTCAAAGCATTGAAGGTTAAAAGTCCTTCTCTGACCTTAGGCCTAGTTCTATGTTTAAATCTTAAGTGTTTTCCCTTTAAGAGTATGCTGAAGCAGATCTGGAGTTAGATGACCTATGGTCTGATCCTAAGCCGCCCTTTGTGTCTTTCCTTTTCACTCCTTATTGTTTCATTCCACCATCTATCTAGAAGATGCTTTAGTATAGATGACTTTCCCTATGAAAGCCTTGGCTAGTTGTATGCGAGTAATCTCCTTTCATGACTCCATAGCCCAATGAATGGCACATTCTTAATCTATCCTCTTTTGCCGAAACATCTTGCTGCTTTGCTCCTTTCATTCCATAACCTTCTCAGTTAATGATCTCATGAACAACCCAACAACCAACCAAATCATTTAAAACCCCCTTTGTGCTTCATACCTAGCCTAATATCTCATTTTGAGCTTTGAAGATATATCATTCTTTGCCTTTATCAGAGAGATCCCTCTCCGGGTCCCGGAGGGCTAGATCCTAGGGCTCCAAAGTGGTTGTGATCTTTTCCGGTCATTTGGTCTTGCCAATCTAGCCAAAACACTGGAACCCCAAAATAATGGCGACTCCCCTGGGGAAGAAAATTTGAGTGCCCTTAACTGCTATATCTGGTCTTGTGTCCCATTGTAGTCTCCAACATAATGGCGACTCCACTAGGGAACAACTCTGACCAATGCCTTTAGATTGGTATTTCATTGCTAATGGTGGACAACAGCCTGTTTCAAACATCCGAATTCATCCACCTGGCGACTCCACACTCTATAATTCCTAATAGACCTAATGACTCCACTGGTAGAAGACTCTGAACTGGTTGAGAAGATGCAGTGACCTTCTTTGTAGAAACATGGATCCAAATATGGACCAAGAAGCAAAGCTAGATGCTTTAGAGGATAAATTGATAAAATTGGTGAACAGATTTGGTGAAGTAGAGAAGATGTATGAGGCTAATTTAAATGCAAATGTTGATTATCTAGAGCAGCCCATGCATTTTCCAGAGCAAGAGCAAACTCCAGACTTAGACGATGATCAAGACATGTATGATGCTCAAAAGTCTATAGAAGATGAAGAAGGAAGTGATTAGGAACTGCCTGATTACTTACCCATGTCTTGTACTATGCTAATTACAGAAAATCAGGGCTTAATGACAAAAGCTAATAGGGAGTACTGCATTGAGGGAAAAAGTGACCACATGGAAGATGTAGAATCTGAGGCAGAAGAAGAACGAGCACACATAGAGGTTCCCCCTCTAACTGATAATTCATCTCAGATTCCACTAGAAGAGTGGCACCTTGATCATGAGGAATTGCTTGAATCAGAAAAATATTAGGAAACATTAGAAATTCCTCAAAGTTTCCCTGCTAGCACAAATGAAGATTACACATAAGAGGCTCAAGAAGATATCCAACCTCCAAATCAGTTAGTACAAGAAACAAAGGACTGTTGTTGTTCTGTCTGTGTTAAAAAAGAAATTCCTCTGTTGACAGAAGAAGAGATGGACCGAATATTAAACACACAGCCCACCTCTGAAATATTTTATAGAACATATATGCTTGCTCGTTCATCTAATGAGTTTGATTATGCAGATCTAGAAAACTCCTTTGCGGATCAAAATGAAGAAAGACTCACTGAGAATCTGATAGGTTTGATTGGTGACATTGCTTACGATTATGATTTTACCAGTTATGATCTATTTGATGATGATTGTTTCCAGAGGGAAGCTGAGCTTGCAGGACCATCATCAGTAGACTCATGGGAGGAAAATCAGGGCCAAAAAATCCAGAGAGGCAATGCACCAAGTTAGCCTATCTATGACACTGATGGAGAAAGTTATGAAAGTATAGTAATAGATGAATATTCATTGAATTTTCACTCTGTTACATCTCTGATCATCAGCAGTGAATGCCATGAAGATGGAGATCAACAGCCTCTCATTTCAGAGGATGAGGAAGAAAGAAAAGAAGATATTTTTGAGCATGATGGAAGTAAGGAGCCTTCTCTTGAAAAAGAGGAAGCAATGGATCATACCCCTGCTCAAGAATTCATGGATCTTTTCACAGAGCTTAGCCCATCAGAGCAGAATATATCAGAGCTCCAAGAGGACACAGCTGCAATATATGATGAGTCCTCCAGTTCAGAAAATGAAGAAGATGAAGGAGATTCTCTTTCTCAAGAGGGTCTTGTTCTTGATCCAGTGGAGGAAGGAGAAATCCTGGTTGAAGCCTGCCTACTGAATATGCATAACCAGGTATCATTTCATGATCCTTATGTTTATTTCCTACAAACATTTGAAGAAGGATCAAAGGTATTTTTGGGTAGCATGTTGCAGACAACAAATTTTTTTTTAGAAGCTGTTGTTAAGAGACGAAAAGAATGGGAGTGGCCCTGCCTATCCAGCATGCTCAAGGAGATGAGCAAGAAAGACCAGTCATGGGATCACTTGATGGACTGGTTGTATTGAAAGAGAAGGTTTAGAAGCTAGACTTGTAAATATTCTAGTCAGAGTAGGGTAGGTAGGAAAAGCTCAATAAAGCTCAGCCTGTGAGCATTTAGTTACTTGTTTTAAATTTCTGCAAAGTGTCAGTCCATGAGCTATTTTTTCCTTATGCCATGGCCCACGACAAGCCAGACAGTCTAATCCTGGCTTGAATATTTTTCAATTTCTGTCTTAGAATGTAGAGAATAAATATTCTAGACAGTTTAATCCTAGCAGATATAGTTTAGGTAGAGAAACTATGAGGCCAACAGTTTAATCTAGTCTCATGGAGTAGTAAGGGTAGAAATAGAATAGGTTTATTTTTCTGTTTGTGAAAATTGGTGATTTAAAGGGTTTGCAAGTCTAAATGCACCCAGAAGAAAAAATGTTAGGACTATAGTATGGGTAGGTAGTTGTTTGGGAGAGCATTTCTGCTGATATGATGTCTTCATGATTTGTGGCAGCTGATCCAAGAAAGAAAATGGATGTGTCAAGTACCAGGCATCTGGCCTACTCCAAAGATCATTTTCTGAATTCTTGACACCTTCAAGAAGATGCCATCCCCATGTGGAGCCACTGTTAGCCCCCTATGAATTTTTTGACAAGAAAACAGGGGGATAAAATGTTTTTGAGCCTTCAAGGAATGCATTCCCTCTGAAAACACATCATCCTTGAAGCCTCCTTATGCCTTTTCGTCCTTTGATAAATCCTCACTATTGTTTCCATTATAAAGCCTCTCTGTTTGTGAGGAAAATGCATAAAAGGCCTCCATTTCTCCATTTTTCATTCCCTCTAAACCTCTATTTTCATCACCTTTTTCCCTTCTAAAAATTCCTCCAAATTCCATTTTTAACCTTCTAAATCATCCCAACCACATTTTAAGCCTTACAAGCACCCTTTGTTTAGCTTAAAAACCCTTTATTCCCCCTACCGAATCCCTCTTTTTGCCTTAAAAAGCATTAAAATTAAGCCAAAATACCCACTTTTTACTTTATAATAGGCTAAGCCCCTTTTCGGCCAGCCCCTTAACCACTTCCCCACATGACCCGCGCCAAAAACCAAGCGCTAAAGGTCTGGGCACTTATCGCAATTGGAGCGATCAATGTGGGCGAAATCCTTTGTAAACTCAATTTTCCCCGATGCAAGGCCTTTCACACTGTAGACCACAAGCGCATTCTCGACCGTTGATCTTTCAAAGATCAGACGGTCAGCGCTAAACTCTGCACGCACCCGTCTCCTCTCTCCTACCACCCTCCAATTACATGAGAGCCGTCGATTTGTCTCCAGATCAGATGGTGGTCACTCAATCGCACCATCGCAATTGCCCAATCCCGTATCATTGGTCCTCCCGATTGGCATGCCCCGATTGGATCCTAGCCATCCATCCCGCTTGATCCAACGGCCCAGATTACCCCTCACTCCGCCCATGTGTCCATGGTTGGTCATCCCCGACCCAATCGCAACCGTTCATCTCCTTAGATCTAACGATCCTCATTCATCCCGCCTCTTTATTCAACCCTTTGCCTTTGCTTCCCCTCTTTAAATCTGGACCGTCCATCCACATAATCCAACGGTCCATAGTGAACCGATGGCCCACTTCACCTGCACATCTTCCCATTTCGTGCTCCACCTTACACCGTCCAATCTTCCCTCTCCAGATCCAACGATAGAGGATCATATCGCGTGATTTTCATGTCCGAGCTTTAACGCCTGAGAATTATGCGATATAAGCAGTTTTTAAAGGCCACGTGTCACGCAGTGGGGCATATCGCGTAATTTGGGAAATTTGCTAAACCGCCTTAAAGCCGCGTGATACCAGCTATTTTCTATGTTAAAACCACCTTCCTCTCTTCGCCCCCAAAACCTCCATAATCAATCATAGCCGTCCATCTGATCAGATCAACGGCCCACAATGCATCTCGCATTCCATACATTTTTCCCATCGCGCGTCCATAGCATTCCATTGGATCATCTGATTCGTTGGTCAACTCCTGAGATCTAACGGTCCATGTTGAATCACCCTCCTTCCATGACCGGGTCCCACCATCTAAAGTCCTGTATCATTCCATTTTCATAAATTTCTTTGTAAATCACCCAAACCTTAAACCTTTATGTTTTACACAGAAGGCCTCTTTCTCCACCTAACTACATATTAACACTTCCGTCAGCCAATCTCGACCGTTGATCATTGGTGCCTGATTTGATCAGACGGCCTCGAACCATTTTCACACCAAACTTGCATTCACTCTATTTCTTCCTATTCTGCATGTTTTTCATCCATTATCCATAGTTGTGCCACCATTCCGCAGGCCTTCACAACAAATTTTTTTCCACCTTCCTTGGATTTTATAATGATTTTTTCATTATGTAGGGTTTCACAAGAGTGATGAATTCACTTTGTTTTCCATAATCATGACCATGGTGATTCAGAACACAGAGAGGCCATTATAGCAACGGCTAGTGTATCAGCAGCAGGGATTAAGGGTGTTAAAGCCCATAATTGAATATTTGATGTTTTAGTCCTTATTCAAAGGAAGAAGACACAGTTTGAAGACTAATGCACATGAAACAAGCCATATCTGTGTATATGTTAGCAGAACGTATTTTCTCAGAAAGTACACCATCCTACAGAAGTCTCCATGACTCCTCGAGTTCCTAAAAGCCATTTCACTAACAGAAAGCTTCCAAAGAATGTCAAGACAACAATAATGGAAGCATGGAAACCCAGAAGACCTCCAGTCACCTTACTTGCTTCAGAAGATAGAACAGAGTGCCTTATAGCCAGAAAGGACTTTAAAGAACACATCCAATGGTCAAATATCGACCTGACAGAGACTCCGAACCAGACTACAAAGTACAGTGCAGAGCTATTAAGCAGAGTGGGCGTGGATACTTCCTCCACTCTGTTTTAATGGATCCATTTAATTTATATCTACTTCCACTGTTACTCATTCTCCTATAAGAACCCCTGAAGAACATATTGTAAGGTTGTTGTTGTTGTCGTTGTTAGTGTAGGGACTCATTCGACTGTTAGAACAGTTTTTGGGGGAGAGTAGCAGAGTAGTTTGTAATTTAGTAGGCTGGGAGGAGAAGTTTGGACTGTATCAGCTATTGAGCTCAATGTATGTGACTGGTTTTTCACACCAATTAATCAAGAAAATTTCACAGGATCCTGGTCTATATTACGGGTGATGTTTCTCTTATTACATTGTCTATTTACATTATTCATGCTGTCCATTTATTCTCCGATAAGAATCAGTAATCAGGCTTAAGATATACCCCTGCATGGTACCTTAATGCCCACTGCTATTCTTCTCTGTGATGTTTTCTGCCGATAGTGAATCTAGGGGAAAATTCATGTAATTTAACCAGTTAAAGATGTTGGTCCAGCCCATGCTTACTGATGTGTGAATTCGGGGTCTGTTGCTTGGATGTTCTTGTTGGGTTTGAGCTGGAAGAATTGGGCGGGGATTTAGTGTGAGCCCTGTCCACTGGGGTCCTTTTCAAACAGATTGGCCTTTCAAAGATCTCTTGAACTAGTGTCAAAGCATTGAAGGTTAAAATTCGTTCTCTGACCTTAGGCCTAGTTTTGTGTTTAAATCTTAAGTGTTTTCCCTTTAAGGGTATGCCAAAGTAGATCTAGAGTTAGATGACCTCTGGTTTGATCTTAAGCTACCCTTTGTGTCTTTCCTTTTCAATCCTTATTGTTTCATTCCACCATCTATCTAGAAGATCCTTTAGTATAGATGACTTGCCCTATGAAAGCCTTGGCTAGTTGTATGCGAGTAATCTCCTTTCATGACTCCATAGCCCAATGGATGGCACATTCTTAACCTATCCTCTTTTGCCGAAACATCTTGCTACTTTGCTCCTTTCATTCCATAACCTTCTCAGTTAATGATCTCATGACCAACCCAACAACCAACCAAATCATTTAAACCCCCCTTTGTGCTTCATACCTAGCCTAATATCTCATTTTGAGCTTCAAAGATATATCATTCTTTGCCTTTATTGGAGAGATCCCTCTTCGGGTCCAGGAGGGCTAGATCCTAGGGCTCCAAAGTGGTTGTGATGTTGTCTGGTCTTTTGGTCTTGCCAATCTGGCCAAAACACTAGAACCCTAACACCCTACACCCTTCTCCGAAGAAATCCTTGATAACGTGGGTGCACAGGAGGCCTATTCCTTCACTGATGGGTTCTCAAGGTACCACCAGATTCGAATTGCACCTGAAGATCGCAGTAAGACTACCTTCGCGACTGAATGGGGGTTCTTTTAGTATACGGTCATGCCCTTTGGTCTCAAGAACGCACTTGCTATTTTTTCAAGGGCCGTAGTTGCTGTATTCAAGGAGTTTATTCATAAGTTCGTAGAGGTTTATTTTGATGACTGGACGATTTTCAGCCTGGTAAAGGAGCATGTCTCTAACCTACGATTAATGTTGGATGCATGCCGGAAGCACCAGATTTCCTTGAATATTAAGAAGTGCATCTTTTGTGTACCATTTGGAATCTTTCTCAGACACATAGTCTATCGGAAAGGGTTGATGGTTGATCCTAGGATCGTAGCCGTAATTATAAACCTTGCAGTCCCAACAACTGAAAAATAGTTGTGTTCTATTCTTGGACACACGGGCTATTACAGGAAATTCATTCAGGGGTATGCCTTGATCACAACACCCATGGAAAAGCTACTAAAAAAATATGTTTCCTTTTTTTGGAATGACGAATGTCAGAAGAGCTTTGAACTGCTCAAGGAGAAGATGGTCTCTGCACCCATACTAATATTTCTTGATTGGTCAGAGGAATTCCATGTACATGTGGATGCATCAAGCATCACCTTGGGCATTGTCCTCACTCAGCCTGGAGAAGGAGATATTGATCACCCGGTTGCCTTTTTGAGTCGGAAACTCTCGAGCGCAGAATGAAACTACTCTACCACTGAGCGCAAAGGATTGGCTATGGTCTACGCATTACAGAAATATCGGCACTATCTACTGGGTGGAAACTTCAAAATTTTCATTGATCATTCGACTTTGAAATACTTGGTCAAGAAGCCTATGTTGGGGGGGAAGATTTGTCGCTGGCTATTGCTATTCCAGGAATATGATTTTGAGATAATCGTCAAGCCTGGAAGGTTGAATGCAGGCCCGGAGCAACTGTCTCGCATTGAAATAGGGGAAGAACCTACTAGCTTGGAAGAGGGCTTACCAGATGCGCAGCTGTTCACCATTAAGGTAGTTGATGCACACTTTGCTGATGTAATTGAGTTCCTCACTACAGGCGTGGCCCCTGCAGAATATTTGGTGCAACAGAAGGAGTTGGTTACTCGGGCAGTGGACTTTACTATCATCGCCAGTCAGTTATACAAGCTAGGTGTAGATGAAATACTATGCAGATATGTCCTGCAACATGAATGGCCTGCCATTTTAGCAGAAGCAAACAAAGGTGTCGCAGGAGGTGACTATGGTAGACGAGAAACGATACAAAATATGTTGAGGGCTGGGTTATGGTGGCCTACCCTGCATAATGATTCTTACACCTATTATAAATCATGCAACAGCTGCCAGCGAATGGGACGACCCTTGTGCCTAGATGAGATGCCATTACGACCTCAAGTGGATTTACAGGCTTTTGAAAAATGGGCCATTGATTTTATAGGACCAATCAATCTGCCAGGCAAGAAAATAGGTGCACGCTACATTATCACCGCCACTGACTACGTCACTTGATGGGCTGAGGCACAAGCAGTGAAGGATTGTACTATGGATATTGCTGCGCACTTCATCTTTGAGCAGATTCTGACCCAGTTTGGCTACCCAAAGATCCTCATGAGTGATAGAGGTACACACTTTGTTAACCAAATGATTCAAGCCTTGAATGAGGAATTCCGGATCCACCATGCGAAGAGTACACCATACCATCCCGAAGAAAATGGGGTGGTTGAAGCTTTTAACAAAATTTTGGAACAAAAATTAACTAAGGTTTGCAATGCCGATCGTAGTGACTGGGATGTTCACATTCCCTCTATTCTGTGGGCCTACCGAACGACCTGCAAGATGCTGACAAGCAGGACCCCCTTCCGAATGGTTTATGGCAAGGAGGCCATTATGCCCATAGAGGATGTTGTTCCTAGCCTACGCATCACAACATTTACAAATATGGCGGACCCTGATATCATAGAGGAGCATCTTGTGCAGCTTGTGGCTTTGGAGGAAGATCGATTTTTACACCATTTTTTGGTCATCTAACCTTTTATCATTAGATGGACCCAAGTACACCATGTAAGACCAGTTTTACCCCAAGTAAAACTGCTTTCACTATGTTAATTAGGAAACCCCAAAAGGAATAATTAATTAAACCATAATTTAATTATTATTCCCAATCATGTTTAACCCAAAAACAAAGAAATTAATGAGATAAACCCATAGTTATCTTATTATTTTCTAGGAATAATTATTTAAATAATATTCCTTGTTAAATATGACCAAATCAACCACTATTAATTAAATAAATCATTATTTATTTGATTATATCTCAACTACTTCCTTAAAAGGATAAATAAATCATTTATTTATTTATTCTTCACTAATCAAGGGATTTTGACCCAAGTCAAAGTCCCTTTCCCTCCAACAAATAATAATAAAATATTCCATAGAGGTGGATCTAGATTTGGTTAACATTATTTTAATCATGCACCAAGATCTAGAATGACCCAATATTTTGTTATAAATAGGAGGGTTTTCCCCTTCATTCTTCACCTTTTGTTGCCTATTAGATCACTCTGGATCTATACACTTGGTCTCATTTCTGCCATTTTGCTCCCATTGAGCTCTACCTTCTACATTGGGTTTTCTGCATCTACAAGAGAGAGAAAGCTTAGATCTGAAGTGCTGAGGACTACAAAGAACCCATCCCATTGAGGAGATCTGGATACACCTTCTTGTTTCCTCCCAGGTGCCCTGTAATATAAAAATTCATTCAAAATCGTGTTCTTGGCTCCCCGTCTGCTGATGGCAGAGAAATCGCTACTGACTGCTGAATATCTTTATTGTAGATCTGGTTATGGCAGCTTTAATCACTAATTCTGCAGATCCCAGATGTTTGCATTATTGTCAAATAGGGCTTATTAGTTAACATGGCTAAAGGTGCTTTGTCCACCCCACGGTAGAATTCCATACTAAATCACATCCAGTCGGAGTTTAAATTACGACCGCTGTCGTTTCTCATATTCCTGCATATCCAGCTACTTCAGGCCCTAGGGCTTCTTTTCAGCTGTTTAGTTTTTCTCTTTTCATGTCATTTTTTTCACATAAAACCCTAAAAACCTAAAATTTCTAACTTCCGTGTGTTTCTGGCCCTATTGCGCAGGTAAGCGACACCAGCCGCACCTGAGACGGCAATTTTTCAGAAAATCTGCCGCCGAAACAGCCGGAACGGGGGGGTCGTACCTTTTGGCCCAAAACCTGCGACCTGGACGCACTTTTCAGCCTGTAACCTGCGACCTCAACCAAAATCAGGTCAGAACCTGCGACCTGCCTTTTTTCCCGCATTTTTTCTGTAATTTTTCTGGGTTCTGCTGCAGCCTCTGCCAGGGTTTTCCAGCCTCTGTCTCAGCCCGCCTTGACCAAGATCTGATCTGTTTTTACTCATCTAAGTGGGAACCCAGCCCCTTAAGGCTTTAGTACCCTCCACTTTTTGTGGAAGAGTTTCAGCTGTTTCAGCCGTCGGTTTCAGAGCTTCAGCCCCCTCTTTTTCCAGATCTGTGACCTCACTTCCAGATCCATTGAAATCAGCCTCTTTTCCTTTCAAATCACCTCTTGTCGTTTTGTTTGGACCCTTTAAAGGCCTCTCGCCTCCCCCGGTTTTTTGCTGATTTCCTCCCTTTTTCCACCCACCTTGCCTCTGTCTCTTGGTTGTGATCTGCACCTCTTTTCAGCAGCTTTATCCTTTAGATCCCTGTCCCTTTTGACCTTAGATCTATTGGCCCCTTTTCCGTGTGTTTTACATAGATTTTTCCCTTTCTTTTCAGATTAGTTTTGAGAGACCCACCTTCTTGGGTTAGATAGATGCACAAGTAGCTGTTATTTTTCTGTCATTTCAGCATTATATACTGTTCTCTGTAGGTTTATTTTCAGTTACGCAACACACTTTTTTCTTGCTCTCAAAACGGAAAGGGTTTAAAAATTAAAGTTAACGCACACCACACACTGACCCTAAGTGAAGAAGCGCCTGGTTAACACCGCCTGGCAAAGACTCTAAAACAATCAACATCGCACCATCTCGCCCTCGACCTTCGTCCTCGTCCCTTCGCCCTTGCTTGCTTTCCTTCTTCCGCTACAAGGCCGCGCTCCCATGCGCCCCGAGACTTCTTGGCCTTCGTCCCTCGCTCTTGCTGATCGACTCTGCTCTCGCACCGCCGTCGTCGGTGCCGTCCACCTCGAGTCCGCACTCCGACTCCTCTCCCGATTCATCGGGTCCCCCTTCTCCTTCCGGTCTCCCCCTTTTACCTTCACCATGTCTGGATCAGGGCCTAACGCTAGCGGTTCTCCCGGCCCCAATGCCGGCCCTACTTCTAGCGGGACCGTCACAACCACTACCCCGGCCACCCCTGTGCTGACACAGCCCCGGCCCTCCCCGATTTACCGCCGATTAACGACCCAATTCACCATAATACTACCTGGCCCGCTATGCCCACCAAACTACCCTCTCATATCCCTAAGTTCGAGGGCCTTAATGGCGAAGATCCAACCAATCACGTCCGATCTTTCCACATGTGGTGTTCCTCCAATTCCATTACCGATGACTCCATCCGTCTTCGTTTGTTCCAACGCACGCTTACCGGAGAAGCTTCTAAATGGTATGTCGAACATGCCACTTCCTCCCATACCACATTCGAGACTCTTGCCCAAGCCTTCTTGTCGTACTTCCAGCTCCCTCTCCGATACGACACTGGTACGGAGCTCTTGACTTCATTTAAGCAATCCTCTTCCACACGCCTTTCTGCCCATGTTCGAGAATGGCGACGAAGACGGAGCTTATGTCGAGCCCCTCCCTTGAAGATCGGGTTTACATGGACTGGTTCCTTCGCACTCTCCCGTCTCCCATCGGTAAAGATGTCACCTCTCACTTTCCTCAATCTGAAGAAGCCGCCCTCCAAATAGCTTTAAAATATGACCTGATCTACGCTCAATCTGGTTATGTTTATACCGTTCGCCCTGACATCCCCAGGCCCGGTGGCGCTAACGCCCCGGGGGCATCTCATTCCGCCGACGGTATTGTTGGATCTTTCTTTTCTCACACCTGATTCCGTTTCTCACCCTCCTGCGAGAGCCATGGTCTTCTCAGTGGAGGGGCTGAAGACCAAGCAATCTTTCCCCCCTCCCGCAACATGTATCTGTGATACTAACATGCTTCTCCTTGTCCAACCCTCCGCTTTACCTCAATGTCGCCCAACCCCAACCCTTACTTTTTTTACTCCACGGCCTCCAAAAGGCCAAAATTTCTCCAGCATATGCGCTTCCGCCTCCCTTGCCTCCTCACAACCTGCAACAGCACATACAACCCCCTCCAGGGCAAGTATTTGCACAGCAGGGTGCGATTAACCCCCCTTCTTCTCAAAGAAGGCGGCGAGGAAACCAGAACCCATCTGCCCCCGGTAACCAAGGACCCAATTCTGGTATGGACCCTAACACTAGCAACCAGCCTCAGGGCATCCCGCCCAGGCCGGACAGGCCGCCTCGCACAAACAAGCCCTGTTCGTGTTGCGGTGTTTACGGTCACTACACTCACGATTGTCCTCTCTTACCCCAGATGCGACAGATGTGGGAGTCTCAAGCCACATTGCGCGGACAACACGCCTTCCTCACGTCTTCCCACGTGTCACTACAACACTACCCGGCCCGCCCACCATCGATATATCCCCTCGACGAGGATTCGTGTGGCTACCCAACCCCCGCCACCATGCAAACCCACACTCTCGTCCATTTTCGGTTCTCTCGACTGCTCGCATCCTTACAGATGCGCCCTCTCTCGATCCTGCACTCCCCTTCGTCGACTTCGACTTCAAACCTTGGCTCAAAGACCTCAAGCTTCCCGCTCACCGCTTCCCAGCCTCCATTCTTCGTGCTCCCATGCAGCCTTTCGACACCCGCCCTCATCCCTCAACCCAAAGTTGAGGTTCACCCAAATATTCCAAAGGGTCCATTACGCCGAAATGCTGCTTCCGGTCGAGCCGCCCAATCGTACAGTATAGTAGATGATTTGGCACAATCCCCTGCTTCCATTTCCACACTGGAACTCCTCCAGTGGTGCCCTTCCCAACGGAAGGCTCTACTATCTGCCGTGGGCGCTGTTGATCCTGCTGATGACCAAATGATTGTTTTCGACGCCACTCAATCGGACCACCCTCCTCTTTCTCCTTCCGTTGCTTTCCAAATCCCAGTCAAAATCCGGAACGCCACTGTATCCCGGTGTATAATTGATGAGGGGGCATCCACCTGTGTGATGTCCGCTTCGGTTTGGAAGCAACTCGGATCCCCTGAGCTGGCCCCTTCCACGATCACCCTTCGCGCGTGGGACGGTCATGCCTCCCAGCCTATTGGCCTGTTTCCTAACTGTCCCATCACCCTCGCCGGTAAGACCGTTTGCGTTGATGTCGAAGTCATTGACGCCCCTCTAGACTACAACATTCTATTGGGGCGAAGCTACACCTATGCCATGTCTGCTGTCCCATCCGCGGTCTTCCGCAAGATGTCTTTCCCACATAACGGGAAGATAGTCACCATTGACCAGCTATCGTATCATGAGCCATCGTCTCAGTCCTCCTCCGAGACGACCATCTCTTCTGTAGCCAACAAGCAAACCGTCGATTCCTTGACCAGTGTCTCCCCCGGCGTTTATAAAGATTCCACCCTGCTTGGTACTTTTCCTCACCTTCTCCCCCCTCCTATTACGGATCCCAGCTTGTCGAATATTTGCATGATGCAATCGTCTCAGGCTGCCCATAAACGGCCTGCCTCGGCTAGTCCGCACCCTCCCCCCCGCCCTCCGCAACCCGCTCCTAGCCATTCATCTCCGCCAGCCGGACCTCCTCCTTCCGGCCCTCCCCCTACAGCTAGTATCCCCGAACCTCTTTATCCTCCAGGCTCGGTCCCCCCCGGCCTTAACCATCTTGGAGCCGTACCTTCTGGTCACTACCCTGCTGGACAGATCCCCTTCTTGGCTCCCCCTCCCGGAGTATATTCTGTCCCCGTCATGGCCACCCTCTCTCTCCCTAACTTGACCTTGGGTATTCCGGTTTGGTACCTTGACCCCCCAGCCGCCACCCCCCCCGGTCACCCCAAACCTTACATGGCTTTGACACCGGTTCAACCGGTCCCCCTCGCTTCCTCCATAGCCACTGTGCCCCCAGCATCTCCACAGGACCCTTCTCCTGTTGTGACGGCTCCCGGGAAGACAGGCAAAGCCCGAAGGGGGGCAACCCATCACGATCCGGCCCCCCCAACATCCGTTACCCCCCCACGACCACCAAAGCCCGCCATTCGATGCGCTTTGTGTGATGTCGTCGGTCATGCCACTCACATGTGTCCCGAATTGCCCCACCTCAAGCTTCTGGTCAACGAGACATTCCCCGACTCTGATCTCCCAGAAGTACATGTCACTATCCCCGACTCCCTCCCAAAACTCAAACACTTGCGCACAAACCACCCTTGTGCCTTGTGCGATTTTCACGACCATTACACCCACCTCTGTCCCCGCCTTGACGAGTACCGTTCCTCCTTGGACTTGTACCGCCAGTTCAAGGCCGCTTCGATCGGACCAGAGGACATTCACATTCCGCCTCCCGCTGTTAAGCCAACGGAGCCCTCAGTCACCATTTTGTACCTGTCATCATCCATGAGACCACTGGGGAACGTTCCATCTGAATCCTCCCCTGTTGTTTCGCTTGACCTTCCTTCAGCGGTCATCTTGGGCTCAACATCGGTAGATCCGTTATCTACTTACTCTTCGGTCACCCATTGTGACGATGCGCATGTGAACCTCTCTTCTGATGATGATGATTCAGGCCGCTTCACCACGTCAGGTAGTTCTTCTTCCACTAGTCACCCCATCTTCTATCACGATGACGACATTATGGAAGAAATTCCCACCCCTGACTTCATCTATTCCCCCTTACATCGAACCCATGCGTTCACACCACATCCACCTTGTGGTCATTGCATCGAAACCCAATGTTTGGGTAAGGGGGCACCCACATTTGAGAGACCAAGAGAAGCCATTCTCCACCACTCTCCTAGTGTATCTGGTCGTGTTGACTCTAGACCCCGTATTCTTCCACATTTAGAAGAACCTCTAGAGTCCCATATCACTTCAGATCACTCTCAGGACGATACCCCTTATCGTTCCCTCATCTTACATGAGCAACCCAGTCTCTTAGACATTATTATTGACCAAACTATAGCTTTTCTACGAGAGCATCAGTTCATTATCTCCAAATCCTCCTTTTGGGATAGTGACACCAGGTATGCCAATTCGGAAACTTAAAGTCCATTTGATCCCTATATGCAGTACCAAAAGAGATTGGTAACACTCCATTTCCTTTCTCAAACCGCATAACCATAACCAGAACAAATGGCACACCACATCATTAAAATGTGGTTAGATTCCCCTTTTTATAAATACATTTTGGCATGCCCACAGCATGTCACACAAACCCAAAAAATGGGGGCACCACCTGCCCCTACATACATCACTGGGGGCACCATACGCCCCCCCATACATATACTTACGACATGCCCATAGCATGTTCCAAAAACTGGGGGCACCATACGCCCCCCCATACATATACATCCGACACGCCCATAGCATGTTACAAACAAAATTCAACAACTGGGGGCACCATATGCCCCCCCATACATTCTAGGGAGCACCACTTGCCCCTACACACATCCGAGAGGGCACCATATGCCCCTATATCTGGCCAATACACGACGAACGCCCTGATCCGCCTGGACCCCCTCGTCCCCCGTTCCCGCATCCTCTCTCCACCGACTCGTTATACTTTGCTATGTACCGTACAACCACATTCTTGTGCTTCTGTACAGATTGGAATTCATTAACTACACACCACAACCCAACCTCAAATTATCGTTACGCTGATTTCAAATCTTCCTTATCTCCTGTGATTCCAGCTTTTCTGCCATTTTCTGGACCAGGTCGCACTTGTTGCCCTAATACCTGCGTCCTGGGTCGTACTTTTTTCCCCAAAAAAGGTGCGACCCGGCCGTAGAGAGGAGGGAGGGGCTGTTTCTGGGGTGTTGGGCCCTAAACTGCAAATCTAATCCATCAAAATGCAAGAGCTAGGTTAGGCCTCTTACCTCCAACTGACAGATCTCGAATCCAACGGTCGGTTTGTCCGCCACGTTCACCGCAAGATTTAGGGCCTTCTCTCCTCTCCACATTCACCACAGCAACAATAGCAAATGAATGATTTTGGAGGGAAAACCGCCTCATTAAAAGAGAACCCATGTTTCTCCTTTCGACTGCTGCGACCACACCATAGCCCCGTTCGACGAACCGTCAGCACCGCTGGACAGATCTCACCGAGCTCTCAAATGGGTTTTAGTTAGTTTTTGGTGATTTGATACTTCACCCGGACACATTTTTTCCACGAAGGGTCACTTCACCGCTCCTTAAAATCGAATTTCCTCACTTACGCCACTTGTACTTGGGGCACCATATCGCCCCCTTACTTGTCCATGTTCGTGTTGATTTTCGTCATGAGTACCCACTTTGTACTCATGTTTCTATGACCCCCCATTGGGGCCTTTACTGTGTGGCAGCACTATACAGTCGCCCTTGTTTAGAGCATCCAAGTCGAGTCATCATTGCATTCATGGAGTCTATCCTGCACCCCACTATAGCCCTCCATCCTTCTTTGCTTGGTTCCTCCCTTGTGTTGCATATCATGACCTTCAGCCCCACTGTCCCCTGTCCCTTTCGATATTGTGTCAGTCGCTGCCATGTCATTCATGCCATTTATGCTCTAACAAGGGAAGTCATCCATTCGCCACTCCATCCTTCCCCTTTCCACTATCATCATTGGTGTCAGTCTGTCTGTCTCTCTATTGTTCTTCTCTCGTGCCTTAGTTGAGGATCTCTCATCGCCTCACCTACGGCGGACCTCCTTCTGTCGACATCAGCGCATTTATTCCAGAAGCAAGGTCTAGAGGGCGGTGTACCTTGGTTCCAGCTTCCACTCTTGTTCGGTGCCGCGGATCAGGCAGGGGGATCTCTCACTTCCCTTTGACTTGATTACTTCTCCAGCTCCTTTCAGCATGATCGAGATGAGTATACTGGACAGTCCAGTGACCCAGCAGCAGCTCTTGATGATTCTCGGGCGTGTGTGAGATGTCTCATCCATCATGAGGGGGTGGCCCTGCAGGTAGCCCCCCACATGCCCGGATGACCTCTTCATTGCATCCTTTGATGCCGCTCCAGATTTTGATGATGTTGGCCTTAGCCACCTGCAGCGCCTCCATGATTTGCATGTATCAGTCAGATTTTGTGAGCCCTTCCCCATTTACAGGGGGCATTTGGGTTGTATTTATCTCATGTACTCAGATATTATTGTACTAGTCCTGGCTGTTATCCCAGGCACAGCATGCATGTGAGACTCTTCATTGTATTTTTATCTGGCCCTTGATTATGCCAGCTGTACTCTATGGTTCGGTCCCTTGTTTACTGGACACACTATTCTTTTGTACTTTGTCACGGCGGGCATAGGTATGCCTCCCCCGCCGCCTTCAGCACAGGTACCCTCTCATAAAAAAAGACTTGTTGCACCTGCGAGTCTCGTCTCCTTAGGGTCTAGTCCTTCAGCACACTATCTACCTCACACTTCTCTCTCTGACATCCCCTTTCGTTGTCTGGTGATTGTATTCTTACAACGTACTTCTGTCATACGATTTGCTCCTGACACTCGCACGCTGGGGGGCAATCTGTTACACCATTTTTTGGTCATCTCACCTTTTATTATTAGATGGACCCAAGTACACCATGTAAGACCAGTTTTACCCCAAGTAAAACTGCTTTCACTATGTAAATTAAGGAAACCCCAAAAGGAATAATTAATTAAACCACAATTTAATTATTATTCCCAGTCATGTTTAACTCAAAAACAAAGAAATTAATGAGATACACCCATAGTTATCTTATTATTTTCTAGGAATAATTATTTAAATAATATTCCTTGTTAAATATGACCAAATCAACCACTATTAATTAAATAAATCATTATTTATTTTATTATATCTCAACCACTTCCTTAAAAGGATAAATAAATCATTTATTTATTTATTCTTCACTAATCAAGGGATTTTGACCCAAGTCAAAGTCCCTTTCCCTCCAACAAATAATAATAAAATATTCCATAGAGGTGGATCTAGATGTGATTAACATTATTTTAATCATGCACCAAGATCTAGAAGGACCCAATATTTTGTTATAAATAGGAGGGTTTTCCTCATCATTCTTCACCTTTTGTTGCATACTAGATCACTCTGGATCTATACACTCGGTCTCATTTTCTGCCATTGTTGCTCCCATTGAGCTCTACCTTCTACACTGGGTTTTCTACATCTACAAGAGAGAGAAAGCTTAGATCTGAAGTGCTGAGGACTACAAAGAACCCATCCCATTGAGGAGATCTGGATACACCTTCTTGTTTCCTCCCAGGTGCCCTGTAATATAAAAAATTCATTCAAAAATCGTGTTCTTGTCTTGTCTGTTGGATGCATGGAGCAAACTCTTTACTTTACTGCTTAATGTCTTTCTATTTATAGATCTGTTTGTTGCAGCGCTTTAACTACTAATTGCAGATCTGAAGATGTTTTGCAGCCATTATTGTTGTTAGGGCTATTAGTTATGCGTAGCTAAAGTGGTTCTTTTTCGTACACTTCGACGAAGAATTCATACTAACATCGATTTATTGCTAATTTTCATCAATAGGTTCAGAAGGCCCGCGATAAAGCATGCCATGATCGAAATATTTGCCAAAAGGCATTCATCGCAGGTGACCTCATCCTTTTATACGATAGCCAGTTTGCAAAACACCCAAGAAAATTACGGCAGCACTGGCTTGGTCCATGCACATTTAAGGAAATCACAAATGGCGGAGCCGTCCAGCTAGCTACCCTGCGCGGTGACATCTTACGTGGCTTTGTCAATGGTAGCCGACTCAAGCCATACCAGGCTTAATGACTATATGGCAGCTATAGTGACTCAGGATGAGTCACAAGATTGTGTTGGGGGACTTTTGGAACAGGGTTTCCTACGAGCTGCGAAACTGGTCCATTTTGGATACTTTTGATTATACTTAATCTAGTGTGGGGGTTTTGGGGCGGGTCAAAGCCCCAAAAGCATTGCAATGGGTAAAAGGGTAAACCAGGGGTTCGAAAAACATGGTTTGTAGACCATAGGAAATTCTAGGCTAGATTATTATAAATAGAGGAACATTTTGTATTGTAAGGTAGTAGAATTAAGAGCTATTGATGCGAATTATGGTTTAAGCTATTTTTTGGGTTTTGGGGAAAGGACTCCTGCTGGCTATGTGTGCGGAGATCCAAGTCCAGCTATGTACGGACCCTGCTATTGTGTGCGCAGGCTGGGAAGGGAATTGTAAGGAGGAATTGATGAATGAATGAATAATAAAGTTTGATAGAGAACTAAATCTGTGAGTACTCTTTGTGTGAATCATTGGTAATTACTGCATTGCGCATTTTCTGTATTTAAGCTGCGAAGATCTGCGTAAGTGTGTTTTCTGTATATGGATCCGTTCTGTTCTGTTTATGAAATACTGTGCTACTATCGTAAAAGTATATAATTATAGATCTAGTGCACGTGGATGCGAATAGAGACCTAATTGACCCTACACAGAACAAGGTAATCTAGGAATCACAAGGTCTAGCGCAGCTCTTCTTGCCTTACCTATCCTTTCTCAAGGTGCGAAAACCTAGTTCTAGCACCCACCCATACTACTTCGGGTGAGACTTTGGTCTACGCAAGAAGGTCACTTCCGAAAGGGTCAGTAGTATAGGGGTTTGTTGGTAAACCTTCCACTTCGAACTTGGGTCAAGACCCCTCAAGCCAACCGAGTACTTACTCCAAGGAGAGAAACCCTTGCACTCTTGCAAGGAGTTCCAAAGAATCTCACATATGGAGATCATGACACGATCCATGGACATCATGTGCCATCATTATCAAATGGTGAGATCTTGAAGATAGAAGATAAAGGGGAGGGCAAGTATCACATGATGAGGAGAATACACCCTCTTTATTTCAGAAGTTTGATACACAAAGAAGGCAAGAGGATCTATGCAATGAAGGCAAGGATAAATATTTCCACACACATACACATCCTGCTCTATGCCTTGATGTCTCTTAGCAGGGAGGCATTCCACCAAGGAGACCTCCTGATTTGAGGAAAACTAAAATTTTCTCTCAACTATGGGTAGAATTTACATACTTGGCTAAGGAAGGAGTCCTGAGAGAAGCTAGCACAGCATAGAGAATCTTCCATGAGTTCAAAGGAGAGGTAAGCAATTTTCTGAAATGGACATTGCCATCTCCCACACAACAACTTGCGCTGGAAAAGGAGAATTTAGAAATCTATGATGGCATGAGAATGATGTCAAATAGCCACTCCATATCTTTGGGGTAGCCAATGATATTCTCACACACAAAGAATATTTTTGAACATGACAAGATGATATCAACACCCTTGCATGCATGGGCCAAATTAAGGAAGTTTTGGAAGAAAAGAACTTTCCAAGGGGAGGTTGACTTCCATCTACTTCAATCTTGTCTTGAGCAAGATCAACTACAAGAGAGGAAGTCAAATAATGTTAATAGTATTCCAACATGTGACTTTGGCATCAAGCATGTCAAAGAGGAGAGCCATGTTATGACAAGGGCTACATTTCAGATTTCTACAACACTATCATTGTTAGGGAGCCTAGATCCTTATTGGGAGTCCCAAATTTTGATGGAATATTCCAAGGACCTATTCACATGTAAGATTCCTGATGGGAAAATGATGGATTGGAGGTATAATGTAGTAAATGGAGTCATCTATTTTCATGATCAGATCTACTTAACTAAATATTCCAAGCTCAAGTATAGACTACTTAATGCAGCCTATGAGATCTTGCTTTCTAAACCCATTAGCTTCATTAAAACATACCATACTATATTAGATGGATTCATGTGGGTAAAATTCAAAGGGGAGATGCACTCTCATATGAGGAAGTGCATGGATCATTTGCTGGTTGAGGAGGAACATAGCTCTTGGGAAGAGTTACCATCACTACCTCCTTATTCATTGGGTGTAAGAAGGAGCTCATCCATGAGCTACCTCATTGATTTAAATCAAGTGTATGGTGAAACTTGTATTTCTTAACATCATAATGTATCTACTATATGCTTGTATTTTCTTAACACTCATGTGTAGGGCCTTGCTCCAAGAGGGGGCACTTTTTCTTATGGGCTTCATGAGCCACTTTGGGCCATGAACAATGGTGATGTTGGTCATTCCTTGGAAGATCTTGGAGAGATGATGTACTCTTCATGGTGTGATTCATTAACACCAAACATCATACTCCTTCTCCAAGCATGCAAGAAGGATGGGGCAGCAAACAATTGTTGGGAAAAACACTTGTCATATCATATCCTATGGCAGTTAGGAGTGAAACTGCATTGGTTGCACTTGAGGGATCATTTCCCTTCTAATTTACTTCATATGGTAGCTAGCATGACTCTAATTATGATTCCATATTCTGAAAATGTTCTTATATTTTTTTAGGACATGATTGGAGGAGAGACACATTGGTTGGATTTGTCCTTGGGGGAAGAAATTTCCCAAACTATTTTCACTACATGTTTCAAGGGGAGCATGGGAAAAGATATGGCTACCATAGTAGATCACTTGTTTCTTTATGAAGTAGGACATATGATTGTTTGGAGCACATGGGACATACCTCTAATGAGCATTTGGGAGGATCTTTTTTATTAATTACCAAGCTGGGAGGCGATTCATTTCATTTGGATGATAGCCTGGAGATGGGAGTCCTTCGTTGATGATGGAATTCCCCATGATTGCCATCACTTCTATCTTGAGGAGGCCATTGATAAGCAAGAATGCTTCCACATAAACCTTCCATTCTTTCATGATGAGAGCCATTTGGTTTATTCACCAAAGGCCAACTTGCACACTTGGGAGGAACCATTGGGAGATAGAGTTATTGCAGAATATCTAAAGCAATGGTGGAGACTGTTGGATGAGGAGGCCACAAGAGGAGGAGGGGAGGTTTTGTAGCACCCTTGCACTTGCTTGAGGAAAAGCAACATTTGGGAGGGGATGACTATGATATTCATAAATTAGCATGCAACTAATAGGAATATTAATTTTTCTCTTAAAATCTAGTTAGATGAATAAATGGGCAAGGAGGTTCATAAGTTGCTTAAGTAGGAATAAAATCCCCCATAATGTGAAGAGGGATCATGTTAATAACTAGATCAAGCATCCAAATGTGTGAATAGGGTCTAAAATTTGTGGACAAAGTCAAGTTTGACCAAGTCAACAATATTATTATATGAGGAGTGGATCCTAGATAAAGATAGCTCAATGTGAATGAAGATCAATCTAGCTAGTCAAAATGAAGACACCTTGAGTGTGAAAAGAGACAATGCATGAAGATCCAATCAAGGTTGATCCAGTCAAGATTGATCCATTCAATATTTACTAAATAAAACAATGTTGTAAATATATGAGCAAGGCTAATGGAGACAACATATTTTTGGTGAAGGAGCCTTTGCATGGAAGCAACCTCATAATTGGGTGGGACCCTTGGTGAGGAAGCTCATCAACTATATAATGGAGGGGATGGAAACCATATGGAGAATGATTGAAGATTATATTTTTTATGTGGTCTATTTAGACTTATTTGCATTCTTTGGTTAGCTAAGTTTGCTGCATTGTTTAGTGCAAGGGTTTTCTCATGCGGGAATTCCCCACTCTTGCTTGGAGATCTTATTTAAGAAATTTGAGGAGAGGATTTTGTGCTTCATTTTACACTATCTGGTGTTAGGCAAAGTAGTTACCTTCAGAAAAAGTGTAGTCCCTTTCATAAATTGTGCTATTTCTTAAGGTATTGCAGTGGAGGGGTTAAATCCCTTGTTTTGAGAGCTAGTTTCCCTGAAGGAGGTTCATTCTTCTTCCTGGAAATCTAGTAAAAGGAGCTACAACCATTTATTTTCATGATCAGCCATATTTATGTAGTGCTCCAGCCATACAGTGTGATTTAGACATAGATCTACTATAGATATTTCATGTATATCATTTCTGTCAAGAAACCCTTGCCGGGTCATCTTGGATCTATGTAAAAAGAGACTAGATATCTGTTTCTGTGCTCTATTGATTAATAAATCATCAGATCTGATTTTTCTCTCCATTTTCTGAGTATAAACCTCAATAAACTGCATTGTCTCTTTCTGTAGTAATTTTTGTTCGTAGTAGTGTTGGGGTTTCAATGTTTTTGGGTTGTTTTGAGCATGGGAGGCCTGTTTAACTAGGAAAAACTCATTGGTTTCTAATATCCTCTTAGATATAAGTGTAATAATGTTATATGTAATGGACTCATGGGTTGCATTTTTCTTTTTATGCTTATATTTTTGAAAAATGCATTTTTCATGCATGTATTGTTGAGTTTTCCCATTTGGGGATATTACAGTGGTATTAGAGCCTTAATCTTGGCTTAGCCTGTGTTATTCAAGAATTATGGAGTATTCTCATGGGAAGGATAAGATATACAAGAGAGATCAAAGAAAACCCTTATTTTCTGGAGGAAAGAGGTTCTAAAAACTTCTCTCTCAAACTCTTCAGGGTATAAGCAAAGACATCAAAGAAATGAGGAGGGAAAGACATCGAAGTCCCTCAAAAAGATCTGCAAGATATATACATAGGAAAGCTCTAATTCCTCATCTTATGGGTGTGAGCATTCAACCACATCATCAGATTTACAACGCTCTATCAGCCACTTGTTCATGCCAAAGAAGAAGAAGAAAGGAGATGTGCCAAAGAAGGAGACTCTTGGTGATTATTTGCAAGAGTATGAAGATCAATCTAAGGGGTTCAAAGATCACTTTAACTTCCAAGGGTTTTGCAAGATCAAGGATGAAAGAAGCAGAAGGAGCAAGCAGCATGGTGTGGGTAGATTCTTCCTATCTACTTTTTATGGATCACCTAAATGTCCAGCTAGGGCTTAGGTGAAGGAGCTAGACACTATGTGCAACAACATCAAGTTTCAGAAAAGGAAGCCATCAAAGTAGCAGCGCTGCATCTTGAGGGAAAGGCTTATGCTTGGTGGTTGTTTGAATCTTTTTCCTTAAAGAATGAAAATACATCTACTTATGCAAAGTTCATTAGAAGAGTAGTGGAAAGGTTTGATGAAAAATCATAAGAAACACCTTCTATGGATTTTATCAAACCAAATCAAACAAAACTTTTGCATGGGTTGGAAGGGTCAATAAACTCAGCTCCATTTTAGAAAACCATTGAAGGGGATGAAATTTTTATGATATATTGCCAAGGGAAAAGTCCCCATTGCATGAAGAGCTTTCTTCTGAAGAAGAAGACATGGAGATTCCTCCTTCGAAAGAAGACCAAGATCCAAGGTCTCTTATTGATGATGAGGTATTTTCAACTATCGAAGAGGAGGAAGAGAATGTTGGAGATAATAGTGAAGTCATGACAAGAGCACATCTAGAACCTCATGAAGAGGAAGATGGAGTACTTACTCCAAGGAGAGAAACTCTTGCACTCTTTCAAGGAGTTCCAAAGAATCTCACATATGGAGATCATGACACAATCCATGGGAAACATGTGCCATCATTATCAAATGGTGAGATCTTGAAGATAAAATAAGATAAAGGGGAGGGCAAGTATCACATTATGAGGAGAATACACCCCTCTATATTTCAGAAGTTTGATACACAAATAAGGCAAGAGGATCCATGCAAGGAAGGGAAGGAAAAATATGTCCACACACATACACATCCTGCTCTATGCCTTTATGTCTCTTTACAGGGAGGCATTCTACTAGGGAGACCTCCTGATTGGAGGAAAACTAAATTTTTCTCTCAACTATGGGCAGCATTTACATACTTGGCTAAGGAAGGAGCCCTGGGAGAAGCTAGCACAACGTAGAGAATCTTCCATGAGTTCAAAGGAGAGGTAAGAAATTTTCTGAAATGGACATTGCCATCTCCCACACAACAACTTGCGCTAGAAAAGGAGAAATCAGAAATCTATGATGGCATGAGCATGATGTCAAATATCCACTCCATATCTTTGGGGTAGCCAATGATATTCTCACACAAAAAGAATATTTATGAAGTTGGTAAGAGGATATCAACACTCTTGCATGCATGGGCCAAATTAAGGAAGTTTTGGAAGACAAGAACTTTCCAAGGGGAAGTTGACTTTCATCTACTTCAATATTGTCTTGAGAAAAATCAACTACAAGAGAGGCAGCAAAATAAAGTTGATAGTACTCCAACATGTGACTTTGGCATCAAGCATGTCAAAGAGGAGAGTGATGTTATGGCAGGGGCTGCATTTCAGATTTCTATTGCGCTGTCATTGTTAGGGAGCCTAGATCCTTATTGGGAGTCCCAACTTTTGATGGAATATTCCAAGGACCTCTTCACATGTAAGATTCTTGATGGGAAAGTGATGTATAGGAGGTATAAAGTAGTTTAAGGAGTCATCTATTTTCATGATCATATCTACTTAACTAAATATTCCAAGCTCAAGTATAGACTACTTAATGCAGCCTATGAGATCTTGCTTTCTAAACCCACTAGCTTCATTAAAACATACCATACTATCTTATATGGATTCATGTGGGTAAACTTCAAAGGGGAGATGCACTCTCATATGAGGAAGTGCATGGATCATTTGCTGTTTGAGAAGGAACATAGCTCTTGGGAAGAGTTATCATCACTACCTCCTTATTCATTGGGTGTAAGAAGGAGCTCATCCATGAGCTACCTCACTGATTTGTATGGTGAAACTTGTATTTCTTAACATCATAATGTATCTACTATATGCTTGTATTTTCTTAACACTCATGTGTAGGGCCTTGCTCCAAGAGGGGGCACTTTTTCTTATGGGCTTCATGAGCCACTTTGGGCCATGAACAATGGTGATGTTGGTCATTCCTTGGAGGATCTTGGAGAGATGATTTACTCTTCATGGTGTGATTCATTAACACCAAACATCATACACCTTCTCCAAGCATGCAAGAAGGATGGGGCAGCAAACAAGTGTTGGGAAAAACACTTGTCATATCATATGCTATCGCAGTTAGAAGTGAAACTGCGCTGGTTGCACTTGAGGGATCATTGTCCTTCTCCTTTACTTCATATGGCAGCTAGAATGACTCTAATTATGATTCCATATTCAGAAAATGTTCTTATCTTTTTTGAGGACATGATTGGAGGAGAGACACATTGGTTGGATGTTTCCTTGGGTGAAGAAATTTCCCACACTTTTTGCACTACATGTTTCAAGGGGAGCATGGGAAAAGATATGGCTATCATAGTAGATCACTTGTTTCTTTAGGAGGTAGGCCATATGATTGTTTGGAGCACTTGGGACATACCTTTCATGAGAATTTTGGAGGAGCATTTTTATGAATTACCAAGCTGGGAGGTGATTCATTTCATTTGGATGATAGCTTGGAGATGGGAGTCCTTCGTTGATGATGGAATTCCCCATGATTGTCATCACTTCTATCTTGAGGAGGCCATTGATAAGAAAGAAGGTTTCCACATAGACCTTCCATTATTTCATGATGAGAGCCATTTGGTTTATTCACCAAAGGCCAACTTGCACACTTGGGAGGAACCATTGGGAGATAGAGTTATTGCAGAATATCTGAAGCAATGGTGGAGACTGTTGGATGACGAGGCCACAAGAGGAGGAGGGGAGGTTTTGCAGCACCCTTGCACTTGCTTGAGGACAAGAAAAATTTGGGAGGGGAAGACTATAATATTCCTAAATTAGCATGCAGCTAATAGGAATATTAATTTTTCTTTTAAAATCTAGTTAGATGAATAAATGGGCAAGGAGGATCATAATTTTCTTAAGTAGGAATAAATCCTCATAATGTAAAAAGGGATCATGTTAATAACCAGATCAGGCATCCACGTGTGTGAACAAGATCTAAAATGTGTGGACAAAGTCATGTTTGACCAAGTCAACAACATTATTATATGAGGAGTGGATCCTAAATAAAGACAACTCAGTGTGAATGAAGATCAATCTAGCTAGTCAAAATGAAGACACCTTGAATGTGAAAAGAGACAATGCATGAAGATCCAGTCACTGTTGATCTAATCAAGATTGAATAAATCAAACAACACCGTAAATTTTGGTGAAGGAGCCTTTGCATGGAAGCAACCTCATAATTGGGTGGGACCCTTGGCGAGGAAGCTTATCAACTATATAATGGAGGGGATGGAAACCATATGGAGCATGATTGAAGATTATATTTTGTATGTGGTCTGTTTAGAATTCTTTGCATTCTTTGGTTGTTTAGCTAAGTTTGTTGCACTGTTTAGTGCAAGGGTTTTCTCATGTGGGAATTCCCCACTCTTGCTTGGGGATCTTGTTTAAGAAATCTGAGGAGAGGATTTTGTGTTGCATTTTCCACTATCTGGTGTTAGGCCAAGCAGTTACCTTCAGAAAAAATGTATTCCCTTTCATAAAATTCATTATTTCTTAAGTTATTGTAGTGGAGGGGTTAAATCCCTTGTTTTGAGAGTTAGTTTCCCTAAAGGAGGTTCATTCTTCTTCCTAGAAAGCTAGTAAAAGGAGCTACAACCATTTCGTTGGATGATCAACCATTTTTATGCAATGATTTAGCCATACAGTGTGATTCAGCCAGCTCCAAAAATTTTGAAGTGTGTGTTATGATTTTATGTATTTTTGGAGGGTGTTGTAGGAGCTACAACACAACCATAGATCTGTAGCAGATACTTCATGTATATCATTTCTGTCAAAAAACCCTTGTCGGGTCATCTTGGATCTATGTAAAAAGAGACTAGATATCTGTTTCTGTGCTCTCTTGAATAATAAATCATCAGATCTGATTTGTATCTCCATTTTATGAGTATAATCCTCAATAAACTACGCTATCTATTTCTGCAATAATTTCTGTTTGCAGTAGCGTTGGGGTTTCAGTGTTTTTGGGCTGTTTTGAGCATGGGAGGCCTATTTAACTAGGAAAAATTCATTTGCTTCTAATTTCCTCTTAGATCTAAGTGTAATAATGTCAGATCTAATGGAATCATGGGTTGAATTTTTCTGTTTATGCTTATATTTCTGAAAAATGCATTTTTCATGTATGTATTGTTGAGTTTTCCCATTTGGGGATGTTACATAATAGGGATTACATTCATCAGGGATTGCACAAGCAAGGCATGCTGCCAGGAGGCAAAATTTTTTCTAAGTATTGGTTAGTTTTATCCAGGATAGTGTGAGATAGTTAGTTGAGGATATGAGGGATCTTGTGAGAAGAGTTGTATGTAATTGTTTCATGTATCCATGCTGAATATAAAATAGAAGATAGTGGGGTTTTGAGAAACAAGCTTTGCCCGTGAAATTATCTGTGTTGTGGTTTGATTGATTCTTCTTTGCTTCATGTGATTGACGATTGTGTTTTTAATTCCATAATTGATTTGTAGAAGTGATTCAGTATCTAGCTTTAGCACATTGTTAGATAGGATTGAATCCATGATATACATGTTTGTTGTATAATTTCTACATGGTATCAGAGCACAGGAAATCACAATAGTGAAGGAGTGGCTGAGTTTGTGACTAAATGGAATTAAAATTTGCAGAAATAATTTCTTGGTGCTACAACCGATTTAGGATCGAAATGGATTTCAATGGATTTAGATTGGAGTATGCACTCAAAGGAAACTCTAACTATATTTATTGGAAGGATAGGATGGAGGCAGTACTCGAAGATAATGGCTTGAAGGAATTCATTGACAATGATGTTCCTAAACCTGTTGTGACAGACGCTGCAAATCTTGATTCATGGCAAAAGAAAGTGGCGAAGGCTAGGAGGATCTTACTGGAGAGAGTATGAGACCACATTGTCTTAAGTCTCCATGGGAAAGGAACACCATATGAAATGTGGAAGGCTTTGACAGATCTATTTCAAAGCAATAGTGACCATAGGAAATTGTCACTAAAAGATAAACTCAGGAAGATCAGATGGAGAAAGGTGACTCCATGCCAAAATATTTAAAAATTTTTGTCCAATTTCAGGATGAGCTGGGGAGTGTTATCATTACTGTTGCTGATGATGATTTGGTGAGTCTAGCTCTCCTATGACTTCCAAATAGTTGGCATAGTTATCAAGACTATCAATGGAAGGGAAAAAATTCCAGATTGGGAACGACTGTGGTCAGATTTGGTGCAGGAGGAGTTCAGACGGAATACAAGAGATGAGTCTTCATCTAAGAATGAAGATGAAGAAGATTGTGCTTTGGCTGTTGTTGAACCTCAAAATTGTTCTTTCTTTGACACTCTTTTTCATCACTTCTTCCTACCTTTTCATAAATCCATAAATCCAATCAATGATAAATGACATATTCTACCTCAGAGAATGCATTTGAATGGTCTCTATTTTATATTTTGATGTTTCTTGTTATTTAAATGAATTTTTGTAACTCAACTATAGAACACATGTTATTGTGTAGCTAATTGTTGTTTCCGTAGCTACTATGATGGTTTGACAGGTTTTGATGAGAAAATGAAGGAATGAGTCACTTGGGCATCTTTGGAATGATCCACACATGGATCCCATCCTATCCACCTATTTGAATTTGATAGAAAAATATTCCTATGCTCGTTGTCAAAGTTCGGTCAAAGGACATGATCTGAGAACGAAAGACACTCGATTTGTGATAATGCAAAAAATCAAGAGTTAGCTACTTAGATTTTTCTTCTTTGTTTCAATTAATATTGCCATCTATAGGCAGAAATACCACAAGATAGTCACATTAAAATTTGTTTAAATACCGATTGTTTTGAAACCAGAAACAATCTTATTTATTGTGAATGTTGTGTATGCCTTAAAAGTATATTTTGATAATACGAAGACCATGTTTGTTTGTTCCAAATCCTTCTTGATGTGCACATAGTCTGCCAGGATTTCAACTTGTTCTGTTGCAGAGGGCCCCTACATAGAAAGGAGGTTTCATTAGTTGTTTTAGTTTGAATTTTATTGGCTCTGTTTTGTCAATTTTTAGTTAAATTTTCATTTATTTACAGTTGATTATTAGATTAAATTACTTATTGTTATATATATTAAATTCATGAATTATTTCTTAGAATTAGTTTTAAATTAACTCTGTAATCCTATGCTTATCAAAGCATCTCAAGAAAGTAGTGTTTCTATTTTCCAAAGTTGGATTGTGTTTGAAGCATTGGAGCATACGGTTATCTCTATTTTCTTTTACATTGTTTTACAACGCTTTCCTAGATTAAATTTTCAATTAAATATATAACCAAATGCTTGTTAAATAATCTCAAGAATATGGGTTTTTCATTTTCCAAAATTGAATGATATTTGAGTATTTGGTCATATAGTAGTTGGTTTCCTTTTCACATGCCTTTTAAT
Organism: Pinus albicaulis; assembly: GCA_034641835.2. Classification (NCBI taxonomy): domain Eukaryota; kingdom Viridiplantae; phylum Streptophyta; class Pinopsida; order Pinales; family Pinaceae; genus Pinus; species Pinus albicaulis. The sequence goes on along the minus strand of CM076574.1, from coordinate 1,260,153,742 downwards.
TTCTTTTTTATATTATATCTTTAATTAAATATATAATCATATGCTTGTTAAATCATCTCAAGAAGATGGCTTTGTCATTTTCCAAAATTGAATGATATTTGAGTATTTGGTCATACAGTAGTTGGTTTCCTTTTACATGTTTTTTAATCTCTTTCTTAGATTAAGTTTACAATTTAAATGTATAATCATATGCTTGATTAATCATCTCAAGAAGGTGGCTTTTATCATCTTCCAATTGAATGATATGTGAAGTATTTGATCTTGCAGTGAATCATAGTTGCCTTTCAATTACTTTGAATTTGATTTCCATTTAGAGTAGCATTGTCATTTCAATTGCATTTATGCTTTCAATCCATGGAGTAGAATTAGATTAAGATAAAATATAATTTAGCTTTAAGATCAAAGTCATTAGAATAAATTCTCTATTTTTTAGATTAGATTCTAACCATTCAAAGTTTGATTCACTTTTATGCAATTTAAAATAGTTAAAGAACATTTCCTTTTCTTCCTTATTTCAAAACTAGTTTTCAGCATTAAACTCCATTAGATTTAGTTGGTCATTAACATTTAGAAATTTCATAGTTTTCATTTCTTAGATTAATTCCTTTTGGACACAAATAAAAAAAACCCCTAAAACAATATAAAAACATACACAATGAAGTAAGAAAGGAGGCTAACTAATCATATATAGTGCACCACTCTTCATTAGATTACGAAATTCGGTTGATGATTTATGAAAATAATTTAAGACATTAAATTGACTAAACATTTTAGTGTCATTTCCAGGGAAGTGTAATTATGAAGCCTTATTTCTTACATCTAAAAAAAAATGACATGCATAGAGAAAGATATTCTAGGGGTAGATTCATAACTAGAGGCAGGAGTTTGATTCCAACAACATCACTCACCCCACCTAGACCATGTAGTTCTACACCACCATCTCAAACCCATATTCCATATTTCACTAGACATAGACTCCCTAAAGTCTTAAGGTCAGAAATCCAACCAGAAGGATCTCCAAATTCATCCACTGAGGCAGTCTTAGAGGAAGAAGATCCTATATCTCCAATAGAAGGAATAACCTTTTTCACCTCTACAGGAGAACACATTTTAGCTAAAGATTTAGAAATTCCTAGTGATGAAGAAGAAGAAGAAACTTTCTTCAATATCCCATTGATAGAAGAACCAGAGGAAGAGAAATTAACTTTATAGTTAGAACCTTATTGTGACGAGTGGCGCATTCTACAACCCAGTATGACCCCGATGTGTAAGTATGTCACATCCTAAAAAAATAATAAAAATAATTTCATTTTAATATTAAATTATATATAACTTATAAATTTTTAATATTATTTAGAGGTTAAGATAATTATTGAAATAAGACTATGTATTATTGCGCCACAGGCTCTCTACAACCGAATATGGGGGTATATCTCATGTAAAAATGTAAACATGTAAACATAAACGTAAATGTAATGTTTAACATTTAACATTTTTGATCCAATGTCATCCTATTTAAAAATAAACCTAATTATTATTATGTATAAACACAATATAAATTTAAAATATAAAGAGGTTTAGGTATGGTAAATATATAAAACCTTTTTTTATATTTACTCCATAAACCTCTTTATGTTTAAAAAAAGTCAAAACAAAGGTTTTATTTAGGTGAAACCTATAAGCCAAATACCATGGGACAAATTGTTATTAATACCATGAGCCAAATACCATCCTCTCTCTTCCTTCAATGAATACTTCATAAACCTCTTTATATTTATGAATATCCAAAAAAGAGGTTTTATTTAGGTGAATCCTATGGACCAAATACCATGGGAAAAACGATTACTAATACCATGAAAAAAAAGCATTATTAACTCTAGATATATAAGGGAGGTAAGAACAAAGACATAGAGGTGGAGAGATAGGGGTGGTGACAAGGGAGACATGGGGATAAACTGAAGGAGAGAGGAGAGGAGGAATGAAGATATAGAGAGAGGGAGAGGAGTGAGAGAGGTAGGGCAGGGTAAGAGAGGGAGAGGGAGACATAAAGTTGGATGGGGTGAGAGGATGAGAGAGGGAGGGAGATAGTGAGAGGATTTTTGTAGAGAGAGATAAAGAGAGAGAGAGAGGTAGGAGAGAAAGGGAGAGAGAGGAAGGAAGAGAGAGAGGACTGGAGAGAGAAGAGGGTAGAGGAAGGGATAGAGAGATGGAGTTGGAGGGGGATAGAGTGAGGGAATAATAAAGACATATAGAGTGAGAAGTGGAGAGAGAGAGAGGGAGTTACAAGGAAGATATGGACATAGAGTGTGTATATTTAGGGTGAGATAAACAGAAAAAGAAGAAGAGATGGAGAGAAGGATAAAATAAGGGATATAGTAACATATTTGGGGGAGAGAGAGAGAGGTAGGAGAAAAAGGGAGAGAGAGGATTGGATGGAAAAGAGAGAGAGAGCGAGAGAGAGAGAGAGAGAGAGAGAGAGAGAGAGAGTACTTGAGAGAGAGGAAGAGAGTGATTAGAGAAGAGAGAGGGTTGGAGGGAAAAGAGAGAGAGAGGGAGATAGGGGAAGAGAGAGGGTGGTAGGAGAGAAAGGGGAAGGGAGGAATTGAGAGAGAGGAAGAGAGTGATGGGGGAAGAGAGATAATTGGAGGGAAAAGAGAGAGATGGGGGGGGGGTAGGAGAGGAAAGGAGAGAGAGAGGAGGATAAAGGGAGGAAGAAAAGAAGAGAGAGAGAGGGATAGAGAGATGGATTTGTAGGGGGAGAGAGGTAGGGAAGAAGAAAGACATAGAGAGTGAGAATTGAAGAGAGAGAGGGAGTGGTAGGGGAGAGATGGAGAGAGAGTGTGTATGTTTTGAGGTGAGATAAAGAGACAAAGAAGGAGAGTGTGGAGAGAACAAAGGAAAAAAGGAGAGAAGGAGGGATATAGTAACATCGTTGGGGAGAGAGAGAGAGAGAGAGAGGTGGGAAATAAAGGGAGAGAGAGGAAGGAAGAGAGAGGATGTGAGAGAGTGGAGAGAGGGAGGGAAAGAGAGACGAAGTTGGAGGGGGGAGAGAGGGAAGAATATTTATTGCACTAGATGCATTGATTTTAGTGTAGAGGGTAATTGCTAATCCTATTTTATTGTTTGCACTATATGCATTGGTTTTAGTGTAGATGTTGATTTCTAGTGATATTTAAACGCTTGCGGTAGATCAATTGATTTCAATGTAGGTGATTTATAATCCTATATGATTGCTTGCACTAAATGCATTGATTTAAGTGTAGATGGTGATTTCTAATCCTATTTGATTGCTTGCAGTAGATGTGATAATTTTAGTGTAGATGTTGATTTCTAATTATATTTGACTACTTGTGCTAGATGCATCTATTTCAATGTAGATTATTTCTAATCCGATTTGATTGCTTGCACTAAATGCATTGATTTTTGTGTAGATGCTGATTTCTAATCCTATTTGATTGCTTGCACTAGATGCATTGATTTCCATGTCATTTTTTGTTTCTAATCTTAGTTTTGTACTTACAGTAGATGCATTTATTTCAGTGTAGATGTTGATTTGTAATCCTATTTGATTATTTGCATTATATGCATTGATTTCAGTATAGATGTTGTTTTCTAATATTATTTGATTGCTTGCATTATATGCATTGATTTCAGTGGAGACATTGATTTCTAATTTGATGTAATTGGATGTATGATGGTACACTAATTTTAAGGTGATTGGATTAACAATGTGCATTGATTTCAGGGTAAGAACAAAAAACTATTGAAAATGTACATTGATTTCTGTGTTATAGTAATTCAACCTATTAATATTGGAGAGAAAGAGAGACAATGTATGATTTTTAGTACAACAACTCGAGCTAAATATTTAAATTGTTTACGATTTCAATGGTCCTTTTCATATAATCCATATGAAAATATGACAAAACTAACAAGGGTGACAATAATAATAGTAGAAGAAAATAGTTTGAGATTGATCACAATGAATGCTCTTTTTAATTGGATGCGTTCTTATTATTTAAATTTTCAATCATTAAACACTATTACATTGTCAATTTGCATTCAAACTTTGCATTTCATCATTTTTCGTCATTAAATTTATTAACAATATTTATCATCTCAAGAAACTGAGGTAACTAAAAAAATTTAAAATTAAAATGACTAGATAAATATTATACATATTGAGCATATATAAAAATGATTATATTAATATTAGATATATTTACATATTATTGATAAAATTAATCTTATGTTCGATATATTTTCCTTGGATGCACATGACTGAAACTAGCCTAGATCCATCTTAACTACGGATCTATCAAGCGCCGAGAGGGATCAAATCTCTTGAGGTGAAAACCTTTCCTCAAGTTTTTCCCTAAAAATATATGTTTTCAGCTCGAGAGATTTGATCCCTCTTGGTGCTTGATAGATCCGTAGTTAAGATGGATCTAGGCTGGTATTAGCTCTGAGGAATCTACAATGGTAGGAGATGGAGAAGGAGAAATTTTAAATGGAGAAAATATAAGAATTAGAGGAGGAAGAGGTGGAGGAGGAGGTAGAGGGAACATAGGAGGTGGTTAAGAAAAATAAATAAATAGGGAAGATGATAATTCTTTTGGATTTCATATAGTTGATGAGGATACAAATTCCACAATGAAAAATATTTCGCCTTCCATTCTTCAAAATTTCCATGGATTAAAGAATGAAGATCCTGAAACCTTTTTGTTTGAATTTGAAGTTTTGTGTAGATATTATGACTACTTACAAGACTCTAAAAAACTAAAGCTATTTCATGCAACAGTTAAGGGAGCAGCTTTAAAATGGTTCATGGGTTTAATCAAAAAATATATTAGGATATGGAATGATATGAAAAATGAATTTTTACAAAGATATTTGGATTGTTGCATACCCATTAATCGGAAGGATAAAGTATTCAAGATGATGCAAAAAGAGGATGAGAACCTGGAAGATCTAATTGAAAGATTCATTTACAACATAAAAATAGCTAAAATGGAACACTTAGATCAAGATACTTTAAAAGCTCTCTTGTTAAAATCCATTAGACATGAATGGATAGACATTATCAACATGATGGGGAAGGGAGAAATCTCTCAACTCACATTACCTGAAATTGGTGAATTATGCATTCATATCTCAAGAGGAAAATAAAGAGTTGGGAAAAAAACAAGAGATCCTATTCTCCCTAGAGTGAATAAATCTGCAATTGTAAGAGTAAATAGGGCGGAAATTGGAAGTATTCTTGATGAATTTAAAACATATATCTTAAGGAGTCCTAGTGAACCAATAGACACCCTTAAATTACAAAACAAGCATAAAGTCGAAACTGATGCCTTAGCTGTTTTCTGTCCTAAATGCAGAAATAAGCATGCCTTAAGAGAATTTACTCTTGATTTAAAAGTCATAGAGACTTGTGTTATTTGCTCAGAAAATTATGAAACTAAAATTTTCCCTTCTATCCCAGGTCTTAAGGTTTTTTTCCAAGAAGAAATAAATTCGAAGCCAGTAGAACATTTTTTCTTTCTCTTTAGAAGACCATGGCAGGGGCCACAAACCCAAAGTTTTAACAACCAAATGTATACTCATCCCCCACCAAATAATTGGAATTCTTGGCAGAAACCTTGGTCCCAACCTCAACCTTGGACCCAAGGAATGCAAAATCCCTATGGTAGATATTCTCAATACTACCAATACCCACAATCTTATCCAAAATATCATCCCCAACAATTCCCACAATAAAATCAACAACCCCAACTCCAAAATCAAAACCCACAACTTTCATTACCATTTCCACAAAGACCAAACCAACTACCTGCCTAGCCATTGCCAAACCCAAATAATAAAAACCCTCAAAATGATTACAACATAGAAGGACAACAATTTCCAACTTACATGATTACTCCACTAGATCTTAATGATGTTAAACTTAGATCTGGTAGAATATTAGAAAGGAAAAAACCTTCTATTATTATTCAAGAACAAGATGATTTTAATGAAGAAAAATCTCTACAGCAAAATAAAAGTTCCGAAGAAGGGACATCTCTTCAAAAGAAACAGAATTCTGAAAATGAAAAACAAGAAACTCCAATAAACTCAACTCCTATAATAGAGAAACCATCAATATCTATTTCTAACCCTCATTTTTCTGGAAGATTACAAGTTGATAGAGGGGTAGAAAAACAAATAATGTTGCCCAATTATGATTTTCTAGATGAATTAAAAAATATCTGTATCAAAATTCCTTTGTTACAAGCCATTAAAGAGATTCAAATTCTAGCCAAAACAATAAGAGAGTTGATCATAAAGAAATCGAGTAGAAAAAAAAATAAATGAAAAGAATTCAGTTAGCAGAGAAAATTGCAGACATTATGATGGGAAAAATTGGCATACAAAAATATTTAGATCTAGGAATTCCAGTTGTAAAAACACACATCAATGGTATTGAAATTCCAAATACATTGATTGATTTAGGAGCATCCATAAACATCATGAGCAAACAAACCATGGTGTTATCACTTAAAAAAAATTCAAAACATCATTTTGACAAGATTACTTAGGTTCATAGGTCAAAATAGGGTCTTAAGAGTCATTTTTTGAGTTTTGACCAAGGGAAGTATTAAATTTTTTATAGTTTGAGCCTACCCTAGTGTTTAAATAAATTCATTTTTAAGGTCTTTCATGTCAGTCTTTCATCATTTTAGGATTCATATCATTTCCCAAAGTTTTTGTATCAAAACCGCCCAATTAGCCAAGAAACAGCAGTTTCGTAGCGCATCACGTTGAAAAAAGTCACTTTACGCTACGAAAGCGCTGATAGTTTTGTAGCTCAAACAAAAAAAATTACACTACAGGCGCTACGAAAGCATAGTTTTGTAACTGTCTTGTCAGTTGAGTTGTCAATTATCAGAAACCATTCGGAAAGGGTAAGATAGAGGCTTGTTGAGTCATGTAATGATGGAATCAAAGTACACACCCACGTTTGCAGTCATCATGGTCAATATAGGTTATGAGTGAGCCATCATTTTTAGTTATGAAAGGACACTTGAAATGCAAATTATTTCCTAATTAGTCATTCTCATCCATTTTCCTTTCATTCGTAATGTCTGAGCTCTGAGTATCGAGCCAAAGTTGTGGCTGGTTCTAACAAAGGTTTATTACATCCATATCAAGCGAGGCTGAAAGATTTCTATCAAGCGAGGCTGAGAGATTCTCTGAAGAATATAGCAGAGGAAAGAAAAATACACAGAGGAGGACAATGCTTAAGGCATGAACCTTAAGACATGAAGGCAATAACTGAAGACCCAGTAGTGATGGAAGCATTCAGAAGAGCAGGATTCCTACATTTTTGTGATAAATTGCAGGGCTATCATACATAGGTATCCAAGGAATTTGCTACGAATTTTAATGGAACATCTACTAAAGTGGGGATGTTAATTTTGACTATCACACTAGAGGTCATTGCTACTGTTACAGAGATTCCAAGAGGTCAAGAAACCTCGTTCAAAGGTTTCAAATTCAATATGGAGCAGTTTAAAGAGTTCATGAAGCCTGAGCACATTGAGATGGATCTCAACAATGTTATCCCAAGAAGCTACGTCAAAGATAATTATTCAAAACTGCTGCTTAACATTCAGAAATATTTTACCTGTGAAGGCAGATATCACAAGGTTTATTCATACCATTTCAAATTTCTTCTACACTTCACTGGTAAGATTTCACTTGACTTACCTTTTTATCTGCATAGAATTCTTGCAAAGATGGCTGATAAGGTGCAAGAAAAGTTTGAGGGGAGTGAGACATCATTATTTCATCATGGCTTAATGAAATTATTAATTTTAGATGAATTGCAAAAGATAGGCAGAGATTGGTCCTCATTCTTGTTTGTTAATGGTTTTGAATTGGAATCCATAACTCCTGTAAGAAACCCTAAAGCTAAAGGAGTTCCATGTCCTGCTCAACGGGCTTAAGCCAACTTTGTGGTTGCAAAGCCAAAATAAACACAAGATTAAAGCCAACAAGTCGAGAAAATACCGAGATCAAATGCAAATCGCCGATGCCCACCCAGCCTCTCCCTGCCAGAAAAAGAAAACCCAAAAAATCAAAAGGTTGTCAAAGATGAAAAATAGGAACATTTGTCGACAATAAACGGGGGGAACAAAAGAATAAATAGAAGCAAAGCGGTGGTTTGAAAGGAAAGACACTTGCTTGTAGAAAACTGAGTCTAGTAAAAAGGGGAGCACAGAGAGGATATTCTTCATGTCATTGACATAGAGGAAACACCTATTTTACAAGATGAGTTTATTGGGGAAGATAAGCAGGAGTTAAAAAAGGCCAAGTCTGCAAAGAGATTAGAGTTTGAGGGGGAAGATGCAGTTTCATTTTTCAAGCAAGAAAGCCTATGAATTAATGGAAGGCAAAAAGGAAGTTTAAAAACCCACTGAGGTAGCTAAATCACCTAAAGATATTGTTGATCTCTCATCACCCACAGTGAAGGATACAATCAACAAATTAAAAAAGGGAAAAGAGAGAGTGATAGAGAAAACATAGTTTCAGTGCCTTGAGGAAAAGTTAAAGTTGGAAAATCAGGAAATTGTTGTCATGAAAAAGAGAGCTAGAAAACAAGTGTCGATAAAGTACAGTTTAAAAGGATGAAGGCAGTGTGGGAAGGAAAAGTTGATTCTGTTTCTGAAACTTTAGACAATACAGAGCAACCTTTCAAGTGGACAGTTCCAACAATAAAAGAAGCTAAGTTTGTCAGAATAATAAACACCCATCTGAGAGCTACTAAAAAAAGACTTAAAGACCAGGTGAAGGATTTACAAGAGCAGCCGGAGTAAATTCATGATGAGCTACAAAGCAAAGGAAATAAAATGATAATTATAGAAGAAACAATAGGCCAACCAATTGTACATGAAGAAGAAATGCCTCAAAGAAACTAAAATGAGTTTGGTTTATTGTTTGTATGGTTTGAAGATAATGAGGACAGGTTATATTTTTAGTTTTTGGGAAAACACAGTTTTCATTTGACAAATTTTATGAAAAATATGCATACTCAACAGTTTTGTAGTGCCTCTAGGCTTAAAAAGCAGAAAAGCGCTACGAAACTTCTGTAGCTACCTTTTTTGCTTCTTTTAATAAGTATTTAAGGTGTTAAAAGCTGAGTTAAGAGCTGGAATTGCTATGGAAGATGTATTGAGGGGTGATTATAGTAATGCAAGAGGAAAGAGTCAAGTTTTTGGAGGACAAAGGCTTGTAATTGTAGCGCTATAGAAAGCGCTACGAAACTGTTGTATTTTCATAGCACAATACATTATATCCTTTTCAGCAGTTTTTGAAGCTGTTTTAGACAACTGGAGGCTAGGAAAGAGTTATGAGACATGTTAAGCCAACTTTCAATAGCTAAGGACCATTAAATGAAGATTAAATGATGGTTAGAATGTTCAAATAAGGAAAAAGATCCTATGCCTAAAAAACAAGGTACTGTTTCCTATTTTTGTGGAGGTCAGCTAAGAGGTTATGAAGAACTAAATGCCATTACCTAAATTCGACCATGTGATGATACACTTGTCAATGATTTTATTTCAAATAGATAAGGTTGTTATAGATAATGATAAGGAGTTTGAGTCCTTTTTGAAATAGGTCTGTCAAGTAGGATAGGTGTATTTTTGTAATAAATTTCATGTTTTATGGTTATGCAAGGTGTCAGTGGATAAAAATTCAATGTATCTAGCCTAGAGGTAGATCATCTGATGATGTAACATGTCTATTAAATACCATTGGGTCGAATTTGTCAAGGGTTGGACATTTTTGGCAAAACTGAGCTTGTTTGTGAATTGACTGTTTTCAGCGAATACAGAGATCTTCTACTTGACCAACTTGAGATTCTAAAGGATTTTTTAGTGTTTTCCTATTCTATTTGTATCTCTTATATATCTCATTTGTAGTGGTGTTCATCTATATTACTCAGAATTCATCTATAAGATTCTCTGACTTCTTTTATAAGTGAACTGACTGTGTTTTTACATGTTTTATGTGTGTGTACCTTATGACTAAAAACTCTTATAAGCCTCAACTTCCATGTTAAGTAGACTCACTGAATTAATGAATTGCTTTGACTCCATAAGCCCAATGTATACATGCTAATGTTATTTTCAACCTACATCTATGATTATCATTTTATTTCCTAAATAGAGTTAGCCATCTATATCTTTATCCATATCATTAACCCTTGAGAGAGCCCTCTCAGACTGAGGAGGCTAAGCCTCAGTCACAAGATTAGGTTTGAAATAGTTACATGATATTGTCTGATCAAGCAGCCTATCAGGTCCAATTTTGTGATAACACATGGAACAACTCAAGCTTCCAAACATCCAATATACACCTACATTACTGCAACTAGCAGACAGATCAATAATCAAACCAAATGGTGTATTAGAAGATATCTCAATATCCTTAGACTCTTGGGAGTATCCGGTTTATTTTATGATTTTAACTCCTAAGAAAAATCTATGAGGACATCTAATAATATTAGGAAGACCTTGGTTGGCTACTGTTGATGCTTTCATTGGTTGTAGATATGGTGACATGTACATTTCTGATCGTAATTCATCAAAGAAATTCACTTTATATCCTCCAGCAAGAAAAATAACAGAAATAGAAAATGAAGAATGGATTGATGATGACAATGATATACAACCTCTCTTTACTATTTCTTGTATTAGTGAAGAGAGTCAACTCTTAAATTCAATAGATTACTTTGAATCATCTTCATAATATGAAAATAATCATTTTCAAGAACAATATAATATTGAATAATTGTCATCTAGAATGTCTTTATATTCTATGGAATAATTTGGTAACTCTACGGTTGAAATATTTATGAGAAAATCTTTAAACATAAACAAAAACTTGGAAAAATTACAACAAGAAAAGTTAATAAAAAAAATACAACAACATTCTTCTGCATATGCATGGGAATACATTGACATGAAAGGAATTATTCCTAAGACTTGTATACATCATATCTACATTGAGGAAAATTTTAAACCTATCAGACAACCTCAAAGAAGGACGAATCCAAATCTTAGGGAAATTGTGAAAGAAGAATTGCAAAAATTGTTGAATGTAAACTTCATTTATCCAATTTCAGACAGTCAGTGGGTTTCTTCCTTCGTGATTGTACCTAAACATAATGGTAAATGGAGGTTTTTAATTGATTATCAAGAATTGAGTAAAGCTACTCTAAAAGATCATTTTCCATTACCTTTCATAGATCAAGCATGGATACATTAGCAGGAAAGAAGTATTTCTCATTCTTGGATGGTTTTAGTGGTTAGAATCAAAGTCAAGCAGCACCTGAAGACTAAGATAAAACCACATTCACTTGTCCATGGGGAACCTATGCCTACCAAGTACTTCCTTTTGGATTGTTCAATGCACTTGCAACATTCCAAAGGGTAGTATTAGGAATTTTCTCTAATCTAATACATGATTGTGTGGAAGTATATATGGATGATTTTATAGTTTATGAGAATTCATTTGAAGAAGCTATTGAAAACTTGGACAAGGTTCTTAGAAGATGTAAAGAAGCAAATATTTCATTAAGCCATGAAAAGTGTTTTATGATGTTTACGGAAGGAATTTTTTTAGGACATCATATCTCGGGAGATGGAATTAAATTTGACTCATCTAAGGTTGAAGTTATCTCTAAATTATCAGTTCCAAGTTGGCAAAGGGATGTTAGAATTTTTCTAGGATTCATAGGGTGGTATAGAATATTTATAGAAAAATTCACTAAAATAGCATCCCCACTCTTTAAATTTCTTACCAAAGTTTATGAATTTAGTTGGAATCTTGATTTTCAATTGGCATTTGAAACTCTAAAAGAAAAAATTTCTGAAGCACCCATCTTAAGAGGTCCAAATTGGAAACTACCTTTTCACATTTCAACAAATTCTTCAGATATAACTCTAGGAGCTGTATTAAGACAAAAATATTTGATTCCCTATGCCATCTATTATACAAGAAAAAATTTGACTCCTGCTGAGTTAAATTACACTGTAATTGAAAAAGAATGTCTATTTGTTGTTCATGCTATTAATAAATTTATACATTACATCAACGGCTTTGAAACCTTTATTCATACATATCATTTTGAAATTAGATATTTAATGAATAAATCTATTACTAATGGAAGAATCACAAGATGGTTATTACTCCTACAAGAATTCAATATCACCATTCTAGATTGAACTGGAAAAAAAAATACAGTTGCTGATTTCTTGTCTAGAATTCAAAATGATAAAAATGATACTCTAGTAGAAGATAATTTTCCTGATGAATATCTCTTTGCAATATCTACTAAATTTCCTTGGATTTCAGATATTTCCAATTACTTAGCTATATGAAAGTTACCTGCATACTTGCTTCCTAGAGAGAAAAGAAAAAATATTCAAACAAGTGCATTTTATTCATGGGTTAATGATGAATTCTATAAAACATGTCCAGATCTTATCATCAGAAGGTGTGTTCGAGAAGATGAAATGCCTGAGATTCTGAAGGCATGTCATGATGAACCCTGTGGTAGACACTTTGCTGATAAGAGGACTGCCTATAAAATATCATTTAGGATATTATTGGACATCCATATTTAAATATGCCAAGGATTATGTCAAAAGGTGTGACAGTTGTCAAAGAATGGAGAGACCTGTTCCTACAGATGAAATTCCCTTACAACCTCACATACTCATCGAACCAATTGAAAAATATGCCTTGGATTTTGTTGGACCAATCAATCCACCATCTAATCAAAATAAATATATTCTAGTTTGTATTGATTATGTCACTAAATGGGTAGAGGCTAAATCACTTTATTTAGCTAATGAAAAAGCTATAGTTAATTTTCTCTTTGAGGATATTATCACTCATTTTGGTGTCCCAAGATAAATTGTGACAGATTAGGGATCTTAGTTTACATCCAAGTTGGTGCAGAGGTTTGTGGATGATTACAAGATTACACATAGAAAATCCACTCCATATCATCCACAAGTAAATGGTAAAATGGAGTCTACCAATAAAGTGATCTAAGGAATCCTCACAAAGACTGTACATCTACATAGGAAGGATTGGGTAGATAGGCTTCCTGAAGCCTTATGGGCATACCAGACTACAAGGAGGAATACAATAGGACATACTCCCTATGAACTTGTTTATGGGAAGCAAGTCCTATTTCGTATAGAATTCCAGATTAAAACCTTCAATATGGCAGTCAAATTGGGGCTTGATTTATCAGAAGCCTAGAAGCACAGATTGGAGCAATTTAATGAGCTTGATGAGATCAAGAAAGACGCAGTTCAAAGAACCAATATAGTCCTACAACAAAGGTCCAAATGGCATGATAAATATATAAAGGAAAAAAGTTTCAAGTAGGAGATTGGGCACTTTTGTTCGATTCAAAGTTCAAAGACTTTTAAGGAAAGTTTTAGACTCATTGGCTTGGGCCTTATGATATTGAAAATGTCTTTGAAAATGGAGCAGTCAGGATAAGGAAAATTGATGAAGAAAAGGTACCTCTTCTTATGAATGGACATCGATTAAAAGTCTATCATAAGTGAATTACAAAAGAGCAGTTTATCAAAATTTTCCAAGATAATATTGATATGAAGTTGGTGAAGAAGAATCCTTCTTCTTCCCCAACTTAGTCTTCTTTTTATTTTTCATATCTAAAAAAAAGAAGAGAAAATAATAAAATAAATAATATATAAAAATAAAAAATAATAAAAAAAATAAAAAAATAAGTGTGTAAGTGTGAAAACTAATCAATGATTGGAATCCTTATACATAAAATATATGATGAAAATCAGAGTTCTGACATCTTATATTTTCTATTCCATTCAAACAAATCCCAAAAATCTTTGTTCTCTTTATTTTTCTGAAGTAATAAAAGAAGTAGCTACAAAACTATTTCCATTCTGCAGTTGTCATTCCATTCTGTAGTTGTCATTCCATTCTGCAGCTGATATCACATTCTGCAGCTTTGCTACATTTTCTTACAACCTACTGAAGCAAGCATACTGAGCACAAGAAATTGAGAAATCCATTTGAAGATCATGCTGAAGGATACCTAAAGAATCAACACCAAGGAAATAGCAACAAAAGGTTAGTTCTAAAGGTATTTTAAAAAAAATTGTTTAAATAATGAGATCAAAACATTAGCATATATAACATAGATTATCACATGTTGCCTCAATATGTCATCATTTGATTTGATTTAGACTCACATCATTTCATAAACTGACCATATCATTTGTATCGTATCCCGTAACAATCCATAATGAATTTTCCCATTTATGATTAAACGATCATATCCTACTTCTGTAACCCATTCATCCATGTTTCTTAAAATCCCCATCAAATATTCGTTTCACTCATATTTTCCTACAAACCCTCGATGTCCTTAGCTAGATCTGCAACCCAATTCATCTCACACAGAGAAGAAAAATTCTGTAGGCAATAATCTTCACGACAAAAGACATGGGTTTGATAGTCAGGACCGAACCAGTGGGAGAAAAATTCATGGAGGGCTATCCTAAGATCAAAGAGATTCCACAGAAGGTTAAGTGTCTTAGATTTATAAAAAAATTTGATAGATTCCATAAGGAGATCACTTAGTATTTTGCGAGGTCTTTCGACGAAACAAAAATTTAAATAGGAGACATAAAAATTTCAGTGACTGAGGCTTTCATAGCTAAAGCTACATAGCTCCCAAGAGTTGGTGAGTGATGGTTTAAAAATAAATAATTTCACTGTGAAGCACGAAGATTCCTCAAGAATCCAGGTATGGATACTTCTATTTACAAAAAAGGTATTCCTAGCTCAGCACTCAAGAACAAATGGAGATATATGCTTTTAATTTTACATAAGTTTATCACTTGTGAAGGCAGATTTGGCTGCATGTTTGTTTATCATGCTCAGTTGTTAATGAAATTTTTGGAGGATGGAGAAATAAACCTCCCTTTATTTCTATTGAATAGTTTAAAAATAAATTCCACAAATGTACAAAAAATAATTCAGTTCATAGACAACACTATGCACCATCATGGGTTAATAAAAATACTTCTTGAATTCCATTAGAAAAATATATAAGACTGTTGGGATAGTTTCCTAATCAGAAACCATTTCCCAGGTGAGCCAGAGCAGCCTAAAAAGGACAAGAGTAGAAAAATTAGAAGAAGGAAGATTGATACAAGCATTGAGGACAAATCCTCACCTCCACTACAACAATAAAAATAGGAACTCACCCTTGCGGGGTTGATGAAAAATAAGAAACAAGGTGGAGTGAAAACAAGAGGTAAAACATAGAAGAAGAGAAAGGTTATAAGTGAAGAAAACTTAAACCCTCCACAGTCAAGAAGAATCTCTAGACTCTAAAAATCCATGAAGAAGATATCATCACAAGGAACATAGTTTCTGAATTTAGATGAGGAACCTCAAGTGCCATCACCCATCAATGTCTATCCTCCACATAGTCCTACAAATTTTCCTGTACATAATTTTGAAGGAATTCTAAGCAGAAGATCTCCAGGCATTGACCTAGTACAACAAGAGATATATGACTATATCGAGTCATTGGAGAAAATAAATTTAGAAGTAAATCGAGGTATGCAAGTACAACCTATCAGTCCACAAGAACTTCTAGTTAACACCCTCAAGAAAGAAATCTATGAGCTAGAGTTACTGAATATTCATATTAAATAAGAAAATGAATCTTTAAAATAGTAAAACCACTTGGAGAAAGTCATCAATGATAACACCATCCTACATTTGGGACTATGGTACAAAAATAAAAGGAAGCTAAAGATAAAGAACAAATCTTTGAACAAGACAGTCATCAGCCTCAAGTACAAAATCCTTATGAGAAAGCCCAGGATGGAAGTCACCTCAATGAAAATAAAGAAGAGAAATATGGATGTATTAGCAGAGGTATCTAAACAAATGAAATAGGAGGAGAAAGTTTACATTTTTGGTAATTGCATGAGGACATGCAATGGCTTCTTAGTGGGGGTATGTTGAACCTCTGAACTGTTCTTTCTCTAACACTCTTTTTCATCACTTCTTCCTACCTTTTCATAAATCCATAACTCCAATCAATGATAAATGACATATTCTATATCAGAGAATGCATTTGAATGCTCTCTATTTTATATTTTGATGTTTTTTGTTATTTAAATGAATTTTTGTAACTCAACTACAGAACACATGCTATTCTGCAGCTAATTTTTGTTTCCAAAACTAATTTGATGGTTTGACAGGTTTTGAGGAGTGAATGAAGGAATGAGTCACATGGGCATCTTTGGAATGATCCACACATGGATCCCATCCTATCCACCTATTTGAATTCGACTGAAAAAGGTGCCTATGCTTGCGGTCAAAGTTCGGTCAAAGGGTGTGATTCGAGAACGAAAGACTCTCAATTTTCTCTGACGTAGCAAATCGAGAGTTAGCTACTTAGATTTTGCTTTTGTGTTTCAGTTATAATTTCCATCTGGAGGAAAAAATACCTCAAGACAATTACATTAAAATTTGTTTAAATACCAGTCGTTTTGAAACTAGTAAACAATCTTAATTATGGTGAATGTTGTGTATGCCTTAAAACTCTATTTTGATAATATGAAGACCATTTTCATTTGTTCTAGATCCTTCTTGATGCGTGCATAGTCTGCTAGCATTTTAACTCGTTTTGTTGCAGAGGGCCCTGCACAGAAAGGAGGTTTCATTAGTTGTTTTAGTTTGAATTTTATTAGCTTTGTTTTGTCAATTCATAGTTAAATTTGCATTTCTTTACAATCGATTCTTATATTAAATTTCTTACTGTTCTATAGATTAAATTCATTAATGATTTCTTAGAATTAGTTTTAAATTAACTGTGTAATCCTATGCTTATAAAAGCATCTCAAGAAAGTAGTGTTTCTATTTTCCAAAATTGGATTTTGTTTGAAGCATTGGAGCATATAGTTATCTCTGTTTTATTTTACATGTTTTTGTTGGAAATATGATGCAGAGTGTTGTCCTTGATGGCAACCCACTAAATGAAGATGAAGACATGCAACTGTTGACATGTGAAGTTATTCTTGACTTGATGGACTTGGTAAATCTGATGTGATATGATGTTTGTTGATGATATGATGCTGAGTGTTGTACTTGAAAGGCAACCCTCTTGATGAAGATGATGACAACTTACTTGATGAAGTTGTGCTTGAGAGAATATGTTCCTGATGAAGAAAATATGATGTTTCTACAGCGTGTACAGAAGGCAATGAAGAAAAGAATTCAGAATGTGCTCAAAATATGATGAAAAGAGTATGTCTCTTTGTATACGCGGATTGGCCTAAGGGAAGTCGCGTATGCACGCGGAAAATAACGTGCCAAGTCGCGTATGGGCTAAAGAGCTCAAAAAGTGCAAAACCAAGGGTAAATTGACCCATAGTATTGGGTAATGATCCGCCTAATTGACCCCGTCCAGGTAGTTTTGGGCTTATGGTATTGTTTTGGTCCATGGTATTGAAAAAGGGGCTCATGGTATTGAAAAGGGTAAACCTATATAAAGAGAAGAAATTCATTGTGCAAATCATGGGTGTGGTGCAAGATGTCTGAGCTTGAATGAATACTTCTCTCTGAAGTAGATCTGAATGGAAAGGGTTACAGTTGAATGATAGATCTGAATGTATGATGCACCAATGATGAAGAGGGGGATCTAGATCTGATTATGGAAGGCTTAGATACGCTGATGAGGTGAGCATCTGGCGAACATGCAGAAGCAAAGGGTAAATACGGGCGAATATCGATGCGAAGAAGTATCTTGCTCTGTAATGATTGAAGATCTATCACATGCTGCGCGGAGGAAGCGTGTATGTCTGTGGCTTGAAGTGAAGCGCGTATGCGCGATGAAATGCTCTGGCAAGGGTATCTCTTATTTGGTTGTGTGGACGAAGCGCGTATATACAACGACATCGGTGAAGGGAAGCGCGTATGCAAACTAGGGATTTCTTTGACAGGGGTATGAAACATGTCGTACGATTGCCTGACGTGATGCGCTATCGATGCGGGTTGTCGAATTGGTATGTATACGTGATGATGTATGTTTGTGCTTAAAAGTATGGAAAGGGTCCAGTTTGAAAATATGATGAAATGTGGCCTGCAAGTGGTGTTCTATTGAAGTTGTTGGATCCGGTGTGAAAATTGATGAAACGTGGTCCAAGGTGGTGCTGAGGGTTGTAGCCTTCAGTCAGGGGGTTGTAGCTCCCTTCCAGGTGAGGCTGGTAATGAGGCTTCCGGTAAACGAGACCGGGGGTCGTAGCTCTCTTCCGTGAGCAGGCCGGTAAACGAGTCGTGGGGTCGTAGCTCCCTTCCGTGGAGAGGTCGGTAAACGAGCGTGCGGGTGCCTCGCGTGTCGGTCAAGTCGCGCCAGCACATATGTTGTAATATGTTTTCTCTATAATAAAATATTGAAGGCTGAGCAACTGCAGCGGTGGTTTTCTCCCGACTTGGGTTTCCACCTAAAATTCTGGTGTTCATGTGTGATGCTTTGTGTGATGATTTATTCTGTTCTTACTGCACATGTTTACTGCTTATTGAATATCTGATGAATAAATGAAGAAATGATTTAAGTGAAGAATTAATGACATAAATAGATATCTGTGTATACGCGAGTTTTGTAAAGGGTATCCGCGTATATACGCAAGTCTGGTTCAGGAAAGTAGCGTATGCGTTTTAGAAGCAAGAAAAAGTGAAAGTTTTGAATATGCAGTAAATACTGATTCACCCCCCCCTCTCAGTATTTTTCCCAACAATTGGTATCGAAGCAGGTCCTTCTGCAGAAGCTTGATCGCTTGAAGGAGATCCGTCGCAATGGGAAGTATACATACAAAAGCTTTGCTGAATTTTGGTGCAAAAGTATGGGCTCTCATGAAAGAATGTGAAGAAGAAAAGGGTACCTTTGTGGATTCTCTAGAAGACAATAATCTTCTTGAAGAAAACATTCAACTCAAAGTAAGCCTAGAAGAAAAGAACATAATCATTGAGACTTTTAAAAATCAGCTTGAAGCAAGAGAAAAACGCATGGAGGATCTAGAGTGTGAAGTAGTAAGTCTAAGGAAGGATAATGAGAAATTGAATTCTCTCAATCTCAGATTTGCTAAAAGTTCAGAAACCTTGGATGAGATTATCAAGGTACAACGGTCTCCCTTTATAAAAACAGGTCTTGGATATACTGGGGAATCTTCGCAGACATCAGCACCAAATTCTCTAAAAACAGCCACTGCTGGTTCTCTACATTCAGCCACTCAGCAAGAGAACAAAGGATCTTTACAGGTAAAGCAAGATCACCTCAATTCAAGAAATACTAACAGGGAGATCTTTCAAAATGGCTACAACCAACAGGTAAAGTCTAATAGAAGATTTCATGATCACATAAATTTCTACTTCAATGGTCAATGTTTCACATGTCACAACTTTGGTCATAAAGCTATTAAGTGTGTTGCATATAAAACCATCATGACCAAAGAAGCAAGAAAGATAAGGATGAATGATGAACCAAAGAAGAACACCTATAACAATTTTTCTCCTCTCCAAAATGAAGTTGAATGTACTTATTGCAATAACTTTGGTCATGAAGAATCTGAATGCAGGAGCAAGGTCCAGCCAAAAGAGCATGTTCCCTCAAGCTCTAAAGTATGGAAAAAGAAATAATTACCGGTTGAAAATTGTGGGATAGCGTTATTTGCAGAGGGTGAAGAGAATCAATGGTATATTGATAGCGGGTGTTCAAGACACATGACAGGTGACAAAAGCAAGCTGCATACTTATAATGCTCTAGAGAAGGAAAAGAAAGTTACTTTTGGAAATGATACTCCTGCTGTTATTAAAGGAAAAGGGTCAGTATTTCTAAAAGAAAAGGTGAAGGCTAAAAATGTCATGTATGTGGATGGATTAAGGCATAACCTATTGAGTGTTAGTCAAATGTGTGATCAAGGAGCAGAAGTGGTCTTCAGTTCCAAAGAATGTGTGTTTCGTGATCTTGATACAGGTAAAATCATTATAAAAGGAAAAAGAAATCCAAGCAACCTGTATGTACTCAACGGCATAGAACAATGTTACTTAAGCAAATATTCAGAAAATTGGCTATGGCATCGAAGACTGGGACATCCGAGTTTCTCTCAAATCAAGAAAGCAAGCAAACTTCAAGCTGTTCGTGATCTTCCCAAGATCAATCTTCCAGAAAGTACCATATGCAAATCTTGTCAATTTGGTAAGCAGACCAGAGTCCGATTTAATGCCAAAGAAGGTTCATCAAGTAAGCCTCTTGAACTCATTCATACTGACATCCGTGGACCTATGAGGAAAAAGTCATTACGTGGGGAAGAATACTATATCCTATTTATTGATGACTACTCCAGAATGTGTGAGATCGCGTTTATTAAACACAAAGATGAAGCTTTTGAAAAAATTCAGAAGTTCAAAGCACTGGTAGAAAATGAATTGGATTCAAAAATCAAGTGTCTTAGATCTGATCGAGGAGGAGAATATTCGTCAAATGAATTCTTTGAATTTTGTGAACAACATGGCATTAAAAGACAGTTCTCTGTAGCAGGCACCCCACAACAAAATGGTGTAGCAGAAAGAATGAATAGAACAATTGTTCAAATGGCCAGAGCTATGCTTACTGACTCTAATGTTCCTAACATGTTTTGGAGTGAGGCATCTCGTGCAGCAGTTAACATTCTCAACAAGGCTCATGTTCGGGTAAACAGTGATAAAACTCCATATGAACTCTGGTATGGCAAATCTCCCACCGTAAAGCATTTTAAAGTTTTTGGAAGTAGATGCTTTATCAAAAATAATGATGAAAAACTTGGCAAGTTTGACCCTAGATCAGATGAAGGGATACTTCTTGGCTACTCATCTTCAAGCAAAGCATTCACATGTTACAATAAGAGGCTTCAAAAGGTTGTTGAATGTATCGATGTTGTTATTGACGAGTCTCCTGCAGCTCCTAAAGAAGAAAAACAAACAACAGAAGAAGATGATGATGACATATGGCCTTCTACATCAGATGGAAATGATATAGACAGTGAATCAAATGAAGAACCTGAAAATGATTTATCTGAAAAGGCTCCATCCAGATATGTTCAAAAGAATCATCCCGAATCTCAAATTTTGGGAGACAAGGAATCAGGTGTACGAACAAGGAGAACTCTTGCGGGATCTTCTAGTAATTTGGCACTTCTATCCACAATTGAACCACACAATGTCAATGAAGCTATCAAATATGAATGTTGGAATAATGCCATGGATGAAGAAATTGAGAAAATTGAAAAGAATGACACTTGGGATTTGGTACCAAGACCTCATGATAAAAATGTCATTGGAACTAAATGGATCTTCAAGAACAAGTTAAATGAGAATGGGGATGTTGTAAGAAACAAAGCTAGACTGGTTTGCAAAGGGTACACTCAACAAGAAGGTATAGACTTTGAAGAAAATTTTGCTCCTGTAGCTAGACTTGAAGCCATAAGAATGTTTCTTGCTTTCTCAAGCTATCAACAAATCAAAGTTTATCAAATGGATGTTAAGTCTGCTTTTCTTAATGGTGATCTAGAAGAAGAAGTATATATAGAACAACCGGAAGGATACATTTTGGGAAATGATGCAAATCTTGTTTGTAGACTTAAAAAGGCTCTATATGGACTCAAACAAGCTCCAAGGGCTTGGTATTATCGTCTTGACAAATATCTTCATCAACAAGGATTTTCAAAAGGATCTGCTGATAGCAACTTATACAAAAAAGTTGAAAATGATAAACTATTGATTGTAGTTGTATATGTTGATGATATCATTTTTGGGAGTAACGAAGAATCTATGAGTCAAAAATTTGCTTCTGTCATGCAGCAAGAATTTGAAATGTCTTTACTTGGGGAACTAACATTCTTTCTTGGCTTGCAAGTGCATCAATCTGCAGATGGTATATTTCTGTCACAAGCAAAATATCTTAAGCAAATTCTGAAGAAGTATGGCATGGAAGAATGCAAACCTGTAAGTACACCAATGATAACTGGATGCAGTCTCAGTTCTAATGATGATTCTCCCACTGTGAATTAACCAGAATACAGATCGATGATTGGAAGTCTACTTTATCTCACTGGGACCAGACCAGACATTATGCATGCTGTTGGGATTGTTGGACGATTCCAAGCTAATCCAAAAGAGTCTCACCTTCAGGCTGTCAAAAGGATATTCAAATATCTACAAGGAACTCAAGACTTTTGTCTATGGTATCCAAAGGATGCTGATCTTACTCTTCATGCTTACACTGATGCAGATTGGGCTGGAAGTGTTGATGATCGGAAAAGCACTAGTGGTGGTGCATTTTACATGGGGCCCCGGTTAGTATCTTGGTTCAACAAGAAGCAAAATTCTATTGCCTTATCAACAGCTGAAGCAGAGTATGTAGCTGCCGCATCTTGTTGCACTCAACTCCTATGGATGATGCAAACCTTGCAAGATTTTCAAATAAAATGTGCAACTCCTATCTCCATTATGTGTGATAATACAAGTGCCATCAGTATCTCAAAGAATCCTGTTATGCATTCGAAAACCAAGCACATTCCCATCAAATATCATTTCCTACGTGAACAAGTGCTTGAGCAAAAAGTGAAGTTGGATTATGTTACCTCCAAAGAACAAGCTGCTGATATCTTTACCAAACCTCTGCCTAGGGAAGCGTTCGAGCATCTAAGACAGAAGCTGGGAGTGTTCTCTGCCAGTCAAAAGAACAAATCTGCATAAATTTTAGAAGGTGACTTGGGATACGCGGGTTTCCTGAAACACAGTCGCGTATGTACGCGAGTTCATGCACAGAAAACCTCGTATGTCTGATTGCTGACAAATTTTTGGTTGGTTCAGCTCTCTTCAGCACAGCTGCAGTGCTGTCTGGTATCTCTGATACTGTTTGGTATCTCTGGTGGTGTTCCAGTTCTCATAATTCTGTTTCTAATGTTTTGATGAAGATGCCTTGATGATTTGTTGGTGAAAGTGTTCAGGATGCACAAACTAAGGGGGAGCCTTAGTCATATGGAATGGATGCTTGGATGCACAGATTCAGGGGGAGCATTAGCTTTGCTGAGTATAATGCATTATGTTGATCTCTCTTGAGGTCTTCTTGGTATTGGTCATGAAAAATCATATTTGTATTTTTGATGAAAAGGGCATGTTGAGACCCATGATGTAAAATCTGTAATATTCAGTCATGTATGAACTTGTCAAATTTGTAAACCCACTTGGTTGGGTAGCTGAGTCATTTTTGTAAACCCACTTGGATGGGTAGCTGAGTTGAAATGTGTAAACCCACTTGGTTGGGTACTTGAGTCTCATATGTAAATCCACTTGGTTGGATGTTTGATGTAAGTATGAGTCATTGGTGATAGGAAGAGTCATGTACTTTATTGCAAAATATGTTTGAAGATTCAGCATGAACTCAGGGGGAGCTTGGCCACTTCAGCACATATCAGATCTGCAGAAGGTTTCTTCCACTTGAGGAGAAAAGGGGGAGAATGTTGGTCTTTGATCCGCCCTTTGCCCTTGATGTCAAAGGGGGAGAGTGACATGGTGTTTGAATAAAGAGAAGATAATGGTGTGACATATTTGGTGTTTGAATAAAGAGAAGATAATGGTGTGACATATTTGGAGAGTGACATGATATCTATCTGCTGTGGTAACCAAACACCATCATGGTTGCCATCAAGTCCAAAGGGGGAGATTGTTGGAAATATGATGCAGAGTGTTGTCCTTGATGGCAACCCACTAAATGAAGATGAAGACTTGCAATGCATTGACATGTGAAGTTATTCTTGACTTGATGGACTTGTTAAATCTGATGTGATATGATGTTTGTTGATGATATGATGCTGAGTGTTGTACTTGAAAGGAAACCCTCTTGATGAAGATGATGACAACTTACTTGATGAAGTTGTGCTTGAGAGAATATGTTCCTGATGAAGAAAATATGATGTATCTACAGTGTGTACAAAAGGCAATGAAGAAAGGAATTTAGAATGTGCTCAAAATATGATGAAAAGAGTATGTCTCTTTGTATACGCGGATTTGCCTAGGGGAAGTCGCGTATGCACGCGGAAAATAACGTGCCAAGTCGCGTATGGGCTAAAGCGCTCAAAAAGTGCAAAACCAAGGGTAAATTGACCCATGGTATTGGGTAATGATCCGCCTAATTGACCCCGTCCAGGTAGTTTTGGGCTCATGGTATTGTTTTGGCCCATGGTATTGAAAAATGGGCTCATGGTATTGAAAAAGGATAAACCTATATAAGGAGAACAAATTCATTGTGCATAACATGAGTGTGGGTGCAAGATGTCTGAGCTTGAATGAATACTTCTCTCTGAAGTATATCTGAATGGAAAGGGTTACACTTGAATGATAAATCTGAATGTATGATGCACAAATGATGAAGAAGGGGATCTAGATCTGAATTGCTCTTGTATTTGCTAGATCTGATTATGGAAGGCTTAGATCTGTGATGAGGCGAGCATCTAGGCGAACATCTGTCTGAAGCAAAAGGGTAAATCTGAACTGAATATCTGATCTGAAGAAGTATGTTGCTCTGTAATGATTGAAGATCTATACGCTACTTTGCCGCGGAGGAAGCGTGTATGCACGCGGCTTCGCTGAAGTGAAAGCGCGTATGCGCAATGAAATATACACTGAGGTATACGCTGGTTTGTGTGGACGGAAGTGCATATATACGCGACATCAGTAAAGGGAAAGCGCGTATGCAAACTAGGGTTTGCTGAAGCAAGGGGTATGAAACATCTGATCTGTTCTGCTGTATTACTGCTATCTGATCTGGGTTGTCTGAATTGGTATGTATCTGTTGATGATGTATGTTTGTGATTAAAAGTATGAAAAGGGTTCAGTCTGGAAATATGATGAATTGTGGCCTGCAAGTTGTGTTCTATTGAAGTTGTTGGATCCAGTGTGAAAATTGATGAAACGTGGTCCAAGGTGGTGCTGAGGGTTGTAGCCTTCGGTCAGGGGGTCGTAGCTCCCTTCCAGGTGAGGCTGGTAAACGAGAGCAGGGGGTCGTAGCTCCCTTCCAGGAGAGGCTGGTAAACGAGTCAGGGGGTTGGAGCTCCCTTCCAGGAGAGGCTGGTAAACGAGCGCAGGTGGGTGCCTGCGTGCTGGTAGAGTCTGCACCAGCACATATGTTGTAAAATGTTTTCTCTATAATAAAATATTGAAGGCTGAGCAACTGCAGCGGTGGTTTTCTCCCGACTTGGGTTTCCACCTAAAAATCCTGGTGTTCATGTGTGATGCTTTGTGTGATGATTTATTCTGTTCTTACTGCACATGTTTACTGCTTATTGAATATCAGATGAATGAATGAAGAAATGATTTAAGTGAAGAATTAATGATATAAATAGATATCTGTGTATACGCGAGTTACGTAAAGGGTATCCGCGTATATACGCAAGTCTGGTTCAGGAAAGTAGCGTATGCGTTTTAGAAGCAAGAAAAAGTGAAAGTTTTGAATATGCAGTAAATACTGATTCACCCCCCCCCCCCTCTCAGTATTTTTCCCAACAGTTTTTACAATGCTTTCCTAGATTAAATTTTCAATTAAATGTATAATCAAATCCTTGTTAAATCATCTCAAGAAGATGGCTTTGTCATTTTCCAAAATTGAATGATATTTGAGTATTTGGTCATATAGTAGTTGGTTTCCTTTTCACATGCATTTTAATTGCTTTCTTAGATTATATCTTTAATTAAATGTATAATCAGATTCTTGTTAAATCATCTCAAGAAGATGGCTTTGTCATTTTCCAAAATTGAATGATATTTGAGTATTTGGTCATACAGTAGTTAGTTTCCTTTTACATGTTTTTTAACTTCTTTCTTAGATTAAGTTTACAATTTAAATTTATAATCATATGCTTTATTAATCATCTCAAGAAGGTGGTTTATATCATCTTCCAATTGAATGATATGTGAAGTATTTGATCATGCAGTGAATCGTAGTTGCCTTTCAATTACTTTTAATTTTCTTTCCATTTAGACTAGCATTGTCATTTCGATTTCATTTATGATTTTAATCCATCGAGTAGAATTAGATTAAGATAGAATAGAATTTATCTTTAAGGTCAAAGTCATTAGAATAAATTCTCTTCTTTTAGATCAAATTCTAACCATTCAAAGTTTGATTCATTTTCTGCAATTTAAAATAGTTAAAGAACATTTCCTTTTCTTCCTTATTTCAAAACTAGTTTTCAACATTAAAGTTCATTAGATTTAGTTGGTCATTAACATTTATAAATTTCATAGTTTTCATTTATTATATTAAATCATGTTGGACACAAAGAAAAAAAACCCCTAAAACAATATAAAAACATACACACCAAAGTAAGAAAAGAATTTAAGTAAGCATATATAGTGCACAACACTTCATCATATTACTAACCTCGGTTGATGATTTATGATAGCAATTTAAGACATTAAATTGACTAAACAATTGCAAAGGTGAAGAATGGGAAAGAAAAGAAGTTCCATTCCAAATCTGAGTCCAAAGATGGCAAGAAGCATGATATGTCTAGAGTGAAGTGTTTTCACTATCACGAGCATGGGGATTATGCTAGTACCTGTCCACAAAAGAAGAAGAACAAGAAGGCTTAAGGATTTGCAGATGGTGAGGCTTTGGCCTCACAATTTGAGCTTGAATTCTCATTGATTGCATGCATGGTGTAAAGTGCATTGGGATCTTTGTGGTATTTGGATAGTGGTGCATCCTTTCACATGATGGGAGACAAGGAACTTTTTAGTAGCTTGGAGGAGAAGGATCTCCAGATGCATATCAAAATGGGTGATGACGGGCGGTATGGTTCTACCAATATTGGTACCATTACCTTCCAAAGGCAGTCAGGTAAAACCTTTCAATTAAAATATGTAATACATGTACCAGGTTTAAAGAAAAATCTAGTCTTAGTTTCAATGTTGGAGGATAGAGGCTAACATGTTATTTTCACTGAAGGAAAAAATTTACTATGACACAAAACAACAGGAAAAGCCAAGAAGATTGGGATTCAAGTTAAGAATATCTACAAGCTGGATGCATATGGCTGTTCAATATTGATGGACAAGGTGGAAAAAGTGGTGAGCCGAGATGAGGGCAAGTTATGGCATAGGAGATTGAGCTATCTTTACCATGGAGCCTTGAAATTCATGCAACCGATTTCTACAGGTCTTCCCAAGGGTACACTTACGTAGTCAGACACATGCAAGGGATGTACTATGGGAAAATATGTAAAGGCCACCTTTCATGAGAAGGAGAACTGAGCCTTGGGGATCCTTGAGAGATTTCACACAAACGTGTGTGGACTATTCTCTATTACTTTGACAGAAAAGAATAAGTACTATGTGATATTTTTTGATGAATTTTATCGTAAGTGTTGGATATAATTCATGTACAAGTAATATTAGACATTCTCAAATTTTCTTGAGTTTAAAGCACTGGTGAAGAAATACACAGGTAAGCAAGTGAAGGCTCTTAGGAGCGATAATGGTGGTGAGTACATCTCTAACGAATTCAAGAACTTCTGCAGAAAAGAAGGAATTTAGAGAGAATTGATAGCAACTCATAACCCACAGCAGAATGGGGTCACTAAAAGAAAGAACATAACGATTGTGGGTGAA
This sequence comes from Pinus albicaulis, assembly GCA_034641835.2. NCBI lineage: Eukaryota > Viridiplantae > Streptophyta > Pinopsida > Pinales > Pinaceae > Pinus > Pinus albicaulis. The sequence continues at coordinate 1,260,125,968 of CM076574.1, read as the reverse complement.
GCACGAGCGATGTTGCATGATCAAGGCCTACTGATGCAACTGTGGGCATAAGGATGCAACATTGCAGTATTTGTATAGAACCGTTGTCCTCATAGGATACTTCACATGAGTACACCAGAAGGGGCTTTCACTGGTAAGAAACCTGATGTTTCACATTTTAAGATTTTTGGCTCATCTGTTTATGTGCATGTGACCAAAGATGTTGTTATCAAAAAATTGTACTTGATTGGTTGCTTATCAAACAACTCAGTGTAATTGTTTCAAACCACTTCTAACTGAATCTTGGCCTCTTTAGTTTGAGAGGGATATCTTAAGGGGGTTTTATGATCTTGAATAATGATAGTACTAGATGGCTAACTCTATGGGAAATGTAGCTTGTTTTTTATGTTTGCAGGTTGGAATTAAATGCAGGCTTGCTACCATCGGGCTTATGGAGTCAACAATCAGTAGTTTCAGTGGCAATGTTTCTTGACATGGAATATAAGGCAAATAGAGGTCTTTAATAAAGGAAATTCACACATAGAACATAGGAAAACATAGTCATTTCATCACTAAAGGAAGTAAGAGCATAAAATTATGAAGCATGTGTAATAGAGATGAAATCTAATGCAAGTGGTAAACATAAAGATATAGATCAATAAGACATTAAAAAGCTCATGAGAATATCAGGTAGGTCAAAAAGACAGTCACTCTGTATTACTGGTATAAGTCAAATACATAAAAGTAGCAGTTTGGTGCAAAAAATCTCCAACCCTTGATTACTTTTATTATTTATATTTAAATATACATTATTTACAACAAGGATGATCTGCCTGGTGGCTAGATCATCGAATTCTCCTATGACACCTTTCATAACTAAAAAACATAACTTCTAATAGAAAACTGATAGCTACACCTTAAAGAAAACATCTCCTAATAGGACTCTAACTACTATTTATTACATAGCTCTACCTTATCTTGTGAAATAATTACATGATGGTTACAAAATCAGCATCACATGCTCGAGAACACATGACAGAGTTCATTACCACTTTACATATTTAAAACCCTCATAGACTTGTGGAGCATAACCCTGCCTTTTAGGAATGCATGATCCTTATCTTCAAATTTGCTTTGGCTGATGACCTATCTTCATAGCACTCTGTTGGCTCAAGGGGTCCTGACCCAGGTCCAGAGGTTTAAGGTTTTCCAACAAACCCCTATATTGCTGGCCCTTTCGGCAGTAACCTACTTGTGCAGGCCAAAGTCTCACTCGAAGCAGTATGGGAGGGTGATGGAACCAGGTTTCTGCACCCGGAGAGAGAGTAGGTAAGTCAAGTAGAGCTGCGTTTCCAGCTTATCAAGCTTCGCATTTAACAGATCTAGTTACAGGCTTATATCACAGAGCTCAGATCTAATAATTACCTTCCCATCCACGTGCGTAATACCAACCTATCAGCACAACAACTATAATCGTAGTGACTAACAGATCATAGATTCATATAACAGAAATAACGATACTTTCGCAGATATCAAACAGATACTTTCGCAGCTTAATCATACAACCCAAGTTCACATAAATCATAACAAAACAGATCTAGATCACATCAGATATCAACAATACTTCACATATATATTAATACCAAAATCTTCTTACAATCCCAAAATACCACATGCACACACAGCCATCAGGGCCCACACATAGTAGGATTGAGGAGCTCTGCGAACATAGCCAGCAGGAGTCCTTCCCCAAAAACCCAACAACATATCTAACAATTTGTGCTTAACATCAATCTCAATTCTTTCCTCTCTATGACTCAAAAAGGTTCATCTATTTATAATGATTTACCCTACGCATCCAATGGTCTGCAAACCATGGTTTGCAAACTCGTGGTCTACCCTTGACCCATTACAATGCATTAGCGGCTTTGTCCCACCCCAAAACCCCTGCATTAGACTAAATATTACAAAAATGGACAAAATTCGCAGTTTTAGGAGACCCTGTTCCAAAAGTCCCCCAACACAATCTTGTGACTCTTTCCAAGTCACTATGATGGTGGGGTCTCCACCTGTGCCTACAATAATTAGATCGCCTCAGCTAATGGGGAAAGCACGCCTTCACTTTGAGCAGCAGCATTTTGTGCAACGTCGACCAACTTTTGTGAAATCAGGCCTTTCATGGTGGTGGTGAGACTTTCCAGATTCTGGTTTAGCTGCTTAACTGCGACATCAACATCTTGTGAAAGCTTGAGAGGCTCAGTAGCCCAAGGCTTCAGGCGGTCACCGAGGACCTTCTTCTTCTGCCAAAGCTCATCAATATCAGCTTGAAGGGCATGAATGGTGTGCAATCGTGTCAAACGATGAGTAGGAACTAAAGTGGGCAGGGTGGCCTCTAATGTATCAAACTCTTCTTCTCTTTGTCGCAGGTCCTGGTTGATTCCCTTTAGGATCGGGTCACGCTGGACCTTGGTCCATAGCTGCATGGCTATTTCTAGTAATTGGGCACCCTGCGCGATTTTCCCTGTAATGATGTTCATATCCACGATGACCAGCACAGTTTGTTGGGCCCATGCCTCCGGAGGTGTTTCAGGTTGCAACTTAGCCTGCAGACCGGTGATTTGCTACTCCATCCATGTCTTGACCACCTGAACTTCTGCCCTGGAGGCCTTCAGTTTTGTGACCAACCTTTCAAACTTAGCCTGAGGGGTGGATGTGGCTGGGATTTCTGCAGTAACATCTGTACAGAGTTGGTGAATCACATTTTCGAGCTTCGTTTTCTTCACGGTGGCAAGGCACACTTCAGTGTTCTTTGCATCAATTGTCTATTCAGCCACTCTGAGCTGTTGGTGCACTTGTTGGTCTCGATGGTGAATTTCCTGAAATAAGGAGGTGTGGAGACCCTACAAGGCCTCATGAGGTAGCCTGGCTAAATTCAGCTGGAATTTTGTACCGGCCTGGACTTGCATTCCTAGGTTGAGTGGACTTATCATAAGGGTTGCACCAGGTAGAGAATAGAGGTGGCTTTATCCTTGTGTGCTCTAATCTGGATGTTGTGCACAATGATCTAGAAATCCGCAATGCCCTTGTATTTGTGATACACGACAGGGGACAACTGTAATATTCCCAAATTTCCACATCATATTTGGAATATTAGAGTCCTTGATTTTCTTAATAAATTAAGTAAATAAAAGGGTAGAGGGACCCACAAACCTCATAGATGAATAAAATCCACCTTTTATGTGTGTATGTGGATATTTTAAATCTAGATCTAGAATCATGGAGTAGTGGAGCAGCTCCATTAATGGAGATCATGTCTCACTTATGAGATAGATTATGGAGGATGAATCAGTCAAATAAGATCATGCATCTTAAATATAAAATCATAAGGATCTTTGATATGGTCAACTGAGATCATAATGCATTCAAAGAATATCATTAAGCACTTATGATAAGATAGTGGAGGAAGTGATGCATTTAATGCATGCATGATGGAGAGGGTGTGTTAGAGTCGGTCCTTACAACCCTCCGTCAGAGATCATTTCTCTTTTTTCATTTCATGGTTTAGGTGTCTCATTATGTTTATTCATCTGCATTCCATTAGGGGGCATGCCATTGACTGATGGAAGGGTTTGGTTTTTCTTGTTTCCCTCATGTTTGTACCTGCTGGGTTGGTCAAAATTTCTCCAAAATCATCAAAGTTCATTTCAAGTCATTTGCATTCATAGATGCTATTTTGGTCAAAAAGAGTCATTTTAGTTTCTGAGTCTAGGGTTTAGTCTTCTGAGATGTGAAATAATGCCCGCAGGCCATGAGGAGGTTTCCAAAATTGTCAAATTTATTTTGTAATAAATGTATTTTTCCATCATGATTGTACTTCACCATGTGAACTCTAGTGATTCTTTGCCAAGGATCAATGCCACCAGCCCTGCAAAAATCAACCAATTTCATTATTCAGAGCTCAGAGGGTCAGTGAGAAAGCAGAAAGATAAAATTGTATTAAGTGAAAAATGCCAAAGGTGAAAAACATTACAAAATGGGTTTTGAAGAAGTAAAGATTAAAACCATGTCTATATGAGGTATTTCACAAAGCCATTCATTCATTTGCATCAAAAGAGATCCAAAAATCCAAAGGAGAAGTTGAATTGAAGATTGGGAGAACAAACTGTGTTTTAGAAAGGTCGTGACTGTGTGTGAAGATTGCGCACGACGCATAGGAAAGAGGCGCGGCGCATAGAATCAACGCGGCGCATTGGGCCGAAATTGATAGTGCATTTTGCCATAGGCACGACGCACCCACAGAGCGTGGCGCACTGGGTGTGTGTGCGGCGCATTGAGCCATCAAGCCCGAAATTCATCAACGCTCTGCAATTTTTCAAAATCAAACAATTTTTCTTGCTCCAAGTAAGTAGAAAATCTTTTCACATTGATTTGAAGATGTGCTTGGTGTGTTTGGGACCGAAGATCAAGAGTTTAAATGGTGAAAAACAAACCCTACGTTTATACCAAAATCTTCTCCTAGGGTTATGTGTGAAGTTTGAAGATTGTGTTTTGGTGCTAAATTCTTGCCATTTGTCACCCTTTTCTTTGTATTCCATCACTGTTATCATATTGTTACCACAGTCCTGCTCCTATTTGTGCTGTTCCATATCCCTCATACCCCTTTGTTCCCATGTCAATGAATTCCCAAATCCTATCACTTGTTACCACTTCCCTTCATTGATAAAAATCTAAGTTTCCATAAGATCCAAGGGCTACTTTTATATCTTTGACTGCACTTATATTCTGTCATTTCATGGACCCTTGTTCCTAAAAACTGCCCCATCACTATCACCTATTCCCATATCATTTGTAAAGGTGCCTAATCTCAAAGTTTTCCAAAGCAGTGAGTAACTATCTGTCCATCCCAAAGTCACTTGACAGTCCATTGTATTCACTTTGACACTTCCTTGCAGCCTCTCATTTCATATGTGGCACACTTGGCATTGAAAAAAAAACATATATTTATCATCATAGACTTGTCAAACACCTTGTTTTCAGCACCATGTCAGAGACATATTCACCATATGAGCAGGGATATGAGCAGGATAGTGATTCAACCACAGAGCTAAATGTGCCAAGGAGATCTCATAAAAGTGGCAGGCATGTCAGGGAAGAGCCCACTTCTTTGACCCAATTGCAGGCTTGTCCGCTTGCAATGGATTGCTTTCGGCGTCAGTCATGCTTCCAGTATTGTGAGATGATTTCCCGAACTCAGCATCATCATGAGTTAGCTCGCCTATTTGTCCTACATTTGCATAACGGTCATGTAAATATTGCTGGAATGAACTTCACTTTGACACCAGAGACTATTTCTGAGGCGACTGGGATACCGAACATTGGTGAGGAGTGGAATAAGCGACAGCAGCTGGATAGAGCATATTATGAGCCTTACATCAGACCTGGATATTTGAGGCAGTTGAGCAGGGTTTTTCCATTCTGGTTTCTAAAGGAAGAGTATGCACCATTGATGAAACTGATCATTAGATACTTCAGTTGTGAAGGTCGCTTTTCACGCTTGTATGCGTATCACATCCGGTTGTTGATGCCTTTCACGAGAGTGTGGATGATGAGCATTCCATATTTCATGTACCGTAACATAGAGCGGATGACGGTCCTTGTGCAGAAGAAGACTCCGGAGCAGTAGCATAATAGTATCTATCATTATGCGCTCACCAAAATCATTGTAGTGCATCAGCTTGGATTACAGGGCATCGCGTGGGATGAGTTCATTTCCTGTGATTTCTTTGCAGTGCCACAGCTTCTCGAGGTAGTTCATGATGAGGCACAACCTACACATCGGTTCGAGATTCCTGAGACTGAGCCTATCAGTGCTCCAGTGTGTGTGACATATCAGAGAGGCCACAGAGCCTTATTTGCAGCAGCACAACGAGTACTATCTCCACCAGGGGTGGAAGGGGTCTCGTTATATTCATCAGTAGACACTCATAGAGTTGTGGCAAATCCGTGAAGACCGTGCATTGGCTCGGAAGAGACCAGGTGACATGACACCATTTGAGCGAGAGACTTGCCTTATGCACGCCAACATTCATCTGGAGAAGCTCTTGGTGAAGGCCAATAGGGACAAAGACATGCTCAGACACATGAAAAATCACTATTGGGCCCGCACACACGTTTGCAGAGCAAAAATGAAGATCCTGAAAGTAAGGTTGAGAAAAGCACTAAAACGTTAGAAAAAGCCGGATCCACTCCGAATCTTGGCCAAAGCTTCCTTGGCTAAGCACGAGACATGATGGGAGACCTTCACTCCAAATTTCAGCAAATTTGGAGAAGATTTTGTCATTTTGAAATTTTTTTGGTTACAAAACAGGTTTTTCCGCCCGACGCGCGCTTACGATGGGGACATCTTCTGGAGGAAAAATTTGCATTTTTGGGTTTGTCATTATATATTATGTATTTTCAGGAATGGCCGAATCATTTCATCAAATTCTGGGCTGTCTAAAGGGCCAAAAACACTCCAAAAATGGCCTTTCTGCCACTTTTTGCACCAGTAGGAACCAGTCTTGGGTGATTGTAGTTTTGGAGGGGAAAATGAGATCCAAATTGAAAAATTCCACCTGAGTTGGATAGAAGACATCCAGGGCTTTCCAACGAGATATCATGAGCTTAATTTGGACTTTGGGAAGTGCTCCAAAAATAGGTCCAAAGTAGCGCGGCGCATAGAGCTTCTGAGCGCGACGCATAGAGAAATTTTGCCTCATTTTCACTCTTCAGCGCAGAAATTCGCCCAGTTTTGACTATTTTTTCTTTTCCATGTAATTTTTGATCTACCATGATGTAATTTGGTAACCATGATGTAATTTTTGCATGTTTTTACTTGTTCTAGAAGATTCATTCACTAAAAAGTGAAAATTGAGTGAATGGATCAGTTTCCTAGCATATAGAGGTAAGTTGTTTGGCTGCCTAGATTTTAGCTCCATGTTTAGAATTGGTTGAAACAGCTTCTAGAAGCATGATCTCGACCCATAGAGGCATGGGAAGGGGTTAGGATGGTCTATATATTGTACTTTTTGAGACATTTTCAGGGTTGGATACTTGGGAAAAGTTTGGCACCTCATTGTACATCCATTTTCAGTTTTTGGCAAAGGAAAGACCAGAGTTTTGCAGCACTTGTTGGGATCCCTGTGGCTTCTGAGTTTTGATGATGTTATTCTCATGTTATTGTAAGTTTCATTGATGTTATATGTATTCCATTTCCCTTCTCTATGCTTCTGAATTAAACAAATAAGTAATTGAGGTAGAATTCATTGATTTGCTGGTGCTCTGCCTTAAGCTTTTGTTTAGTTTTTTATGTTTTTCGTCAGTTTGAAGAGGATCCTTGCACTCTCTTTCCCTCTTTAGCTTCTCAGCAGTATTTTCTATCCATTCATTTGATCTAAGACATCAAAGTCATTGCCTACCCTCCCCCAACTTGAACTCTTCAAGATTTGGCCTCATCCCCAAGCCTAAAAATTGTCTTTCCCCTTTTTCCAACAAAATCCCAAAAAATCAAAATCAAACCCTCCTATTTGTTTATCTAGCCTAAGATCAGTTGTTTTTATCATCATCTCAAGCCCCTTTGAATATTTTCATTGAGATTGACCCAGAGAGAGCCCTCTCCTGTCCTCATAGGGCTAGCTACGAGGCTGAGCGTGGTTTGGTGTTGTCCTTCTTCTGCCTTATTTCAGCCTAAGGTGGATTTGGGAACTAACAGGGTGATCACCCCATATGAACATGATGGAGGACATGGATCATGTTGATTCAGTCAACATTGGCCAAATCAACAACGCATTCAAACATGGAGACTTTGTCCACATGTACAACGTAGATTTGGAGTGGGCCTAGGCTATGGAAGGACATGGATCATGTTGATTCAATCAACATTGGCCAAATCAACAACACAATCAAACATGGAGACTTTTTCCACATGTACAACACAAATTTGGAGTGGGCCCAGGATATGGAAGGCTCATGCATATAATGAAGGTGAATACACAATGGAAGGCATGATTTGGATTATTCATCTCTTCATCTGTTTAGATCTAGATTTGTCTAAGTAAATTTCTATGAAAACTTGGGTTGTTTAGTAGAGTTTGCAGGGTGTTCCTTAGTGGGAATCCCACCTCTTTCTTTGAGTAGCTTTGGAAAGAGGAATTTTCTTCATTCCATATCAGGCATTGGTGCCATCTTTAGGAGGTTGTTTTTAGAATTCAGCTAGGAAACAAGTGGAGGATTCATCCTTCCACCTTGTTCTTCAGATTCAGCCTTTCAGAGCAGGAGGTCTACATCCGACATTCAGGCCATTGGGTTTTACCTCCATGCAACAACAGTCCCCTCAAGTATTTCACAGTTCAGTCTTATGGATCTATTGGAGGAAGGAAGTTTCCAATATTTTAGCTGGAAATCCTGTGAGGGATAACCTCCTCACATTAGATCTATTGTTTCCATCACTCAAGAGCTGATTTGCCACATCTAGTAGCAGGCTAAAGAGCCTCCCTCTTTGACAACTCATTTTTCTGAAGCTGTTGTTCATTCAGTAGTTATTTTCAATGCAGGATTTTGGAGGAGCTAGATCTTGAGCTTTTAACCCAAGAATCTAGTGAAGGGATCATTTCTTCTTGCATAGATCTGATTGTACATCATTGTAGCTATCATATCATCAGATCTAGCTTCAGATATGCATTTCCTAGTAGCATATATGTGAAGCCCTAAGGGGAATGTTGTCTTAGACTTACAGATCTGAGAAAACCCTCTTGGGTTATCTTGGGAATCCATCATAGAGTCCAGATCTACAATTTCAGCATCATCAGAGCTCCCATTCTGCCTAGATTTGACTTTTTATCTTACAGGAAGTTGCAGTCCCTATATTTGTAGTAGGGACAGAGTAGTATACCTTCCAGCGGAGCACCAGTTACGCAGTCCCTCTTGGGATATCATTGCAAGGTCATTCTAGGCTACTTTTGTGGCTTGAGTGTCTCATATTTTGAGCACTGTTGTACTTGCTTCTTCACCTCCATTATAATAAAGTGGTTCAGCTATTTCTATGCATTCTAATGTGTATACAGATTTATTGTTTACTTTGCTGCAGTTCTTATATTATGTTTTAGTATTACTCATTCTCCCGTTTGGGATACTATAGTGGTATAAGAGCATGAAATTTGGCTTAGCTTGTGGACACTTCATCTTTTACATCAAAAGAAGAAGCAAATAGATGAGATCTATCATGGAGGATGCTAATTCTTTCATTCATTTCTTTAGATCTATGCTAGATATCTCCAAAGAGGTCAATCCAATGAATAAGGAAGGATAGAAAGAATATCCAAGAAGAAGATGTGATGAGGAAGGTCCAAGCACTTCCTATCAGCAAAGAAGAAAACTAGAGAATCCTAGATCTCCTTATAGATCCACTATGCCCACTTTCTTTGGAGAAGGTGAAAAGTGTATAAATTAAGAAAGGAATGAACCTGAGATTCATCAGACTCTCATTCTATATCTTGAAGAGTACAAAGCACATTCTAGAGCATTCAAGGAGAAGCTAACTCTCCAAAAATTCTTCAAAATCAAAGAAGAAAGAGGATCCTATAGCAGTAATAGAAGAAAGAGGCATAATAGATTTTATTTGCCTACATTTGATGGATCCTCCTTAAGAAATTTTAAGGCTTTGAGGAGAGAGTTAGATGCATTTTTCAGGCTACATCCTATAGCTGAAGGAGAGGCTGTTCAAATTGCAACACTCCATATTTTAGGTGAAGCCAATGATTGGTGGTTTGGTCACATGGAGAATGAAAAGGTGACTGAATATTCAGATTTATTTCACAAGTTGAGGAAGGAATTTGATTGGGAAAAACCAGAGATGTGTCACAAAGTGACATTTCCTAAGGAGGAGGATGTAAATCTTGTCACTCTAGACAAGAAGTCACTACATTCACCACCAGCTGTAGAAGTACTTGCATCCGGAGAAGAGACACTTGAAACTTTGCAAGATAGTCTTGATCTCTTGACACATAGAGTCCCATGCATGATTCAGGATATGCATGAGGAGGAGGAGGAAGATAACACTGGCACACTTGGAGAAAAGCAGCCATCACTCTTACCAGCAGTTGGAGACACTGTTGTCCCGGTTGGAGAAACTCTTGTGTTCTGGCACGAGGTTCCCACACATCATTTGATCTAAGGTATGCATGAAATTTCATCACATATTGTTTCAGTAGATCTTATTGAAACTTATGAGGACATGCCATCAGGGCCAATGCATAACCAAGGGTTAGAACATAGTGTTGATTTGAAGCAGCAACATATCACAGCGTAGAGGACCTGTTTGGTCAATTTAGTGTGTCCTAAATTGCTACATTAATTTATCAATCCGGGATTCGTAAGCTGATGAAGTGTGGCGCACAATATGTGCAAGATAACCTATCTCTTACTTTTTGTCGTTTTTGGATTTTTATGAAATTCTAAAAGACAAGTATGGAGACAAATATTCAAGACAATGATGTCCTTCTAATGATTTTCCAAACTTCAAAAGAATTTTAAAACATACAATGACAAAATTAATTCTTGAAAATGAAATTGCACATCACTATTACGAAGTCAAACAACTTGTTGAACTACGATCCTTAAAACTCATTATCCTTAACTGTGTCAAATACAAAGAAACTATGCTTAAAGAAAATCCAAGAATTGAAAAGGTAAATCTAAATCAAATTACATCAACTTATATTCGATCCCTCGCCATTAGTTCGGCTATGGATTTTGGAATGAGAAACACGATATCTAGTTTGGAAAAGAAACTAATATCAAACTACACACTCATACTTCAATCCCTCACCATTAGTCCGGCTAGCTTTCGGAGGTAACTGAAAATGACATGAGAAATTTAATATTTCTAACTTGCAAAAAGTAAACTAATATCAAACTACACACTCATACTTCAATCCCTCACCATTAGTCCAGCTATGGCTTTCGGAGGTAATTGAAAATGACATGAGCAATTTAATATATCTAAATCTAACTACTGAAGCAAATGTGCAAGACTGAAATAAACAAACAGTGCTGGAATTAAACAAAAACTAAGAAAAGTGAATTAGCAGAAGGAAAATATTGATTCCATGTCATTAGTCATTATAAAAATATGTGCAAGTGCCCGGGCTGCCTATTGTAATCTGAAACAAGAACACTAATCAGTTAACCACAACATAAAACATGAAAGATTATGGACAGAAGTAAAATGTAAAGCATGAAATATTATGAACAGAGATGAAGCATAAATACCATGAAAGATGCAATGTATAAACACGTGAATGAATTATGGCACAATGAACTTAAAGAAATAAAACAAGAAACTATACAGTAATGCACAAAACCTCAGCGTGTACAGGGGCCCTCTGCACCAGCCTCGGGCAACAGCCTTCAAATACGAATTACGCTTGGAAACAGAGTCTTCTTATATATTAAAATGCAGTCATAACATAGAAATGATATTACAACACAGTGGCAATGCAATTACATTACAGAGCTATATGGAGGCTAACTATTATGTGTATGAAAACGCGTTATTTATAACAAAGGTGATATAACTAATTCCCTAAAGTTTGTGCTGATAGAGACACGTGAACCATCACGTCCAGAGATCTAGCATCATGGCCGCGGTGAGGAGTAAATCTATGAAGAGTGGATGTTGGATTCGGCTTATGGAGCCATGTACAGGTGTTGATGTGTCTCTCGTAAATTAGAAACGGTCATACAAATCTTCACATGATGAGAAACAGATTCCTGTCACCGTGGGACTCTACGGTTGACTTCCACTTGGCCACCTTTGACCACAACCTCCTTAGGTGAATTTTCTCGAGCCAATAGGACACGATCCATGTCCACATCATTTCTGACTAGCCCATGTGGCTCGAATTGCCAGAAGACACCTGCAACATAGACTTTCACAAAATGGCTGCGGAAAGTTGCAGCAGCTGGGGAAAGTGGCAAGATTCCGCAGCTAAATGAGCAAAAATCTAAATCAAACAACAAACACAAAACATAGTTAAAAACCATTTTAGATGCTCTTTTACAATTAATATGCAATGATATTGATGACTTAGAAGGTTCAGGTGTATGAAAAAGGTCTAGAAAGGTATATAGGAAAGATGCAGATTTGAGACTCAACATACCCCCACTGTGAAGGTGTTGCATGTCCTCATGCAACCAAAATTTTGATAATCCTTTTTCAATTCATATGCCTTGACACTTCAGCCAATACATCCAGTCCTCTCCTCCTCTTCCTTGGTGCTGCTAACATCCTGGGCTTTTTCATCAAGCATCTGAATTTGATATTAATCAGTGCTCTGCTTAACTTCTGGCATTTCTTCTTCAATTTCCTGTTCTTCTTCTGCCATAGTCCTAGATGTAGCATGGTATTATCATGAATGATCTTGTCCAATTTTCCTTGTTCCTATGAATTGATGATGTAAAGCTGCTGTAGGGCCGATTTGATTCACGGTAGAAGGGATCTCTGGGCAAAATGGATTAAGTGGACAACAAGTTGGTGAAAGACAAGGGATTTCAAGTGTAACTAGTTAATAGCAGACAATAAACATGTAATAGCAAACCATTAATCATGCTAAGTGTAACTATAAGCTAATTAACACATAGAAATCAAACATTCCAGCCATACATAGAGGTATAAGACCCTCTAACTTCGGGAAATGGCTATCAGACTTTGGGGAAAACATATAAGACAAACTAACAACTCATAAACTATGCCGGAACGCCTAAACATAGTCTCTAAGTCATTGGGCACTTGGACAAATAAGTTTTCATAGTTTTAGGCAAAGGGCTAGATCGGGACTAGGCCTCTTTGGTTCAACAAGATGATCAACAAATCAGTCAAAGAGAAAGTTTTATGGACAGAACTAGGGGCAGCTTGTAGGTAGGTAGGGCAAACCATACATCCTACTTAACATACATAGAACTGATGAATAAAACTTAGCAACAATACCTTAGGTTACTAAAGAGAAGCTAAGAATTCTTTAGCATAACTAAGGGAGAAGAAAACATCAAGCTATGAAGATTCAGGGATTTTGAGGTGCCTCCATGGGCATATCTCAAAATCAATCTTTATTGATCTATAGCAGCAAGAAATATGAATTATGAGTGAAAACTAGAAGACAAAACACATTAATAGCTATACAATTTCCACAAAGCAATAAGGAATCCATCCAAACAAAGCCTTCCAACCGTTTCCTCAAAAGCATCCGAAGCGGTCCAAAATCATAACTCAAGTGTATTCTTCAAAAATCATGTATTAATGCATTAAGTTCTTCTCAAGTTACGACCTCTTATTTACAATGAGAACTTTGGAATAAATAGGCAGGAGCAAACCTCTGGGCAAACTATTATTATTTATCCATTGGCCTAAGTCAAAATATATCTAAACTTATAACCAGGAGCTTGCAAGGCTTAAGACACAAATATCCATAAAATATCAAAAAGCTGCTTTAAAAAACGAAGTATATTGACTTTGTGATTTTCCCATGATAAAAATAGCTTAACGCACATTTGGGAAAAGCAGATTTTTGGAGTTCAAAAATTACAAAAATACTTCATATTTATGCCTGAAAAAGGTCCCCTGACTTGCTGGATGCAAATGGCAGCCTTCCCGATGTCGAAATGGGGCTCATGATGGCTCGTTGGAAAGCTCTCTGTGTCTTCTTTCCGGCGCAAGTGGAATCATCTCAATCTGATCTCTGAAAGTCCCTCAAAACTGTACCTGTGCGCAAAAACCCAGAAAATAGCAGACTGCTGATATGGCGGGCAGAATGTGCAAAATGAGGCTGTTTTTCGCCAATTTGAGGGGGCGAATGATCTTCAAATGCCATGAAAATCGCTGGAGACCTGCTCATGAAATTATGGCATCTGATAGTACCATTATCCTCCCTTGAAGAATCCTCAAAATGAAATGGCGAATTTATGAGTCTTTGACCAAAAACTCAAAAATGCCAAAAAACCAAAAATTGTCAAAATGAGCTCAAAATTGGTATGCATGACCCTCAAAGGTCCTTAGAAACATGCTCCAAAGCTGAAGCCAAAATAGGGGCTGATGTGCTTTTGCTTTAATAACTTTAAAATTATGGCGCCTCTCCTTCAACTTCTTCAATTTTTTTCTTGTGCTACCACCTTCAATTTCGCTGTGAACTAGTTTAGCTTACGAAAGCAGAAAGTCCTTTTTCTCGTAGCTCAAGATCCTGTTTGCCTTCTCAAGCTTTGTTCCAAATGTTGAATTTATTACACTCTCGAAACCATGCTTCCATGTTTTCTCAATTTCTGCTCAAAAGAGAGCGTTGAGAGGAAAGGCTTGAATTGAAGCTTGTTCTTGTTGCTCTGTTTCTCAAGGCTATTCTAGGCAGGTGGTCCTAGGCAATGTCCAGCTGGGCGGTCTCCTTCCTCTTCTTCATCAACAAACTCGCCAATGAGCTCTTCAATTCTTACTTGCGCCTTTTCTGCCTCTTTCTTATACTTGATCGCCCTTGCCTCATGAATGGCTGCATGATACTTCATTTGTTTGTTTTCAACCTCCAAGAAGTGGTTGAAATTCCTCGCCCTTTGAAGATCTTCTTGTAACGCCTCAATTTTCCCTTCTTTGTGAATGAGGAGGTTTTCAAGGAGGCGGGCCTCATTGTCACTATCATCACTTTGGATAGGGATAATAGCTAATTCACCTCCATGCTTTGCACTTTCTCCAATTTTACTTTTGCCTTTGAATGCCAATCTAGCGCTTTTTCTCCTTGGCAAGCTAGAAGTTGTCTTTTTGGGCAATTTCCTCCTTTTAGGAATAGTTTTGATCACTGTTAAGGAGGCAGCTTCAGCTTGCTGTCTTTCCTCAACATCCTGTCCAACTTGTGGCTCAAGAGGTGCTTCAATTGTTTGCCCAACTTGCTGCTCTTCAATTTCTGTCTGCTGCTGTTCCTCTTCCTGAATTTGCTGCTGTTGCTCACTAATCTCCAACTGCTGCTATCCATCAACCTCTAGCTGCTGTCCACTGATTTCCAACTGCTGTTGTCCCTCAAAATCTGGCTGCTGTTGTCTCTCAAAATCTGGCTGCTGCTGTTCATCATCCTCCTTTTCTCCCTGTGGCTCATTGTCCTCTCCTTCTCCCTGTTTACTTGGCTGCCCAGTGGTCATCTTGAGTTTTTTAGGGGTAGGCCTACTAGATAAAGGCACTGGGCGATGGACAGGCTGAGTAGGAGACACATGAACAGGAGGGACAGTGGCGAAATCGTCATGGCTAATGAATGACTCCCATGAAACCCCTTTCTTCTCCAACTGGTGCAAGAAGATGATCTTGATCAAGGAATGGTGAAAGAGAGAAGGGATTTGCTGAGGTGGAGCTTTCTTTTGGACAGTAGCTGCCATTTTCTCTATGCTTTTGGACAAAAAGTATGGAAGGTTTAATTGCCTGCTTCTAGTAAAATGCATCAACAAGCAAACATGATAGGCAAAAATTTGGCTAAACCTCCCTTCACAAGTGAAATATCTCATTATGGCTTTCATCAGCGGAGCATAACTGTCAAGAAGATAGGAGAAAGGGAAAATAGCAGTGATGGTTTCTCTATGTTCCGGCTTGATGAAAAGTTTATAATCCTCCAGATCAAGATGCGCTTGTTTAAACCACTTTTCACCATGATACGGGATCTTGGTAGCCTTGGATACATACCTTGGGGAGATTTTGAAGTTAAGACCTGCTAACTGGAAGTGTTTGTCCTTGAATCTCAAAGCGCACAAATGTGTAAGTGGCGAGAAACTCTTGACTTCTTCTATCCTCTGACAGAAATCAAGACAACCTACTTCATGGAAATTGAAAAGCACTGATGGGTGAGCATTGATTTATTCTATGGAGATAGGCTCATATCTCTTATGTTGTCCGCCTTTGTGATCTCGTTTTGGAGGCATTCTGACTTTGAAACAAGCTTTGGAAGAGGCAAACTGCCTTCACTATATGAAAAATGCTCTGCTGGATTGAAACTGGCCACTACACTGTTTGGATAGTTTAGACAATGTGGTTTTGAATAAAATGTAATAATGCTTCCTTGAATAAGCCACCTCTACACTTCTTAAAAACAGTCCTTCAACTCTGGATACACTTCAGCTATGTAACCTTTTTAACAATGGTACCATGTGTAAAAGATGGGGTAACTGCTTTGTAGATTCCCTGTGCACAATTTTGAACAATCACCCCTCTTGTGACTTTGTTAGAGGCCAACCTACACTGTTATTTGTGTTTTCAAAACAAAACTCGAATATAATAACCCTGCTCTTCAGGTCATTCACCTTGAAAAATACCTCTCTCAACAGATTTCTGTAGAGACCATACAGTGGAAAGAAAGGAGACCTTTTGGTTGGGTGAAAAATTAGCCCACAGTGTTAAGGAAAACACCTTTCACTTGTGGATTTTGAGAAGTCAATCACCACCTTTGTACCTCTGCCTTTGATGTCAAAATCCAACATCAACAACCTCTGTCCTTCACTATGCTGTTTACTTTTGAAAATCTCTGTCAACAAGTCTTCAACATGATACAATATGGTTTCTAGGAAAGGAAGACTCAAGTTAGATTGTAAAATCAGTGCACAGTGCTTTGTGAAGGACACCTTTTCTTGTGAAGTTAAAAGATCAACCAACACCTCTATACCTCTGCCTCTAATGTTTAAAGTTTCAACCATCAACAACTCTGCCCTTTAGAAAGTGGCTCTGTTTACCTTCAGAAAAACCCTGTTAACAAATCTTCAACATGATAGAATATGGTTTCGGTAAAGGCAGACCCAAGTTAGATGTATAACCAATGCACAGTGGTTTTTAGGAAATATACTCTCTGCTTGTGAGTTTAAGAGATCAATATGATACCTGTACCTCTGTCTTAATCTTAACTTCAAACACTAACAACTCTGCTCTTTAGAAAATGGCTCTGCACCTTTGGAAAAACTCTGTTCAACAATCTTCAGAATGATACAATGTAGTGCAATGAAAAAGCAGACTTAGTTTAGGTGAAAATCAACGCAGACAATGGTTTAGACAATACACCCTTTGCTTGTGAGTTTGAGAGATACACCAACACCTCTGTTTTTGACAACTTTGATATCAACCAACACCTAGCTCGAAAGAGGCTTTCAAACTTTCAGCAATTCTGTCCTGTGCAAGTGTGCCTTCTTTGCACTGTTTGCATATCAAGCAAAACACCACATATATGCTAAGAATGCCAATACATTGGTTTGGGGTGATAAGGACAGAGTTTTATAGAAGATGTCAAGCTTTTTGACAGAGATTATATGAGTTTTCTTTTTCAAACAACGAGAATGTCGAGACCCCCTCACTGAGTGCACTTAGTTGTCTTGACAATGTGGCAATGTGTGGAGGACTGTGAGGACAGTTTCTTTTTTCCAAAATGGTCAAAACCCTTTCACTAATGCACAGCTTCAAACCACGGCACACAGAGTTTAAATTGGGTTTTTTTGAGATTTTCGAGGCAAGGGGCGAAGTACCTTTTGAATTTTTGAGAAGAAATACCTTGGAGGGAGCTTGAAATGCACGGGAACCCTCCAACACTGGCGCGACAACCTTTGGAGAAAAACCCGTCGCGCAAAAGAAACTTGTCGGGTCGGCCTGTCGTGTGGTCGAGCGGCCTCCTACAGGCACGTCGCGCCCACCTACAGGCACGTCGCGCCGACGAAGGAAGCCTTTGTAAATTGCTGCCCAGGCACGTCGCGCCCAAATCCAGGCACGTCGCGCGGCCTTAACCGGTGCAGAAAACTTCAATTTGCTTGAAAAACGTTGTGATACTTGGGAGCTGCGGAAGTTGGCTTTGAATTTCGACAATGACCTTCGTACTCACCTATTTCATTCTTTTGACACTCCTTCAACGGCTACTTTCATTGTTTATTTAAAATACAAAAATAAAGACCCCATGGCTATCTTTGAACACAGTGAAGTTTTTCGTTCAAACAGTGGCATTTCTTTGCTTTGAGAGTTAAAGTCTTTATTTGCGCTCTTAGTTTCTTTATCACTGCAAATATTTAAACTTTTCCGGTCCTATTTGGACTTGATGATATCTCTGCCCTTCTTAAATGATACAAAACTGTGTTTGCATCAAGCTGTTTTTTAAACAGTGATAGTTCATCAAATTTTCTTTGCCTATTCATGAAGTTACATACCTGTTCTCATAAGAGAGACATTTCAAAACCTCGACTCTGTCCCCCGTTTTGACACTTTAGGTGACAATGTTAACAAAAGAAAAGTCATTCAAAATCTGTCAAAGGCATTTGAAAGTTGTTTTATCACTTAACAGGAGATCGCCGGTGCCCTTGCAATTAGTTTAACAATCTCGGTTCTTAGGTGATTTACAGGTTTCCCTCTGGACTGTAAGTGCCTTCTACTAGCTGTTTCTTTTTATAACATAATTCTCTGCTTTACAACTCACTATGCCACATCCCTGCCACTGTTTATTTAATACTGTATCTTTGTGCTAAGTCCGCCCTTTGGAATGATGACAACTGTGTTTGTTTTTAAGACATATAAACAGTGGTGACTCATCACAACCAACTTCTTCTGCCTATTCATAAGATTGAATACCACTTGCCTCCTCCATCTGAAAAGACAAGCTTGTGCAATATGAAAACATGACTCTTTGATACATAGTCATTATTTTGCTCTGATCATTGTGTTAACCTCTTTTTGCCAAAAGAACCATTTCATAACTGAACTATGTTCATTGTTTTCCTCTCTTGGCGATTTTTAGCAAGGAAGGGCTATTCATAATGCACCAAAACATTTGAAAGCTGTAAACACCATTTCTTGAAAGGCGCTTCTTTGGACCTTTGGTATATGATATTGTTTTGTTGCTTGACCTTTTCCTCAAGGAGAAAGTCTTCTTTTTGGTATCAGTGGCACACATATATTCAATATTGTCTCTTTCCTACTGTAGGTATAGTCTGACAGATAGTTCTTTGAAATAGGAGTACCAATACCTTTGCATCACCAGCACTATCATTCATCTGTGTAATGACCTTTATTCTGTTTTTGGTATCCTTCCACTGCTTTCTTGTATCAATCAGTTTCAGCAACCTGCAGTAGCTTTGGCCATCTGCTCATATATGGAGGAGGCTCTTCATCAGGTAAGGTATTTGAAGGTTTTTTAACAATTATTTTCGAGACAGCCTTTCTCTGAAGGTGATGGTAAGTAAACCACTTGGAAAACATCAGTCTTAGCATCTTCACTTGCAAGCATCATTGTGTGTCAGCAAAAACCTTAGCCAGAGTAATACTGTCTCCCTGACTTGAAAGTTTCAGATGATCTCTTTTATCAAATCAGACTCTCCTTTCTTTTGAGCCAGCATATTTCAAGCTCCATTCCTGTTATGATCATCCATTACATTCATGAAACCTGAAGATATTGTTTCATTGTTTTAGTAAAGGCAAACCTGGACTTTTGCAACCTTCTGAGTCAACACTGGCCTGCGCCCTCTGCTTATGGATGAAGGAGGCGCCCTAACCCTCTGCTTGTAAATGAAGGAGGTTCTAGGCCTTGACAATTTACCATTTTGCTGAGACAGTGGCGACCCTTTCTTACTGTGATTTTCATGCTGGAAAGAGCTGTAAGGTCCTGATGAGTGACTTTTGTTTTGCAGCTTCATCTCAGGCTCATAATACATTTAGAAGCAGCTGTTCCTCTAACTGTAGATCAAGCATTTCCTCCCGAAATGAAGTTATATTTCCTGCCTTTGTAGAAACCATAGAACACTGTGGAAAACCTACTAGTCAGCTTGAGATTGGGCTTTATGCAGTGCTGAGACCTAAGGAATATGAGTGGCGCGACTTAAGGCTGTTTGTCAATTTCATTTGCAAATTAAGGGATTAGTCATGGTAGGTCTGCTGCAGATGGAGGCTTTTTGGCTTTTTGATGATTGCCAAAGGTGAAATGTCCTAAAACGCCACTTCCTAACATAGGGGAGACTATTTAAACAGATGTGGATTTGCCTTTTAAGGTTGATGGGCAGGTCAATAAGGCTGAAGCTAGATAGGATTGTGATATGAGGTTTTTGATGTTGCCAGGGGTGGACTGAATAGGTAGAAAGGCGAAAAAATTTTTGGGAGGGTTTTCTGGATGACATATTGACATAAGGAAATCAGTTTATAGAAAACTCAGCTGAAGATATAGTCATCACTAACATGTAAAAAATACTGATGGCTAACACCTTCAATGTTTCATTTTCATTTTTAATGTGTCTATTTAAAAGCTCTAGCTCAAAGACTTCTTGTTTTAGTGATTGGACTAGATCATCTTGTGCTGTGTGAGGCTGAGTGGACAAAGTACTGGGACCCGTAGCTGCTCTTTCTAAAGATTCTATATAATCATATACTTCTTGTTTCTTTGGGTCTATCTCAGGTGTCGTTTTTATTGGGCTGTCCCCAAAATGCCGTGGAGGAGATTTGTCTTCAAAATCTAGCTGAGAAGGGCTCATATCAACGTCTGGCTGGGAATGGGATGGACTATGTTCAATGTCTGACTGAGAATGAAATGAACTAGGTTCACTGTCTGACTGAGAGTGAGATGGACTATGGCTAGCTAGGGATTGTTCAAATGTTTCTTCTCCCAAATCAATAAAATGGGGTCCTTTCGTTTGCGGTTTCCTCAACTTCCCCTTAAGCCTGGAACTTCTTCTTATAGCTGTGGACCACTGTCTTTTTTCTTTTTTTTTCCTTTCCCTTCCTTCTTGGCCATAGATGACTGTTCTTGAAGGTGAACTAGTCTCTCAGATAACACTTGATGATCTTCTTCGGAAGAAGGGGTTTGATGCATAGCCTTAATACTTTTTCTCTCTTTTGATGTTATTGGATTTTTACCCTTGGGTTCTTTCTTCTTCCTTTTTGACAATATCTCTTCCCTACTAGTTCTTTCAACTGTAGTAGTAGGAGTACTTTGAATTTCATCATTTGTTCTCTTTCTCCTACTCCTTCAAGAATTTCTTGAGGTTCCTCAAAGAAATTTCTAATCAAAAATTGTTCCCATGTGTCCTTCTTCACTTTTAACTGTTTTTCAATCAAAATTTTCACAAGACCATGGTGATATAGATGTGGTTCTACATCCCCTAAATGCTTCTGAACAGTCACATACATCTTCTTCAAACTATTTAATAAAAAGTATGGCAGATTGAGGGTCTGGTTATCTATAAAATTCATCAGCAATCGGGTATGGTACATATACATTGACCCAAAACGGCCCTCACAGGTGATAAATTTTTGAACAACTAGCAGCAAAGTAGCCCATTCCTCTTTCAAAGCATGAACAGGAATTCCTCTTTTAAAAATAGTTATGTCCATACCTGGGTTATGTAGAATCCCTCTCCAGGCTTCATCACTAATACTTTTGTTCTTAAACCAACATTCACCCTCTTTAAGAAGTTTTGTGGCAGATGCTATAGATGCCTCATTCATCGTAAACTTAAGGTCTCCAATCTCTACCTCTAGGCCATTGAAAGACCTTGCAAAAGCTTTTGTCACCTCTTTATGGTAGCCTCTAAACTTTTGGATAAACCGCAGCCACTTTGCCTTCTTCAATATATCCTTGACTTGCGGGTATCCTTCCATGAATTTAGGTCCCTCTGGTTCTGCTCTCAACAATTTACCCATCCTTATTTCTGCTCTTTAAAAACTTGCCTGCGTGAGGAGGGTTCAATGGAAGTAGGACGGATGAATGAACGGAAATGAGCACGATGACTGTAGGTAGATATCAGAGAGTGGGTATACAGACTGTAGCGTAACAGAGAACGAAATGAGGTGAAGCGGAACAGAGAAGGGTTACGTGAGCACGGCGGAAATGCGGCTGTGAGATTAATATAACAATAGGAGGAGTATAACACATCCAACAGTGTTTTAAAATTTGGTGGCTGCAGAATAAATGTAAGCACGTTTATACAACGACTACCGATTTTATGCGGCTGAAAGAAGCTGTAGTCAAATCAACTACGTTTCATTGTCACAGGTGGAATATCGGAGTATGAGTGAAGATCGGAGGCTTAATTATGGGACCGTTTGAGAATGAATGCAAGGATTGTGGGAGGATTGTACAGAGATCATGGAGTGGTTACGGAGTTTGTCAATACAATCATTGCACATAATGGAGCTTATGGTTTATAACTATATAAAAATGTGTTTTAAATGCCATTTGAAATAAATTTTTACTCATACCTTGGAATTCTTGCCATTTTTCCTTGGTCTTCAATTAGTTTCTCCTCATTGATATCTTGAATGCCCCATGTCTTCATAATTGGTCCTCATACCTGCATTTGATTTCATGATTGTGGAAATAACATTTGGCTGTACATTCTTTTGAAAAACAGAGTGGTAGCTGCGGAATCTGCTTCTGGCTGCGAAAACTGGTGTCAGCTGCGGAAACAGATGTCAGCTGCGGAAACTGACACAGCTATTATTTGGGTGAATGGAAATGAACGAATGACAATTGACTAAATGGAAATGGTCATGAAAGAGAATTTTATTGGTGAAATGGAATGAAATAGATAAAATGAAGTGAAATGGAATGAAATGGAGTGGAATGAAGTGGAATGAAGTGGAATGGAATGGAGTGGGTGGTCACAAAACTTGTGAAATGAAAGAGATTTTTTTTTTTTTTGGAAAATATAGGGTGTCAGGTGTTCCTGATTTTCACCCTACATTTTCTGTATAAGACTGCCAATCAATGATTGGTTTTCAGGCTTATACAATTTTTTTTTTTTTTTAACTGAAAAGAACAAAAGCTAGGCTGGTGGAGAAGAAGAATTCTTCTGTACCAGCCTGATTGCAGAATTTTCTTGAAACATTTTGACAAATTCCTCTTTTGAGAGTGGCTTATGATAAACTTTCAATTTGTGGCCATTCACAATAAGAGGAGTTTGAAACTCATCAATGGTCTTGATTCTTACTGCTCCATTGCTAAAGATCTTGTCAATCTCATATGGCCCAAGCCAATGAGTTTGAAATTTTCCTTGAAAATATTTAAACTTGGAATCAAATAACAATGCCCAATCTCCTTCTTGAAACTTCTTCTCTTTGATGTACTTGTCATGCCATTTAGCTCTTTGATATTGAACTAGATCAGTTCTTAAAATTGCTTCTTATCTGATCTCATCTAGCTCGTTCAACTGCTCCATTCTATGCTTTTGGGCTTCTGATAAGTCCATCCCCAACTGAACTGCTATCTTGAAGGTCTTGACTTGGAACTCAATGGGGATCAGGACTTCCTTCCCATAAACAAGTTCATAGGGAGAATGTCCTGTTGTATTTCTCCATGTAGTTCTGTAGGCCCACAAGGCTTCAGGAAGCCTTTCTGCCCAATCTCTTCTATGTAGATGAACAGTTTTGGTGATGATACTTTCGAGAACTTTGTTGGTAGACTCCACTTGACCATTTGCTTGTAGATGGTAAGGAGTAGATCTTCTATGCTTGATTTTCTATTCTTCCATCAGCTTCTCCACCAGGTTGGATGTGAATTGGCTTCCTTGATCTGTCACAATTTCTCTTGGAACACCAAAGCGAGTAAAAATATCCTCATAAAGAAAATGAACAACTGAATTTTCAGTAGCAGATACTAATGCTTTGGCTTCTACCCATTTAGTAACATAATCAGTACAAACCAATATATAATTCTTTTGCTTACATGGTGGATTAATAGGTCCAATGAAATCTAAAGCCCATTTTTCAAAGGGTTCAATGAGTACCTGTGTTTGCAATGGCATTTCATTTGAAAGATTAGGTTTCCCTACTCTTTGGTAGCTGTCACACCTTTTGACATATTGTTTTGCATCTTTGAAGAGGGAAGGCCAATAATATCCTAAAGAGAGGATTTTATAGGCCATCCTTTTGTCTGCAAAGT